>CM032325.1:39752649-40453468 GCA_019022515.1 Quercus aquifolioides
TCTTACTTAACAAATTTCTCCTAGTGACACCTGTTCTTTTAAACATCTGAGAAAGGTGATAGAAGAAGTTGCCTAGCTGTGAATTACACTGTTCAGGTCACTTATTCATCAATGCAGCCGATAAAACTGTTGCCCACCATTTAATGTGGAGGCAACAAGCTACTTCTTGCTGGAAATTTCCCCTACTCCTCATGATTCTCTTTCTTAAGCCAATCCTTCCCACCTAAAGCTCCTAAGAAACTTTTGCCTCTTCTCCTCTTATTCTCGGGTAACCTCCCTCTTCGGACATGTAATGCCCCAATATCCACCCTACAGTTTTACAACCCTTTCCTCGGTCCTCGGGCCCCCACAGTATCCTATTTTGTCACCACTCTTGAACAGTTTAACAAGGATTAGAGGAAAAAATGCCACCTCTTGAAGGTTGTGTATATTCAGAATTAAATGGCATTATGATTTACGACAGCTTTGACAACCTCTCCTACCAAATTTTGAATTATTGAGTTTGTACTTTGTACTCCAGCTCTAGTCCATCTCAAATGGCTTTCATCCTTGCTTTCCTATTCGTCCAAACATGTTCCTTCAGATTTGGAACAAGTTAGTTACATTTCCCATTTTCGATGTATAGCCCAATACCAAACATTGAGAAAAGGTATAATGTATTATTGAATACATGCATTATTCTCTTATGTAAGGCCAATACACTGAAAGAATATGTGGGTGTGAGTAGCGGTATGTCCTGTTGTGTGTTGATGGTTTTCTTAGGCTTACTTAACCTGTACCTTAAAGTGTAGGGCAATGATTACACACGCGAGCCATTTTTTCAAAAAAAAAAAAAGAAGATAATTACTTTGATATCCAAAATTTGTTAAATTTATATCGAAAATATAATTACAGATCAAATCACAGCATCAATTAAAATAAAAAATAATTTATTTATAGAAATAGAAAAAGATGTTAAACATTTTAGAAGTTAAGGGGTTGGGTTATTATATGTATATTTAATTTTTTTAAGTTGTTTAGATTGGCAAAATTTTCAACCCAAGTTACCCAATTCAACCCAATATTATTGAACAATATATATATATATATATATTTTTTAATGTTTTGTAGTTTGATTTATTTTGGATTTTGACTTAATTTAAATTTATTAATTTGATTAAGTTTGGTATTTTGAGACCTAGTTTCTTAATAAATTTGAATATTAGGCCAAGTTGTGTATATACATATATAATTTAATCTATTTTATGCATTTTCAATTTATAATTTAATTTTTATACATAATTCATTACAACTTGAAAACACTTGGCTTTATCTCTATAAAGTCTCTCATGGTTGCTTCTACCTTTACTTTTCATCTCTACCTCATTAATTTTGAAGCCACCTCATTAGGATGGTAAAATATTTCGACCACGACAAGGAGACAAGGCATCCTTGATCTAATTGCTCTTGATCCGATCCTCATCCCTATTTACAACCCACTAAGGTTTTGTAAACACCCCAAACACAACCTAAATCGACCCATGCACACTCCTTATTATACTAAACATTCCATAGGATCCCAATCCAACAAAAGACATATAATGTTGATCCCTCTTTTTTCTAAAGGTCCACACAAGGCAAGTCTAATTCTTTTGCACCTATTATTTTTGTTGTATTTTGTTTATTTTTTTTAACATGGCCTAAGTCCATGTAATTATTGGGGAAATTAGAGGAGTGTGGTATGAATGGTAAAAAGTACGTAGATTTTGGGTTTATACCCATAGACCCAAGAGATAGAGTTTGTTAGGTGGGGTTGGAACACTTGCAAAGTCTATGAGCCCATGTGTTAGCCATAAAACACAAAAAAAAAAAGAAAAAAAAAGAGCCTGACTGATCTGTTGAATTTGCCCAAAATTTCGGCCAAATTGCTTTCACCGTGAAAAAGCAATTTGACCTCACTTAATGTTAACTGACTAAATCCCTTAAATTTAGTAGGTTCTTTAGGGGTTGTTTTCCCCTAAGAGGACACAACAAAGTTGGTTTGGTTAATAGATTACCCAAAATTGATATAAAAGCATATTCCTAATATCCAAATCCAATCAAGAACAAAACTCAAGGTTGCCAAATATCCGGTAACCAAATGCTTTGATCCTTATTCAACGATGGACATTAGAGTTTAGACATGCCTAAACTTATTATAAAACTTGGTTTCAATCCATGCGTTAATCTGATTCTTTTTCACCCCACCAATCACATTCGTTCTCAAGTGAAGTAAAGTCCAAGCTTCTAGTTTAAGAAACAACATATTCACAAGGGGCTCTTGCCGTGTTATAATCAATAATCATAATAAGACAAAGATTATTTTGGTTGATATTCCTTCTATGAGTTAGTATATTTTTTTCACGTTGCACCACTAGCCTCCATCCTTGTATTGGAGAGAGTAGCATAGTTAGTAAAATATTGTGCGCGTATATTACAGTAAATATACGAGCGGATACAATTGGGTATTTTTTAATAAAAGTATGTTTTGAAAATTCGGCATAAAAATACGGAAACAGAAAAATAATGGTGCGTGTGTAGTACGAGTATTTTTTAAATAATTCATATAAAAAATACAGAAACATTTAACACACACATATATATATATATAATCCTTATTTTTTTACCTGTAGAATATATTACTAATAAAAGTGTAATCAATATTGCAGAACCCCTTTCCCTCTTCCTTTTGTGTGTGTGTGTTTGTTTCTAAAAAAAAAAGGGTAATTGTCCCACATTACTTAAGAGAGTGTGTTGTGTGTAGTATAACTTGCCCCACCCTCCCTTGAAAGTTACCATGACTTTTGAGTGGAATTGTGGTGAGCCTTTGTGTTAGAACCCCTTTCACTCTTCCTTTTGTGTGTGTGTGTTTGTTTCTCAAAAAAAAAAAAAAAAAATTGCAGAATTTTTTTCATATTTAAAATGATAAGACACGTATATATATAAAAAAAAACCCTTAGAAACATGGGTAAGATAACTAATTTACTTAGATTAGGATCGTATAACCATTAGTATTTTATTTAAAATTTAAAATTTAAAATTATAGATAAAAAATAATTTTAGAAAAAATTACACGCTAATTTTTTTTTTTGGGTAAAATATCATTTTCGTCCCTAAACTATTACAAAAGTTCGTTTTTCGTCCCTAAACTTTCAAAAGTTCTATTTTCGTCCCTAAACTATCACAAAAGTTCGTTTTTCGTCCTTAAACTTTCAAAAGTTCTATTTTCGTCCCTAAACTTTTTCAAACGTATTGATTTTCGTCCCTCCCACATCAACACTCTGTCAAGCCACGTCAGCACTCCGTCAGAACTTTTGGAAGTTTAGGGACGAAAATAGAACTTTTGAAAGTTTAAGGACGAAAAACGAACTTTTGTGATAGTTTAGGGACGAAAATAGAACTTTTGAAAGTTTAGGAACGAAAAACGAACTTTTGTGATAGTTTAGGGACGAAAATGATATTTTACCCTTTTTTTTTTTTGGATAAAAACATTTTTTAACAATATATAATTGAAGAAGTTATATGAAAAAAAAGTCTCCACATTGAAGAAGTTGATATGAACAAAAATTTGTGCCGTGTGATGAGAGGAAATAGCAAAATCTAAACTAATGTCTAACATAAAATTTGTAGATAAAAAAAGAAGAAGAAGAGTATTTTAGACACCTAATCCGAAAAGTTTTAGATGAAAATGCCCTATATCAATTAACACAGACCTCATGTATATCAATTGAGAGATACTACGTCTACAACATTTTCACAACAAATTATAGGTGGTTAGTAATTCTCAAAAAAAAAAAAATTATATGTGGTTAGTTGTTATTGATTCAAATTTGAATCTAATACTAAGATTACTTTTTTGCTTCAACAATAACAACCAGTAACAACTTGCCACTTAAGATTTGTTGTAAAAATGTTGTAGATATATCATTTCTCATATCAATTAATCAGAACTCTTTTGTAGATAAAAACAAAATAATTGTATTTCAGGCACTTAATCTGAAATTTTTTAGATTAAAAAGCCTCATGTATATCAATCAACTTAGGCCTCATGTATTTAGAAATCTATATCTATATTAACATTAATCATAACTCTATATTAAATTTTGGAGTTTATCCAAAGAATAAAAAAGTAAAGAAAAAAAATAGTTTGATATGACCAAAAAAAAAAAAAAGGTTGCATTTTTTGTTAAAACACCAAGGCGAAAAGGATAAGTTTGAAGGAACTTATCAACTACCAATATGTAAAATTTGAGATAGGAAAATTACCCTATAAACATGCAATGCATCAAGCACCTTCTTTTTGGGAGTAGCAGACACATCCCACGTACAAATCTTGTAGTCATTGGAGCCATTCAAAAGGTATCCCTCCTTAGTTGGACTCCAAGACAACCCGTATCCTTCCCTTTCTAGACCCCTTTTAAAAAAAAATGGTCCATGAGACGTTATATTAGAAAAGATATAGATAAACCGTTTTAGTTTTTGTTATTCAAACTGGTTTGGTATCTCTTAGATATAGTAGTTGTATGCCACTAACTAACTAAATTTAGAAAAAAATACACGTTATATATATATATATATATATATATATTTTGGATAGAAACATTTTTAACAATATATAATTGATTAGAATTTCATATAAGATAGGTGTTTCTTTAATTCGAAACCATCTAATAATTTCTCTTATAATTTAACTTCAATATAATTTGAGTTCTATGTCTAATAGAACTCTCCCAAGTCTTTTTAAAGAAATTTACAGTGGTGTATATCTAAAATGGCCTAACTCTTGGATACACAGTGTGTGTGTGTGTTAATACTTAGTATTCTCAAAAAAAAAAAAAAAAAAAACTCTCTCAAGTCCTAACTTCCAAGTTTTTTGGATAAACATGCATCCGAAGTGATGAATTTTAGTGTTTTACGTTTTTTTTTAAAACATTAATTGTGATAATTTTTTTAATACATATATCTTTTTCCTAATAATCCTATTTCTCTTATAGTTCCTAAATTGATTAGAAATCTAACATCTTCACAATTGAAAATTCTCTATATATATGGTTTTTTTTTAGTGTATTCTTATATATTTATATGCACAACTTCTTCATTAAGGGCTTTTTTTTTTTTTTTCAATTTAAATTTTTTGGAGACAGAAACACTACTTATTGTTCTCATCAATTTTTTATCTCCCCATTATTAATAATAAGTTTGTATCTCTCTTTTTGTTTGTAGCAGACTGTAGAATACTTTATTAAAACCACAATATTACAAGTATGTTTTTATTCTTTGTTTTTGTTTCTATGGTTTTGATTATGAGCATAAATGCAATTTTAAATCCATGAAATCAATTATATGAACCTCTATAATATTTCACCCTTATGATTTGTCAGGCATCAATTATTATTTGAGTTTGTTTTGTTTGTAGTAGAATATTTTATCAAACCATCCACACTATTAAAGGTATGTTTCTTCTCTTTGTTTTTGTTTTCTATGGTTCTATTTATGAGTCATAAAGTCAATTTTAAATCGATGAAATTCATATATAAGCCTATATACATATTTCACATTCATGATCTGTCCGTCATTAGTTATTATTTGAGTTGGTTTTGTTTGTAGTAGAATGTTTTATCAAGGCCACCATCCATATTATTACAGGTATGTTTCTCTTCTTTGTTATTTTTGAGTGTGTGTGTGTGTGTTTTATTTATTTATTTATTTTTATGGTTTTGCTTATGAGTCATTAAAAAGTAATTTAAATCCATGAAGTCTACCATATAAACCTTTATAAATATTTCACCTTCTTTTATAAATATTTCACTTTCATGATTTGTCTGCATTAATTATTATTTGAGTTAAACTTAAAGGTATGGAGATTTATCCTTCTATCTCTATAATATTCTTCCTTTTTATCCTACAAATATATATTTAGTTTTTTTCTTCTTCTTTTGTTTGGTTTTGCATTTATGAATTATTTGTACTCATCTTTTTTTTTCCTCAGAGGGCTTTATCTATATATTATTTAAGAATTATCAAATTTTGAATTTCCTCCTACAACAAGGGTTTCATCTTATTATTATTATTATATTATTTCTAGGTTGTATTTGAGTTATACTTATATGTGCATTATTAGATTAAATTAATTTTCTTGAATAGTAAAATTTTTATGTTATTATATCTCTTTTTTTTTTTTTTTGTTAGTAATATTAAATGTGTGCGCTACAAAAATATCATTATAAGAGTACAATTGATAAGTTAGAAGAGAATTATGTTAATTTTTTTTTGCAAATGAAATACCTTTGGTTAAGTTTCCATGGGTTTTTAATTATTAAATTTAGGAATTTTTTCATATAAATATGTTGTGTTATTGCTTGATACTTTTAAGAACAATAATTTTTATGCAATTTATATAATCTAGATTCAAGTGATTATTGATTTATTATTTCTCAGTAAAATTATATAACTAAAACTGTGCAACGCACGGGTATAATACTATATAATAAAAGTTGGGCTTAGACGTGGTGGTTGCGCCAAGTGGCTTCACCAAATTGCATATATATATATATATATATATATATATATATTTTTTTTTTTTTTTAGATTTTTAGATTTTAAAAATATATATAATTTTTCTTTTCCTATAATTCTAAGTTGATAAAATTTTTAATTTGATTACAATCCAAATTCTTCATATAATCTATCTAATCCTTATTTAATCTTAATTTGATTACAATCTAAATTCTTCATCTAATCTTTATTTTTTATGTGTAGTGTATTATAAAAAAAAAAAGCAACAACTTTCTTCTTTTTTTAATTACTACACTACACGCTTTAATGCATCTTTAATTACAGAATTTTTTTTAGATTTAAAAAAAATATTGTAAGGGCGGGCTTTGAATCCTCAATCCAAAAGATAGATGGATTAAGATCCAAAGAGCCCAATACAATAAATTTGTAGAGAGTGGGCTAAAAACTAGACTTCAATGAATCGGACAACGCTCACAATGGACCAAAGATATTGAGAAAGCAAGAAAAACAATGAAAAAACAAGTTTATGAAAAGAAATTCTTCCTCGGCAATATCCAAGAAGAGTAATACTTGGATATCTATATTTTTCTTAGACTTGGTTACAATTACAGTTCTTAGTGTTACAGTGTTTTTTTCTCTTTCAATTATCAGATCTCCCATCTGTAATGAGATTCTTCTCCTTTATATTACCCCTCTTTGCTCTATCTCAGCCCTCCAAATGTAGATCAAATGGCTGGCTTTTGTCCATGTCCCATCAGCACCTTCCTGAAGCTTTTAGTGATAGCTGTAAGGCTGAACATCACTGTTTAGGCATCATTTCCACATAAATGCGGCCAGAGAGTTAGTGATGCAGATTGGTTAAGGAAGAATAAAATATTTTAATATTTTATGTTGTTTTCTTTTTCCTTGTTGAATTAGGATTTTAATTGTTTTTCTTTTCCTAGTTAAATTGTTTTTCCTTTCTCAAGTAGAATTAGGTTTATTATTTCTTTTCCTAAAAGGAGTAGGAGAAATTCTATTCATATAAATACTCTTTATAGAGGGGTTGATTATTGATGTTATGCGTTGATTAATAAAAGTTTGTTAGAGATGTTTTCTCTATTATTTTGCCTACTAGCCTAGTGTTCTTGTGGAACTTAGGTTTCGTGGAAGAGTTGTAGTAATTGTGTGTTACAGATTCTACTTCTACGCGGCCATGCTGCATCAGTTGGTATCTAAGCAAGGCTAGGTTCCTACCATGGCACAAAGAGAAGCATGTGGGGGAAGACTTGTTGCCATAGATGAAGTGTATGAACGCGATGAGGTTGCACGCGATGCATGATTAGAGGCATTCTTTCAACGAACAGAGGAGTGGTTTGATGCGCTTTCAAAGCAGCTCACCGCATTAGACGTTGGAAATCAACCTCAAAACTGCCATCCAAATCCATGTTATGTGGAGGAAGAGGAGAAGGATCTCGATATCAAGAAGGAGGATTGCGATATCAAAGAGGATGATGAATACATTGAATGAGTTTGCACAATAAATTGAGATTCTCCACCAATTTATGATGACTATCTTGAAGATTTTAGTCAAGAAGACAAGATTGAGCTTGATAAAAATAAAGTAATATACATACGAGGTGAGCCCATAACTCACACCATTGATGAGACTTTTGTCGTTAAAAAAAAAAGGTTATTGATTTTATTGATTACAATCATAGGTTGGTACAATTGGTTTGTTCAGTAGTAGATGAATTCTCAATTGATGAACAAAATTTCAATCTACTAAAGCTTGAACTGAAACACATTAGACACTATGATTTCATTGGGGTTGATAAGCTTCTCTCAAAATTTTTTGGTAATACAGTTAACATTAATTTGGAAAGATTAATGGAAAACGTTATTGATCCCTTCTGGGAGGGTTTTATTGAACAAGAATTGATAGAGGTCAACAAGAGGCGTGAACAAGTGATTTTAAGTAATCTTTGTGGAGGAGGCAATATAAAGTTTATGGATGTGTGCATGGATTCTTTCTTTGTACTTGCTTCATATATCCCGCCATGGCAAAAGAGGTCAAGAATAAAAATCCGTACATCAAGATTTATTATGAGTGAGAAAAGATTGATAAGTAGCATACTGATTCGTCTTGTCTTGCACAAAAGAATAGGATGGAGAGGATTATTCGGGGTTCCAATTGATCGTGGAAGATTGCCACAAAACTCGAGGATGAGTTTTCCCCAACCCTGAGAGAATGATACAGATAGGTTAAGGAAGAATAAAATATTTTAATATTTTATGTTGTTTTCTTATTCCTTGTTGAATTAGGATTTTAATTGTTTTTCTTTTCCTAGTTAATTTTTTTTTTCCTTTCTCAAGTAGAAGTAGGTTTATTATTTCTTTTCCTAAAAGGTGTAGGAGAAATTCTATTCCTATAAATACTCTTTATAGAGGAGGTTGATTATTGATGTTATGCGTTGATTAATAAAAGTTTGTTAGAAATGTTTTCTCTATTATTTTGCCTACTAGCCTGGTGTTCTTGTGGAACTTAGGTTTCGTGAAAGAGTTGTAGTAATTGTGTGTTACAGATTCTGCTTCTACACGCCCACGCTGCATTAGTTAGCTACAGAGTAATTAATGTGGCGGTAGCAGCTTTCCCTAAGATATTTCTCACTTTCTTCTTACCTTATCCATTCATGATGTTTATCCCTACTAGCAGAATCGCCAAGAACGTTGTCCCTGATATCAAGCCAACCCTTTTGACCTCTGCCCTGTTAAGCCGAGGTGAAATTTGTCCTCAGACATACTTCATGGAACCTCAAAACTAGACCCCTTTTCCCATTCACTATCTTGCATTCCCACACTAGCGTCTACCTGTCCTCGGACTATTGAATGTCCTCGGACAAGGCCCCTAGCCCAATACACCCTTCTGGGCCTGCCATCCTAACAATAGCCCCTAAGAATTCTCCTCTTTTGGTTCTCGAAAAAAATGAGGATTTCAATATTACCATCATTATCCTTTTCTTGTAACATGTCACCTTTGTCTGCGCAATTGCCCTTTCAACTGCCCAACGCATGCTCCTGACGCTTCGGCATCCAGGACGAGCTAGCAATAAATTTCTGCGGCTTTATGTCCCCCACGTTCTACGACATGATGAAGGTCCAACGGCTAAGGATTTTGTTGGAACTTGGGTTGGAATTCTCTCGCTTGCCTTTCTCTTTGATACAAATACTGTTTGGAGACTTCGTTCATTTCACTTTCACACTCATAAATATCAAGAACCAGTCCGAGGAGAGTTTCTTCCCTTGCGTAAGTCATTTAAATATTTTTGTTTACCTTCTCTTCTACTTTTCTCTACATAGAGCCCTTTCCTTCTTAGCCCCCCTAATTTCCATTCACCTTTTTTTTTACCTTCAACCCTTTCTCATTCATGGGTAGATTCGCTTACTTGGTAGACTCCACAGAGGGTATAGAGAGCTTTGAAGTTCAATATAGAATCCCCATAGGAGTCTCCATTAGATACTATAAACAAGGGAATTGGTACACTCAGAAGCAGGAGGGAGAAGTGGTAATCTCGATGATTGCCTTCATAGAGGGAGGGATGAGAATTCTCATAGGCACAGCCACTAGGGATTACCTAATAGCTCATAGATTAGCCCCCACCCAATGTGCCGCAAATATGTTTAGGATCCTAGGTAGTGTTGACGCCTTCAACGAGAAGATGAGTGTGAACTTCACCTATCACGATGTTAACTGGGTTTGCAACCGCCATAAACTAATAGGGCAGGGATATTACCTAAAAACTAGAGAACTCGCAGTCAAGCTCATATCGTGTCTCCTTGAGTCTAATAAAGGCATGAATAAAGACTTTCTCATTGTCTTAGGGGAGTGGCACGATAGGCTTCACTGTCCGACCAGAGAAGGGACACCAGGTGGGGTGTTTTGGGCCTAGGTTTATGGTTCTAACAATACCCTTTATCTCTACTAACACCCCTTGTGTTTAATTTTGTAATTTGTACTTACAATTTTAATTTTCTTCTTAAATATGCTATCTTCTGACAATATGTTTACGTTTGGTGGTTTTGTAGATAAATATTCGGCCATTCCAAACTTCAGTCTCATTAATGAGTCAGACCTCAACAAAGTACTCAAGGCCAAGGTATTCGTTCACACGGATGGATAGTTGAGGGCTGCCCATCTCATCCTCGGCTACACCCCCTTGTCATCTAGCTTTCAGGCGCCTAAGTGCATGATCAAGGCGAGGGACCATTGCCTGCACCTAATCAATGTTGCTATGCCCAACTTTCTCAACCCAGGTCCGGGACCAGAAGTTGTAATAGAAATAGAGCCATTCCCTCAGTACAAGGCTGAGGACGAAGCAAACCCTTCCCAGCCAACCATCAAAAAGGAAGAAGAAGGGGGAAAAGAAGAAATAGTCGAAGTAACTGACTCCGAGGATGACTTCAAGGTCTTCAATTGACCTTAATCCCCAGAGGCTCCTATCAGTGATTTCAGCCATCTCCCTTCAGCACAAGTAAGCCAGACACAAGAAGACCATTTTATTCCAGAAGCTATGGGGCTACAACGCAAGACAAGAACGAGCCTTCTTGACTTGCTGGAGTCCCACGCTGGGGGCAACGTCCTTGAAAAGGCATTTCAACCAAAGCATCCCACCCTTCCCTCTACTTAGGTCTCTTAGCTTGACCCTGCTGATAAAAAGAGAAAACGAGATCAAAAGGGAAAAGAGGTGATGGAGGAGAGGAGAAACCTTCCATCTAAAGAAGCTGAGGTCCAAAGAGGGGGTAAACAAGCTAGGGTCATGCAGACAAGGTCCTTCAATGAGGGTGCTATCACAAACAGGAGGGGTGACCACCAAACTGAAGTCCTAGCCTGGACCCCCTCCATAGTGCTAGATGGAGCTCCTCTCCCTAGTGATGCCTCAATTAGGGACTTTCAGCAGGGCAAGGCTAGATACGTGACCAACGTCGTGTAGCAGGCTCTGCTGTTGCTTACTGACATGGCTGACCTTAGGTCCATGAGGAAGTATGAAGTGTTCCTCAGCTTGAAGAAGGACCTTGCCATGGTAAGTCCCTTTACCCCTTTCTCTCCCCTTTTTATTTTTTTATTATGTTTTACAATTGTATTTCCTTCCTTGATAGGCTATTCAAGCTACATTTAGGGTTGAAAGCTCGAAAATGTGTCGAAAACACACAAGCAGTTTAGACCCCCAAATTAAAGTTACGGCTTGATTGATTTTACATTAACTTAATACTAAGTGCAGAATAGTGTAAACACAAGCGTATAAGCAAGACAACTACTCTAATCTATATTTAAAGCAACACAGAAGTAAAAATGAAATGAATAAGAGTAGGGAAGAGAGATGCAAATACAAATAACACCGAGACGTGTTATCGAAGAGGAAACCGAAGAACTCGGCGAAAAACCTCTCCGCCGCCCTCCAAGCGGAAATCGATCCACTAGACAATCAATTGAGATACATGGGTTAGCAAGAGACCCTCCAAGCCTAATCTACCCGATGTACCTAAGCCCTCTAAGCTCCTACTCCAACAAGGTTTCTCGAAACCGTGTCTTGTCTTAGATCTCCGGATCTCGCTACAAGCTCCATGTAGCATCTGCCATCATCGGATTCTTCCAATGCTTCCCAGTAGCACCAAAACGTCACTTCACACTCTGAAAGGGTATGGTAAGTGTTTGGGCTATCAACCTCTCAATGGTATGGAAATGGAGAGGTAGGAGATAAGGAAATACCCAAAACAAATGTGTAGAGGATTGTGGGTATAACAATCTCTAACTCTCAAGGTGTTTTGCTAGGGTTTTCTCTCAGAGGCTCTCCTTTCAATTATGGGTAATGTGGGTATAAATAGTGTGGGTGCAGAAAGTGTGAATCAGACTAGACAGGCTGGCAGAACAGAATGCCTCGCGGGTGTCTCGCGGGAAGGCCTTACCTGCGAGATACTCACGAGACACAGTTGTCTCCATCTGGCTTGAATCTTCTCATTAAAACATGTGCAGGGCACACGTGTCACTTCGCGGGAAGCTAAGTTGCGAGATACCCGCGAGAAATCTTCAGTCTTCAAATGCTTGAGTCTTCACACACACTCTCTCTAACACACAACCCTCACAATGAAATCCCACAACAAATACAGGGTACAATAGATTGAATATAATTACAATCAAATTTGGCACGGAATATAAGCCAACAAAACATATAGTTGTAAATAATAACTTTACAATCTCCCCCTTTGGCTATTCCGTGACAAAACCCCTAAAACAGACTCTAGACTTAAACGTGAGTTTGGGAACATTGGCAAAACTCACTTACACCTAATCTAGAAACTGTGAAGCTCTTGAACCATAATGACAAGTATCTCTCGAAACACAACAACACAATAAGTTCATTGTTATGCAGAAAACTTATAATGAAAAAAATGGAACAAGCATAATACAATCAAGCAAAATGGAATAAAGCAATAGACCATGGTTTGACCAAACACGCAATCACTATACACTAGTGATCACGATGCTCATTCACACATGGAATGAACATCCGAACATGCAAGCTAATAAGCTCAATTGCAAACTTTCATTTGCATGTCCAACACTCAACCAATGCATAAAAACATATATGCATCTAGGAACAATCCTACAAGGGCACAAGAGTGAGGTACTTAAGACATAATAGCAATATCTTAAAAGTACAAAAAAATGCTACAAAAGCATTGAGAGAATCACAAACTAAACAGAAATAAAACTGAGTATTTAAGCTTTAAATAAAAGCAGTAGCAATAAAGACTGTAAACATAAAAAACTTCTTCTTCTAGCTTCTACTCCCCCTATCATCATACTCCAACTAGCAATGGTCACCAAACTCCCTCTATCAATGATACCATCTCCCCTTTTTGGCATGGAATAGCTAGTCATTTTTTTCTAGCTTCTGTTGAATTTCGTCCAGTTGAGTTTGGAGAGACGTGATCTTTGAATCAAAACGACTGTGGAGAAAGTACATGATAGAAGCTAGTCCGGATATCTTGGTATTGATCTCTTGAAGAGCAGTGGTAATGTTGTCAAACTGTTCATCAAAGGCATGGGGTGTAGAACTCGAGTTCCCCTAAGGTGCATGGCTTTCTTGCTTGACATTTTTCTTGGTGTGACTCATACTAGCATGAAGAGTACGAATGGTAATTGGACTTGGTCTTAGGTATGGGTGCTCATCTTCCGAAGGGTGTACACCTTTGAGTTTCAAAATCCGTGAGATGAGTCGACAGAAAGGAATACAATTCCTTGAAGCAGTCCGGTTAACCGTTTTTGCCAAGATGTGGAAAATATGAGAGCACACATCAATCTCTTCGTTAGTGATCAGATCAGTCAAGAATAATGCTCGACCAAGATTCATATATCCAGTGCTTGACAAAGGATAAAGGTTGCTACACATGATCATTGAGAGAAGTCTTAATTCGGGAGAAAGTGATGCCACATTGATTGACTTCTTATTGGAGGAGAATTCCAAATTAGCTCCTAAAGTCTTTTTAAGAAACTCTTCATCTGGGTTCAGCTCATCATATACCAGCGGTATGGGGAGTATTGGCCGGTTAATGTGTAGAATTTCCGCCAAGTACAGTGGTGTTATAGAGAAACTTTTTCCTCTAACCCAACATTTTATCTCTTCTCCGACAACAATGGCATTGGCATAGAATTCCTTAACCATGTTCTCGTATGCATCCTCGAGAGTTGAAAGCAGAAAGTTCCAATCTTTCGTGGCAAACCAAATGGGTATATTTGTGTCACGGAGTGATGGCTGGTCAACGGCCCTTTCAACTAGCAAAGGAGCGTCTTGAAAATAATTCCTGTAGTTCTGAAAAGCAGCATAAGATCTGAACAGATCAGGGTCATAAACTTCTATTGAGAAACGAGGCCGTTTTGACCTTGGTGACGGTTCATTAACATCAATGATTGGCTCTTTCCCTTTGTTGCTGCCTCCTTTCACTGCGGACCTTTTAAACGAAGACATCTGCACAAATGAACACAGAGCAAACAGAAAACAAGTGCACAGACACAAACCAGAACACAAAACTTGATTAGATTCAAGTTAGTTCAAAAACAAAGTAAAATACCATAAAACAGAGCATAACCAACTCAACATAATGCTTAAAGCATATAAAACAAGAAATTATAACCACAATGCAGGAAAACAAGTAACTGTGCATGTGTGTGCATGTGTTGATGCATGAGGGTGTAGCACCAGATGCATGAGGATTGCCTAGGTGTGTGCCTAGTGTGTGCAATATGGGCAAAGAGTGTGAGACACACAAACGGTGACCAAAACTAATTAAGCAAGGTCATATAAGTATAAACTCATAAATTGAAGTCACTTGAATCCAATTTAGCACAAAAATGTCACTCGGACATTTTGTCAAACACCTAGCATGCACAAATGAACTCTAAGTATGAACGATGCATGAACATGGTGAAAACTAGCCTCAATACACGTTAAAACGCCACAATGGGCCAACACAAATGCACAAAAGGCAAATGGGACTCAGCCCAATCACAAAATTTGAAAAATATGCACAAAAACTAGAAACCCAACCCAATTTTTCGAAAATCCCCAATTTTCAAACCCTAAGCATAAAAACTGCATAATCCGAAAATAAAAGATGAGAAAAGTGTAATGGGTACATACCTTGAAGGGATTGTGCAGAAATTTTGCTTGAAAATGATGGGGTTTGAATGAAATAGTGATTTGGGTTGAAAATGGTTCAAGAGAGGCTTAGCGAGGGAAATGAGAGATTTTGAAAAAACTGTCACACCTGCTACATTAAAAACTGAAAACACGCGTTTTTCGTGGGTTAGAGAGTAGCGAGACAGTCGCGAGACAGTCACGAGAAGGACCCCTAATGCACAAAAACTTTAGCGAGAAGCTTTAAGTCGCGAGACAGTTGTGATAGCTTCTGTCTGATTTTATAAAAAATCCAATTTTGGCCAAACAGCATTTCGCGAGAAGTTGTTGGTTGTGAGGTAGTCGCGATACAGTCGCGAGAGTTTCTGTGTGACATGATGAAAAATTTATTTCCCTCAAGCCCTTTTCGCGGGAAGCTCTAAGTCGTGACCTTTTCGCGAGAACACCTCTGAACCAGTTTTTGAAGAAAAACACAAAAATGCATTTTGAACAAAAACTAAAGACACGAAAGTATAAAATCACTTTCAAAAACAAATAAAACACTCAAAAATCTTTTTGGGTTTGATCATCAAGTATTTGAACATGCACAATCACACAAATGAGATAAACATTCATTGAATCAAAGTCTTGTGTGTTGTGGGTGAGTATCAAGTGTGAAATAGTCCTTAGACCAGAGCAAAGCTTCAATGATCAATTCAATCGAGTCATACACAACTGATACGAAATCAAGTGGACTATCTCCATTATAGAAATGAGTATATATGACCTCCCACAAAAAGATTACATCGCTTAGAAGCTTTTCATTTGGCTTCTGCATAAAGCATAACAGTTGATCCCTTTTTGGATAATACATCTCTTTTTGAGATTGGTGCTTGATATTTTTGATATATCAACATCAAGGATTAGCCTTTGGCTTTTTGAGCACCATACATTTCAAAACATAAGTCGCTTTCCCTTTTTCCTAGTCAAATACTAGTATGTACGACAGGCTTTTGCAGCTCAAAATCTCTTTTCATTTGGAGATTTTACATTTGGTGAGCTCTTTTGCAAAAAAAAAAAAAATAAAGTGGGAAGAGATATAGACACAAGTTTATGCATGTATCAAGATCATCAAGACTATTGACCAATCATTCATGACAAGCTTGAAGATCTATTTACAACAATCACACATAATTTTCAAGATTTCTTCCACAAAGATAAATGTGCATAAAAAACAAGCTAAGCTCGTAAATGCACTATGCCATTAGTACGAAGGTACTAGGTCAAACTCACATGAGATATGCACAAAACAAGCGATCAAACTTTTTGAAGATTTTTCAATTTTTATGGGTTTTTGAATTTTTTGAACACACTCAAAAATAAATCGAAACAAAGTAAGATCAACAAAACAAAAATAGGCACGAGCCAAACAAATAAAAGAAACATGCTATAAAATGAAGGCAATGCGTGATAATTTGCAACAACAAATGTCCCTAATCATTGAAAGGATTAGTGCATGGACATGTTATAATGCTTATGCATGAGTACCCCTCTTCACCCACACGTCACGTGTGTTTGGGGTGTTATCCTTGACGGATTGGGTACGGGAGTTGGGACTTTCAAACCTTCGTGTGAAGCTTTCCAAACAGTTGGTGAAGGTACCAATCATCTTCATCACATCCATCATCCCTGGATCACGGTTTTGACTTCTTGGTTGCTCACCACCCCAAGTCCTCTCGTCATTTCTCCTTCCTTGTGACTAAGGAGCACTTGCATTGTTCAATGCTCTCAGCTTATGATAGTTGGGTCTTGTATGTCCTTGTAATCCACAAAAGTGACAAATGATTCGTTCTAGGACCTTGTTGTGATCTTGGAAGTGATTTTCCTCTAGATCCAAATCTGGCTTCTGATTGATAACAGGACTTATTAAACACCCGTTGATCAGCCACATTCTTCTTCTTTTCAGCCTTAACTTTCTCAGGAGTCGGCTCTTCTACAACCGTATCTTTGGTCTTCACGAACTTCACTTCTTTTGTGACTTTGGCTGATGAGCTACTCCCTCCGATATATCCCAACCCGGACTTGTCTGAGGAAGGTTTTTGAGATGAGATAACATCATCTAACTTCTTGGAGGAGATCCTTTCTATCTTGGCATGTGCTTGCACTACCTCTTGCTCAAGAAATCTCACTTTTGTGTAAGCTTTTGATAGCTCACCATTTAGTGTTTCAATCTCACACTTCGCCTCTTTATATCGCACCATAAGACTTTTGTAATCTTCCTCAGCCCTCTTCATCTTTTTAATGGCTGCATTAGCCACCTTTGCATATCCACCGGTCTTCTCAATGCGGGAATTATAAGTCTCTTGCAGACCCACTTCTTCTCCATCTACCTCATCTTCAAATTCCTTAACTATTCCAACTGATTCCAGATCAGAGTGCTCACCAAGCTCCTTCACAAGTGCACCCAAATCATCCGAGGAGTCCACATGAGCAATGGTCATAAATGCAGAGTAATTTCCTTCTCCGTCACAGCTCTCTTCAAAATCAGAATTTGAAGAGTCTGAATCACTCAGCGTGGTGGCATATGCTTTGCCTCTCCCTCTCAAGAAATTGGGACACTCCTTCTTGAGATGTCCATGACCATTGCATTCATAACACACAATGTCTGAAGAGAATTGAGAATCCTTTCCTTCTTTCCTCTTAAACTCTTTCCTATCACCTCTAGAAGATGAAAACTTCCCTCTGTTGAAAGGTTTCCCACTGTTCTTCATCTTCAGAAATTTGCGGAAGTTTTTCGCAAGAAATGCTACTTCCTTCTCCACTCCATCTTCTTTGGAGGAATCATCCATTCTTTCGGTGATGGTTTTGAGAGCAAGCGATTTACTCGTCTTATGGGAAGGCAGTCCAAGCTCATACATTTGAAGAGACCCAATGAGCTCTTGGATCTTAATTTCATCCAAATCTTTGCTTTCCTCTATGGCTGTGACTTTTTCTCGAAAGCTCTCTAGTAAGGACCTCAAAATTTTTCTCACCACCTTAGTATCTTCAATCTTCTCACCAAGATTGAGCTTCGCAATCACAATTTCATTGAGCTTTCCATAAAACGAATCAAAGGACTCATCATCTCCCATCTTAAGCTCTTCAAACTTGGTGGTGAGCATCTGAAGCTTTGTGTCCTTAACTTTCTTTGTACCTTCATAGGTAGTCTCCAAAATCTCCCAAGCTTCCTTGGCAACTATCATGTGAGATATCTTGTGGAATTCATCTAGAGACACACCACAGAAAATAGTATTTAAAGCTTTACTATTAGCATTGGCTGCCGCAAGAGCTGCCTTATCCCAAGTGGATTTTGCAGCCTCCGACCTAGTCCGACCTACTTCGACCACATCCCAAATGATATCATCAATAGAGCATAAGAATGCCCTCATTCTGACTTTCCAGAAAGCATAATTGTTACCATAAAAAAATGGTGGAACATTTAGGAATTGAGACCTATCCATCTCAAAAAGGGTTAAGGATCACACTCAGGTATTTAAACCACAACGAGTGTACCAGCTCTGATACCAATTGAAAGCTCGAAAATGTGCTGAAAACAAACGAGCAGTTTAGTCCCCCAAATTAAAGTTACTGCTTGATTGATTTTACACTAACTTAATATTAAGTGCGGAATAGTGTAAACACAAGCGTATAAGCAAGACAACTACTATAATCCATATTTAAAGCAACACCGCTGTAAAAATGAAATGAACAAGAGTAGGGAAGAGAGATGCAAACACAGATAACATCGAGACGTGTTATCGAAGAGGAAACCAAAGAACTCAGCGAAAAACCTCTCCGCCGCCCTCCAAGCGGAAATCGATCCACTAGACAATCAGTTGGGATACATAGGTTAGCAAGAGACCCTCCAAGCCTAATCTACCCGATGTACCTAAGCCCTCCAAGCTCCTACTCCAACAAAGCTTCTCGGAACCGTGTCTTGTCTTAGTTCTCCGGATCCCGCAACAAGCTCCATGTTGCATCTGCCATCATCGGCTTCTTCCAATGCTTCCTAGCAGCACCAAAATGTCACTTGACACTCTCAAAGGGTGTGATAAGTGTTTGGACTATCAACCTCTCAATAGTATGGAAATGGAGAGGTAGGAGATGAGGAAATTCCCAAAACAAATGTGTAGAGGATTGTGGGTATAACAATCTCTAACTCTTAAGGTGTTTGGCTAGGGTTTTCTCTTAGAGGCTCTCCTTTCAATTGCGGGTAATGTGGGTATAAATAGTGTGGGTACAAAAAGTGTGAATCAGACTGGACAGGCTGGCAGAACAGAATGTCTCGCGGGTGTCTCGCGGGAAGGCCTTACCCGCGAGATACTCGCGAGACAACTGTTTCCATCTGGCCTGACTCTTCGCATTCTAGCATGTGCAGGGTACATGTGTCACTTCATAGGAAGCTAAGTTGCGAGATACCCGCGAGAAATCTTCAGTCTTCAAATGCTTGAGTCTTCACACTCTCTCTCTCTAACACACAACCCTTACAATGAAATCCCACAACAAATACAGGGTACAACAGATTGAATATAATTACAATCAAATTTGGCACGAAATATAAGCCAACAAAACATATAGTTGTAAATAATAACTTTACAAGGGTTGAGGAGATGGTAAACAGCTTCCACTGGCAGATGAAAAAAGAGGAGGGGAGGCGCATCGCGGCCGTGGAGGCCTTTAATGTGGCAGAAAAAAAGATACAGGAGCTAACCACCAAGCTAAACGAGTCTGATCGAGATAAGAAAAGCACCGAGGCTGCATTACAAGGAGCTAAGATGCAGGAGGAGAACCAGTGTAAGCTGTTCTGCCAAATCGAGGACCAGCTATCTGCAACCAAAGAGCAAATTGCGGGCCTGAAGAAGAAGCTAGAAGAGGCCGAGATGGCTAAGGACTAGGCTGAACAAGACGGCTACGACATAGGAGTAGCAGAGATCGAAGAAGCACTCAGAGCCGAGGTCTCAGGGGTATGTAGAACTTACTGCCTCCAAGTGTGGACTAAGGCCCTCAACCATGCCGGGGTTGAGGCCTCATTTGCCTTTAGGAGAGTAGAGAATGTCTATTACCTCCCAGCTATCCACACCTCAGGCCCTTCTAGCACTTCAGGTCCCAAGGCGGATATAGTCTCTAAAGAGGATGCAGATAACGAGGCTAGCCTTGCCAAAATCCTCCCTTCCTCCAACAGCCCCCCTAAGGACACTAAATAAGCTAAGACCCTTGAGAAGGTTAAAGATACTACTAAGGGAGTGGTTCCTGAGACTACCAAGCCCCAAGTTGGACCTAAGGACCCTCCCAAAGGCAAAGAAACTTCTCAGAGCCTTGAGGTTGTTTTAGCCACACTTCCTATACCTACTAAGGAGGATCCTAAAGGCAAAGATCTAGCCTCCACTGTTGCTGAAGCTACCAAGCCCACCAAGGGTACAAGGAAGGAAAACCCTCCGTTGAAGATCAACTAGTGCTTAGGCTAGAATCAATAATACTTTGTTGTTGTTTATTTGGTTTATTTGTTTTTTTTTTTTTTAATTTTTTTTTTACAATTGTAATTTAGGTTCCCACAACTTGTAATCATTCTGCCCTTTTTCAAGGCTTAGTTTAATGAAAGTTATGACATTTCTGTAAAACATTTGGTATTTATGCAAGTTCTAACATAACCCATACTTTATTTTATACTTAATTGACATAAGAATGTGGGACAATTGTATCTGAATTAACATACATCTTCATCCAGTTTTCAATAATCATTTGTACAGGTGACAATAGCACTGCCTCACTTCATGTAATCAATCACAAAATAATCCACGCTTTCTAGGTCTATTCTCTTCAATAAGAAATAATTTCAATTTTAGAAGATGTACCTTACATACTTGAAACAAGTCATTAACCTGACAATAGGTTCTTTAGGGCTTCCCTTTTTATCTGAGATAATGGTAAACCATACATTGGCTTACAATTTTTTCCCTCATCCACTTATCATAATATTATAATAGTGATAGGTGTTAGTTTACCCAAGGCATGTGGTCCGAGAAGCCAAGTATGACCAAAGTTTTGTTTGATATTTAGAAAAATGATAAGAAGTATTAATTAACCCAAAGTATGTAGTCCAAGGTGCCAGACATGACCAATGTTCTATTTAAGACTAAGAAAAATGATAAGAAGTATTAATTTACTCAATGTATGTGGTCCGAGGAGCCAAGCATGACCAAGGTTCTGTTTGATACTTAGAAAAATGAAAAGAAGTATTAATTTAGCCAAGGTATATGGTCCGAAGAGCCAGATATGACCAATGTTCTGTTTAACACTTAGGCAGATAATTAGAAGTATTAATTTACCCAAAATATGTGGTTTGAGGAGCCAGACATGACTAAAGTTTTGGTTAATACTTAAAAAAATAATAAGAAATATTAATTTACCCAAGGTATGCGGTCTGAGGAGCCAGCCATGATCAAGGTTTTGTTTAATACTTAGGCAGATAATAAGAAGTATTAATTTAGTCAAGGAATGTGGTTCGAGGAGCCAGGCATGACAAAGGTTCTGTTTAATACTTAAACAAATAATAAGAAGTATTAATTTACCCAAGGTATGTGGTCCGAGGAGCCAGACATGACCATGGTTTTGTTTAATACTTAAACATATAATAAGAAGTATTAATTTACCCAAGGTATGTGGTTTGAGGGGCCAAACATGACCAGTGTTCTATTTAATACTTAGGCAGATAATAAGAAGTATTAATTTACCTAAGATATGTGGTCTGAGGGGCCAGACATGACCAAGGTTCTGTTTAATACTTAAACAAACAATAAGAAGTATTAATTTACCCAAGGTATGTGGTTCAAGGGGCCAAGCATGACTAATGTTGTATTTAATACTTAGAAAAGTGATAATAAGAAGTATTAATTTATCCAAGGTATGTGGTCCGAGGAGTCAGGCATGACCAAGGTTTTGTTTAATACTTAAACAAATAATAAGAAGTATTAATTTACCTAAGGAATGTGGTATGAGGGGCCAGACATGACCAATGTTATATTTAATACTTAGACAGATAATAAGAAGTATTAATTTACCCAAGGTATGTGGTCTGAGGGGCCAGGCATGACCAATGTTCTGTTTAATACTTAGAAAAATGATAATAAGAATTATTAATTTACCCAAGGTATGTGGTCCGAGGAGCTAGGCATGATCAAGATTCTGTTTAATATTTAAACAAATAATAAATGTAACACATAGTATCATAAATAAAAAAATGGTAGAAATGCATTTCATTAATAATAATACATTCGTAGGTTATTTACATTCTAGGGGCGTGGTACAATATTTTCATCTAGATCTTCTAGGAAATATGCACCTATTCCAGCCACCGAGGTGATACGGTATGACCCTTCCCAATTGGGCTCTAGCTTTCCTCATGCTGGGTTCTTCGCAGTACTTACAACTTTTCTTAATACCAAGTCCCCAAGAGCTAAGGGTCTCAATCTTACATTTGATTTATATCCCTGCTTGAGTTTCTGCTGATAGTACGCTAACTGAACCATGGCATTTTCCCTCCCTTCTTTAATTAATTCCAGGCTCTTCTCTAGTATGTTGCCGTTGCTATCCGAAGTGAACAAGCTTGTCCTCAATGTTGGGAACCCAGTCTCCAGGGGGATCACAGCCTCGACCCTATAAGTCATTGAAAAGGGTGTCTCCCCTGTTGACCTACGAAAGGTAGTCCGGTATGTCCAAAGAACATGTAGCAGTTCTTCCACCCATTTACCCTTTGCATCATCCAGCCTCTTCTTGAGTCCATTCACTATGATCTTATTGACAGCCTCGGCATGTCCATTTCCCTGTGGATAAGCCGGGGTGGAGTACTTATTCCTAATACCCAGGTCATAACAGTACCTCCTAAAGGCTTTGCTATTAAACTGAAGACCATTGTCCGAGATGAAGGTATGAGGGACCCCAAATCGAGTGACAATATTTTTCCACACAAGTCTCTTGGCATCCATGTCCCTGATATTTGCCACTGGTTCAGTTTCAACCCACTTGGTAAATTAATCTGTGCCGATCAGCAGCCATCTCTTATTCCCTGCTGCCTTAGGGAAAGGCCCTACAATATCCAAGCCCCATTGAGCAAAAGGCCAAGGGCTAGATAAAGGATTGAGGACACCCCCTAGTTGATGAATATTTGGGGCAAATCTTTGACATTAGTCACATTTCTTTTCGTACTCTTGTGCTTCCTTTTGCATATTCGGCCACCAATATCCCTGAGTGAGGGCTCTGTGAGACAAGGATCTGCCTCCTGTGTGACTTCCACAAATCCCTTCATGTAACTCTTTTAGGAGTGGCTCTACTACCTCAAGGTGTATGCATAGCAAATATGGCCTAGAAAAGGAGTGCTTGTACAACTTTTGATCCTCGGATAGCCAAAATCGAGTAGCCTTTCTTCGCACTTTGTCAGCCTCGGCCCTTTCATCGGGCCAGATATCCTTTTTAAGGAATAGCATAATAGAATCTATCCAGCTAGGTCCCACCGTAGTTTGATGAATCTGTACCTTCTCCCTCTTTATCTTAGTAGGTTTGCATAAGTCCTCAACAAGGATAACCCGAGGTAAGCTTTGTACTGAGGAGGTTGCGAGAGTGGCAAAAGAATCAACATGCGTATTCTTGCTCTTAGGGATTTGCTGTAGGGTGAAAGACTCAAACCCTGATTGCAAGTGTCGAACCTGATTCAGATACTCCTGGATTCTCAAATCCCTGACTTCCAATTCTCCTCTCACTTGGCCTACAACCAATCTCGAATCTTAAAATAGCTCCACTGTTTTTTCTCTCATTTTCTGAACCATAGCCATTCCTACCAATAAAGCCTTATACTCAGCCTCATTGTTCATGGCCAAGAAGCCCAACCTTAAGGATTTCTCAATGATAATCTTTTTAGGCGATATTACAACTAACCCCACTCTGGATCCTCTTTGATTTGCCGTGCCATCGACGTATGCTCTCTAGGATAAAGGCTCTTGCAGGGAGACTACACCAATTGATTTTTCATCCATGGTTTGTTTTTCTCCCTTCTCTTCTAGTGGGGATTCAACAAACTCAGCCATCAGATTTGCGAGGATTTGACCCTTAATAGAGGTACGAGGCATATACTTGATATCGAAAGCCCCTAGGATCGTACCCCATTTGGCAATCTTTCCTGTGTAATCAACTCTCCGAAGTAGTGATTGAAGCGGAAGTTGGGTTAAAACCACAACTGTGTAAGCTTAGAAGTAGTGAGGGAGCTTATGTGTAGCATGCACCATTGCTAAAATGGCCTTTTCCAATGGTAGGTAATGAACTTCGGCCTCATGCAGTGACATGCTCACGCAAATTCCTGCTCCTAGGGATTTGCTGTAGGGTGAAAGACTCAAACCTTGATTGCAAGTGTCGAACCTGATTCAGATACTCCTGGATTCTCAAATCCCTGACTTCCAATTCTCCTCTCATTTGGCCTACAACCAATCTTGAATCTTAAAATACCTCCACTGTTTTTTCTCCCATTTTCTGAACCATAGCCATTCCTACCAATAAAGCCTTATACTCAGCCTCATTGTTTGTGGCCAAGAAGCCCAACCTTAAGGATTTCTCAATGATAATCTTTTCAGGCGATATTACAACTAGCCCCACTTTGGATCCTCTTTGATTTGCTGTGCCATCGACGTATGCTCTCTAGGATAAAGGCTCTTGCAGGGAGACTACACTAATTGATTTTTCATCCATGGTCTGTTTTTCTTCCTTCTCTTCCAATGGGGATTCAACAAACTCAGCCATCAGATTTGCGAGGATTTGACCCTTAATAGAGGTACGAGGCATATACTTGATATCAAAAGCCTCTAGGATCGTACCCTATTTGGCAATCTTTCCTGTGTAATCAGCTCTCCGAAGTAGTGATTGAAGCGGAAGTTGGGTTAAAACCACAACTGTGTAAGCTTAGAAGTAGTGAGGGAGCTTATGTGTAGCATGCACCACTGCTAAAATGGCATTTTCTAATAGTAGGTAATGAACCTTGGCCTCATGCAATGACATGCAAACGTAATAAACTGGTCTCTACACTCCATTATCAACTCGTATTAATACTAAGCTGACTGCGTGGGAGGCTAGAGCAACATAAGCAAACAGGACCTCCTATTTCTCAGGCTGAGACATAATAGGTGGCTGAAAAAGGTACTCCTTCAGTTGCTGAAAGGCCAGGGCACACTTCTCGATCCACTCAAATCCCTTCCACTTATGTAACAACCGAAAGAAAGGCCTACACATGTCTGCTGACTCAGAGATGAATCGGTTTAAAGCAGCAGTCATCTCTGTCACCTTCTAGACCTCCTTGGGATTCCGAGGAGGTTGCAAATTGTTAATTGCTTTAATTTGATCAAGGTTGACTTCAATTCCACGATGAGTGACTATGTAGCCCAGAAATTTACCCGAGCCAACGCCAAAAGAACACTTAGAAGCATTGAGGCGCAATTTGTGCCTTCTTAGTATTTCAAAAATATTCCCGAGGTCGCCCACGTGCTCAGACACCATCTTACTTTTCACCACCATTTCATCTATATAAACCTCTATACTTTTGCCTAATTGTGGCTCGAACATCCTAATCATCATCCTTTTATAGGTAGACCCTGCATTCTTCAATCCAAAGGGCATCGCCTTGTAGTGGTAATTTCCAGTAAGAGTAACAAAAGCTGTTTTCTCCTGATCATCTAAAGCCAATAGTATTTGATGGTACCCTTGAAAGGCATCCAAAAAGCTCATCCGAGGATGACCTATAATTGCATCCACTAATTGATCTATCCGAGGCATGGGGAAGGGGTCCTTTGGGCAAGCTTTATTTAAATCTGTAAAGTCTACGCATACTCGCCACTTCCCATTTTTCTTCCTCACCACCATTGTATTGGCTAACCACTCAGGGTAAAACACCTCTTTAATAGCTCCAGCCCGTTTATGTTTGACCAGCTCTTCCTTGACGGTATCAGAATGATCTTTAAATGAACGCCGATATGGTTGCTTTTTGGGGATGACAGATGGATTGACATTTAAATGATGACAAATGAAACTTGGATCCAACCCGAAGCTTTGTAAGCGTTTCACGCAAACATATAGATATTCTTCACAAGAAATTCTATAAGCTTTTCTTTCTCTTGAGGAGGCAACCGATCTCCGATTTGGAAAAACTTCTTCTCGTCAACACCAATGCTGACTTTTCTTAGTTCCTCACATTTTGCCCCTTCCATCATCACATTTGCAGATAACACTACGACCCTTGATTGCTATAGACCTTGCTCAACAGAGGCCGAAGACTCAACTTCACTTTGATGTCTGATCATAGCTACCAAGCATTGTCTAGTCATAGACTGGCTCCCAACCAGCTCTTCAACCTGATCCCCAGATGGATATTTCACCTTCAAGTGTAGGGTAGAGGAGACGGCCCCCAGGGTATGCAGCCAGGATCTTGCTACAATGGCAGTATAGAGAGAATAAGCATCCACCACAATGAAGTCCACTTGCACTACTTCTGAACCTGCTTGCACGGGTAGTCTAATCTAGCCCTTTGGGATAACAACTTTCCCATTGAAGCCTACAAAGGTGAATCATAACATGCCAAGTCTTTAGGTTTCAATTTTAGCCCTTCATACAAGTTAGGGTACATGATTTCTGCACCGCTGCTCTAGTCTACCAACACTCTCTTCACATCATATCCTCCTATCCTGAGAGTGACCATTAGGGCATCATCATGTGGCTGCAAGGTTCCAACATTGTCTTCATCAGAAAAACTTAATGCTGGTCGGACCTCCATCCTATCCCTCTTTGGCTCAGGGGATGAGTCACTTGTGAGTGGCCGAGCTACAAATATTACCTTGGAGGGATGAGAATCAATCCTTCCCAGAGCAGCGAGGATAACATGATTGTGTCTAAAGGTGGCCTTGAAGAAGTATCTCTCTGCGATCTCGAGCCTGCCTGGCCTCCTTGCCCATTGGGCTGATATAGAAATTGCTTTAATTTTCCACTTCTGACCAGCTACTCCAGATGATTCCATAAAGTTTTGTACTCTTCTGTGGTGTGTCCTCGCTCCTGGTGGTATTGACAATGAAGGCTTTGGTTGCGCTTCGTGGAGTCTCCTCCCATCTTATTTGGCCATTTAAAGTATGACTCATTCTTGATTTTTTCCAAGACTTGATGTATTGACTCTTGGAACACCGTGCCAACCACCTGAGTAGTAGTAGATCCAGATTGCTCAGCAAAGTCCCTTCGAGGCCAGTTATTGTTGTATCTGTCTGACCTAAAATCCCTTCTATCCTGAGGGACTACCTTAGCCATCCCCTTCCCCTGCTGTTGGTCTTCCTCGACCTGCTTATACTTATCAATACGGTCCATGAGTTGATGCATACTCTTAACAGGCTTCTTGGTCAACGATTTCCTCAAGTCATGCTCGGCAGGTAGGCCAACTTTGAAAGTCTTTATAGCCACGTCATCAAAGTTTCCATCTATCTCATTAAATATCTCCCAATATTTATCAGAATACGTCTTCAGGGTTTCCCCTTCTTGCATAGTCATGGAAAATAGGGAGTCTAAGGGTGATAACGCCTTAAAATGTATACTTGTTATATATTTACGTGGACGATATCTCCTTATTACTATGCTTAATTTGTATAATTAAGCCATGATTTGCATTAGTCTCTATTATTTATCTTTACATAATTTCTTGAATAAGATGCTATTCATTGTGTGTAATTTTCTACTTTCAGGAAATCATGTAAGAAATATGAGTTTACAGGAATTTGTGAGAGAAGGGAGGCCAAACTAGAATTAAAGTGGAGCTAAAGGACCACTCTTAAATGTCTAAGGAGGTGCAGCTAGAGTGCTTGGATTGTCTACCATGTTTGGAAGCTTCAAATAAGGAAAGAAATCAAAGAGGCAGAATCTAAAAAGGAAAAATCTAATTTGAGCACTGATCAGTATTTTGGGCGTATCTCTCTCCTCAAAAATTCAATTGACACAAGGCTAGATGGGTTGGAACCGTGACTTAAATATCTACAACTTTCCAGTTTTGAGTTTTTCAAAATTCTCAACTTTTGAAGGCTAAGTTACTATTGTAAACCTGGACGGAAATTAAAATAGTAAAAGTTATTTTTTCTTTGGACACTTAGACATTAGGGTTTGGAAGGGAGGCTGTGTAGAATGAATTTTGGGTAGAGAAAACCTTGTATTTTCCTTTCTCTAATGGCAGCCTAAACTCTTTGCTAGGGCTAGGGGTTATGTTTCTTCTATACGGTATGAATATTCAATGTGATTCTTTCTAAGATTTTATCAACGACATATTTGATTGTTCAATTAGATTTCTTTTGATGTATTAGTTCTTCCATACTTTCAATAAGTTCAATCATGTTTTTCTTATTGTTTAGATGAATTTCTAATAGTTTCAAATAGAAATCAGGTTTTAAAGTGAATGGGTTTTTTTGAAAATTTTTCTAACCGCATTATTAATCGAGATTATCATGCGTTCTTGAATTGTCTCAGTTCAACCGAATCATAAGTTTTTAATTGTATAAGAACAATCAATTATGAAATATATATTTTCTTAGATCACAAAGAATCTCATATCGATATAGGGAAACACCCCGATGCCCTAGTATTTACATTATTGATTTAAATCAATTTTTATTATTATTCTTGTTAACAATCACCAAGCAAAAGTATTTTTCTTCTTTACCCAAATTTTTGTTTAATTATATTGTCTTTGAATCTATCCTGCTCCTTGTGGTTCGACCTTGGTACTCCGAGAATTATATTGCTACGATCTCCTACACTTGGGAGTGAGCAAGCAAAGGGCTGAGGAACTCTACTGCAAGTAACAAAGCGAGAACCAAGCACTCTACTAAGCTCCTTAAAGGAGTTAATAGAACCCTTTCTTAGACTATCAAACCTCCTCATTGCCACAGGCTCTAAACTGGATGGGAACACCTTGCATATCAGGGTTTCGTTCTTTGAGTGAACAACCATTCTCTGGTTGAAGTGGCTAACATGCTCTATAAGGTCTAATCTACCATTATACAGGGTAAATGTTGGCTGAGTAAACTGCTGAGGAAGTTTTCCTCCTTCAATCCTACGGGTAAAAGGTGACTTAGAAATCTGATTCAGGGCCTTTCCTATAGCATCATTGCCCAGACCTTTGTGAGGTGGACTCTCCTTTCTTTGCCTATAATTATGATCCTTATCACATGAAAAAGATTCACTGGGAGGAGTCCTAGACCTGGGTTGGTAGTTGTTATCATTATCATTATCAGAAGAGGGGCTAGAATTTGAAGGAGTTCCCCCACGTCACTCGTGACGTAACCTCCTTTGCAAACGGTTAATCTCCAGTTGCATGCTCCTTGTGTTTTCTTCATGAGAGACGTGACTCCCACCTCGAGTTTGTCTCCCATTAGTATGTGTGGTATGCACACTTAACTCTTGGTCCCTTCTTTGCTCAAGGTTGAGAAACTGGTCTTGACATTGAGAACTAACAGACTCCCTTCGGTGAGGACCTGAACCTACCATAACTGAACGTTAAACTCACTAAAGCACAAGAATTCCCCATAGACGGTGCCAATTGTAAAGGCGGACTTTGGATCTTCAGCCCAAGAGATAGATGGATTAAGGCCCAAAGAGTTTAATACAATGAATTTGTAAATAGTGGGCTAAAAAACTAGACTTCAATGAATTGGAAAACGTTCACAATGGACCAAAGATATTGAGAAAGCAAGAAAAACAATGAAAAAACAAGTTTGTGAAAAGAAATTCTTCCTCAGCAATGTTCGAGGAGAGTAATACTTGGATATCTATATTTCTCTTAGACTTGGTTACAATTACAGTACTTAGTGCTACAGTGATTTTTTCTCTTTCAATTATCAGATGCCCCCTCTGTAATAAGATTCTTCTCCTTTATATTACCCCCCTTTGCTCTATCTCAGCCTTCCACGTGTAGATCAAATAGCTGGCTTTTGTCCTTGTCCCATCAGCACCTTTTTGAAGCTTTTGGTGGTAACTGTAAGGCTGAACATCATTGTTCAGGCATCACTTCCACATTAATGCAGCCAGAGAGTTAACTACACAGCATTTAATGCAGTGGTAGTAGCTTTCCCTAAGATATTTCTCACTTTCTTCTTACCTTATCCCTTCCTGATGCTTATCCTTACCAACAGAATCGCCTAGAACATTGTCCCCGATGTCAAACCAACCCTTTTGACCTCTGCCCTGTTAAGCCGAGGTGAAATTTGTCCTTGGACAGACTTCCTGGAACCTCAAAACTAGACCCCTTTGCCCATTCACTATCTTGCATTCCCACACTAGCGTCTACCTGTCCTCGGACTATTGAATGTCCTTGGACAGGACCCTTGGCCCAACACACCCTTTTGGGCCTGCCATCCCTACAAATATATATAATTTTTCTTCTCCTCTAATTTCTAAGTTGATAAAAATTTTAATTTGATTATAATCCAAATTCTTCATCTAATCCATTTAACAAACAAGTTTAAGTTTAAGTAAGACTCTTATTCTATTTGTTCTTATCAACTTATTTGGATAAAGTAACAATAAGTATTGTATCAATTTTTTAAAAAAGTAACTATTTTACTTTTAGCCTATTTTAAATGTTAATTGTTGTTTTTTGTGTGTGGATAAAATATCAAATGATAGCTAATATGTATTTACATAACAAGTTTAAGTTTAAGTAAGACCCTTATTCTATTTGTTTTTCTCGACTTATTTAGATAAAGTAACAATAAGTATTGTATAAATTTTTTTATAAAGTAAAATTTTTACTTTTAGCCTAATTTAAATGTTAATTGTTGTTTTTTTGTGTGTGGATAAAGTATCAAATGATAGCTAATATGTATTAACATTAACGTAAACTTAATTAAAAAAAATCTAATTTAGGTCAAAACAAAAAAATTAGGATAAAGTAACCCAAAAAAGACTAATATATATATATATATATATATATATATGTGTGTGTGTGTGTGTGTGTGTGTATATATTAAATAATGACAAATTTTTGCAATAAAAATAAATGACAAATTCAAATCCAAGTATGTTTGAAGAAAAGCATACAAATTTTGTTTCATGATATTGACAAAAAATAATATACAAAAAAAGAAGAAGAATAAATCATCTTATGCATTCTAAAAACAAACATATTTATTGCACTCTTTTAATAAGTTATTACTTATATATATATATATATATATATATGCATTTCATAATACCTTCGTTTTACACAATATGTATTTATTATATAACTTAAAAGTAAATTATTTAATTATTTTTATTATCTAATTTTAAATAAATTAATAAAAAAACTATTTACATATGAATTTTGATTAAGCCGTGCATCACACGGGCATAATACTAGTGTGTGTGTATATATATATATATATATATATATATATATATATATTGTGGCGTTTGACTAGTGAGGGAATGAAGCATGGAAAAAGGTTGTGGAAGCATCTCACTTTTTATGAGTTTCACAAGTTAATAAAAATAAAGCTGGAATATAACATTTTTATAATAATTTTACAATAAAGCTTAAGTATTAAGCAGTTAATATTGGGTTAAAAAGTAATATAAGTGATGAACTCAAATTAAAATCATAAATAATTTATCACCTAAGCTTTATTGTAAAATTGTTGTGAAAATATTGTTTGTTGTAGCACTATTTTAAAATAAAATATATTAAAGTTCTTGTGTTTGAGAGTAATACACACAACATTTTCACAATAATTTTACAATAAAATTTAGGTATTAAGCAGTTAATGTTAAGTTAAAATTTAAAAAGTAATATCATTGATGTACTCAATGAAAGCTAGGAACAATTTACCACTTAGATTTTATTGTAAAATTGTTGTAAAAATATTATATGTTGTATGCTATTTTAAAATAAAAACATATTAAGGGTATGTTTGGATACCGCTTATTTTGTTGAAACTGAAAACTTATTGCTGAAAGTATTGTAAATAAAAATAAAAGTTAGTTGAAATAGTATAGTAGGGTGATGAATAGTATCAAAAAGTATATAAACAATAATACGGGACCCACCAAATTTTCAGTAAAATGCAAAAATCTTTTCTTCAAAACGGAAAAATTAGTCGAAATAGTACAATAGGATCATGAATAGTATCAAAAAGTAATGAATAGTATCAAAAAGTATATAAACAATAATACGGGACCCACCAAATTTTCAATAAAATGCAAAAATCTTTTATTCAAAATGCAATCCAAACGCACGCTAAAGTTGATTCTTTGTGACTTTTGTGTTCGAGGGCAATACGTTTCATGTAGATTATTTTTAATATTTTATATTATTCTTTGTGTTTGAGGCGAGGGTAATAAGTTTCATATATATTAGTTTTAATATTTTATTATATGGAGTGTCTTATTTGAGTTTTTGACGGCAACAACAGGTTTCCATTAGAAAATTTTATGACTTATCTTTTATACATGTCAGTATTTATCAAACCTTTTTTTATGGGTTGTCTGATCAAGCGGGCCTATATTTTTCAAAATATTTATAAAATTATCATTGAGCAATGTTGATTAAAATCTAAAAACTGGTAATAGGATTTTTTCAAATTCAGTGTTTAAACACCTTAAAATGAGCAACGTAAATCAAACACTCCTAAAAAAACACTTTTATCATACACATTTTTTTTAGAATCATAATTTTCAGTGTTTAGACACTAAAAACTGTTTGGAATCCTATACCAAATAGGCACAATACTTTCAATCGTAAAGTAATGCGTAGACTTCCGTAACGTTTTTCTAATATTTACGTACGTATGTGAACTATACAGGTATCTTACGTGTATTTACTAACTAGTATTTCTGCGTAGTACTGTACTAGCCTACTAGGCTTGACTACCTTATATTCGAATTTGGATTGATAGACCCAGTCTGGCAGTCTCCCTTAAGCTTGGTACCAAATATGACATATTACAACATCAATGGGGGATACAAATAATAATTAAAAAGATTTCTTGTTACAAAGAATCATGACTTTGGAGATCAATTCCTTACGATCTATACCACAAACACAAGTAAAAATATTATCCAAAAGAATTTTAACTTTTTTTTTTTTCCATTTTTTAAAAATAAATATTCTCAATTCCTATTTTAGATACAAGCTTTAGGAAAATGTTAAAGTTATTATAAATTATGGTACAACATATTTATGAGTTATGCATAAAGATAGTGATGTGTCACCCACTCATCAGTTACCAAAAAAAAAAAAAAAAAATTCAAACATTTATTTATTAGATAGTTGAAACTCATCAATTACATTCATTGTCATATTAGTTTGTAAACTTTATATAGTAATGTTTATAAGTGTCATGTTGACTGGTGACAATTGTTAATAAATCATTTTAGGAAGATTTTATTATTTTAATACAACTTTAACGAGGAATATAAAAAATTGTCAAATAAATTAATTGTTTTTTTTCTATAAAAAATTTTTAAAAATATTTTCTATATGGAAAAGAAATTTCGTATGAATCAAGTTTCAAGCGATGAAAAGAATTCTTCTGAAGAAGCCCTCAACCTCCATATATGACTTATCCTTGGATCTTCTGTTTTAGAATGATTCCTGGATCTTTTGAATATTCAAAAACAAAAGTTAAACCTTTTTCACGCATGGGTCATGATCAATAGTATTAACCAATAACCGATATATTGCCATCATTTCACCAAAGACCCCCAATCGTCAAATCGATTCTGAAACATAGGTCCCAGCAGTGTGATTAGACTAATCAAAAGTCTCAAGAAACTTATTTAAAAATGAGCAAAAAAAACCATAGTCTATAAAATATATGTGGCATGAAATACTCATGGGCAGCTTTTGTTTTGCAGTTCCCACTTCTCCGTCCAACATGTGGAAAAATAATAGTAAATACTATGTGTCACGTGTGACTCATGACGGACATACTTTCGGCCTTTAATCTCCTAACATGTGGCTTAATAAAAGAGAAATAATTGGACCACACAAAGATTGAGTAATGTTGGGAGATAATATATTTCATAATTTTTTTTAATAATTATTAAAAGGGTTCTATCATTTATGTGCGTTTTAGGATAATTATTAATAAATCATTTTAGAAAATTGTTGACACCATTTTTATAAGAAGTATAAGAAGTTGTGGGTGGTCGGGATTTTCACCTCTTTGAGGCTTGACACCCTATACCGCACATTAGTAGTGGTATACTAACACAAGCTCTAAGGGCATATAAAGTGTTAGTGGGAGGGTTACTTAAGCGATGTGGGACAATCCCACCCTTTCGTAATACAAATCCTTGAGGGCTTGGCTCCTCAAAGAGGACAAAGTCTTCTAAGGTGAGGTATAGGGTGTCAAGCCTCAAAGAGGTGAAAATCCCGACCACCCACAGAAGTCATTGAAAATATTAATTGTTTTTTTTTTCTTTTTCTATAAAAAAGTTTCTAAAAATATATCCTAAATCAATGCCGTAATGGCTCATCGTTAACTTTCCCTAATTAAAATGATTTGATGTAATTAAAGCAACTTCGCATTTTATATAGATAGATTTATTATTATTATTTTTATTAAGCATTAATGACAACAAACCATACTAATTGTTGTAAAAAAAATCATAAAATTTATTTAAAAATGTTACTCCAATTTGTTTGTCCTCTATTTCATCTTAGGATGTTTCAAAATATTGTCCCGTTTTTAAAATTAAAAGCCATTAATTTACTAATGTCCCCTATTATGCACCTACTTTATTTCTAAAACTATTTTAGATTTAGTATTTCAATTTTTTAATAAATTTATTTTAGATTAATTTTGAATATTTTTACATTTTTATATAGCAGACAAAATAACAAATGACGTTCTCTTAAAAAACAAGACAAACAAATTGAGATGGATATATTAACTTTATTATCTTTTTATTTTATTTTATAATTATTGATATGAGAAGTTTGTAATGTAATATCATTATAAGATAAGTTAATCACGGCCACCCAACTTTTATTAACATTTATTAAACATTGAGTACAACAAACCATATTAATTGCTGTAGAAAAAATATAAAATTTAGTAAAAAAAAATGTTATATCTCTAGATTTATTAACTTTACGAATTCTTAAAAAAAAAAAAATTCAATTTAATCATTTAAAAAATACAATTAAATGTTGTCAAAAATGGTATTGTCAAAATTTTTTTTTTTAATTTTTTTTTTCAAGAATTTTTTTTGATAAGATTTTTTTAAGGATTAGAAAAAATTACTAAATGTTTATGTTGGCAAATCCTACCATTCACCGTCCTAGAATCCAGGTCAAAGCAGGAGTACAACAAAGTGGAATGAGCAAATTCCTAGGAACCACACGGCAAAAAGTGAGAGAAACACGGTTACTACTAGTGGAGAGAACTATTATACATATGATATATATTTTACCACATAGCTTAGCTACAAACAACACCAAACTTTAAGCACTTTGCACTTGTTGGCTTGTCTCACCACCTCCCATTCCAAGGTTTTGAATCAAAAACCCTTAAAAGCCCTTCACCAATTAGTGCTATTCTCTCTTTTTTTTGTGCAACAAATAGCTGAAACAGATCCATATTATTTAACAGGAGAGAGATTTACTGAGAAACCCCGGGAAAAAACTTGAGGACCTTGTTATAGATATTTTTTGCGGGTCAGACTTTTTCTCTTTTTTAATTTTTGCTCCACAAATTGATTCTTTATAACTGTACTCCCTAACTTTTTCTCTGTCTCTTACTTGAGAGAGAGGGATCCAAAGCAGAAACTGTGTGTGTTAGCTTCATCTGGGTCATCAATGGCGAGTTGGGTCTTATCAGAATGTGGCTTAAAGCCTCTTCCTCAAGTTTTTCATAGACCCGGAGCCAGACCCACCTCATACAAGCCCTCAAAGATTAGATTTTTACATTCAAACAAAGTTGGTACAGATCTCAAATTTGCTTCTCCAACCGGGTGTTTTAGAGACAGGAACTGGGGTCTAAAAGTGAGTGTTCCATTGAGGGTTCCTTCCATTGAAGGAGAGGAAGAGAGCCAACAGAGAATTAACGGTGTCAATGGGTTCAATGGAGAAGAAAAAGAAGAACTTAAATTCAACCCTGGGTCACCACCACCATTCAAATTGGCTGATATTAGAGCCGCCATTCCAAAGCATTGTTGGGTTAAGAACCCTTGGAGGTCTATGAGTTATGTGGTCAGGGATGTTGTTGTGGTTTTTGGATTGGCTGCGGCGGCTGCTTATGTCAACAGTTGGTTTGTTTGGCCTCTATATTGGGCTGCTCAGGGAACCATGTTTTGGGCTCTCTTTGTTCTTGGCCATGACTGGTAATTTACAACCAAACCCTTTTGATTTTTTATACCTTCTCTGCTATTTTTGGTTGTTAATTTGAATGCCAATTTGTATGTTGTAATGTAATTGGTCTTTGGTCTTGCTTCTGCAGTGGTCATGGAAGCTTTTCAAACAATCCTAAGTTAAACAGTGTGGTGGGGCATATTCTGCATTCTTCAATTCTTGTACCGTATCATGGATGGTATGCTCCTGATAAAAAATTCGTCTATGGTTTATACACAATCCAATGCGTTTTGGCCTTTAATATTTGTTTCATTGCATTTGTTTTCTTTAATAATCTACATAATTCTAAATTTGAGATTTGGAGCTGTTTATGGCCTAATGTATTAATTTTTGGATTAATTTTTAGGAGAATTAGCCATAGGACTCATCATCAAAATCATGGGCATGTTGAGAATGACGAATCATGGCACCCGGTTTGTAAATTTCCTCTGTTTATGGCTTCTCTGTTTGTTTGTTTTAAACAAATTTGATCAATTTTCAAACTAAAAGTTAACAATTTTACATGTTATTCCTGCAGTTGTCTGAAAGAATTTACAAGAGTTTGGACGTGGCTACGAAGACTTTGCGATTCACTGTGCCTTTTCCAATGCTTGCATACCCCTTCTACCTTGTAAGTGTGTGGTGACTTGGTTGGTTAGGTTTGACGGTAGAGTCTTAGACATTACTTGTTAAATTTTGATAAATCTTTTCCTTGCAGTGGGGTAGAAGTCCTGGGAAGACCGGTTCACATTTTGACCCAAGCAGTGACTTGTTTGTTACCAGTGAGAGGAAAGATGTGATCACTTCCACTGTTTGTTGGACAGCAATGGCTGCTCTCCTGGTGGGGTTAGGCTTTGTAATGGGTCCTATGCAATTACTTAAACTCTATGGCGTTCCCTATTGGGTAAATCCTGTTTCTTCAATATTCATATTGGTCTCTGCTATGGAAATAGAGAATGAGTTTTTCTTCTCCAATGGTTGAGTGTTAAAACCTGACTTTGCTTCATTCTTAGGTTTTTGTTATGTGGCTGGACTTAGTCACTTACCTGCATCATCATGGTCATGAAGAAAAATTACCATGGTATCGTGGAAAGGTATGGTTTTTAAAGTTGTGTGTCACTTCATTTGTGTCCATTTGTTTTCTTCCTATATTGAAGTATGGAAATATGAAAAGATAAGATAGAGATATGCCTAGATTTTTTGCAAGGTCGATGTTAGTCCACATAGATAATTCTTTGTTTAAATTGCATATTTGATCCTCAACCTTTGACATTGTTTCAAAATTCATACATTCAAATTTGTTTCAAGAAGGTCCTTATCATCATCTAATGAATGAAAAATGCTGGCTTAGGAAATGGAATTCATGCTTTGTCCTCCATGTTATCAAAGTAACCTTGGTTTCATGAGTTCCCTTTGCTAAGTATGCACTTTCCATATACTAGATGACTGTCACAATAAAGACCTTTTTGAAACATTGTTAAGTATGAGGAAAATTTTGAAAAAATAGTCCAAGTTATGCAATTTAACCTAATTCTTAAGACATAATAGCAAAGGAAAAAGAGAAGCCAAGGATATATATATATATATATATTCTTTTTGGTTTGAAGTTTGTCCTTTGGCATTTTTCCTTTTAGATGTTAAAGTTTCCTCCATTATGTTGGAACAGGAATGGAGTTATCTTAGGGGTGGTCTTACAACTCTTGATCGGGACTATGGACTGATTAATAATATCCACCATGATATTGGAACCCATGTCATACACCATCTTTTTCCTCAAATACCTCACTACCACTTAATTGAAGCAGTAAGTATCTCTTTTGTGTGATAGAACTAATTTGTCATTTCACAGTTGTGGAAAAACATTAAGACCTGCAAAATTTTGATGCTCTTGTTGTTGTTCCACCTGTAGACTGAGGCAGCCAAGCCAGTTCTTGGCAAATATTACCGGGAGCCAAAGAAATCAGGGCCTCTTCCTTTTCACCTAATTGGAAATTTGATAAGAAGCTTGAAACAAGACCACTATGTTAGTGACACTGGGGATGTTGTGTACTACCAAACTGACTCTGAGCTGGATGTATCATCTAAGTTGAATTAAAAGCTTCAAATTGCATTCTTTCATTACAACAAGAAGAAAGGTTCTCGAGATTTTACCTTGGATTGCCTTGCTTAATTAAATTTGATGTTCAAGCTTGTGATCCAATGTGGCATAACAACCATTCAGTTTCTGAATTTGTTATGCCAAGAGAGAACTAATGCCTGACAAATATGATTAGAGCTACTTCTTTTAGAACATAAGTTAAATATATATGCATATGGCATTCTCAACATTATTGCTGTAATAGGGAGGAAGATGTATATTTATTCTTCTTGGAGAGAATAATCTCTTCAGCAATAACGTAGTGTACTATTAAAAATTTCAGAATTGATGATGAGAAGAAAAAGAAGAAAAAGAATTTATTCTAAAAGTTTTGAATTGGGTTGGCAAAGTGAAAGGCTATTGTTCCATCTGAGATACTGACTCGCATATTATTGTTGCTTTGTTTGGTTGTTTGTTTGTTTTATGGTTGGATTTAATCAGCTTATCTAAGGTTCAATCAAGGAAATGTACTTAAAGTTTTCTCATTCTCTGATTAAGGAAGGAAACAGTAAATTACACATCTCACTCAACTTTTTTGGAGCACGCCTAAATGATGATTTTTTTTGGTACTGCACCTAACTGAATGATTGATTCTGAATGAAAAATCATTTTGTCAATTTTTTCAATTAAACCATCCAATTTCCACTTACTGACAAGTTGCCGTCAGCCACCTTAATTCACAAATCTTGGTTTTAGGAGCTAGCTAGCTCCCTATAAGGGCTGTCAATTTCTTTTCTAATAAAGCAATCGTTCATTTGTGTCCTATCCTATATGGAAAAATCAAAGACATGGATATGTGGTTTTGAGTAAGGCCAACCATGTGTCTATTAACACCATTGGCATGTGAGATATGTCGCTTCTGAGATGGTGGTCCTTACCAGAAAGTAACAAAACGACGAAGAAATTGACCCCGTCCATATGGTATCCATTCACCTAGTATCAAGTTAAAGTTCATTACTTATATGCATTTGTTGTTTGTATCTGTGAAAAACTGCTATACATGCATTGAGTAACTGCAATTGGGTCAAGAATGTATGGTTCTAAGTGCTCCCATCCTCCCTCTTGGGCAAATTTCTTTCATCAGGACATTTCTGACTGGTGCCACCTAAATCTAGACTCTCAACTGAGCCCTGGTGACTATTATTTTGTTAGGATATATGTCCTTTAAATCTTATTGTATGATGCTATATATGACATTATGTATGATTTAATGCTGTAATTAATAAAGTTGTTTTATTATTATCTAAAATAATGGTAACATGAATATTTGGACATTATCATATAGTCCATGGGATGCATAGTATGACTTATGTGATTTAGTCACAAAAGATATGAGTCACAAATTCTTTGTAAACTCAGAATTTTAGTTCATAGTCAGTAATGAAATTAGGTATTTCATCTGCGAAGACTATAACATATCAACTAAGATGATATGTATTGATCATGAAAGTGGAGATTTCTAGTTGATATATTTTAAGAGTTAAGATATATTAAATTGGACCGTTGTGAGATTTATTATTCTTCTAATGACTGTCAAATGAATAATAAATCTCATGACTTTTATTTACATAAACTCTTAATCTTGAGAGAATAATGGACCTGATCATGAAGTGTATGTTGTTTTAATATATCAGGAGTGAGATCTAAAGTAACGATTAAAACCTCAGTATGTTGGGCAGTCACATTTAGTGTTGATGAAATATATATTCTTAAGATAGAATTCATAATCTCTTAATGAAGATATAAAATATTCTCTTGAGATAAGTTTAATGGATTTGGTTATTCAGATTGTTAGACCTACTCACTTTAGTAAGGAGTTACTAAAGTATATATTTATGAAATTGGATTTCATAAATATATGATGAATAACTTAAAAGATTAAACTGGGTACTCAAGGATTAAGATGTAGTAATATTCAAAGTGGCAGTCTATATTCATAACTTTGTATTACTACGAATATTTTATGGAGGGGTTGTATGTATAATAAAGTCTTGGGATATAATTTATTAATAAGGTTTAGAGTGTAATTATATTTATATAGTAATATTAAATATAATAATGGTAATTTTGGACTTGTCAAGAGGTGACAGAAAAGCTCAACATCTATTGGAGTTAATTTTTTATTTGTTTCCTTTTGGTCCCGCTCCAAGCCACATACTAAAATCCAATTGTAGTGACCCAAAAGGTCAGCCCAATTAGATAATCAGTTATAAGGAAAAATACATACAGAATTTTGTATGAGAATGAAATGATTTGTATGTGAGTGTTGAACACTCTATTATTCTCCATTGAGCACATTCATATAAACTGATTAAGAGACCACACTTCTTGGGCACAAGTGAAATTGGAGTGAAGATTAAGAGTGTTCCCAAGTACTTCTAATTTTTGGTTTTGAATTTCACCGCACCAATGTACACTCTTTTGTTCTTGTATTCTGAAATTTATATAAGACATGTTATCTATTGTGAATGAAGTAGATCCGTTAATTTTTCGCTGTGTATGTTTTGTATGTGATACAAACATGTATTTTTCCAACACATTTTCCTTTCTAACATTGTGAATATGGCTAGTAGGGAACCAGCTAATTTTCCAACAGATTTCGATACCAACACAACAAATTATTCATAGGAGTTGTCAGCATGCACTGGAATACTTTTCACATTGCTTATCAGCAGGCACCAACATCAGGCCTGACCACGCTCATAGCCATTGCTTGGTAATCTCACCCTTTAGAAAAGTGAAACTGAATACGGATAAGAGACCCAAAGGCCATTAATTCTAGTCAGCAAGGGGAGAAGGACTAATCCGTGACCACGTAAAAATCTGTTTGGGATGTTTCACGCTTAAGCTAGGCCATTCAACTAGTATCATTGCTGAGCTATGGACAACAAGAGAATGATTGGCTCTCACTTGGGATAGGGTATATAGAATTATTCTCAAGGTGGACTTTCTATTGGTCCATTAATTATTACATTATGAGCTAACAACCCATGTTGGGCTTCTGTACTTGTTTTTGATAGCAAGCACTTGTTCGATAGAGATCGGCGAGTAGAAATTTGGCACAGCTATTAGAATATGGGAAGTTAATTCTTGTGCAAACTAGCTAATGATTAAGGGAGGTGAACAACAAGAATTTTTTAAAATATTTGATGAGCCTCGAGGAAAATTTTGTTACACGCTAGTTATTGTACGCTTCGTACACACTTCCTTTAAAATCGTGTTTTGAAAATATGATTTTAGTTAAAATTGTGAAATGATAAAATTGTGTTTTCTCACAATTTTAACTAAAATTGTGTTTTTAAAATATAATTTCAATCCATATGGTAGTGTGTACATGGTGAGTGTATAATAATGTGATAATCATTATTTATTTGTTATCTCTTGAAGTTTTAAAATTAATTATATATATAATTGCAAGAACCTACTCAACAGAGATTAGTGGGTAGAAATCTGGCACATCTATATAACGGGAAGCTAACTCTTGTGTGGACTAGCTGACGACTAAGGGAGGTGAACAACAAGAATCATTTTAAATATATGATGACCCTTTGTCTTTTATTGTATAATATATTTTGAAATGAGAGTCTAGTTTAGCTCATTGTTATTTGACCTTACATCTCTTGCGTGTGAGCCTAAACTTTCTCTTAACAAATGAAATTTTTAACATTTTAAATGGGATGTAGAATGGAGACAAAGATTGAATTCAGGTTCTCATGATTTAATATTATGATAAATTATCAATTGTCCCAAAAGTTTAAACCATTAGGAAATGATAAATTTAATCCCATAAGATAATTCTAACAAGTTCCTAGCTACACCATGTTCGTCTCATTATGCTATTGTTTTCAAAATCCTTTGTTATTTGATGTAGAATGGGCATGGGATCCCATGAACTTCCGTTCCAACACAAGTTTTTAGTTTTATTCTTGGTAAATCCCTCATTTTTTCTTGGTAAAATAAGAAGTATATTGTAGTTGCTCGCTCCAATTTTGAGGCCGAATATCACACACTTGTAAACACCATGGTCGAGCTCCTCTAGTTGCGTTTGCTCCTACAAGTATATTGAAATTGCCCACAATATTGTATTTCATAAGCGTATTAAGCATATTGAAATTGATTGTCACTTCGTTTGTCATCATTTACTTCAAAGTATCTTGTAGCTATGTTTTATCTTCTCACAGGATTAGTTAGTTGATGATATCTTCATCAAGCCTCCTCCACCAGGCCGCTTACATGAAGATAAGCCCATTGTATTTGTATAGTTATATTTCGCTCCTATTCTTTGTACAATACTCATATATCTCCTTTCATAGAGCACTGATAAAGGAAAAATTATTAGTTACTTTCGGAGTATCATAAATACATAGTCTCTCATTTCATATGAATGATGGGTTTCACCATAAATTTAATTAATAAAACTTACCATTTATGTGAAAGAAAAAAAATACACATTTATAATATGAAAGTATACAATAATTTTCTCTCATAAAGGTTTTACACACAATTCAATACATAGAGACACTTCCACTCATATTTCCTCACTTATCTCATGTTTGAGACACGCTAGTGTAGAAAAAAAAAAAAAAAAAATCTGTAGATTAGAGCTTGGAAAAACGTGTTTTCATTACTGAGTCAAAGCCCATATCAGTTTAAAAATTGGATTCAGCCGACATTTTGAGTCCAATCAAGAAATGACCCACCAACTAAAACCCGAATCCATGCCAGAGAGAGAGACAGAGAGAGCCTGACCCAAAATCTGAAAGTCAATTCAGTCGGTGGCTTGGAATTCGTACAACGTGTAACAGCAAAGACCACAGCGGTCCAGACTTCGATAAATATGGAGAGTATCAAAAGAAAGAAAAGTCAGCAACTTCGGCTGAAACCTGAAACACGATTTACACTCGGATTAGATAGACAGATGGTACCAAATCAGGTTACCATTTCGAATCAAGTTATTATTTCGCCTAGTAATGTTAGAATTGTATCTTTCTTTTTTACCATTTTTGCTGCAATTTGTACACGTAATGCTAGAATGGTAACTTTTTTTTTTTATAATTTTTTCTATAACTTACGCAGGTAACAAATTGTATATGGTAAAATTATAAATTTAATATTTTTTACTTTATTACTCACGATTTATTAAGTCTAATATCACAAAATTTTTTATAACTTTATAACAATTTTACTACTTAACAACTCTTGAGTAATAAAAATTAAATAATAAATTTATGTAAGTTTATAATTTCACCTCCCACAAGTTAATATATAATAAAATTGTGAAAAAAAGTTGTGATTTTTGCATTTTTTTATTTCGCGTAGTCTTAGTCTTAGTACGAGGCGCGTAGGTGTAGCCTAAAGACTATAAGCTAAAAAGTGTGCATGACTGAGAAAACATTTGGACAAAGTGACACTAAAAAACTCGTCGTTACATTCTTTATCGTACAAAATTTACGCCACCTAATTGCGCGTACACCCATCAAATTTTTTTTTTCTGCTCTCTAATGTGAATCCGACAAGTGCCATTTTGACCTTTCCACCGACAGCATTCAATTCCCAATCAATTGATGCCGTTACCTCACATGAAAAATTCTACAGCGATTTCATCGGTATAGTCTAACATGTACATAATTATATCATGTCCTTTTATTATTATTATTATTATTATTATTATTATTGATTTTATAAAAAATTATTATAGTATAAAATGAAATATTACCATTTATTCAACTTTTTGATAATTCTTTTTAATATTGAATTGATTAAAGTGTAATTCTTCTTAAGAAAATCGAAGTTTTAAAATACTTAAAATTTTGTCTATATATATATATATATATATATAAAGCTAATCTAAAAGAACTAAGAACGGTTTGGTAAGTGATTCCATATAACATTTATCAGCGTTTAAATATTGAAAATTATAAGTTAAAAAAAAAAAAGTGTTTGATAAGAGTGTTTGAATCACAATTTTTAATATAAGGTTTTTAAATACTATATTTAGAAAACTTTCTGATTTTTAATTTTCAAATAACATTGTTTAATAGCTTTTTTGTAAATATTTAGAAAAGTGTAGGACTCACTTGATTAGACCTAACATCAACTACAACTCTCTCTCCCTCTCTCATGCTGAACAAGAACCTTCTCTCTCCTCTAAAAAAAAAACATATACATACCAAACACATAATACATTTTTTCACATTTTAAAATATATTATTTGAAACATGTTATCAAACATATTTTTTACATTATGAGTACTTTAACACATGTTTGATAAAAGTTTTACTCCTATGTCTATTCTATTATTCTAATAAGTCTAACAATGAAATAAATTTTCATAATAATTTTTTTACGGCTATAAAAGTGTTAGATTATGATTGATATATAATTCAGATGTAAAAATAATATTGCATTAATTATATACTATATAAAGTCAAAAAGATGGTAAGAAAAAAGTAATGAAATTTGTCTCTAGTAATGTTGCTATTATTATTCTATGCTTTTTGGCAATGGAGATACTGGTTACCTCCGAGTTACTTCCTGGTCCTCGTAAAGTCCTAATTGTTTCGCTGACAAACTTTGAATCCATCTCTACCATTATTCTAGTTATATATTGCATGCCAATCTTTGGCTACCAAAGCTAGCCTATCCCTCTCTCCCTCATTGAACAATGACTCGTTCACACAATGCAAATTCTGGGTGTTTCTCCAACATGGTACGCAGGATTTCATGCCTTAAAAGTCTCCCAACTCACCCAGCCGATTATGTTACTAGTGACTCAAAGACAAGCAATTCTGAGGAGATTCAGAAAGAAAATCCAAAAGCTGAGGCTGCAATCCAAGCTCCCGGTAACCTAGGAGTCGTGGCAAGACTAATGGGCTTAGACTCATTGCCAGAGACCAATTGGGTTCCAAGAAAAGGACCCCAAGACTCAGTTTTGCGAAGCAAGTCAGTGAATTTTGCGGATTATATGCTGGAGTTTGATTTAACTCAAGCTCAGCATCGCAGAGTTAGGACCTCGGTGTCATTTCGTGAGGTTCCAACTTTGTCACATCAAAAGAGCCATGATTTCTTGGTTGTGTGCCTGAATGAGGTGGATGAAAGTGAAACCAAGGGATCAATGAGGTCCAAAGTGAGGAAATCTGAGATGGGTTTTGGAGATATGAAGCAGAGGAAGGAACAGGGAAGCAAGAGCAAAGAGAATATGAGGGCGAGTCAAGTAAACAACAAGATCTCTAAGTTAAGGGATGAGCCTAGGAGAGTCTCAACCAAGTCCAACCTATCTTCAAAAGTTGGTAATGGTAGTAACAGCAATGGAGCTAAGCGTTTGAGCCTTGTTCCAACTCACAAGAAGAAAGAGTATAGAAATAATGTTGCAAGTTTGAAGGCGAAAAGCCCATCGAAGCCAATAAATCAGAAGAAACTGCTGGTTGAACCTAAGTTCACAAGGAGAACAAAAGTTCAGCATTTAGCTGTGAAAGTAGAGCCTGACTGTGACTCTCAAAATTCAAGTCCAGTATCTGTTCTTGAAGTCAGTGATTGTATAATGCAACAAGGAAGTCATATATCAGGTTTGTTTTCTGAATAAGGCTATTATTTTAGAAGAAAATATCTTGTTATATGCAATTTCAACAACATCTTGTTAGGAAAATGCTAAAACTACTCCTAACTTACAAATAAATGTAGCTGGTGCCATTTCAACAATATAACTTTTGTGATTGAAAATACATCATTTGTAAGTCTTTTAAGTTTTAATGTGTACTAAAATTTGTAGTACATACCGTGTAATGATATCCTCTAACTTCATATTCTTTGATGATATTTATTACAGAAGTTTCAAGGCCCATGGAGTTGAATTTAGAGAGAAAATCTACAGCAAAAGTTTCTTATACTGATGATCCTAGAGTCGGAGCAATCAAGAGCAAGGATTGCGAATCAATGGACATTTCAGAGACACAGTATTACAGGGAAGTGTTGGGGAAGCTTTTTAGGTTGACAGAAATTGATATTAAAGAGTCAAATTGGAAAGCAAAGAATTTCCATGGATGTGAAGAATTTGAAGAGGTCTGCATGGAGTTCGAGCAACAAGTTCTTGATGTACTACTAAACCAGGTTTTAGATGAACTTGTGGAAATTCCATATGAAAATTTCTTATATACAACGCCTGAAGAAACTCTATAAAATCCTGTATAGAGTTTCAAATTTGACACTTTTGAGCTATTTTACATTTGATTTATAAACATTTGATGCACAACATTATGAAGACAGCATATTACAAGAAAGAATACGATTCTGCAAGATACTAGGCACAATGTAATACAATATAATTTATTCAAACTTTCACCTCGTGACCATGATTCATGAGGTTAACAGTTTCAACTAAATTTCAATTTGACAAAGTCCAGAGAGGTAGAAATGTATCCTTCCGAGGATTTACAAATTGAGTTTTTTTTTTTTCCTCAGTACTACCAAAATGCAGAAAAGCAAATGAATCTTGAAATAGAGATCTAGAGAAATGAGCAATGGTGTTTCTCAACTGTAAATGATAGTGCTTATATGGGAGTATCAACCTAAGATCCAATTGAGAATGTCAATTGACACATGTTGGTTAGCATTTTATCAAGGATTATCGAAAACTTGAAAAATCTTTACACAACTCACAAGTAGTATCTTTGATTACAAGGACTTAAATATTAATAAAATCACAAAGGTTGATCTGTTGCTACAGACTGATTGGGAGATAATGCTTGTTCAAGCAATGATGCTAAGTATTCAGCCAAAGAAATTCAGAAAGAGGGCTATTAAGCACACTAATCTCTTTATCAAGGTATAGAGCTACAATTGATGTATTTGATCTCTTAGCACATAAACCTACAAACACCTACTATGTGTATTAATTTCAATATTGAAATTGAGGACACAAACAGTAAAGAGAAGTAATCCTTAATGATGTATTCAAATGAAACTGAATACATCTTTCATCACTGCCTACCATTTGAATATAAGAGAGGAAATCCCCCGCAAAGCAATTGGGACAGCAGACACCAATTGTAGTGCCTACAGATAAGTATATTGCACTACCTTTTTCAAGTAGTTGAAAGCGCTCACATGCTAACATACTAAAAACCATTAGGCCAAATTAACACATCCAAGAATCAATAGAAGACATCAGGGAGTTGCTTTGCTGAGTCTGTTGTAGATGGCTTGACATTAAAAAATTCTTCATTCGCTGATTTTGTATTGTCAATGCAAAATTCTTTGCCTGGTACCACATCATACAATCAAACAATAATCATCAGACTAGAGAAAATCAAATTTGTTTATTTATTTATTTTTATTGTTAAAGTAGACATATAGTTAATTAAAAACATGCAATGACTTTAGAGAAAGCAATGATCTAAAAAAAAAGACCAATGCAGGAATATTAAGTTCACAATTTTCTGAACATTTTCTTTCTAATTCCAAACATCATATAGCCATGAAAAACTTTGCAGATGACATAGAAAACAAGCTGAAATTCTGACCAAACATATGATCATATACAGAGTCAAGAAATTATGGGGTCTGTGAGCTAAACCTGTAAATTTCTCAGCCCAATTTGGTACTGGGACACCAGTTGTTGCAACTCCAAGTTCCATTTTTCGTACTCTTTCTGAAGTTCATGTTGGATAGCCACTGCTTGCTTGAGCTTTGTAATTTCATGAAAGAGTGCATCTCCATTTTCGAACACCTGTGAGAATTTAAAAACAGTGGAAAAAAAATTAAAAATTACCACCTGCTAATGTTGTTCAAATAATCTTGTAGAGAAAAGCAATAAATAAGTTAAGAGTTCTTACACATTGTAAACCCTTTGATGGACACAAGTTTCTTCCTATAGATTAGGGACTCCACTGTAATTAACGATAGTTTTCTTTTCATAAAATCCTTCTATCAAGAGTTATCAATGACAGGTTTCACTAAATATCTATTCACAAATAGCCTTTTCTTGTTTTTTAAAGTGACAAACAGACTTCTAATAGATAAAACGAAAATATAATAATTAACTCATTAGAAAAAAAAAGACTCTATATATGGGGTCATATTAAGCCTCTTAATGGAGATTTTTTGCATCAGCATCTTATTTTTCTAAAATAAGGAAACAAGCTATTACATTGATTAGATTTATGGATAAAATTCAATTTACTCCCTTGTAGTTTGGTTTTATCATAAATTAATACACAAACTTTCAACTGCTACCCTAACCTATGGATTAAAATGAAACCTTTCAGATTCCATCCAAATTAGTACACAAACAATTTATCTCCTTATGGTTTGGTACAATCATAATTTAGTGTTACAAATGTTTTTAATTGCTATATTTTGACCCCCTAGGTTTGGACTAAAATAAAATCATTACGGTTACTTTGGACAGAACTCTAATGATTTCATTTTAGTCCAAATTTTAAGGGGTCAAATTTAAGCATAGAAAGTTTATGGAGAAAATTATATGAAATGGCCAAACTACAAAAGATAAATTGTAATTTTCTCTAAATTTAACAGCAACAGAAATGATAACAAGATAAACAACCTCGTTAATCCCTGCAGTTGAAAGTTCCCAGATGGATTTCTTGAAATTCTCAAGCAATCTTGAAGCACGAGCTTTACCATCTTCTACAGTGGAGGCCCTCAACATTTCTCTAACAAAGAGCTCTGCCCAATGATCAATGCTGTCCATGGGATTGTTCTGTAACTTCTGTTTATATAAGAAATATCAAGTTGGGCTCAAAAGCTTCTTTAAGCAATAAATGAGTAAAATTGCCAATAAAAAAGAAAAATTCAAGCCAAAAACATTTAAGGAAATCAAAATCGTAGAAACCCCATAAGAGATTATCTTAAAGAAAACAAAAAGAAAGTGTAGCATAAATGTAAAATACAAAAAGGAGCTTTCTTTATGCTCTGTTTGTTTACGAAGAAAAAGTTGGATAGCAAAAAGAAAAGACTTTTAATTTTTAATCTCTAATTTCTCATTTGGAACCCAGTAACTAAAACCAAGTATCCCACACAACTAGTTTCTTTTTCTTTCCTAGGTTTTAACTAAAATTAAACAAGAAAAATAAAGGTCAAGACCAAAATATAGTGCAAAAAGAATTGCATTCTTTATTATTGGCAACTTCAACTTGCAAATATCAAAATGCCATATTGTATTGAGAACTCAAAGAGTTGGAGACTTTTAGTCAAACATGAAAGGAAAAGAATAGAGAAAATGAGAGTACCCTTGAGAGAGAAGTAGTATTAGCGATCGTGAAGTGAGCGCTAACAGCGATTCTTGTTTGAGAATTGAGAATTTTCAATTTTTGAGAGCTCTTCGTTTGAATGGTGAAGAAGAGTGAGTCTACGAAAGGATATGGCTCTTATAAACCGACCTAGTAAATTAGTTAAGTTAGTTACTTCCCGCTACTTTTGGGTTTTGGTTTTTTTGTCAGCTTCGGTCAAAGTGACCAGCGACCGATAATTTGAGCCACGTAAACATTTATTAAATATGGTAATTTTTCTTTAGTCTTCGCTTAATTAGTATACAATGTTCATAATTTCACGCATAATAACTACATTTTTTTAATTAATGTCTGTATTTAAAATATGAAATAGATGATGTGTATGGACGATGTACAATAAAGTCTGCGTGTGAGAATGAGACAATGGGATAATCAATGCCCTTAACAGAATGGGTCCATTAATGGAATATTATCATATGGATTAGTGGCTCAATCAAGTTATTGTGAAAATTATTTTGTGTAGCATTACTCAGGTATGATGGGTATTGGGTAGTAGGTTGTTGTTGTTGTTTTTTGCTGAAAGTTTGTGTTTGTTTCATCCAAAATATTTCCATGTTGACCATCTGAAAATAATTTCCCCCAATTTTAGGTGGTCAACATGGAAACATTTAGGTTGGCTGTAAAATTTAGGGCATTTTGGCGTAAAATGATTTTTGCCTTTATTTTCGGGGGCAAAACATTTTATGCCTCTCATAAAACTCAGTAGCTTAAACCATTGGTCACCGATCTTATCTATAGTCACAGAATTCCCTATAAACTTCTCTCTCTCTCTCTCGTTTTTTATTTTGGATTTTTTGGGTTGGAATTTGTTTATTATATATAATAAGAATTTGAGAAAATGTGAGAAAGTATTAGAAGATATGTTTTCCAGAACATTTATTAGAATGCAACTAAAAACTTGAAAATATATATATATATATATATTTTTTTTTTGAAAATTTTATATATATATATTTTTTGAAAATTTTTTCACTTGAAAATAGTTATGGTTGGAAAATAGTTTTAAGTGAAAAAAAAAAAAAAAAACCTTAGATTGAAATAGTGAAAAAAAAGGATAAAGAAAATAAATTTTCAACCTATGTATTGATAAGAAGGATAGAAAATTAGGAAGGAAATATAATGGATCTTTCCAATGTTTTGATAGGAAAAATATGAAAAGGTTTGGCTCTAACCACTAATAGGAAGATAACATATACCCTGTCATATGCAATGTACATGACTCACTTGGACATATATCCTGTCATATGTAATGTATATGACTCATTTAATTCGTTGGACAAGTACAAATGTCATCTTCCTATTGGTGATGATTGTCATATGCAATGTACATGACTCATTTAATTCGTTGGACAAGTACAAATGTCATCTTCCTACTGGTGATGACAATAAAAGTAATGTCATAAGCGACCTTATATATTGTGAAATAAATTGTAAAATTTATTGTGTTTGTAGCATACATTGAAGTAAGAGAAATGATATGTCCACAACATTTTCACAACATTTTTACAACAAATCCTAAGTGGCAGGTTGTTACTGGTTGTTATTGTAGCGAAAAAGTAATCTTAGTGTTAGGTTCAAATTTGAACCAATAAAAACTAACCACCTATGATTTGTTGTGAAAATGTTGTGGACGTAGCATCTCTCATTGAAGTAATACCACCAAGTATTCAGCCAAAGAAAGCCAGAAAGAGATATTTAAGCCAAATAGTCAATTTCGTACTAGAGGCCATTTTGGTTTGGCCAAGGGAACAAAATATTTCAATACCGGTTGATACCAATGTATCGTTTTGGGATTACTGCTACTTATGTATTTCTATACATCTATATACTTCAAACTTGGAAGGTTGAATTGCGGTTCTCACGGTTCATGAAATTTCTTGTAATAACTGGTTATTAAGGTTTAAAAAACCGCTTTAATGAATGGTTTTCGATTAACCCGGTCGGATCGTACGATCCAGTTCGGGTTTCAAAACCATGCTCTCCACTACTCTTAACCTTAAGGTCACTCTTGATCTATTTCTTCATCTTCCTTTTATTTTGACTCTTCTTATCCCTATTCTATTACTATAAATATGACATTCTCTATCCCATTCTATACATATTTTCTTATATGAAAAAAAGTTGTTATTCTCTCTCTCTAAAAGCTGAAGCGTAGCATTTATTGTTTCTACGCTCCTGTTGAGCCACATCAGCAGCTACATTATCTACCTATTTATCATTTCTCTCAACTACTTCCAACCATAACTTCTCTTTTACATTTTCATCTCTCCAGTCTCCACTACTCTTAACCTTAATGTCACTCTTGTTCTATTTCTTCCTCTTCCTTTTATTTTGACTATTTTTATCCCTATTTTATTACTATAAATATGACATTCTCTATCCCATTCTATACATATTTTCTTATATGAAAAATGTTATTACTCTCTCTCATGTTTTATTTTTGTGTGAATTTTTTATTTTTTGTATCTCTACTTTAGATTGATGTGTTATGTGTTCTTTAGAATTTTACTTTGGGTTGCAATTTGGTTTTGTGTTTTTAAGTTATTATCTTTTTTACTTTTTTATAATTGTTAAATGTTATTTTATTGCATATAAATATAGTTTACAAGAATATAATGTTATTCTATTAGGACAAAACTTAGGTACAATAGCTTAGGTGCTATTCCTTAGGTTCCCCTCTTAAGATTCAGCCATGTGGCTACTTAATTAAAAAATACACTTCCTTCCCATGAGAGAAAATCCACGTGGCAGAATCTTAAAAGGGGAACCTAAGGAACAACACCTAAGTACTATACCTAAGTCTTGCTCATTCTATTATATATCATGGTTTGGATAATTTGGTGTTTGACTTATGACTATATTTTTAATGTAATGCTTCTTTTTCCCATTTTATTTTCTATTTCTCTCCCGAAAAAAGTGATTACTCTCTCTCTCTCTCTCTCTCTATATATATATATATATATATTCTTTTTTGCAACTTTACTTTATGTTGATGAATCATTGTATTTTTTTTATATAATACTATTTTGGATTAATACGATTTGGTAGTGTGTTTGATTTTTTAGCTTTTGTTTGATTTTTTTTTTTGGACATAATACTTAGTTATTTTGGAAGTGAGATTTTGAATTTATATCAAAATACAATGTTGGCTATGTATTTGAATGTGTCTATCAACTATTAAAATTAAATTGCTCAAGATGAATATATATAGACAATATTTTTATTTTTATTTTTCATTGATTCATTATTTAGTTATAACATCAAAATTAAAGTAAATGAACATGTAAAATTATAACTGCCTAAGAAGAATTTGTAAAGCCAATATATTTATATATTTAATATTTTCAAAAAATTAAAAGTAAAAAATAAATACTAAAAGGATAATGATGTGGCCAATGATGTAACAAATGAGAAGGCTCAACAGGAGCGTAGTAACAAAAATACGATATGAAGATCTAGTCAAAGGCAATAAAATCTTAATAAATAAAAATGTATGTAATAATAATAATAAAAAAATTTAGATCATGTTCTCTTTATGTTATACTGATTATTTTCTTTCATTTCGATATGTGAAGTGTTCAATTTTAGACATAAAGTCTACTTTTTTCCTACATATTATTTTAAATATTAAATTTATAATATGGTATAGTCACTCAAGAATGTCTAAGAAATATGCAGTTCCAATTTCGTGTATCTATATTAGTAAACAAAACTCAATCAATAGTTCGAAACTACTCCTATGATAAGAAAAATTATAAATATAATAATCTCTTTTTAAGAGAATGAAAATTTTGAACAATATATTTGAAACTCAAACAGTTTAGTTGTACAGGAAAAACAAATTAGGAAAATATAACGCACGATAACATAATTTATCAAAATATGGACCGCCTAAAAAATGAATAATATCAATCAAATAAATCCAAATAATAAAATGATGATATATTTTTTGGGATAAATAAATGAAATATAATTTTAGAAATTGTTTAAGTTTTTGGGAGAACAAATTATTTTCCACAAAATTTAAAGAACAAATTATATATTATATCATAACTAAAATATAATTATATATTTCCACGCATCGTGTGAGTCTACGACTAGTATATTTTAATTTGTAATGTCAATATTGGCTGAAACATCTCTGGTATAGCCAATACAAACTAATACATTTTAGAGGAATACTGATACCGGTTTAATAACCAGTATGGTATATTTCCCTAGTATGGTTGATATCTGTATGGTGTTTGTAAAGTTGTGATTTACAACTATGTGTTTTGTTGGCTTTTATTCCGTGCCAAATTTGATTGTAATTACTTTCAATTATTTATACCCTGTATTTGTTGTGGGAATTGATGTAAGGGGTGTGTGATAGAGAGTGTGTGAAGACTCAAGCAAAGTGGAAGCTGATGGAATCTCGCGGGTATGTCGCGACTAAGCTTCCCGCGAAGTGAAGCATGTGCCTTGCACATGCTGGAATGCGAAGAGACAGGACAGATGGAGACAGCTGTCTCTCGCGAGTATCTCGCGGGTAAGGCCTTCCCGCGAGACACCCGCGAGACATGCTGTTCTGCCAGCCTGTACTGACTGACTCACACATTCTGCACCTATCCTATATAAACCCCCATTACCCACAAATGTTGAGGATAGCTTCAGAGAGAAAACCCTAGCCAAACACATTTGCAATTAGAGATTGTCATCCCCACCTTTCTCTATACACTTGCTTGTGGTATCTCCTCAACCCTTCCCTCTCCATTTCCACACCATTGAGAGGTTGATAGCCCAAACACTTACCACATCATCTGAGAGTGTTGAGTGACGTTTTGGTGCTGCTGGGAAGCATTGGAAGAAGCCAAGGATGGCAGATGCAACATGGAGCTTGTTGCGGGATCCGGAGAACTAGACAAGACACGGTTCCGAGAAGCCTTGTTGGAGTAGGAGCTTGGAGGGCTTAGGTGCATCGGGTAGATTAGGCTTGGAGGGTCTTTTGCTCACTCATGTATCCCAACTGATTGTCTAGTGGATCGATTTCCGCTTGGAGGGCGGCGGAGAGGTTTTTCGCCGAGTTCTTCGGTTTCCTCTTCGAAAACACGTCTTGGTGTTTTCTGTGTTTGCATCTTTCTTCCCTACTCTTTTATATTCCATTATACTGCTGTGTTGCTTAGTTTATGGATTAGAGTAGCTTATTGTCTATACGCTTGTGTTTACACGTTTCCGCACTTTGTATTAAGTTTGTGTAAAATCAACCAAGCCGTAATTTTAATTGGGGGTCTAAACAGCTCTTGTGTTTTTCAACACATTTTAGAGCTTTCAATTGGTATCAGAGCGGGTACACTTGCTTGGTTTAAACACCTTAGTGTGATCCTTGACCCTATTTGAGATGGACCGGTCTCAATCGCTCAATGTTCCACCATTTTTTGATGGGAACAATTACGCATTCTGGAAAGTCAGAATGAGAGCATTTCTATGCTCTATAGAAGATACCGTTTGGGATGCGGTAGAGCTCGGCTGGACTAAGCCGGAAGCTCCCAAGGCTAATTGGGATAAGGCGGCTCTTGCAGCAGCCAATGCTAATAGTAAAGCTTTAAATGCTATATTTTGTGCTGTGTCTCCTGATGAATTCCACAGGATTTCTCACATGACGGTAGCCAAAGAAGCTTGGGAGATTTTGGAAACCACTTATGAGGGTACAAAGAAAGTTAAGGACACAAAGCTTCAGATGCTTACCACCAAATTTGAAGAGCTCAAGATGGGTGATGATGAACCGTTTGATTCATTCTATGGGAAGCTCAATGAAATTGTGATTGCTAAACTCAATCTTGGGGAGAAGATTGAAGATGCTAAGGTGGTGAGAAAAGTGTTGAGGTCCTTGCCTGAAAGTTTTAGAGCAAAAGTTACAGCCATAGAGGAAAGCAAGGATTTGGATGAGATTAAAATTCAAGAATTAGTTGGGTCTCTCCAAACATATCAGATGGGACTGCCTTCTCATAAGATGAGTAAATCACTTGCTCTTAAAACCATCACCGAAAGGATGGGTGATTCCTCCGAAGAAGATGGGGTGGAGAAGGAAGTAGCATTTCTTGCGAAAAACTTCCGAAAATTTCTGAAGATGAAGAACAGTGGGAAACCATTCAACAAAGGAAAATTTTCATCTTCAAGAGGTGATAGGAAAGAGTTTCCAAGAAAAGAAGGGAGGGAGTTTCAACCTTCTTCAGAAATTATATGCTATGAGTGCAATGGCCATGGACATCTAAAGAAGGAGTGTCCAAATTTTCTAAGGGGAAAAGGCAAAGCTTATGCCACAACACTCAGTGATTCAGAATCCTCTGATTCTGACTCGGAAGAGAGCTGTGACGGAGAGGGAAACTACTCCGCATTCATGACCATTGCTCATGTGGAGTCATCGGATAATTTGGGTACTCTTGTGAAGGAGCTTGGTGAGCATTCAGATTCAGAGTCTATTGGGAATGTGGATGAATCAGATGCTGAAGAAGAAGAAGAGAATACAGCTAATCTTCAAGAAAATTATTCTTTACTTCTTGAGAAGTCTGGAGAGTATACCAGAATAGCCAAGGCAGCTGTGAGGAAAATGAAGAAGGCTGAGGAAGATTACAGAAGTCTCATGGTCAGATATAAAGAGGCTAAGTGCGAAATTGAGACATTAAATGGCGAGTTGTCTGAAGCCTATACGAAAGTGAGGTTTCTTGAGCAAGAGGTAGTACAAGCTCATGCCAAGATAGAGAGAGTCTCCTCTCAGAAGTTAGATGATGTTATCTCATCTCAAAAACCTTCTTCAGACAAGTCCGGGTTGGGATACACCGGAGGAAGCAGCTCATCAGTCAAAGCTACCAAAGAAGTGAAGTTTGTGAAGGCCGCAGTGCCTATTGTAGAAGAAACCATCCCTGAGAATGTGACGGTTGAGAAGAAGAATGTGAGTGAGCAACGAATGGTGAATAAGCCCCGAAATCACTCCATGGGTAGACATGAAACCAGAGGAAGGTCTCTCCCAAGATCACAACGGAATCCTAGAACGGACTATGTGTGTCATTACTGCGGAATGCAAGGACATACCAGACCCAACTGTCAAAAGCTGAGATCAGACAACAATTCAAGCGCACCTCGGTCACGAGGAAGGAGAAATGACATGAGGTCTTGGGGTGGTGAACAACCGAGAAGTCAGAATCGTGATGCTGGCATGATGGACGTGATGAAAATGATTGGTGCCTTCACCACCTGCTTGGAGAGTTTCACTAGAAGGTTTGATAGTCCAAACTCTCGTACCCAATCCGCTAAGGATATCACCCCAAACGCACGTGACGTGTGGGTGAAAAGGGGTGCTCATGCGTAAGCATTATAACATGTCCACGCATAAATTCTTTCAATATTTTGGGACTTTTGCTGTTGCATTTTTTTTTTGTGTTTTTTTTTGTGTATTGTGTCCGGTTGTCTTTGTTTTTTTTCTTTTGTTGTTCTGTTTTGGGTGTGTTCAAAAATTCAAAATCACATAAAAAATAGAAAATCCAAAAAGTTTGATCACTTTGTTGAGTTGTGTCTCAAAGCATGTTTTGCCCTGTACCTTTGTACTTATGGCTTTGTGCATTTAACGAGCTTAGCTTGTCTCTCATGCACCCATATCATTGTGGAAGAAATTCTGAAATCTTTGTGACTATTGTAAATAGATCTTCAACCTTGTCATGAATGATTAGTGAATGGTTTTGTTGATCTTGAGACATGCATAGACTCATGCCTATATATCTTCCCACTTTTATTTTTATGTTTAAAAGAGCTCTCTAATTGTAAATCTCCAAATGAAAAGAGATATAGAGCTGCAAAAGCCTGTCGCACAAATTAGTATTCGACTAGGAAAAAGGGAAAGCGACCAAAATAAAATGTATGATGCCCAACAAGCCAAAGGCTAACTCATAAATTGAAATATCAAAAATTTCAGGCATCTTTCTCTAAATGAGATTCTCTTTGCTCAAAAGTTGCAAATGATATGTTAAAAATGGAGCCAAATGAAAAGCTTCAATGAATTGCTGTCAAGTACATGTGGGAGGTCATATATGCATGTTTCTATAATTGAGATAGACCACATAATCTAGTGCTAGTTGTGTATGCCTTGATTGAATTGATCATTGAAGCTTCACATTGGCCTAAGGACTATCTCATTTTTGATATTCACACACATCACACAAGTCTATGTTCAATGAATGCCCTATTCATTTGTGTGATTGTACTTGATTAAATGTGTTTTCACATGCTCAATCTTTGTTGATCAAACCCAAAACGATTTTTGAATGTTTTATTTGTTTTTGAAAGATTAAGTTGAGGAAATTTTTTTCTTTTAACTTGTCACACAGGAACTTTCGCGACTGTGTCGCGACTGTATCGCGACCAAAAGCTACTCGCGAAATACTGTTTGGCTAAAATTGGATTTTTCCAATTTCAGACAGAAGTTACCGCGACTGTCTCGCGACTGTTTCGCGACCTAATGCTTCTCGCGAAAATTTTTATGCTTCAGTGGCTCTTCTCGCGACTGTTTCGCGACTGTCTCGCCACTCTCTAACCCGCGAAAAACGCGTGTTTTCAGTTTTTATATAGCTGATGTGACAGTTTTTCAAAACTATCCAACTTCCCTCGCTCAACCTCTCTCAAAGTTTTTCAACCCAAAATCACTATTCCATTCATTTTCCTTCAATCCAAGCACTTTTTCTGCATTCTTCTCCTTCAAGGTATGATTCTTAACTATTTCCTTTCAAGTTTTACTTAGATTATGCAGAATTTTTGTTAGGGTTTTGATAATTGGGGATTTTCGAAACTATGGGTTGTTTTTCAAAATTGGGTAATTTCTTTTCATTTTTTTTGTTTGGGCTGTGTCCCTTTTGGTGTTTCTGTACTTGTGTTGGCCCCTTGTGGCATTCTATCATGTATTGAGGGTAATTTTTCACATGTTCATGCATTATTCATGTAATTTTTGTTTTTGTGCACACTAAGTGTTTGTCAAAATGTCCGAGTGACATTTTTGTGCTATCTTGAAATCAAAAGATTTCAATCATTGGACACTCACTTGTATGACCTTATTTTACTTGGTTTGGTCATTGATTGTGTGTTTCTATCACTTTGTTCATGTTGCACATTTTTGACACACAACCAAGCACACTTAGGCACCCTCATGCATCTCTTGCCGCACACACTCATCAGCACATGTTTACAGACACACACTCTTGCACTATTTTGTTTGTTGCATTGTAGTTGTTCTTTTTAAGTTGGAGTATCTTATCATGATGCTTGGTGTTTATCATGCTCTGTTTTTCCGTGAGTCCTTGTATGATTTGGCACTAACATGAATCTAATGACGTTTGTCCTCTGGTTGTGTTTGTGCATTGTTGTTTCCTTCTTTGCTTTGTGCAATTGTGCAGATGTCTCCCACCAAGCATGCAGCTAGGAAGAAATCGACTTCAAAAAGAGCCCGAACTGATTCAGATCATTTCCGGTCTGCAGATGCTGATATGAAGTACAATGACTGCTACAAGACCAAGACGATCATCATGGAACGAGTAGTCCAGTTAGAGACTCTTGAGGACACTTTCATCCCTGAAGTGTTCAAAGATAGAACTTGGACCAAGCTGCTGAACCCAACAGGGGTGGTCTATTCAGAGATCATCAAGGAGTTCTTCTCTAATGCCAGTGTCAACGGAGATATTATTGAGGGCTGGGTGAGACACAAGGAGTTTCAGATTACTAGGGACAGCATCCAAGATTATTTGGAGACTCGTCCTCCATCTCAGCAAATCACAGTTGCTTATGAGGATAGATTAGGTAAGATTGATGAGATGATCAAAATCCTTGGTGGTGTATCGAAGAAATCATCCATGGACACTCTCAAGTTCTCTCCAGAAATGAGAACATTGAGCTATGTGATGATTCACAATCTGTATCCAGTCACCAATCTCACAACTCTATCTGCTCCAAGAACAAGATTTCTGTATGATCTCTTCACACATAAGGAGATTGACATTTGTGGCCACATCATGCATGTCTTGAAGAAGAGCATCACAAAGCAGAATACACGGACTGTGATGCCGTTCCCCTCCTTGATCATGGGTTTGATTGCCAAGACAAAGCTCAAGATACCCAGTGGTCTCACTGTTGTTCCGAGGGATTATCCCATTGGTGGTCACACTTTGACTAGGAGCACTGCACACATTCGAGGATCCAAGACTGGTGTGCATACCATACCACCACCTCGACAAGTTCAGCAGGAGGAAGCTGAAGATACAGAGGAAGAGATTGACAGGTTCACATCGGCTCCAGAGCCCTCTGCACAGCCATCATCTTCTGCTCCACCATCAGGCTTAAGCAAACTTGATCAATTGCTTGCTAAAATGGACCAGATGTCGACAGTGCTTGACTCTCATGTGCAGCACACAGCGGATCAGTTCGCATATCTTCAAGGGCAGATCACTGCATTAGCATCACAAGTTCAGGATTTGTCTCCCACTCATGGCTCTGATTCGGAGTCCGAGATGTTCTAGTCCTTTGGCCATTCCGGTCAAAAAGGGGGAGAAATTTCTGAGGGGGAGCTGGAGAAGAGCTTGCACAGTGTTAGGAATTTCTGAGGGGGAGCTGGAGAAGAGCTTGCACAGTGTTAGGGGGAGCATAGCCTAGATACACAGTAGCATTGGTTATTGGTTTTAAAGACGGTTTTTATTCAGTATTTTTAGTGTTTATAACTGTTTTACTGCTTTTGGTTTAAAGCTTTGATACTACTCTTTACTTAAGTATTATTTCAGGAGTTTTCTTTTGTGTTAGTCTCCTTGCTTTGTAGCATAGTTTACATGTACCCATGTTGCTTTTGTAAGCTTTAAGGGTTGCTTTGTTTCATTGCATATTTTTTGTAGGCTTTTATGGTTTGTGCCATGTATTTGCAATACTCTGCTTATGCAGCCTTTATGCTTGTGCTATTGAAGTCTAATGTCATACATTTACTTCAGTACATCACTCTTGTGCCCTAGTAGGATTGTTCCTAGATGCATGTACGTTCTATGCATTGGTTGAGTGATGAACACTCTTGTGCCCATGTAGGATTGTTCCTAGATGCAAATACTTTGAGTATTTTGCATTGGTTGAGTGTTGGATTTGCAAATGGTACTCTTCATATGAGCTTATCATCTTGCATATCCGGATGTTCATTCCCTGTGTGAATGAGCATAGTAATTGCTTGTGTATAGTGATTACTTGTTTGATCTTGCCATGATCTAGTGTTTTCTATTTCATCTTGCTTGATCATGCTATTGTTGCTCCATATGCTTTTCAAGTTTTCTGCATACAATGATAATATTTTGTTGTTGTGTTTCAGGAGTTACTTGTTCATATGTTTCAAGAGCTTATCAGAATCTAGAATTAAGTGTGAGTGAGTTTTGCCTGTGTTCCCAAACTCACGGTTAAGTCTAGAGTCTGTTTTAGGGTTTTGTCACGGAATAGCCAAAGGGGGAGATTGTAAAGTTGTGATTTACAACTATGTGTTTTGTTGGCTTTTATTCCGTGCCAAATTTGATTGTAATTACTTTCAATTATTTATACCCTGTATTTGTTGTGGGAATTGATGTAAGGGGTGTGTGATAGAGAGTGTGTGAAGACTCAAGCAAAGTGGAAGCTGATGGAATCTCGCGGGTATGTCGCGACTAAGCTTCCCGCGAAGTGAAGCATGTGCCTTGCACATGCTGGAATGCGAAGAGTCAGGACAGATGGAGACAGCTGTCTCTCGCGAGTATCTCGCGGGTAAGGCCTTCCCGCGAGACACCCGCGAGACATGCTGTTCTGCCAGCCTGTACTGACTGACTCACACATTCTGCACCTATCCTATATAAACCCCCATTACCCACAAATGTTGAGGATAGCTTCAGAGAGAAAACCCTAGCCAAATACATTTGCAATTAGAGATTGTCATCCCCACCTTTCTCTATACACTTGCTTGTGGTATCTCCTCAACTCTTCCCTCTCCATTTCCACACCATTGAGAGGTTGATAGCCCAAACACTTACCACACCATTTGAGAGTGTTGAGTGACGTTTTGGTGCTACTGGGAAGCATTGGAAGAAGCCAAGGATGGCAGATGCAACATGGAGCTTGTTGCGGGATCCGGAGAACTAGACAAGACACGGTTCCGAGAAGCCTTGTTGGAGTAGGAGCTTGGAGGGCTTAGGTGCATCGGGTAGATTAGGCTTGGAGGGTATTTTGCTCACTCATGTATCCCAACTGATTGTCTAGTGGATCGATTTCCGCTTGGAGGGCGGCAGAGAGGTTTTTCGCCGAGTTCTTCGGTTTCCTCTTCGAAAACACGTCTTGGTGTTTTCTGTGTTTGCATCTTTCTTCCCTACTCTTTTATATTCCATTATACTACTGTGTTGCTTAGTTTATGGATTAGAGTAGCTTATTGTCTATACGCTTGTGTTTACACGTTTCCGCACTTTGTATTAAGTTTGTGTAAAATCAACCAAGCCGTAATTTTAATTGGGGGTCTAAACAGCTCTTGTGTTTTTCAACACATTTTAGAGCTTTCAGTATTGATTTCCCTTAAGCACCATTGATCCCTTTATCAAGGTCTATACCTAAGACGTATTTGAACTCTTTGTAGAGATTTGCCGCTGTGGAAACTTTGTCAAAATAAGTTTGACACTCAATAGAAAAGTATTTTGTTAAATACTTTGTGATAAATCTCACCACACTCAAGTAGATACTCAAAAGAGTTATCAATAAAATAGAAGCTTTTATTGATCCTTAATATATTACACACACTTTACTACACATACCACTTTTTCCTATTTCATTCATGGCTTAATTCCTTATACTTATCTGCTATCACTCTTTTTTATTGGATACAGTACTTCTGATGGATATTGGATATAGGGAAAAATTTAGGTATAATATTTAGGTGATGTTAGGTTCCTTTATTAAGATTCAGTCATGTGGTTGTACTTAACTAAAAGTAAGCTTCCGTCACATGAGAAAAGCCACATGATTGAATTTTAAGAGAGGAACCTAAGGAACAACATTTAAATACTATATCTAACTTTTGTCTTCGAATATAATGTTTCTATTGGATGTCTTACATGCATAACCGTAGAAGCTATATATAGAACTTATAAAGGAGATGAGAAAACAAAACATTAAATTCTTTCACCTAAAAGAAAATGAAAATAAAACTACACTAGTTGAAATGTAGAAAACATGGCAAAAGAAAAGTCAAGAAAGGTGACACATATGCATTTTTAACTTCTCTTAACCTAGCCTAAGCTATTGTCCCTAATACACAAACACATAACACATTGTTGAGGTACAAATTTTCGGACCTTAATTTCATTAGCCCTCTCACAAATAATACCCACACAAGACCCTACACTATTTTAAGTCCACATAAATATTCCCCATAAACATTACCCAAGTATTCTCCATGTTATTGGGCTCCCATAAATATTTCCTATATAAGCCCCATAAATTACCTTGGGCCCTCTCATAAATATTACTCATTATATCTCACATATTATCCAACTTGGATTTTCCACAAAAAATACTCTCCATATTGCTACCAAAATTGGGCCACAAAATTATGCTATCTCCACAAAAAGCCCAAAATCATTTAACTTGTGGGCAAAATCCGAAAAAAGCCCAACAAAACCCTCTTACAAAGCCCGTTATGATATGACATATCTAAAGCCTGCTACGATGCGGCACCTCTAAAGCCCCCTACGATGCGACACCTCTAAAGCCCGTTACGATATGACACCTCTAAAGCCCGTTACGATACGGCACTTCTACTAAGTTTGTTGCTACACGGAAATATTTTTACAAAATCCTACAAAGCCCAAATATTAATTTGGCACTTATTTTACAAAACCCAAATATTGATTTGTCACTTATTTTACAAATCCCAAATATTAATTTGGAACTTATTTTACAAAGCCCAGACATTAATATTTGGCACTATTTTACAAAGCCCAAATATTAATTTGACAACTATTTCATAAAGCCCAAATGCTATTTTGGCACATATTTACAAAATCAAATATTATTTTGACACTTGTTTTACATATACTAAATCCCTCACTTATGGGAAATATGAATACCCCTCTCAAGAATATTTTCTCGACAAAATTTATAGGAACCATGCTTATTTTTTCATATTCAACTAATTACAAAAGCTCATGTATATCACCCATGGCAAAACTCTTCATTTTGTAGGGATAACCAAGTCTAAAGAAGCTCAACTACAAAGCCTAGCTGAGCCAGCCCAGCCTACACACAAATCCTAGCAACTGGAGATCACATGAGTTAACCAGCCAAAATTCAGCACAACTAAACAGTTGGAGCCCATTCCCATTATGTCCCAACTTGTCCAATCAGATCAAAAGAGGACACGTGTCCATCAGGGCTTAAACCCTTTCTTCACAAGCTGAAATTCCATCATTTCTCATATGACATAAAGCTGAAGGTGACGTGATAGAAAGCTAGGAAGCTTCAGCCAGCTGTCCTTTCTTTATTCTCCAACCCATCCGGTCAAGAACCAAGAGCAGCCATGACCAGGCCATTAAAGCTCTTGAAACAACTTGAAATCAATTCATTTTCATACTAAAACCGTGTATTCTTTGGTTCATGGACCAAGCACATGAACCCCAAATGGGGAAACTTAGGGAAATGTGGTTTGAAAGGCACCAAGGGGATCCCAATAGAGTTCCCAGCAAGGGCACCAAGATTGACACCTGGCTTGGGGTGATACAATCTGCCCTAGGGAGCTCTGATTCTAGTAGCAGTATAACCAAGATCATTAGCCTAAAGCATGCTTTAATCCCATCAGCCAAGACCAATCAGCATTCAATGCTAAGTCAGAATCCCAGCTGTTATTACCCAAAATAGCAAGAACCTTCTAAAAGTTGAGCTTACCACTCTTAGCTAAAATCCTAGGAACAATTCTCTAAGGATTTTTTGAAAATTGAGGAAAATTTAGCAAAGATTATTTGCTAATTACTCCCTAAAACCCAACTATACTTATAGAGAGGAACTCTTCATTAACTTCTCTGTTTAGCCTTCTCTAAGCTCTAAAAAAGTAACTGAGTTCTTAGTTTCAAGCTTAGAAACTAAGTTCCCCAGCTCCTAGCTCACAAAAACTCCTCATACCTCTACTTATAAACACTTAGGGCTTGTTTGGTTTAAAAAAAGTGGTCACTCATCACTCATTACTCAGTTTTCATCATCCATCACTCATCACCCATTACTCATCACTCATCACTCAAAATATCCCAATTTCCTTATTTCACCCGTTTGGCACATACTTTCAACCTGCCATCACTCAAATTTTTTTCCTTTTTGTGGGACCCATGCCTAAACAATGTTCAGGAACTGCTGTTAACCTACCCGCCAAGCCCTCATCTCCCACCATTTTCTTCCCTGCACATTTCATTTTGTCACCACCACAGTCACAGTTTAACACAAACTCCGTCCACAGTTTAACCAAAGAAGTACAAACAACAAAAACTCTCAACAATTTAACACCACCTAAAGTAGCTCATCACCCCAAATTCAAAACTCCATTCATGCTTATTTATGATACACCACAAAATTTAAAAAAAAAAAAAAAAGAGCTTCCAGATAAAAAACGAGCTTCCAACAGAGCTATTCTTGGCGCCGAAACGAGCTTCCAGATCGAACCGGTGCCGAAACGAGCTATTCCCGGCGCCGAAACGAGCTATTCTTGACGCTCCGGCCAGATCGTTGTTGTGGATGCCGATTTTGACGCTCCGGCCAGATCGGAAGAAAGCTGTGGATGCCGACAATAGTAGCAAAGAGGAGAACGAGCGCGTGGTGGAGCTTTTCGGCATGTGATCGAAGATCGACGCCGATGATCTCTCGGCTTGGGTCGGTGTGGGTCGGCGTGTGAGTGACCGGTGGGAGAAGAACAAAAAAGAAAGAACACTGAATCGGAAGAAAGCAAAAAGAAGAAGAGAAGAAAGGAAAAAAAAAAAGAAAAGAAAAGAGAGAGTGACCGGTGGGATGTCAGATTTGGGGCCCACAATCTCCACCTATTTACTAACATGCCACTGAATATCAGATTTTGAGTGATGAAAACAAGTGAAACCTGTTTTCATTTTTCATGACTTGATCCAGTTTTTTGAGTCACAGAATCACCAAAATTGAATCACCAAAACATGAGTCATGGAGTCCAAACAAGATGTTTTCTGTGGGCCCCATCAATTTTGGATCATGAGTGATGAAAACAGGATCATATCACTCAAAACTCACTGCATCCAAACATGCTCTTATCTACCCCCAGGAGAAAGCTCCAACAGCTTTACTATACACACTCTCTCTTACTACTCATACTACCTGAAATGTTCCTTATTATTCACTATATTCACGAGCATGTCTTGGCACCATAATGATCTTGCTGCGTTAGCTGGGATCTCTCTCTCTCCCTTCATCTAACACTAAGTTTTCTTCATTATTTGTTATTATGGAATCCATGATATTTACTTATTCATTTACTATTGATGGTTATGATGTAACTGTTACTATAGAATTTTTCCCTCATATTGTTGTATTAGAAGACTCTTCTCCAGAGCTAATGGATTATGAGTCTGAAAATGTAAATATTTTCCTTAATCTGTGAAATAGCTAACAGCTGGAGGTTTATCCTGTTTTATCTTACTTTACCGTTGGGCCATCTTTTGTAGAAACATTTTACCGTTGGACTATTTTCTGCAGAAATATTTTACTGCTGGGCTATTTCTTACCGTATGTTTTTTAACCATGCTGATGTGTCTATTGTAGGGATTGTTTATGGGTCATTTTTGTCAGTCTCAATCTAAGCCCAAGGCATAAAATATAGTGAATTCTTTGGATCTTCACCGATAGCCTTTGGGCCGTGCATCAAGCCCATCGTCGTGTTTCAGATTAGACCCCCAGCCCAACATAAATCTCATTTGTCGGAAGGAAAACTTTTCTGCCCCCGACACACATGAAAAATATTTCACCATCCAAACTAAAGTTGGTGATGAATCTTACACTCTTAGGGTATGTTTGGTTAGAGGTGGAATAGGATAGATGAAAAATAATGGAAAGAAAGTAGAAGAGAAAATGAGTTTGTGTGTTGTTTGGTAAGGAGGGGGGAAAGAAAATTTTTGAATGGGGCCATGCATTTTCCACCTAGGTCCACTCAAAACTTGTCTCTTTAAAATGGAGAGAAAACAGGCATGAAAACGCTATTGAATGTGAAAGAAAAAAGTGCCCAAACATTTTGAACAAAAAATTGAACCACCAATGTTCACAAGCTCCTTGATTGAACATTTTGTCTTTTCCTTTTGGCTCTTCACTTGGCCACATTCAAGCCTTTTTTTTTTTTTTTTTTTTTTTGAAGAATACAATTTTGATTCTTGAACTTCTTTTTTTTTTTTTTTTTTTTCCTTTTTTTGTTAATGAAATATTCATCCATACACAAATTTTTAATAAAAATATAATGAGTTACTTTTGTTTTTTCTAAAAGGGACATAATAGTAAATTTCCACCAATTCTATTTCTATCATTTTATTTCTCTTCTCAACTAAACAAAAGAGTTTTCCATCTCTCCACTTTTCCATCATTTCAACCAAACATATATGAGAGAAAACTAAATTTCTTCTATCATTCCACTTTTCTATCCCTCCAACATTTTCTATCTATCCTCTCACTTTTCCACCTCTCGAACCAAATCAACCTTGAACACATAAACCTACAAACACTTACTATGCGCATCAATTTCAATATTGAAATTGAGGACACAAATAGTAAAGAGAAGTAATACTTAATGATGTATCCTAACGAAACTAAATGCGTCTTTCATCACTGTCTAGCTATCATTTGAATATAAGAGAAGTAAAACTTGGCTTTTTCACATACTAACCACCCATTAGACCAAGTTAACATATCCAAGAATCAATAGAAGATATCAGGGTGCAGGGACTGAGGGAAGCGGCTTGGGATGGAGTTGCTTTTCTGATTCTGGTATAGATGCATTGCAAAGTTCTTCATGTGTAGATATTTTCTTTCCAATATAACATTCTTCTTCTGGAACCGCGTCATAAAATCAAACAATAATCAATAGACTTATGGTTAATTGAAATCATGCAATGACAGTAAAGAAGCTTAAGTGCACAATTTTTATGAACATTTTCTTTCAAATTATGGAGTCTGTGAGCTAAACCTTTAATGTTCTCAGCCCAAGTTGGTACTGATTCACCAGTTGCTGGAGAATCATATATTCCTGTAATAGTGTTTCATGCTCCAATTTCCGTTCTTCACGCTCTTTCTGACGTTCTTGTTGTTGGATAGCCATTGTTTGCTTGAGAATTATATATTCCTGTAAGAGTTTTTCTCCTTGTTCCATCAGCTGTGAGAATTTTAAAACAGTGGAAGAAATTAAAAAAAAGGAAACAAGCCCTGATTAAATTGAAGGATAAAATCCAATTTACTTCCTGGTTCGACTTTATAAAAATTTAATACACACTTTCAATTGCTACATTTGAACTCCTAAAGTTTGGATTAAAATGAAATTGTTAGGATTCCATTCAAATGAACTAATTTTCCATTTTGTGGACAGCTAATTTACCCCCTTTTGGCCCACTCACAATTCAATCTCGCAAACATTAGTAATTGCTACGTTTTAACCCCTAAGGTTTGAACTGAAATGAAATTGTTAGGGTTATGTTGGATGGATGGAATTTTAACGATTTATTTTAGTTCAAATTTCAAGGAGTTAATATAACAATTGAAAATTTGTGTAATAAAATTGTGAAATGACTACTGCAAAAGAAAGAAAATTGTAATTTCCCCTAAACCTAAATTTAAATCCTCCCCACACACTCGACAGTCAATACTGCCCTAGCACCCCTTCACTTCTCTCCCCATTTCTCCCATCCACCAAAGAAGAAAAGGAAAGAATAATAAGGGAAAGAAATATGATAGCAAAATAAACAACCTGGTTAATCCCAGTGTTTGCAATTGCATGTATGGATGACTCGGAGGCATCAAACACTCTTGAACCACGAGCTATAGCATCATCTTCATTGGAGGCATTCTTCATTTCTCTATCTAAGAGCTTTACCCAGCCAACACGGTCCATGGGAGCTCTTTGTAACTTCTTTTTATGTAAGAAATTAATAATCAATTAGTTGGGGTCAAAATCATGCTTTTAAACCAATATATGAGTAATTGAAGAACAGTTCAAGTCCATAACAATATTGCAAATCAAAATCGTAGAAACCCCATTACAGATCATCCAAAAGAAAACAAAGAATGTGTATAATAAATGTAAAATATTAAAAGGAACACCCTAGTATTGCTCGAATTATGATTAAAGTTACACAAATAATTGTGCTTAAATCCCCAAGAAATCACCATAACATATTTACATAAACAACCTCAAATTCACTAATTAAAACCTATATATCCAATATACATGAAATATTATAATTAAACTTGAAAGCATAAATCACCACAACAATATATATATATATACACACACACACACATGCAAAAAAAGCCCCCATTTCAAAGATTAAAACAATCCAAAAAAATTGAATGTAGAATTAAGCAAAAACCTAGATTCAATAATAAAAAATAATCCAAATTCTAAATATTAAAAAGATTTGGTCGTAAGTTAACGTAGAGAGAGCCTCACATGAAAATTGAATTAATGTAGAAAGTGCCAGATCCTTGTAGACAAACGAATTGCCATCAAATTTATCACCTCAAAGTTTCCTATCCAAATACAATTCTTATAAAAAAAAACCCTCAATTCAATAAAAAAAATCATCCAAAAATAATTGAATGCAGAATTAAACAGAATACTAGATTTATAATTAAAAGTAATCCAAATTTCTAAACACTAAAAAGATTTGAAAGTAAGTTAAAGTAGAGAGCTAGAATCTTACATGAAAAAGTGCCAAGAGACTTGTACACTGATAAACTGCCATCAAATTTATTACCTCAAAATTAAGTTGTGATTATGCTAATTAAGTGACTAACTCTATTAAATTGCAGCAACTTTTAGATAACTTTCTTATCAACTTTTTTTTGGATAGACATAAAAGCTATTTTTTTATATCAAATTTTCTTTATTTTTTTTCTATATATAATTTTTATTGGAAAAATAGCTAAAAGAATTATTATTACATTATGAACCTATTACCTTTTTTTTTTTTTTTTTTTTGGAGAAAATATATATATGAACCTATTACCTGAAAATTTTAATTTGGTTGCAGAAAATAACAGTCTAAAATTGTTTGCAATATAAGAGGAGTGTTGCGGTTCTAAGAACATGGGAATTCCATTCCTTTTGTCGTTAAAGGAAACCACTGTACCCACACCAAGCATCCAAAGCATATAAAAAATGCTTCAAATCAGTGCGGTTTTCAATTTTTAATGCTGGATTCACAAATTTAAGTACGTGTATGAGGAGTTTTTTTAATCTTTTTGAAGTAAAAGGAAAAATAGCTTAAACAAAGGCAACCCACGCACAAGCACAAAACCTATTCAATTTGATAAAGAAGAAGAAGAAAATTATTAATAAAGAAGAATAAGAAGGCAAATACATACCTGTTGAGAAGCGAGGAATACACTAAAAAGTTGTACGGTATGTAGGATACGGTATGTAGGAGAAGAAGGGAAGAATCCATAAAAAAAAAAAAAAACCGAATATATATATATATATATATATATATATATATAGAATTTTAAGTTGTGTATATAGAAGTTGATGTGAAAAAAGAAGAAGGTGTTTATGTTAAACTCAAATACTTATTTCTTTATTTTGTAGTAATCAACTTAGAAATTATAGGAGAAGAAGATAAGAATAAAAAATATTATATTTATTTAAAAAAATATGAATAAAAAATATTTTGTATTATACTATTTTAGTCCCTAAACTTTACCAAAAATTTGTTTTTATTCCTAAACTTTAAGAAGTTCATTTTTCGTCCTTAAATGATTGAAAAGTTCATCTTTCATTTCTAAACTATTGAATTTTTTATTTATTTATGTCCTTAAATTTTACTAAAAGTTTGTTTTTCACCCCTAAACTATTGAAAAAATTATTTTTTCATCCTTATTTTTGTCTCTAAACTATTAAAAAAAAACTCTTTACAAAGTTTAGGGATGAAAAATGAACTTTTTAAAGTTTAGGGATGAAAAACAAATTTTTGTTAAAGTTTAGAGAGAAAAATAGTATTTTACCCAAAAATATTTTATCTATTTTTTGTTTCTTATGGCCATGTAGTAATATAATTTAAGTAAAAATAACTAGTAAAAAATAAATTAATAATAAAACAATTAGATGGAGAATTTGGATTGTAATTAAATAATTTTTTTTTATCAACTTAGAATTTATATGAAAAGAAGATAAGAACATATATATATATAAAATAAAAATAATCTAAAAAAATGCTACAATTAATTTAGTGTAGCCACTTTTTTATTATACAGTATATATTTGTTTTTGGTGTAGGCGAGGATTAAATCTCATATCTCTTATTTAACCATCATAAACTTTATTTGGTATAGGCGGTGATTGAATCTTAGATCTCTTATTCAACCATTAGAAACTTTATTAATTGAGTTAATTGGAAACCACTTATCATCCATATAGTATATGATATGATTTTGTATTCACAATGTTCATATTTTCAAGTGCAATGTTTACATCTTTTATTGATTCCACATTTCAAACATGAAAATGATGAAATGTTTGAATGATGTACAATAAGGTGCGAGTGAGGAAAAAGCCCTTAAAGAATGGGTCCATCAACAAATTATTATCATACAGTGAGTCAATCAATAAGTCTAGAGTAAAAAAAAAAGTTCACAATTGTTGAGAAGTTGTGATGTTAATAGTAAGTCTAAATGAGAATCGGTAAAACTTAATGATTCAACTTCTATTAAAAATGTTGCAAAAATTATTGTGTGTAGCATTACACTGGTATGATTGATAGTTAGGCTGTGTTTGGTGTGATTGATAATATTTTAAAAAAAAGAATTTTTTTTTCAATTTCAGGTGTTTGGTGTGACTGATAATGTTGGTCAACCAAAAACGTTTTCATGTTGACTGTAAAATTTGGGGTATTTTTGGTGCAAAATGATTTATGCCTCTATTTTAAGCAAAACATTTTATACCTCACACAAAACTCATTAGCCCTAGCCTTTAATCCCCAACCCCTCACTACTAGCTGTTGATATACTCACTCTAATCATTGGTCTCTTATATGGCTACCGATAGTTGATGCCCTAAACTTCTTATTATTCTCTCTCATATTCTCTCTTGAAAAAGTGCTTATTCTATTTCTCTTGATTTTTTTTTTCTTGCAACTCTACTTTATATTGATGAATCATTGTGATTTTTAAAACTCTATTTTGGGTTCATACATTTTGGTGTTGTCTTTTTAGTTCCCCATCACAAGTAGTCTCTCTCTCTCTCTCATAAATTATAAATATTCAGTATACGTTAGATATGAGTTTTGATTATCATGATAATTTCTTTTAAGAGAATGAATAATTTGAATAATTTATTTAAATAAAAATTATACACACATACATACTGTAGGGATGAAGGGCTCAGATAAGGATATTGGGCCTTGGGCTGCACCCGAGGACGTCAGAGAGCCCGAAGATAGGTGCATATTAGTGAAGGCAAGTAGATTATTGGGCCGAGGAGGAGGTTTGATTGTAGTAAACAGGTTGACGTTGTCCGAGAAGCAACCTTTCCTCGGCCAACAGAGTGGCAGCCTGAAATCCGACCACCCATCAAGTACTGGGCAATGGGCAACTGTGCTTGGGAGGATAAGCTTCAGAGAGAAGCGAGTCAACAGAGAATTGAGAAATATCTGAGAAGAAAGCTACTACCACTATATTGAATGCTCTACACCTAACCAACTAGCCGCATTAATGTGAAGGTGATACTTGAACAGTGACTTCTAGTCTCATAATTACCCACAAAGACATCAGGAAGGTGCTGATAGGACAAGTATCAAGGAGATTAGTAATCTAATCTACACGTGAACGGCTAAGATGAAAGAAGGAAAGGGGGTATAAAAGGAGGAGGATTCCATTACAGGAGGGATGATCGGAAAACCAGAAAAGAAATTATTGTGTAACGAAGAACTTGAATATTTGTATAAGTTTGAGAGAAATATAGATGAATATACCATCCTCGGATCTCACCAAAGAGTATTTTTTTTTTCAACTGTTTGTCTTATTCATTCTTACATCAACTAGCCTACTGTGATCTATACTTAAACTCATTGAACGTTCATTAACAAGCCCACTCTCTAACAAATTTATTGTTTTAGGCTTATTGGGCCACTGTCCAAATCTCTTAGGTTGTGGGTCAAAACGCGTCCTTACACATACATATATGTATATATTTATTTATTTTGCTTAAATGTATAATCAACCCCATGCAATTCATTTAAAAGTAGCGACGTTAAAACAAATGAATAACTGCTCTAAAGATTACATTTGTATATTCATAACCTTTATGTTTAGAAAGACTTTCACTTAAATTTTGCTGCACCGAAGTGGACTGAAATGCTACATTAATGTGGCTCAACAAAAGTGTAACAACAATAAATACTATGTTTAAAATTTTAGATATCACAAGTTTTAGATTTATATATATGTGTGTGTGTGTGTGTGTGTGTGTGTATTAATAAATTTGGATTTAGAATTAGTGCTTTCAACTCAAACATATCTTTTCCCATTATGTAAGGGCACAAAAATAGATCAAAGTGGACGAAAATGAACCGAAGAGATCCGAATGGACCAAATGAAACAAAGTGGACCAAATGGACAGAATAGGACCAATGGGAACAAGGTGGATCAAATAAGGACGAATGGATTGAATAGGACCAAAGTGGACAGAATGGACCGAACAGAACCAAATTGGACTGAATAGGATAGAAATGGATAGACTGGACTGAATAGGACCAATGTGGATTGAATAGGACCGAATAGAACCAAAGTGGACAAAATGGACCAAAGTGGATTGAATGGCTTGAATAAGACTTGATGTAGAACAGACCGCCATGGCCTTCTTGGATTTTCACGCATGCTTGAAATCAACGCACAAGGCAAAAAGGTACTAGTAGAAATCAATCAAATCATGGGCCTTGGAGTCAGAATCGCATGAAATTTGGCAGGCTGAAGTAAAACGGCATTCTGAGCAATAGTTGTTGCTTTGCCACAAGGTATTCCCTAAAAATGGCGAATTCCTTCATTTAGGCTATGAAAACTGTGATTTTGCCGTTTATAGTAATATTTGTTTCCTTAATAACTTTTTACTCAAAAGTAAGAATAAGGTCCCGCTTGTTTTGGGACGACCCTTAAAGTTAGTAGTTTATGACTCTGTATTTAAAAATTTTCATTTTTGGTAAATTTTTGTATTTTGTCACCTAATCACGTAATTAAGGCGAATTAGAGTTTTAGACATTTTTCTTAATATTTATATGTTTTGTAGTTGTCAGATGCAAATCAGATTATTATTAATAAACATAGACTTTTTGTCAAATTATTTCTTTGGTGGATTTCAGTTTTCTTCTCCTTGTGGATTCAAGAAAACACCTCGTGGATTTGAGGTTTACTGCTTGAAACTAATAGTTTAGTTTCTGTTCCATCAAAAGAGTATCGTGTGTGCTTTCTTTCAGCTTTTGTAATAATAGGACTGAAGTGGATCAAAGTGGACAGAATGGACTGAATCTGACCAATGTGGATTGAATAGGACCAAATAGAACCAATGTAGATAGAGTGGAATGGACTAAAGTGGACAGAATAGGACCAAATGTGGACCAAATAGAGCCAATGTGGACTGAATGGATTGAATGAGATTGAAGTGGATTGAATAAGACCAAATGGATCGAATTGGACCGAATAGAACTCTAGTGGATAGAATGGACTAAATAGGACCGAATGGAACAAATTGGACTAGGATGGACTCATATTTCTAATTTTCAATGTCTATTTTAGTTTTTTTTTTTTAAACTCAAAACTAAAGAGTTTAGCCCAAATATAATAAAATTTCATACTTTTCAACTCAAAATTTTTTAAAATATTTAAACTCTTTTTTCTTTCTTTTTCTCTCATTTATTTTCCATAGCTCCTAAAATCACTCTAACCTGGGAAAATTGGCAATTCAAGGTGAGATTCTTTGGCTGTTTGAATTTTTCAAAATATTAGATCCTCTTTTGGTTGAGTAATTATTTTAGAGCCATGTTTAAAAATTACTCCTTTTGTTAGCTCTATGTTTGATTGAAAGATATTTAAGGCGAGAATTCAAAACTTTCACGAGTTAATAAATTTATGGGTATTTGATTGATTAATACATGGATGTTTAAAAATCTCAAAATATATTAATTCCCACATTTTTTTGGGTTCTAAAATTGCACTTATTTGAGATCTCACCCTTAAAACTAGTAAAATTTCTCACCATTTAGAATTTCTAAAATTATATTCTTAAGGCCTACCATAAACAAGTAAAATCTAAAATTTTACCAAGATCAATTACAACAAATACTATCACTTGGGTACATTTTCGTCGATCATTTAATTTACAAGGTGAACACAATCAAGACATGAGTGGAGGATCACCCATGACAGTCAATCCTTTTTGGAGGTAGGGAATAAAGCATTGGAGAGATGCAAAACAGTAACCAAAAAGAAAAAGAAAAAAAGGAAAAAAAGAAAAAAAAATCTAAATATACAACAAAACTCATAACTGTTGAAACTTGAGATGATAGTTTAGACATTCAGTAATTCAGCCAAAGAAAACCAGAAAGAAAGAGAGATTTAAGCACCACTAATATCTTTATACAATTACATTACTTGATTTCTAAACACATAAACCTACAAACATCTATGATGTGCATCAATTTCAATATTGAAATCGAGGACACAAACAGAAAAGAGAGACAGAAAAGAGAAGTAATCCTTAATGGTGTATTCAAATGAAATGAAATGCGTCTTTCATCACTGCCTACTATTTGAATATAAGGGGAAACTCCCTGCAAAGCAATTGCCGGGACAGCAGACCATTTGTAATGCCTACCTTTTTCACAGCAGTTGAAAGCACTAACATACTAACATATTAATTGTTTGCGGAAACTGTAGTAGTTGCATTGTCAATTCATATTTTTCGTCCTAATAGTGCATCATAAACACAAACAATAGTCATCAGATTAGAGAATAATTAGAATACAACAGTAGACATATAGTTAATTGAAATCATGCAATGACTATATGGAAATCAAGGATTCAATGAAAATTATGAATGTAGAAACTGATTGCACAATTTTTATGAACACCTCCTATCAAATGCAAAACAGTATATATAACCACCAAACACTCTACTGCTTACATGAAAAACAGACTGAATTTCAGTCCCAACATAAGACAATATACAGAGGCTGAAATTCAGTGCCACTAGCCTAGCAATGTACTTATGATGATCACCTTTTGAACACACATTCTTTAGTTTTGTTTGTGTTATGCATATATAACCAATTTGCACCCAAATATTCTGGGTCAATGGCCAATTTCTTTTAGCAATCATCTCCTGAAGCCCTTCCTGCAATCAAAGAGCCAGTAGCCAAGCAAGCTGCCTAGTTGGCCAATCTCACCGCATGTATTGAGTAAATCAATTTCAAGTAACATCACCTTCATTTCCTTCATTCTATTCTCTATACAAACAGAGCCTTCTATTCAATTTCTATTTAAGACCCAATTTTTCCCTTATTTAAACAAAGTGTAAACTGTAAAGTCCTTTCCTTTACCTTATTACCCTAATCTTTTTGTACCTACTAACACCAAAACAGACAAACAAACAATATGGGGTCTTTCTTTACACACCAACCACACCCCCCCCCCCCCCCCCACAAAAAAAAAAAAAAAAAAAATCCCTCCAAGCATATATAGGGTCTGTGAGATAAACCTCTAATGTTCTCTGCCGATTCTGGCACTCGGACGCCTGTCGCCTCAGTTGTTCCAACTCCGAATTGAGAGATCCGTTTTGCTGATTAAGTCCATGAACTTCTCGCCTTAGATTTCTAATTTCCCGATTAAGTCTATCAACTTGTCCCTCCAGCTGTGAGAATTTAAACATCAGAAGAAATTAAACGATACCTCCTGCTAATTGTTTAAATAATTTGTAAAGAAAAGCAAAAGATAGTATTTTGAAAGAGTAATTCTTAGGTACTCTTGGAGCACAGTGAATGGTGATCCTTTCATATTCATGGTGGGTCCACTCATTAAATTTATAGTGAGATCCACTATGAATGCGAGAGGAGAGCACCATTTCGCTATACTTCAAGAGTACCTAAGTATTTTCCATTTTGAGATTGTATCTTCAACTCATGATAATTAAATTACAATAATATACTCTACATCACATTTTCCTGAAAAAGAAAAATTGACAAAAGTAAACAAATCCTAAAAAGAAAACAAGCCATTATTAGATTTAAGGGTGTTTAATACAATTTACTCCATTGTAATTTGACTTTATTACAATTTAATACACAAACTTTTTTCTCCTTTTTTTTGACATCAATACACAAACTATCAATTACTACATTATAATCCATACAGTTTGGAGTAGAATGAAATCAGTAGGGTTACTTAGGATGGAATTCTAACAGTTCGTTTTTTTTTTTTTTAATAAAAACTTTTATGGCTTGTTTGGATGTTTAAAAAAGGAGGGGAAGTAGAGTAGAGGGAGGGAGAGTAATCTAATTACATTGTTTGGAAGTTTTTTAAGGAAGGAGAGGGAGGGGTTTGGAGGAGTTTGGAGGGGTTTCAACTCCCTCTAGCCTCCTATTTTTAATTCCCCCAAATTGGAGAGATTTGGAGGGGGAGTAGATTATATAAACTATTGACCAAGTAAATTACCTAATTTACCCTTATTATATTAACAAAATTACACAAGGGGAAGGGCTAATTACTCATTTCCCCCTTACTAATTTTAAAAACATCCAAATAAGGTGGAGGAGATTCATTCTCCTCTACTCTACTCTCCACTACTCCCCTCCCCTCTACTCTCCTCCCTCTCTAAACTTCCAAACAAGCCATTAAGGTTCAAATCTAACAATTAAAAGTTTGTGGAGTAAATTGTGAAATGGCAGAATCACAAGGAGGTGAATTGTAATTTTCTCTATATTTAAATCCTCTTTACCCATCTACCAAAGAAAAAAAAAAAAAGGGAAAGGAAAGAACATCAAGGGGAATTAGAATACATTGTTAACCACGGGGCCCATACGGTTATGGATAAATGTCATGATGTCCTCAATCAATCTTCTACAATTAGCTCGGGCGATTTCTTCATCAAAGGTCCTCATCCATTCTCTAACACTGCGCTCCACCCAATTATTAATACTGTCCATGGCAGCGTTCTGTAACTTCTGTTTATGTAAGAAATATCAAGTTGGGGTCAAAAGCTGATTTTAAGCAAAAAGTGACTAATCCAATGCCAATAACAATGAGAAAGAAAGAATTGAAGCAAAATTCCAAGTCCAAAAAACAATAAAGTAAATCAAAATCGGAGAAACTCCATTAGATATTATCCAAAAGAAAGTGTAGCATCAATGTAAAATAAGGAAAAAAGGAGCTTTCTTTATGCTATGTTCGTTTACTAAGAAAAAGTTGGATAAGAAAAAGAAAAAACATTTAAGTTTTAGTCGACCTCTAATTTCTCATTTGGAACACTGGTCAAAACCAAGTACCCCACAAAACTAGTTTCTTTTTCTTTCCTCAGTCTTCTCGCAAACCAAACAAGAAGTTAAAAATTATCAAGAAAAACTCTTTTGTTTCTCTGGATACAAGTTTTTAAGCTAATGAATAACAAGCTCTCAGCTTTTCTTGAACGTTTCTAATAAAGGTCAAGACCAAATAAGCCACAAGAAAATTTAAAAAAGAAAAGAAAAGAAAAGCAGTCGATATAGTGCAAAAAGAATTGCATTCTTTATTATTGGGGACTTCTACTCTGCTAATATAAAAAGAAACAACATGGTTGAATTTATTGAATTTACTCAAAGGAAAAGAATGAAGAAAATAGAGAGTATTACCCTTGAGAGAGAGAAGTCTGGTTTGAGAATTGAGAAATTTGAGAGTTTTTCGTTTGAATAGCGCAATAGCGGAGAAGAGTGAAAGCTACGAAGCTATAGGCTTTTATAAACGGTCTGAGTAAATTAGTTAAGGTAGTTACTTCCCGCTCCTTTTGGTTTTTGGCTTTTTGGTCAGCTGCGGTCAAAGTAATCAACGGTGAAAATTTTAGCCACGTTAGGATATAAAATAACTGAGTGTTTAATTAGGTGACACATTGTGATAGTAATATATATGATCACTTTTATATGAGAACATAGTTAAAATGAGCAAAACTTAGATACAACACCTTAGGTGTTATTACTTAGGTTTTCCACTCAAAATTTTGCTACGTGACTATTTTCTTATGGGATGGAAGTGTATTTCTAATTAAATAGCTACATGACTGAATTTTAAAAGGAGAACTTATAAAACATCACTTAAGGTACTATACCTAAGTTTTGCCATATTAAAATCATTTTTATTGTACACTAATTACACACGGCAAACTACATAGTTGGGAAATTGGGCTTATAGTTATTAAAAAAAGGAAAAAAGTTTGGCTCTAAACATATTTGGAGCCTTAAGCTTCTACTCCTAATAGGAAGATGATATGTGGCCTTAAAAAAATGGGTCAATCAATGAATTATTATTATACAATGGATTAATCAGTAAGTACTAAGTATACAATGGGTTTATCAACCCTCTTCTCAAAGAAAGTTATTGCACTCTTACCCTATTTCTCTCTCAATTTTCTGTCTATTTGGAGGGATTAAATTTTTTTTTTTTTTGGTCAATGAAGAAAATAACTCTCACCAATTTTCCATCTTCTCTACTTTCTATCCAACCAAACAAGAAAGAACAAAAGCTCTTATTTCTTTCATTTTCTCTCATTTATTTTTCATGGCTCCTAAAATCACTCTAACCCGGGAAATTTGGCAATTTCAGGTGAGATTCTTTGACAGTTTGAATTTTGCAAAATATTAGATCCTCTTTTGGTTAAGTAATTATTTTAGAGCCATGTATAAAAATTACTTCTTTTGTCAGCTCTATGTTTGATTGAAATAAATTTAAGGTGAAAATTTAAAATTTTCACAAATTAATAAATTTATGGGTATTTGATTGATTACTATATGGGAAGTTTAAAAATCTCAAAATATATTAATTCCCACATTTTTTTGGGTTCTAAAATTGCACTTATTAGAGTTGTTACCCCTAAAGCTAGTAAAATTTCTCACCGTTTAGTATTTCTAAAATTATATTCTTTAGACCTAACAGGCTAACACAAACTAGTAAAATCTAAAATCTTACCAAGATCAATTACAACAACATACTATCAAGACATTTTCGTCAATCACTTAATGTGCAAGGTGAACACAATCAAGACATGAGTGGAGGATCATCCATGACAGTCAAACCTTTTGGAGGTTGGTAAGAAAGCATTGGAGAGATGCAAAGCAGTAACCAAAAGTTGATATCAATGATATCACATGTTGTGAAATAAGTTGTGAAATTTATTGTGTTTGTCACACATATTTAAGCAATATTGCCAAGTATTCAGCCAAAGAAAACCAGAAAGAGAGAGATATCTAAGCACCATTAATATCTTTATCAAGGTGTATTGCTATTTGCTAGTTGCTACAATTACTTTATCTAATCTACATAAACCTACAAACAACTATTGTGTGCATCAATTTCAATATTGAAATTACTTACCCAAAAAAAGGTTCAATATTGAAATTGAGGACACAAATAGAAAAGAGAAGTAATCTTTAATGCTGTATTCAAATGAAACGAAATTTGATTTTCATCACTGCCTATTCTACCATTTGAATATAAGAGAGGAAACTCCCCCACAAAGCAATTGCTGGGACAGAAGACCATTAGTAATGCCTACTGATAAATAGCACAACCATTTTCACAGCAGTTGAAAGCACTCGCATACTAACATACTAATTATGCGCCCATTAGGCCAAATTAACGCATCCAAGAATCAATAGAAGACATCAGGGTACAGGGAAGCCCCTTGGGTTGGTGTTGCTTTACTGAATCTGTAGTAGTTGCATTGTCAATTCACATTTTTCCTCCTGGTAGTGCATCATAAAAACAAACAATAGTCATCAGACTAGAGAAAAATTTGAAAACAACACTAGACGTATAGTTAATTGAAATCATGCAATGACTAAAAGGAAAGCAAGGTTTCAATGAAAATTATTAATGCAGAAAGTCTGATTTCATAGTTTTTATGAACATTTTCTATCAAATGCAAAACAGCATATATAGCCACCAAACACTCTACTGCTGACATGAAAAACAGACTGAATTTCTGTCCCAACATAAGAGAATATACAGAGGCTGAAATTCAGTGCCACCAGCCTAGCATCGTATTTATGATGATTACCTTTTCGACACACATTTTTTAATTTGCACCCAAAAAATCTGGGTTAATGGGCAATTTCTTTTAGCCATCATCTCCTGAAGTCTTTGCTCCAATCAAAGAGCAAGCTGCCTATTTGGCTGATCTACGCAAATTCAAGCTCACACAACTCCTAAAAGGAAGAAACCCAATATTAAGTAAATAATTTCCTTCATTCTATCCTCTATACAAACAGAGCTTTCCATTCCATTTCTAGTGAAGACCCAATTTTTCCCTTATTCAAACAAAGTGTAAACTGTAAAGTCCTTTTCTCTATCTTTTTACCCTAATCTTTTTGTACCTACTAACACCAAAATAGACAAACAATCAACATGGGGTCTTTCTTTCTCAAAAAAAAAAAAAAAAACAACAACAACATAGGGTCTTTTCTTTTTCCAAGCATCATAGTAAAAGAAGCATATATGGGAGATAAACCTCTAATGTTCTTAGCCGATTCTGGTGCTCGGACACCTGTTCCCTCAGTTGTTGCAACTCTGAGTTTAGAGATCTGTTTTGCTGATTAAGTCCTTGAACTTCTCGCTTGAGAGTTCTAATTTCCCGATTAAGGCTATCAACTTGTCCCCGCAGCTGTGAGAATTTAAACAGCGGAAGAAATTAAACCATACCTCTTGCTACAATTAAACTATACCTTCAAGAAAAATAAGAATTTTCATTGACACGTCTTACTAAAATACATATACACAAAGACATTTCAAATAGGATCCTATTAATCACTCTAATTATTAAATATAAATATATAATAAAAATAATTAAATTACATTCTAAGTCACATATACATCAAAATTTCCTAAAATAGGAAAATTCACAATAAGTAAACAAAGCCTAAAAAGAAAACAAGCTATTATTCGATTTAAGGGTATAATACAATTTCCTCCCCTGTAATTTGACTTGATTACAATGTAATAACGAACTTTCTTCTTCTTTTTACTTTTTTCTTTTTTTGAGATCAATACGCAAACCATCAATTGCTACATTTTAACCCATAAATTTTAGAGGAACATGAAATCAGTAGGGTTACTTTGGATGGAATTGTAACAAATTAAAACTTTAAGGGTCAAATGTAACAATTAAAAGTTTGTGGAGTAAATTATGAAATGGCCAAATCACATGGAGGTGAATTGAAATTTTTCCTATATTCAAATCCTCTTTAGTCTTTACCCTAACCCCATTCGGACAATGCCCATTTCTCCTATCTACCAAAAGAAAAGAAAAAGGAAAGGAAAGAACACTTAGGGGAATTATATTACATTGTTAATCACAGGGCCTACACGGTCACGGATAAATATCACGATTTCCTCCATCAATCTTCTACAACGAGCTCTGGCGATACGTTCATTGAAGGTACTCATCCATTCTCTAACACTGCGCTCCACCCAATTATTAATACTGTCCATTGCAGCGTTCTGTAACTTCTGTTTATGTAAGAAATATCAAGTCGGGGGTCAAAAGCTGATTTTAAGCAATGAATCAGTAAGCCAATGCCAATAACAATAAGAAAGAAAGAATTGAAGCAAAATTCCAAGAGCGAAAAACAATAAAGGAAATCCAAATCAGAGAAACCCCATAAGATATTATCCAATAGAAAGTGTAGCATAAATGTAAAATAAGGAAAAATGAGCTTTCTTTATGCCATGTTTGTTTACTAAGAAAAAGTTGGATAAGAAAAAGAAAAAAGATTTAATTTTTAGTTGATCTCTAATTTCTCATTTGGAACACAGTGGTTAAAACCAAGTACCCCACAAGACTAGTTTCTTTTTCTTTCCTCAGTCTTCTTGTAAACCCAACAAGAAGTAAAAAATTATCAAGAAAAACTCTTTTGTTTCTTTGAATACAAATTCTTAAGCCAATGACTAACAAGCTCTCACCTTTTCTAACAAAGGTCAAGACCAAATAAAAGGCAATATAAAATTGCATTCTTTATTATTGGTGATTTTTATTTGCGAATATAAAACGCAATAACTAGAAGAGAATAAAAAAAAAAAAAAAAAAGAATCAACATGATTGCCAATGTGAAATTTATTGAATTAATACTCAAAGGAAAAGAATGAAGAAAATGAAGAGTACCCTTGAGAGAGAAGGCTAATTTGAGAGATTACTTTGAGAACTGAGAAATTTGAGAGCTCTTCGTTTGAATAGCGCAATAGAGGAAAAAGGTGAAGAAGAGTGAGTCTACGAAGCTATAGGCTCTTATAAACGGTCTGAGTAAATTAGATAAGTTAGTTACTTCCCGCTCCTTTTGGTTTTGACTTTTTTGTCAGCTGCGGTCAGAGTAATCAACGGTGGATATTCTAGCCGCGTTAGCATTTAAAATAACTGATTGTTCTGATACAGTGGGTCTTGATCGGTAGATAAAATGATAAGGTGAAAAGGGAATGCTACCATGCACCCAACAAATTTAACAATTTTTTTGTCACTTTTTGAGGCCCCACATTGTGATTTGTAATATATTACTATATTACTTTTACATGAGACTATCATTGAAATCATTTTTCTTGTACACCAATTACAAAGTGGTAACTCCATAGTTGTGAAATTGGGCTTATAGTTGGTACAAACTATTGACTCTGAAGTTGTGAAATTGGACTTTTAGTTGGAGTAGTTAGGCTGCTATTATGGTTATGCCTAGGTAGAAAAGTCACATTGATTGCGCCCCTCTCTAACCAATTTTTTTACCCAAAAATAAAGAAAGAAAAGAAATTGGGCTTATAGTTATTGAAAGATAATAATTTTTCATCTCATGTATTTGATAGGAAGCATTTAAAAAAAAAGGAAAAAAATTGGCTTTAAACATAATTGGAACCTTAGGCTTTCAACTCCTAACCAGACGATGATATGTGCCCTTAAAAATATGTTTAGCTCTATGTTTGATTGAAAGAAATTTAGGGTGAGAATTTAAAATTTCCACAAATTAATAAATTTATGGGTATTTAATTGACTAATATATGGATGTTGAAAAATCTCAAAATATATTGGTTCCCACATTTTTTTGGGTTCTGAAATTGCACTTACTAGAGTTGTCACCCCTAAAGCTTTTTTTTTGGGAGGACTGTCACCCCTAAAGCTAGTAAAATTTCTCACCATTTAGCATTTCTAAAATTATATTCTTAGGACCTACCATACACTAGTAAAATCTAAAGTTTTACCAAGATCAATTACAACAACATAATTGGGTACATTTTCACTGATCACTTAATGTGCAAAGTGAACACAATCAAGACATAAGTGGAGGATCACTCATGATGATGGCCAAACCTTTCGGAGGTAGGGAAAAAAAACATTGGAGAGATGCAAAGAAATAACCCAAAAAAAAAAAAATCCAAATATACAACACAATTCATAACTGTTGAGATGATAGAGTATAATATTGATACAATAAAAGCGATGTCAATGACCTCAAAATGTTGCGAAATTTATTGAGTCTGTGGCATAAATTTAAGCAATATTGCCTAGTATTCTGCCAAAGAAAACCAGAAAGAGCAAGATATTTAAGCTCAACTAATATCTTTATCAAAGTATATTGCTAGAATTACTTTATTTGATCTCTAAACACATAAACCTGCAAACATTTATGATGTGCATCAATTTCAATATTGAAATTACTTACCAAAAAAGAGGTTCAAAATGGAAATCATGGAAACAAACAGATTTAAAAGAGAAGTAATCCTTAATGGTGTATTCAAATGAAACAAAATTCATCTTTCATCACTGCCTACCATTTGAATATAAAAGAGAGGAGACTCCCCGCAAAGCAATTGCTGGGACAGATAAGTAATGCCTACAGATAAGTAGCACAACTTTTTCCACAGCAGTTGAAACCACTCACATACTAACATACTAATTATGCACCCATTAGGCCAAATTAACACATCCAAGAATCAATAGAAGACATCAGGGTGCATGGGAGCGCAGCCTTCTGTTGGAGTTGCTTTGCTGAGTCTGTTGTAGTCGCTCTGCCAATACATTATTTTCCACCTGGTATGCATCATAAATAGTTATCAGACTAGAGAAAATTTAGAAAACAACAGTAGACATATAGTTAATTGAAATCATGCAATGACTATAAGGAAAGCAAAAATTCAATCAATATTATTAATGTAGGAACACTAATTGCACAATTTTTATGAACATTTACAGAGGCTGAAATTCAGTGCCACCAGCCTTGCATTTACTTATGGTGATCACCTTTTTAACATAAATTCTTTAGTTTTGTTTGTGTTAACAGCCAATTTCTTTTAGCCATCATCTGCCATGGCCCTTGCTCCAATCAAATAGCCAGTAGCCAAGCAAACTGACTATTTGGCTAATCTCACCGCATGCATTGACAGCCACAGCTATCCTACACAAATTCAAGCAAGTCTAAAATAAAGCTCACACAAGTCTTAAAAGGAAGAAACCCAATATTAAATAAATCAATTTCAAGCAAAATCACCCTTCATTTCCTTCATTCTATCCTCTATAGAAACTGAGCTTTCCATTCAATTTCTATTAAAGAGTAAAGACCCAATTTTTCCCTTATTCAAAAAAAGTGTAAAGTCCTTTCCTTTACTTTTTTACCCTAATCTTTTTGTACCTACTAACGCCAAAACAGTCAAACAAACAACATGGGGTCTTTCTTTTTCCAATGAAAAACTTAATGGGAAACAAAATTACGTATTAAGAGAACACCCCCCCCCCCCCCCCCCCCCCCCCCCACAAAAAAAAAAAAAAATCCCTCCAAGTATCATAGAAAAAGAAGCATTTATGGCGTTTGCGAGATGAACCGCTAATGTTCTCTGCTGATTCTGGTACCCGGACACTTGTTCCCTCAGTTGTTCCAACTCCGTTTTGAGAGATCCGTTTCGCTGATTAAGTCCATGAACTTCTCGCCTGAGATTTCTAATTTCCCGATTAAGTGTATCAATTTGTCCCTGCAGCTGTGAGAATTTAAACAGCAGAAGAAATTAAACTATACCTCCTGCTAATGTTGTTTAAATAATCTGTAGAGAAAAGCAAAGGGTAGTGTTTTGAAATCATGTATTCAACTAACAAATTAAACTACAATAATATACTCCACATATGTAAGTTACATATACATCACATTTTCCTAAAATTGAAAAGTTGACAATATGTAAACAAAACCTAAAAAGAAAACAAGCCATTATTAGATTTAAGGGTATAATACATTTAACTCCCTTGTAATTCGACTTTATTTCAATTTAATACACAAACTTTTTTCACTTTTTTTTTTTTTTGAGATCAATACACAAACTATCAATTGCTACATTTTAACCCTTAAATTTTGGAGTAGAATGAAATCAGTAGGGTTATACTTTGGATGGAATTCTAACAGTTTCGTTTTAATTAAACCTTTAAAGGGTCAAATGTAACAATTAAAAGTTTGTGAAATGGATGAATCACAAGAAGGTGAATTGTAATTTTCCCTATATTCAAACCGTCTTTACGCTAGCCCCATTTGGACGCTGCCCATATCTCCCATCTACCAAAGAAAAGAAAAAGGAAAGGAAAGAACATGAAGGGGAATTATAATACATTGCTAACCACAGGGCGTACACGGTCACGGATATATGTCACGATTTCCTCAATCAATTTTCTACAACGAGCTCTGGCGATACGTTCATTGAAGGTGGTCTTCCATTCACTGATACTGCGCTCCACCCAATCATCAATACTGTCCATGGCAGCGTTCTGTAACTTCTGTTTTTATAAGAAATATCAGGTTGGGGTGAAAAGCTGATTTTAAGCAATAAATGAGTAATCCAATGCCAATAACAATAAGAAAGAAAGAATTGAAGCAAAATTCCAAGTCCAAAAAACAATAAAGCAAATCAAAATAGGAGAAACCACGTAAGATATTATCCAAAAGAAAGTGTATCATCAATGTAAAATATGGAAAAAGTAGATTTCTTTATGCTATTTTTGTTTACTAAGAAAAAGTTGGATAAGAAAAAGAAAAAGCATATAATTTTTAGTCTATCTCTAATTTTTCATTTGGAACACAGTGGTCAAAAAAAAAAACCAAGTACCCCACAAAACTAGTTTCTTTTTTCTTTCCTCAGTCTTCTTGCAAACCAAACAAGAAGTCAAAAACTACCACGAAAAACTGTTATGATTCTTTGAATTCAAATTTTTAAGCCAATGAATAACAAGCTCTCAGCTTTTCTTGGACGTTTCTAATAAAAAAGAAAAAGAATGAAGAAAATAAGAGTACCCTTGAGAGAGAGAAGTCTGGTTTGAGAGATTACGATCTGAGAGCTAACAGCGACTCTGGTTTGAGAGATTCAGAAATTTGAGAGCTTTTCGTTTGAATAGCGCAATAGAGGAAAAAGGTGAAGAAGAGTGAAGTCTACGAAGCTATAGGCTTTTATAAACGGTCTGAGGAAATTAGTTAAGTTAGTTACTTCCCGCTCCTTTGATTTTGGCTTTTTTGTCAGCTGTGGTCAAGAGTAATCAACGATGGAAATTTTAGCCATGTTAGCATTTAAAAATAAATTTTTTTTTTAATACAAGATAAAAATTATACTCTACTCTAATCTAAGTATATATGTGTGTGAAAAGAGAATACTACCATAGTCGGAAGCCACTATGGTTACGTCTAGGTAATGAAGCCACTGTGGTCGCCCTTCTCTAACCAATTTTTTAACCAAAAAAAAAAAAGAAAAAGAAAAATTGGGTAGTATTCTCATGTATTTGACAGGAAACATATGAAAAGAAGGAAAAAAGTTTGACTCCAAACATATTTGGAGCCTTAGGTTTCAATTTCTAATAGGAAGATGATATGTACCTTTAAAAAAATGGGTCAATCAAAGAATTATTATCATATAATGGATCAATCAATAAGTCTAGAATTTAAAAAAAAAAAAAAAAAAAAATCATAGCAGTTGAGATTGAGATGGCAAGTTATTTTTTTTTGTTGGTAAAATAGTGATGTTAACCAGTATCATTATTAGGGTATGACTGATAATTAGGCTACGTTTGTTTTACCAAAAAATATTTTTCAATTAATTATTTTTTCAATTTCAAGTGTTTGGTATCACAGGAAATGTTGGCCAACTTGTTGACTGCAAATTTTGGGCAATGTGGAGTAAAATAATTTACACCTCTAATTTTAGGAAAAACATTTTACACATCACTTAAAACTCATCAACTCCAACCTCCACCCCCACACCCTACAATTAGCAGCTAATATTCTTGCCCTCATCACCAGTCGTCAACCTTGCCATTGACACCAATCATTGATTCACCCCAAAAACTGGGCTCTCTCTCAACTTCTTTTTTTATTGACATTTTTTTTTATTAATTTGGATTTTTTTGGGATGGAAATTGTTTATTATATATCTGTTTGTGAGTTGAAAAAATGTGGGAAAGTAATAAAAAAAATATGTATTTGATAGGAAGGACAAAAAATAGGAGGAAGAAAAAATAATGTATTTGTCCAATGTTTTGACAGGAAAAAAATGCTTGTGATTTGTAATTAATTATTATATCATCCCTCTTCTAAAAAAAAAAAAAAAATCACCCCTATCATATAAAAAGTATAGGAGGGATACAATAGTTCTTGCACTCTTACGCTATATTCCTCTCAATTTTCTGCCTATTTGGAGGGAAAAATATTTTGTAGCCAGGGAAGAAAATAACTCTCACCAATTTTCCACCCCAGTTCTATATATATTTGGTTGATGGAAATTGTATAAATATTACTTCTTTCACTAATTTGGTTGATAGAAATTTCAGGTGAGAATTTAAAATTTTCACGAATTAAGAAATAACTCCCACCAAATTAAATCATATCTGTATTTGTATCTCAAGATTTATTGAAAACACCTTCGTTTTTTTTTTTTTTCTTTCTTTTTTGCTGGCTGGTTTCACCAGTTAAATCTCTTCTTTTAATTAGAAGTTGGTCATACATTGTAATTTTTTTTTTATTTGACATAAACAAAGTATTCATTTGTAAATTGGTACTATATAGACCAGACATTATAGCTTTTCTAATATGAATATCCTACTATTCATAAATGGTTTAAAATCTATGCTATCTTTGTAAGATGGAAGTAGATGTCATTTTACCAAGATCACTTACAAAATTGGGTATATTTTTCTCAAACCTTTTGAAGGCAGGGGAGAAACCATTAGAGAGGTGCAAAGCAATAACAAAAAAAATATAAATATACAACAAATTTCACAACGGTTGAGATGATAGGTTATAATATTGGTGTATAATAAAAGTTATGTTAATGAACCCAGCCAGATGATGTTTGCTGGTTGGTAGTGAGAGGACTCTTAGTACCTGCATACCCAAAAGAGGGTGCCTCATATATTTAAGCAATATTAATTGCCAAGTATTCAGCCAAAGAAAACCAGAAAGATAGAGATATTGAAGCACCACTAATCTCTTTATCAAGGTATATTTTTACAATTACTTTATTTGATCTTGAAGTCACTTATACCTACAAACACCTATGATGTGCATCAATTTCAATATTAAAATTATTTACCAAAAAAAGTTCAATATTGAAATCAAGGACACGATCTGTAAAGAGAAGTAATCCTTAATGGTGGTGTATTCAAATGAAACTAAATGTGTCTTTCATCACTGCCTACGATTTGAACATAAGAGAGGATCAGGAAACCCCCGCAGAGAAATTGAGACAGCAGACACCATTTCTAGTGCCCACAGATAAATAGCACAACCATTTTCACAGCAGTTGAAAGCACTCACATACTAACATACTATCTATGCATCCATTAGGCCAAATTAACGTATCCCAGGATCGATAGAAGACATCAGGGTGCACGGAAGCCCCTTGGGTTGGAGTTGCTTTGCTGAGCCTGTTGTAGTTGCATTGTCAATTCATTTTTTTCCTCCTGGTAGTGCATCATAGAAACAAACAATTGTCATCAGACTAGAGAAAAATTAGAAAACTAACAGTAGACATATAGTTAATTGAAATCATGCAAATGATGCAATGACTATAAGGAAAGCAAGGATTCAATCAAAATTATTAATGCACAATTCATTTCTTTCAAATGAACAGCATATATAGCCACTGAACACTCTGTTGCTGACATGGAAAACATAAGACAATATACAGAGGCTGAAATTTAGTTTTGTTTGCGTAATGCTTATGCATCCAATTTGCGCCCAAAAAAAAAAAGGGTTGATGGGCAATTTCTTTTAGCCAATCGAAGAGCCAGTACCAAGCAAGCTACCTATTTGGCTAATCTCACCACGTGTTGACAGCCACAGCTATCCTACACAAATTCTTGAATCTATACCATATAAACAATCAGAAAAGCTTACAAGTAGAGCTGGTTGCACTAGTTCCACCATGCCCACCAGAGTATGGTTTGAACTTAAAGATCTACAGCAATTCCAGCCCACCCCTTAACACTTGAGACATCAACCCCCAAGTGGCAGGATATATTCGGTAATTTGGTAATTGGTTACCTCTCTCAAAATAAAGCTCACACAAGTCTTAAAAGAAAGAAACCCAATATTAAGTGAATCTATTTGAAGCAATATCACCCAAACAGAGCTTTCCATTCCATTTCTTTTAAAGACCCAATTTTTCCCTTCTTTAAACAAAGTGTAAACTGTAAAGTCCTTTTCTTTATCTTTTTACCCTAATCTTTTTGTACCTACTCACACCAAAACAGACAAACAAACAACATGGGGTCTTTCTTTTCCCAGTGATCAATAAAATGGAAACAAAACTATCAATTAAAACAACCTTCAAGCATCATGGTAAAACAAGCATATATGGGGTGCGTGAGCTAAACCTCTAATGCTCTCAGCCGACTCTGGTATTCGGGCACCAGTTGCTTCAGATTTTGCACCTCCAAGTTCCGATTTTCAAGCTCTTTCTCACGTTCAAGTTGGGCTTCCTGTGCTTGCTTGAGATTATTAATTTGCATACGAGCTCCTTCAATCAGTCCCTGCAACTGTGAGAATTTTAAAACATCAGAAGAAATTAAACACAGAATAAGATAGATCTCCTCAAGCCTATAAATTATCCCATTAGAAAGTCCTTTGATGGACAGAAATTTCTTCCTATATATTAAGGATAGTCTCCATTTTATAAACTCCTTCCATCAAGGAATTTTCATTATCAAATCTCACTAAATACCTATCTATAAAGAAATTCCTAATGGGGTGAGTCTTTATCTATTACTCACTCTAACTATTAAAATTTTTTTTTCTTTTAGGAATAAATAAAATACATTTCTCCCATCTACCAAAGTAAAGAAAAAGGAAGGGAAAGAACAATACATTTTCGCAATGAGAACCCACAGATTCAGCATTACTCCATGCTAGTTTACTATAGGTTGTGATGAAAGCCTCCAACAATCTTCTACTACGAGCTCTGGCCTGATGTTCATTCAAGGAATTCTGCATTTCTCTAACACAGCTCTCCACCCAAGGATCAACATCGAAATCATCCAAATCGTCCATGGGAGCGTTCTGTAACTTCTGTTTATGTAAGAAATATCAAGTTTAAACAATAAATGAGTAATCCAATGCCAATAACATTAAGAAAGAAAGAATTGAAGCAAGATTCAACTGCAAAAAATAAAGCAAATCAAACATGTAGAAACCTTGTAAGAGATTATCTAAAAGAAAACAAAAGAAGTGTAGCATAATTGAAAATTTTTTGGAAAATAAGCTATCTTTATTCTATGTTTGTTTACGAAGAAAAAGAAAAGACATTTAATTTCTAAACAATCTCTAATTTCTCATTTGGAACACACAAAAACTATCAAGAAAAACTCTTTTCAATACAAATTTTAAGCCAATAAATAACAAGCTCTCAGCATTTCTTGGACGTTTCTAATCAAGTCAAGTTCAAGTAAACTACAAGAAATATTAAATTAAAAAAGAAAAAAGAAAAAAAGAAAGAAGCAGTTGATATGGTGCATAAAGAATTGTATAACTATGAACTAGAAGAAAATCAATAAACACATGATTTCGACTGTGAAATTTAAAGAGTTGGAATCGTATGAGAGTACCCTTGAGAGAGAAGTTCGGTTTTGAGAGATTGAGATCTGGGAGCTAACAGCAAATCTGGTTTGAGAATTGAGAATTCTGAGTGCTCTTCGCAATAGAGGAAAAAGGTGAAGAAGAGTGAGTCTTTATGAGAGAGGCTCTGACTCTTATAAACGGACTGACTTAAGTAGTTATTTTTAGTTAAGTTAGTTACTTCCCGCTCCTTTTGGGTTTTGGCTTTTTTGACAGCTGCGGTCAAACTGATCAACCAATGGAGAATTATTTTCTTCTTAATTTCAGGTGTTTGCTGTGATGACATATTTGCTTTATGATATTTACCAAATTTTGTATGTTTCAGATATAACATGTCCCTTTTGTTGAAAATGTTGGTCAAACCTGAAAATAGTTGTTAATTGATTGTAAAATTTTGGGGCATTTTAGGCAAGGAAGTCAATACCGTACCGGTACCAGCCTTACCGGGGAAATATACCGTACCAACCATTAAAACCAGTACTAGTACACCTCCAAAACGTACTAGAAAAAATACTGAATTGTACTGGCCTATTTCGGCTATACCAGCCCGTACCGGCTGGTATTGGCATTTTGGCCGGTACAATAAAAAATATAAAAAATTGAAGAAAATTATTAAAAAACATTTTATTTAATATAATATATTGGTTAATGTACTTAAGCTAATATGTAGGCTCATAAAATATGTAGATTTTAAATTGGCGTAAATACACTTTTGGTCCCTACATTTTGGGTCATTTCTCGATTTGGTCCCTAAACTGATTTTGTTCCTATGTCAGTCCCTGATTTTTCAAAATTGTTTTTAAAATCGTCCCTACCGTCAACCCGGTTACGGAAGAAGTCAATGTGGCAAACAGAAGTGCCAGTTGTCAAAGCCAACTAATAAAATAATAATAAAATATTTTATTTAATATTTTTTAAATGCCACGTCAGCATTTTTTGAATTAAAAAAAGCCATGTCAGTTTAATTAAAAAAATAAAAAAAAAATTATATTTTTCATTTCAATTTAATTCAAACTAAATAAAAAAAAAAACTTTTAAATCTGATTTTATTATTATTATTATTATTGCTTTCATTATTTTTTAGCTAAGAACACAAGAACGTGTTCTTCATGTTCTTCCCGAATCCAAGAACAATCAAACCCAGAACAATGCAAAAATTCATACAAAATCCCTATCCTCCACCGAAACCTTCAGAACATGATAATTCATCAAACCCAAACCAACATGAGAAAACCAACCTAGAAAAATCATCAAACCTCCAACCCAGAACTTCATCAAACAACACCCCGCCGATCAACACCAAATCCGCCATTAACAACACCAAATCTGCCGTCAACAAACCCAAATCCACCATCAACTCGCAATCAACAGCACCAAATCCACCTAGTCGAAGCCCAGTCTGAGTCACGGTCAACTAAACAGTACAAAAACGACCACCGATCTCCACCCCGATCAAACCCAGAAAAACCCAGCCCTCTCCAACAAAAATCAACAGCACCGAATCCACCTAGTCGAAGCCCAGTCCGAGTCACGGTCAACTAAACAGTACAAAAACGACCACCGATCTCCACCCCGATCAAACCCAGAAAAACCCAGCCCTCTCCAACAAAAACGACCACCCCGACCACCGATCTCCACCCTGACCAAACCCAGAAAAACCCAGCCCTCTCCAACCAAACCCAGCCATCTCCATCTTCAACCAAACCCATAATCCAAGACCCATGGATTACCGATCTCCACCCCAACCACACCGATCTCCACCCCGATCACCGATCTCCACCTCCATTACTGACCACCCCACGGAAAACTAGAAAAACCCAAAGATTAGAGAGTCAGGTTTAGAGAGAGAGAGAGAGAGAAGGATTGAAAGCTTGAACAAAGAAAGATACAAACACATATACGCACCAAGAGACAGAGAAAGAGAGGGTCTGAAGAAAAAATAAAAGGAAAAGAAAAGAAGAAAGATACAGACACAAACACTCACCAATAATATTTTTTTATTAAGTTATTTTTATTTTGATTTTTCTTTTTTTGGTTTATCTTAAAAGAAAGAAGAAAATGAAATAGATACAAACACAAACACAGACACGCCAGCCTAGAATGAGAAGGGGTGTTAACTTAATGTTTGTTTCTTAAGAAAGTTCAAGCAAAATTGAAACTATAAATTGTTTTCTCAATATTTAAAATTGAATAAAGGTTTTTTTTTGTTTTTGATTTTGAATTTTTTCGGTTTAATTTTTTAATTATTTTTATTTTTTTATTAATTAAAATCCCGACTTGTCATTTTTAAAAGCAAAATAAATTTTTTTAATATTATTTTATTTGCCACGTCAGCGATTAACAGGCGACTTATGCACTTTGTTTGCCACGTCAGCTTCTTTTGTAACCGGGTTGACGGTAGGGACGATTTTAAAAACGATTTTGAAAAATTAGGGACTGACATAGGAGCAAAATCAGTTTAGGGACCAAATCGAGAAATGACCCAAAATGTAGGGACTAAAAGTGTATTTACGCCTTTTAAATTTTATGTTGATAAACATAAAAATTGATAAATTAATATTTACATAAATAATACTTATATATATATATATGTATGTATGTATGTATGTATGTATGTATAGAAATATATAAATAGCAGTAATCCTGAAATGGTATGTTGGTATCAACGGATACCAAAATATTTCGTTCTCGTAGCCAAACCGAAATAGCTTCCGGTACGAAATTGACTCTCTTGATTTTAGAGGTAAAATGAATTACACCTCTATCTTTAGGAAAACCAATTTGCATCTCATACAAAACTCGATAGCCCCAACCTCCACCCCTCACTATCAACAGCTGATATTCTAACCCTAATTACTAGTCACCAAACTTGCCACCGATTGTTGATCTCACTCTAAAAACTAGACTCTCTTTATCAATATTCTTTTATTGTTTTTGGCTTTTGGGATGGAATTTGTTTATTATATATTTGTTCAGGAGTTGAGAAAATATGAGAAAGTAGTAAAAAATAAAATTTCTGGAGCATGTTCATGAACACAACCAAACATATGAAAGTATATTTTATTTTTAGGAAAATGTTTTCACTTGAAAATATTTTTTGATTGGAAAATATATTCAAGTGATACGAACGAAACCTTGCGCTTCGTTTGTTTTGATGGAAAACATTATATGAAGATATTTTGTGTTTTCCCATATTTGGTAGCAATAGAAAAAATGGGTTAAGGGACTATTACTTTTTGGAGAGAAATTTAGAGCATTTGCATTAGTTTGTGCAAAAATTTACGTCCGTTTGTTTCAATGGAAAAATTATATGAAGATATTCAGTATTTTTCCATATTTGGTAGTATCATAAAAAATGGGTTAAGGGACTATTACTTTTTGGAGAGAAATTTAGAACATTTGCATAAGTTCGTGCAAAAATTTATGTCTATTTACTACAAAAACCAACTTTTTTTATTTTACACAATCATTTTTCAAAAACTCTCACATCAGATTATCTATTCTACATTCTATTTCACTTAAATAATCATGCTTCATTCTTTGTTTATTCTTATCTTTAGAGAGAGAGAGAGAGAGAGAGAGAGAGAGAGAGAGTGATTTTTTTTTTTTTAATGATATACAAAGCTACAGTAGCAATGTATATTTACACAGTTACTGTAGTAATTTTGTAAATTTACACATTTTTAACTTAACTGATGTAGGTGATTTTCATGCTTGAATATGTAAATTTAACACATTTTTCTATTATACACATATTGAATAATTGAAGCAAATTCTCTAAGACCCTAGTTGGTTTTACTAAAGTTCCCAATTTCATTAAATTAACCAATTATGCAATGGTCCAAATTAACTCATGATGGTGGCAACCTTATTGCGAAGATAAAGTGCAGCAAAAAATAAATTTTGACACAATGATATGGTTACAATGGGAAAAGCCTTATAGGAAAAACCCAATGGATGATTTATTGCTTACCGCCAATTGAAAAATTCACTATAGTAAAATGGAAATATGACAATGGAAGAATATCACAAAAATTTACCTAAATACTTAATTCGTAGCAAGTTCACCTCTTCTCTACTTCTTTAGGATGACTTAATAAGACTTTAAATATGTCCTAGAACTCTAGTTCATGGATTCTTAGGTCTCTAGGTCATCATCAGTCATGACATGAGAAAACTAAAATCTCACATTTCAATCAATCGAGTGGTGTCAAGCTTTTTGTCGAGATTTAATGAAGCATAACCAATTGAGTTGCAGTCAAGGCACTAGAAACTCTTCTTTTTGAGCATATTCTTGAGCCAATTATTGTGCCTCCAACGTAGATCTCAAAATCTAAACGTAATTTAGACGCTGAAATTACAATTCAATTACATTGAAAACATGATTTTAGAAACGGTTTTGGCATCACAATATATATATGACCCTAACACTTCTTTTTTCTTGTTATATGTTCAGTTGACAAAAATGTAATAATCAATAAAATGGTTAGGTTAATGGGTATCCTAAGGGCATTTGTTAAAAGACAATTTTAGTAAAGCTTTTATATCACTTACATGAAAAATATAAAAAGTTGTCAAAAAAATCAGTTGTTTTTCTTTTCCTATAAAAAATTTTTAAAAATATTTTCTAAACCAATGCCTTTAAGGGCATTTATTAAGTTTTCCCTTTTTAAAAAATATATATATTTGGTTGACTAATATATTGGAAATTTAAAATTTTCAAGATATCAATTCCCACATTTCTTGGGTTCTAAAATTGCACTTATTATAATTGTCACCCCTAAAACTAGTAAAATTTTGAACCATTTTTTTTATAGGAAATATTTCTCACCATTTTAGTATTTTAAAAGCCTAATTGTTATCATTAAAAAAAAACCATTTTTTTGGTAAATAAAAAAAATCATATTCTTAAGACCTACAAACATTGACATCTAAAAGCGGAGACTCACAAGTTAGGTGAAAGAAAAGAATATTATTCTCCTAAAATTGTATCATTATACAATTTGAGATTTAGTGCTTGGTTGCCAAAATTGGTCAAGTAAGAAAAGAAAAAAAAAATCAATCATCTTTTTATTGCGTCATCTCAAGACTAGTTAAAAATGCCTTCGTTTTTTATTGTCCCTTTTAGCTAGTTCCTTTTCCTTAGACTCCTAAACACTTTATGCATGGGGAGGTGCCAATTCAACAACAAGGCCCCTGGCCCCTAGCCCCTTTTTGCTAGTTAGTTTCACCCCAATTACTTAGTGTGTGCTTTGGTTCCCATAATAAATTATAGATCTCTCCTTTTAATATTTTACCATTCATATAAATGGTTAATTTTAAAAATAATTCCTTGGTCCATCACACATTGTAATTTTTTCTTTGATATAAATAGATTTTTTTTTTGAAGTGAAAACCATAATTCATTCATTCATGAAATAACAATTATCCAAATACAAAGCTTCCAGAGTGGGTGGTGGAGATTCTTCCAACCAAACAACCTCATCATCCACTTGACTTGCATATTTTGCTAAAGCATGCGCAGCAGAGTTCGCACTCCTTTTAACACAACTAAAAGAACAGGTTTGTAAAGTCAAAACCATACAGCCTATATCCTCATAAATATGTCCTAGCCTAGAAAAGTTGATCTCTGATGACATAATGGTCTTCATCACAGTGGCATTGTCCCCTTCTATTATTAGCTCTCTAAACCAAGCTTCCACCGCAAACTCAACAGCACGTCTGCACGCCAACACTTCAGCTTCTTCGCCGTCCACTACTGGAGGTCCCCTTGTCGAGATAGCTGCCATCACTTCCCCTTTGTCATTGTGCACTATTGCTCCAAACCCTGAGGCGCTAATCCCTTCAAACACTGCTGCATCAAAATTGAGCTTATAAAGCAAACGCAATGGCGGACTCCATGAAGCCCGAGGCTGCACCACTCCACCGGATACCTGGACTGACAAGAGGTTCTGGGCTTCTCTAAACTCTTTCAAAAAGTCTTCTGCTCCCCTATTCAGTCTCTGTGGGTCCTGCAACCTTCCCCCATGCAAAATAGCATTTCGTTGGTTCCAAATAACCCAACACTGAACCAAAAACAGTTCTAGTTCCTCCCCTGAAATTCTGTCCAACAAATCTTCAAGCAGCTGCACCATATCAACTTGACTCGTCGCCCGTTTCTGCACTCCAATATTACTACTTGCCCAAACGTCTTGCGCAACCCCACATTCCCATAAACAATGCAGTATCGATTCAGCTCCCTGTTTACACAATTCGCATCTATTATCATTGGTGATCTTTCGACGAGCCAAATTTTCTCCTGTTGGCAAAATGTCATGCCAGACCCTCCATGCAAATATTTTTATCTTGTTTGGCACTCGGCATTTCGACAGTTTGTTCCATATCCGGTCTCAGTCATTCCTCCTTGAGCTCCCCTCCAAACCATCTACCTCCTGTGATACCAATCTAGCCATATGATATCCAGATTTCACCGTATACATTCCTTTCTTATTTGGAAGCCACATTATCAAATCTGGTACATGTCTTCTACTCAAGGGAACCCGAATAATAGCCTCCACATTCTCCCTGTGAAATTTTGCAGCAAGCACTCCACGATCCCAGTCAAGCACTGTCCAATCAATGAGCTCTGAGACACGCCATTCTCCATCCACTTCCAAGGGCATGTGTAGGATCTTATTTGTTGGATGATTTGGAATCCACCTGAGTGACCCGAATATTTGAGCCATCTCCTACCCTCTAACAGCACCTTTTTTTAAGAATAGGCTAGGCTGCCATCAAGCTTTTCCACACATAGGAACTACTTGGCACATCAGTTGCTTCCAAAAAATTACTTATAGGAAAATACCTCGCTTTAAAGCACCTATACAGCAATGACTCAGTGTCTTGTAGCAATCTCCATCCTTGCTTTGCCAACATTGCTAGATTAAAACATCGTATATCTCGAAAACCCATACCTCTTTCCTTCTTTGGTTTGGATAGCACTTGCCAACTCTTCCAGCGTATCTTCCTTTTATTACCAACTTGTCCCCACCAGAATCTAGCACACATAGCATTCAAGTCATTGCATAATTTTACCGGTAACTGAAATACTCCCATCGTGTAAGTGGGAATAGATTGGGCCACCACTTTTATTAGTACTTCCTTCCCAGCTCTAGATAGTAATTGGCCTTTCCATCCCTGTATTTTTTTCCAAACTTTATCCTTTAGATAGGAAAAAGTTTGGTATTTAGATCTGCCAACTAGGGTAGGTAACCCCAAATAAGTCTCAAACCTGTCAACCTCCCTAACTCCCAGAGCCATTCTAATTCTTGCCCTCTGATCCCCATTTGTATTAGTACTAAAATAGACTGATGATTTTTCAAAGTTGATGCATTGCCCCGATGCAGCTGCATATGTCTGTAATACCTCAGTAATGGCCTGCACCTCCTCCTGAGTTGCCCGACAAAATAATAGTGAGTCATCGGCAAATAATAAGTGAGATAGATTAGGTGCTTTTCTGCATATGCTTACTCCATGGATCCGCCTATCCTCCTCTGCCTTGGCTAATAATGATGAAAAACCTTCTGCACACAACAGGAACAAATTAGGTGATAAAGGGTCTCCTTGTCGGATCCCTCTAGAAGGTTTAATATTATCATAGGCTTTTCCATTAATACGTACAGAAAATGTAGGAGATGTCACACAAGTCATAACCCTATCAATCCAAGCTTCAGGCAAGCCCAATCTAAACATAATACACTTCAAAAAAGGCCACTCCACACGGTCATATGCTTTACTAATATCCAATTTCAAAGCCAAAGAGCCACGTCTACCTGATCTTCTACCATGCATGGTATGCAGAGTCTCATATGCTACTAAAACATTATCAGTAATCAAACGACCAGGAACAAAGGCACTTTGAGTGGGAGATATCAATAAAGGCAAAATGAGCTTCAATCTATTGGCCAACACCTTTGAAATAATTTTATATATGACGTTATAGAGACTAATAGGTCTATAATCAGACATCCTCTCTAAAGGCTTAACTTTCGGAATAAGCACAATATGAGTATAATTAATTTCAGGCAGCATATTACCAAAATTCAGGAAATCTAACACAGCATTAGTCACATCATTCCCTACTATATGCCAAAACTTTTGATAAAATAAAGCATTCATACCACCGGGTCCAGGAGCATTTGTTGGTCCCATTTGGAACAATGCTGCTTTGACTTCTTATGCACTATATTCACTGGACAACACTTCTAGCATATTTGGGGTCACTTTATGCTGTACTGTGTTGAGACACTCATCCATCCGGTCACATCCACCAGAACTAAAAATAGAATCAAAATAATTTGTTGCCACCCCAGCAATATCCTTAATTCTCTCAACCCAATTTTGCTGTTGATCCCTTATACCTTGGATCAAATTCCTTCTTCTTCTTTGGGATGCCTTGGAATGGAAAAACTTGGTGTTTTTATCACCATGTTTCAGCCAAGAAACTCTAGACCGTTGATGCCAATAGATCTCCTGCTTGGTAAGAAGGTCATCCAATCTCTTGCTTACTTTTGTAAACTCGGCTCTATTCTCCTCAGTCAATTCACCAGTGGTTAAAGCTTCAACTTTTTTCTGCAATCTTTTAATCTCCTCAGCATCTGGATGAGTTCTCGATACACCCTATGCCATCAAATCCACCCCACAAGCCTTTATTTTTTCCGGAATAACAACTATGGCCGAACCTGTCCTATCTCCCAACCTCCATGATTCCTCCACAGTTTTCTCACAGTCCTCCCATAATAGCCATGATTCTTCAAATTTAAACCCCAGTGCACCCTTTGCTCGACTTTCTATATCGGATCTGGTCTGCATGATCAAAGGGAGATGATCCAAAGCATGTGAAACTAGATGAGTGATTGTAGTAGCAGGAAATCTCTCCTTCCAACCAATGTTAGCCATTGCTCGATCTAACCGCTGCCTGGTGTTTGCTCTCCCTGGCCTTTTATTGTTCCATGTGAAAGGATACCCACGAAACCCCAAATCCACTAAACCACAAGAGTCCAATGCCAATCTAAACTCCTCCATCTGATTATATGGGGTGGATGAAAGCTCTGTTTCTCCGTAGCATATTAGATTGCATTGAAATCTCCTATGCTACACCAAGGCCGATTAACCATAGTAGAGAGATGAGATAAAAGAGCCCAAGATTTTGTTTTTTGGCTAGCTTCAGGCCAACCATAGAAGCAAGTTAAGTACCATTCAAACCCATCATCCTCCACAACCTTAGCTAGAATGTGATTCTCTGTGTAATTAATTACGTCAAGTTGCACTTCCGGTTTCCACAACAAAGCCAATCCCCCTCCCGAATTCGGTTTCTTGACAATAAGTTTATTCCTGTAAGGAATTTCTCTACAATGATAATCAAAACCTTCCCTATCCAATCTTATCTCCATTAAAAAACATACTGTGGGTGCTTGCTCCCTCACAATTTTGCGAAGGCTATGAATTGTCCAAGGGTTCCCAAGCCCTTGACAGTTCCAGCTTAGGAGCCTCATTGTGCTCGGCAAGGGTGGTTCAACACCCCCGCTGTTTTGGTTGTTTGTGAAACACCTTTAATCTTCTCACGTTTCTTTGATTGTTCATCAGTATCTAATTCCACATACACTTCCTTTTGCTGTACTCCTCTCTTTCCCAAGGTAGGTGACTCTTCATGTGAAACCTCATCTGGCCCACATACCATACAGGCCAATTTTTTCCATGTGGGCCGATTCTTAAGTGGCAGCCCATCATTTTGCACATTCTCTACACATTCAGCCCCCACCTTTAAATTATTCCTCCCCTCATTCAACAAAGAATTATCATAACCGAATTGGATGTAAGTAACCGAATTTGTCATTTGATTGTCTGTTTTGTAGCATAACCGAATTGGATGTAAGTAATGACGCTTGTTGGAGTACAATTTCTGAGGCTATTGTTAGTTGTCAATGACATTTTCTTGAATCATGTTCCTATGTTCTTTTGATTATTGCATATATGTACGATCCCTCCTTTGATTTGTAGTATATATTCCTATGCCATTTTCTTTCTTGATATGATTTTGTACTTAATATATCTAACTAATAACTAAAATATTACCGTGTTTATAAAGCAATCCATAGTAACTATATTTTGGTTTAACTCCTTGATCTCTTACACCCTCTGTATTCTCATGGATTTATCAATCTTTGGATCTCAAGTGTCAAACAATAGTTTCGGTAGGGATAATACGAAATTCTCAGTTTTGTGAGATGCAAAAATAGAGAAAAAATTTGCACCCAAAAAAAAAAAAAAAAATTACACAAAACAAAATACAAGATATGGCAGTAGTACAACTTTTTTCTCTCTCAAAACAACACAAACCAAACCCTAATATGAGAGCAACGGTATTTTTATCATGCACAGAGGATTCACAATGGGCTAAATACAGGCAAAAAAATTCCCCCCCAAACCTTCACTCTATGGATTAAACCTTAGAAAATCTCTTATTAAAAATCATAACACTTTTATATTGAGTCAAGTTATAATCCGGATCAAACACAACTAGACTAAACATAGCCCAAAGATTCCAATGTTTAAAAACAATGTGCTGTACACACACAGAGCACAATACATTGAATATCCTCAATTCATACAATACCCACCATTTCAATAACTTATCACCCCCCTAAGTAAAAAAATCATCAGAAAAGCTGCTGTCTTTAGATCTAGTGTAGGTTCAAAAGGGACATCTACCTAAAGAGTCCTACATAGCAGCATGGCGCCTAATAAAGACAGATACTGCACCATGCGGCCTAATAAAGGCAGCAACCACGTCCAATTGCAGACTAGCCTTCACACTGCTTTAGGACAAAAAAACAAATGGAACAAGTTTTCTGGCTGTAAATAATGGAGTCGCATGGCTTGAAGTGTACTAGTGGAGTTACTGATAGAGATTAGACATGGTCAAAAGTCTTCCTTTATTGTCGTTTATGAAGCGGCTTTTTTTTACTTCGATCATGTAGAATCAAAATTTCCGGTTAACTTCAAGCTCTAGGGCCTGGACTTAATTAACATTGTGACCCCCTCTGAATAGTTTGGCAGAAACCCCTAGTTTTATGTATCTGTTTAAAAAACGGTACATGGTTTTCAAAATTTGGATGGGCCCACCACCTATATATGTCTTATAGGTGGGCCCATCCGAATTTCAAATGTGAAAATTGAAAACCAACATTTTTGGCCCTTTTTTAATATTGTTGTTTAAAATGATGTAAAAATTGTGATTTAAAAAGTGTTATGAAAACATGTTTTTATAGTATTCATAAAAGAAAAAAAAAAAAAAAAAGTATTTGGTATCATGTTTCAAATAATATGTTTTAATGCGTGAAAAAACATAATTATTCGACAGGGTTAACCAGGAACCGGTCCTTGGACCAGTTCTATAAGAACCCAATTCATTCATGTCATTATTTTGGTAAAAATTAATGAAAATTTGCTGTTGACAAGACTTGAACTTGCTTTCAGCAAGTGAAAATAACATGTCTAGCATGCAAATCATTGGGCCACGCACAACTTGTTGGTAGGAATGAAAAATTAATAAATATAAACTAATTTAAGTATCAAATATATTAAAAAATTAAATAACTCATCACGTCGCGATTTGACCTCGGTTGAACTTTGGTCCGACCTAAAAAATCTTAAACATCTCCCTTTTCCGGTTCATTAAACGGTCTAGATTTCAAAACCATGTTCTAGACTTGGGACCAACAATATACCAACCTTTTTCGTCTTAACACAATAGGTCGCTGTAAATAAAATTTCACTGCATCCTTTCAAATACAAAATTCCACTATTGACTTTACTCTCCATATCATTATCAAGCACAAGCTCCACCCATAGAATAACATCACAAATTTCAATTGTTTAAATTTCAAGCAAAATAATTGTACTAAAATGCAAACTAATTGACTAATTAACATTACCATAAAGGCATAAGCACCACATCGATCCAAGACAACAGACTCTGTAGTCATCTATGCAAGTTCTAAAGGAAAAAAATATAATGGATGTAAATAATTTTATAAATAAATAACAAATATACTAAAAAAAAACAAATTATATTTTTACATTAATTGATTCATATTCATAGCTTTCCACTTCAATCCATTACCTCCCAAAAGTCAATTGGTTCACCTGAACGTTTAGACAATGAACTACAGATTGGTTAAGTTACGATTTAAAAAAAAAAAGAAAAAAGAAAAAGTGACTAAAATTTATATCAATCGGCCAATTATTACAACATTTCTCTTTTTCTCGGCTTGGGATCAACAGTGTAACGCACTTAAAAAGCATCTAAATATTACTTCTAATTCCTTTCTATCAATTATAATCTGACTTTAAATTCCGCACCAATTCAGACTCAATTAGTGAACCTAGTTTATAAGCATGGCCATCATCAGTCTTGGGACTTCTAACTTCTTCAAGTTGTTATTTATGACTCGCCATCTCAACAATTATGAGGAAAAAAAAATGATGACTCTAGATTTATTGCTAAAAGAAACCTTAAAGCATCTACTAATCTTTCTCTTCCATGTCTTCACATTTTCATAGTTTTGAACTTTAAAATTTTGTTATAATCCCAAATTTTAACAACTTGGAAGAACAAAGGAAGAAAAGTTGAAATCTACAAAATTTTTTAAAAGCATTTAAGACAACGAGACACATATACAACTTTATAGACATATTGTTTTATCGTTAACACTTTTGTATTGCTTTAATTTTTTCAATTAATTTGAAGAAATCGAATTACATGATTAAACTTTATTCATTCAAACTAAGTACACGTGCATTGCGTAGAACATCGACTAGTTTTAATCAAATGCAAGAACAAATTCAAATTCATAGTTTTTAATTAAATCCCACTAAATTTTAAATGTATTTAAAAAAAAATTGATTATTGGGTAAGAGGGAATTTGAATCCTAAATATCTCTATTGAAAATACTAGAAGGTATCAGTTGAACTACAAAATTTTTAATAGAGATTCCAAATCAAGTATCCTTTGGTTGCCAATAAATAGAAGCTAATTATATGGGAAAACACACACACACACACACTTATAAGAACATCATTTTTACTTTATCAAAGCTGTGAGTGTCATGTTGAATCCCCAAAGACACTCTTGCTCTTTCAAAATTAAAGCCGTTCCTACTCTCTCAAATTGAAGTAGGAATTGTCCCTTTTAACAATTTAACCTCCGTTTGATTAGTTGGAAATCAAACCACCAGCCTACAGCATTAAATCAAGAAATTTTATCATTGGGCTCAAAGATATCAAGTAACAATTCCAGTTCAAACTTCATAGCACTTAAATTATAAACGTTCACATTACGGGAATTGCTTCTTTTTCTCCATGGTACTTTCAACATTTTTTGACCACACATCTATGTATATAAAGAGAAATGCTAACGAATGCCCTTAGGGTAATAGTTAATAATACATTTAAAGAAATTTTTTTATGGAAAAAAAAAATTAATGTTTTGATAGCTTTTTTCATTTCCCATAAAAATTGTGTCAAAATTTTTCTAAAATATATTGTTAATCATTACCCTAAAAGCACCCGTTAACATGACTCATATACAAAAAGCAAGCCGAATAATCATAAAAACATGAAGTGATGCTACCTATTTCTTGAGCCTCACACTCACAATTCCTAATGAATTAGGAAAGCTTTTTGGTCAATATAAGATTTTGTTGAAAATGAGAATTCTTATTCACTTAATGATTGTTTACACAGCTCTGCCCTTTATATACAAAGCAGAGGATCGGTTACTAACTTAACAGATTAACAAACTCTTAACTAACTAACTCACTTAACACTAAACTAAAACTCACGTGCTCTCTCACGTGTAATACTAAACACTATATACAATAGAGCTAAACTACCTTCAGTTTATACAATGAATTATACAAAACTACATGTCGTTGCCTTCTTCTTCTAAGTCTGACTTCTGCTCTAAGTCCAAATGATGTTGCTGCTACATACTCTGCTGCTGCATATTCTGCTGCTGCTGCTACTTCAATCTTTGACACTCCCCCTCAAGATGGACACCACTGGAATGAATATTTAGGATTCCCATCTTGCCAATTAAGATAGTAAACTGACTTAGATTCAAGGCTTTTGTCAATAAATCTGCCAATTGAGAATGACTCCTAATATTCATCAACCTTATAACTCCATCGTCCACTTTGTCTCTCACAATATGACAGTCAATTTCAATATGTTTTGTGCACTCATGAAATAAAGGATTAGACCCTATATGGATTGCTGCCTCACTATCACTGAACAACAACGCTGCTTTGTCATGTTCTATATTTAGATCCTTCAACAAGTACAAAATCCAGGTCACTTCACACACAACCATAGCCATTGATCTGTACTCAGCCTCTGCAGTAGATCTAGAGACTGTATTTTGTTTCTTGGACTTCCAAGAGACCAATGAGTCACCTAGGAAAACACCGAAACCTGTAATGGACCTTCTGGAATCTGGACAAGCTGCCCAATCTGCATCTGCAAAGGCTTTTATGTGCAGTGAAGTGTTTGATGGAAATAACAACCCTTGACCTGCCGTGCCTTTAATGTATTTGATGACTCTATATGCTGCCTTTAAATGAGGCTTTCTAGGCTTAGACATGTACTGACTTAACCTGTGCACAGAGTAAGTAATGTCTGGCCTAGTGATTGTTAAGAACAACAATCTACCTATCAGCCTTCTATACATTCCAGCATCATGTAGTAACTCACCATCATCTTTGCTCAACTTTAAACTAGCTTCCATGGGAGTTCTAGCTGGTTTACAACCAAGCATTCTAGCATCATGAACAATTTCAAGAGCATATTTTCTTTGACACAAAGAAATGCCCTTTTGTGATCTTGCAACCTCTAAACCCAGAAAATATTTCAAACTACCCAGAAATGTTGATTTAGCAGACTTTCTCAAGTCCACGTGGTTTACAATACCACAACCTTTCAAACTTATCTAATTAGATCTGGACTGGAGATCGAGTGGAGACACAGTACAGCAGCATCATAACTAGCTGGACAGAAGCATCTGAATCCTACTTTCAATTCCTACCATAGAAATTTCCAATTAACTACTCAAAGTCACAATACAAGACTGTTTTGACTTCTAAATTTTAACTTTTAGCAAAAGAAAATCCAAGCTATTATTTCACTGTCCATAGGTGGGGGCTAAAGTTTTGCATTTCCGCAGAAAGCTGTCCTACTAACATAGTTTCTATTAACTCTTGTATTCCACAGGAACAGAATGATGCTTTCTTGTCTTTAGTTACGAGTGGATTTTATTAATATTCTTTCATGGGATTCTTCTAATGTGTACGAACTCATGTCTAAAATCTGCAACAGGTCGCTGTAAATAAATCTGTGAACTAATCTCTTTTATAATTTTCAAAAATAAATAAATAAATAAAACATTTTTCCTGATGAGAATTATTCCTCAAGAAATGGGTCGTCGCCTACTTCACTTACACAACTACAGCTTACCGCACTTACAGCATCTAGAAATTTTACTTCAAATAATTTCTTTCTATCAATTCTAATTTGACTTTAAATTCCGCACCAACTCAGTTGGTGGAGACAACCTTACGGGAACTATACCAGCTTTGATGCTATCCTCTTTCTTCTTTATAAATTGTAATGTTGTTTAGCTCCTCCTCGACAATTCACAAGGAAGCTCTCCTAGTCATACTTAACAAAAATGGCCATCATCAGTGTTGGGACTTGTAACTACTTCAACTAACCAATACTGTCTATACGGTACGTATGATCCCTCCTTCGCTTTATAATACATATCTTCCTATACTTGAAATGTTTGTAACTCTCTAAAATATTACTGCATTTCATTTGATACTAGATATCTTCCGAATTAATTGCTCAATGTTTCACAGCCTCTAGACTCCCCTAGAGTTACCAATCCTTTGGGTCTAAATTATCAAACTTGATTTTGGAGGATCCACTGTCACATAGTATTCGAACTTATTAATAGTTCGAATATAGATACTCAGAGAGATATTTAGACCAACTCACCAATTTATTTCATATATATATATATATATATATCAGCAATGATTTTCCCATAAATATAACATAATACTCCTCGCAAAACACTTAGAAGTCCCAAAACAAGATGTTTGAGTAGAAATCAATTTTATTAACTTTGGCCTCTTTAAGTGTTGAATGCAAGTAAATCGAAGTGATGACAAGAGATGAAATTATGGTTCAATGTAAAATCTAACTTTGTGGATTAGGGTGTGGGTTTGAAAAGGGTTTGGCTTCCCTCCAGTACTTTTTTAACTGAAATCTCTATTTGTTTTAATGAGTCTAAGAGCCCGTTTGGATAGGCTGTTTATAAAACCTTAATGCGTGTTTTAGACAAAACGTGATTTGCCAAATCGTTTGGCTCCACAAAATCAGAACGTTTGCGTTTTCAAAATCCAGATTTTTCACGTTTACAAAACACTGCGAAACTTTGCTTTTTCAGAAACGCAGATGGGCTAACCGCTATTTTTTTTTTCAGAAAATCAAAAATAGCGCCAATATGATAGGAAATACCAGCTTTATCCCTTCCCCCATGTATATCTCCTCCTCTATTTTCTTAGTCAGTCTATGTGATAAAATTTTTATTTGTTTATCCTTAAAAAAAAAAAAAAAAAAATTAGGAACACCCTCAAATCAAATAAAAAAAAAAAAAAATGCTCAAACCTCACGGTTCTCATGGTTCCTCCCACAGGAATCTTCACTAAAAATGGCTGGTGGCTGAGCTCGTTCATCTTCACCAAAAGCTCAAACCTTAGATAGATGTTAGATCTACCATTGATAGATCAGTTTGCTTAGGAAGAAAGGTTATAAAGGAAGAGACGTGTGCTCTGATCTACTTGTTGTATGAGAGACTAAGAGGTGAGATTCTCAAAAAAAGAGAAAAGAAACAGAGACAGAGAGGACCGGAGAAAGACAAGTTGAGAAGAGATCAATGTGTTTGTGTTTCTTATTGTGTGGGGATGAGATAGAGATGAGATCTTTTATATTTTTTAAACAAAAAAATTCCACAGCCACACACCTGTTTTCATGTTACTTTGACATGTATTTTAGCTTTGAAAAACGTGTTTCAAACTAGTTGAATACCTGCTACTTTCTCAAAAAAAAGTTGAATACCTGCTACAATTTCAAACTTTAATATATGTATTTTTTTTTTTTTAAATGAAATAAACTTTACTTTTTGAAGGCCTTTGAATGTATATAAATACAATACGTGTAATGTTATTAATAGTTTCAACTCTGTGCTACGGATGAATAGAATATCTTATATATTAGTAGTTTGGTTAATATATTAATAGTTTGGCTAATTATATTAGTAAATTACAAATTTAACAGAATATCTTAAATAATTAGAGGATATTTATTAATCCTTGTCATAAATTATGAGAAATATCTTCTAATCTTTAATCAAGATATATTTTTAACATCTTTAAATACTGTTTTTGTTAAAATTGTTAAAATTTACGTAATTATTTTATTTATTTTCATATTAATTAATTTTTAAATTAATTATGACATCATCACGGTTCGACCACTGTAAAGAACAAATTTTTCTTTTTATTAGATTGTGTAATTTATGCTTGTTGGGGAACACCCAGAAAAAAATTCCTAGAGCTGCTATTGCCTCCATGTATATTTTATTAGATTGTGTAATTAAAAAAACTCTGATTAAAGGAAAAATGATGAAATAGACTTAACAAAATAGTTAAGTCCTTTTTTTGGAATTTACACTCCAAACAGCCATTTTTAAAATAGCTTATCCAAATGCTTAATGTAGCTTTAAAAATAAAAAAAAATGCATATTTTCACATTTTTACCAAACGCTTGTCTGTGGTTTTTAAAATAATGTTTTCAAAACGCACGTTTTAAAAACGCTCGTTTTTAAAACGCACCTTTGTGAACAACTTATTCAAACAGGCCCTAAATTTTCTGTCTCACTCTTCTTACTCCACAAATAAAAATATGCCACATGTTCATCTATTTAATTAAATGCTAAATTTATGCTTTCTATTATTTCAATTTCCTAAAATAAATAAATAAATAACCCATCATATTTAGGTAATTGAAATAATAGAAGGCATAAATTTAGCATTTGATAAAATAGATGGACATGTGGCATATTTTTATTTGTGGAGTATATAGTGGAGCAAGAAGAGTGAGATAAAAGATTTGGACTCAAAACTCACTACTACTGCCATTGTATATTTAAAATAATAGGAAATATCCGGTTAAAAAAGTACTGAAAGTAAGCCAAATTTGTTTGAAAACTTCTCATTTAAGAGGAAATTTTTTTTATTTTTTTATTATTATTTTTATATAGAATATGCAAATAACAATGGAAAACAAAGAAAAACAATGACTCTAGCTGCTGAGAAACTAAGAGCTGCTGAGAAACTAAGTGCTAAGTTCTGAATCTAAGTAATCTCCATTGTCAATGATTCAAAATTTTTAAAAATGTACTAATAGCATTAACTCAAGAGAGAGAACATTAACTACATCTTCCTTTGAAGATAGGAAGTTGCATGTCTCATATGCAGAACTGCTAAAATCAACAAATGGGTTTTCAGAAAACAATTTGATTGGTTCGGGTAGCTTTGGCTTAGTATACAGAGGAATTCTTTCTGAAAATGGAGCAATTGTTGCAATCAAAGTATTGAACCTTCAACAAAAAGGAGCTTCCAAGAGTTTCATTAGCGATGCAATGCTTTGAGAAGTATAACGTCATCGCAATCTCCTCAAGATTATCTTCGCTTGCTCAAGCATTGATCATGAAGGAAATGACTTTAAAAGTCTAATTTTTTAGTTTATGTCCATTGGAAGTCTAGATCAATGGTTGCATTCTAAAAATTATGAGCAACATCAAAGGAAGAGTTTGAGATTTATCCAGAGACTGAACATAGCTGTTGATGTTGCTTATGCATTAGAATATCTTCATCACCATTGCCAAACCCCAATTGTTCATTGTGATCTAAAGCCAAGCAACATACTTCTTGATGAAGATATGGTAGCTCATGTTGGTGATTCCGGATTGGTGAATTTCCTCTTTAAAGCATCAAACAATTTCTCCAAATCTCAAACCTTGTCAGTTGGGCTCAAAGGTTCCATTGGATACATTGCTCTAGGTAAGTTTTCAACTAGGTGAAGCACACTTTAGTTCTTTATAACATTTTGCATTGATATTAAAATAAAGTAGGGATTCTTTCAAAAAGTAACTATACTCACAAGTTTGACACCACTTTTCAAGTGAAGAAAATTTTTGGACTGCTTTGGCTAGTTGGAAGGGAAAAAAACTTTTGTTTTCTCTAAAAAATCACATACACCACCAAAAAAAAAAAAAAAAACCCACATATTCACAAAATTTTATGAAGGGCTATATGTGCCAACAACGTATAATGCTTTAGTGATTAAAAATTTCAAGCGCATATGACTATTATTTTTTACTGTGTATGTATTGATATATTTTAGAGTATGAGATGGGTGGCCAAGTTTCAACACTAGGAGACATTTATAGCTATGGGACACTCTTGCTGGAGATGTTTATTGGAAAAAGACCAATTGATGAAATGTTCAAAGATGGTTTAAGCATTCACAATTTCACTGCAATGGCTTTTGCCCGAACATGTCATGGATATAGTTGACCCATCTATGTTCTTTGAGGAGGATGAAGAAGATGCCAATGATAACATAGAAGAAATACAAATAATTGAAGAAGATCCAAAAGAATGCTTGATATCAGTGTTCCAAATTGCATTGTTGTGTTCTAAAACATCACCAGATGAGCGGATTCCAATAAATATTGTTGTCAATGAAATGAATGCAAGTAGAGACAAATTTCTTATACTTGAGAAGGAAAACATAAGACAAAGGGAAGACAAATGAGCTAGGTATGTTACGTTGTTCTCTATTTTTTTTTAATTTTTAATTTTTTATAATTAATGGACATATATATTGGTCACTTCCTTATAAGAAAATAGTAATAATAATAACATAAATTTAAAATTGAGGAAAAAAATGTGGAAGCAAAAAGAAAAGAATATAAATTTACAATGGATATGATTAATGGGTGCTTTTAGGACGTTTATTAATAAACCATTTTAGTAAATTTTTTATATTTAATGGCAAACAAACGAACCCTGTAGCTTTTGTCGGCTGTGCTACTGATATGGTATATGGCTTGTCCACGGGCTAGGCTAGCTGTTTGAGCCTATGTTGGCCCTTGGACCCTATTATACATGTATCACAAAAAAAAGAAGGAGGCGCAAAGGTCTTAAGACATTTTGTAAAGGGGCCTATAGGCCCAAGAAACAAAACCCTAAAACTATAAAAGCCCTTTTCCTATTTCCCTCATCCTCTCAGTCACACACAACACAACAATTCAAAAACCCTAAAACCCTTCATCCTCGCCGTTTCTATCGGGGAAAAAAAAAAAAAAAATGAGTGAACCAGCCCCACCTGTCAGCCGGAGTCCATATCATATCTATCATCGCTCACCTGGATGTCAAAAGATAATTGTGTATCCACAAGGCTCTAATTTGCGTGACGTCAGGGTCTCCGTGAATTGGAACACAGGAATCGTTACTGTGAATGGTAGCATTGATTCGGCGATTTCGCACTTCCCTATGGAAATATCTCTTCCGGTAGGCTGTTATGACCAAAGTTCCCTCGGATTCAATGTTTTTGGCAGTGAACAAATTGTAATTGACTTTCCCTTTGTTGGAGGCGGTTCGTGGGTGCCTCTTAGGCGATTGGTATATTTTTTTTTTATATTTCCTTCTTTATCTATCTATCTATCTATATCCATTTTTTTTGTAATATTTTAGTTGATTACTAATCACTATTATATTATAATTTAATTCTCAGGAGCAACCTTCCCAGGAGGAGCAATCTTCTCAGGCGGAGCAATCTTAGTAGAGAATACCGCTGCTGTTTTGGGTCATGACATCATGGAGCAGAATCAAAAAGAAACAACTAATCTATATATTTTTGTCCTTTTCTTTTTAGGTAAAAAAAATATATATATATTAAGAACACTTAGATTTTATTTTTTCTTGTTTCTTAATGTAATGTAGTGGTGCTTTGACGACCCATTGAGGTTTTAAAATGTCTGCTTGTGTCATGAATTAAGAATGCTGAATGAATGAATCTTGATTATCAGAAGAAGAATGCTATTCCTTTCATTTTGTTCTCCCTTGCGATTATGGTTGGACCAAAAAAGTCTCTGATTTGATTTTGTTCAATCAAATTTATTAAGAGGTGTGCGTGATTTTACTTTTTGTTTATATGATGTGAAAAAATGAAAATGTGCGAGTAAGGAAATTCTGAGATTTTTTTTTTTTTTTTTTGCTAGGAATTGAGACATAATTTCAATATACTTTTTTGCTCTCCAATGACAAGAATGTATGGCTCTTAAACAATATAATAAATAAATGTTTGAATGAATTTTTTTATGATTGATAACACGTCAATTTGTAAAATTTGTAGTATTCATAGCATTGCTCCGCAAGAAAAGTGTTGTGAATGGTAAATTGAAAATAATGATTGAGAAAAAAAGGAACAATGAAATGGGCGAAGATGTAAGTGGTGAATCCTGTGGCTCTAAACCAAATTACATACACTCCTGTATAGGAATAACATCCCAATTCCAAACTCATCCCATTTAGAAAATCGAAACCAAACCCGCCTAAAAACCGTCCATTAGTGTCTTAAATTAAGAGTTGATTTATTTTTAATCATATAAAAAAAAGTAGTAGTAGTAGCAGCAGTAAAGTAATGTTAAGAGTAAAGAAAAGAGATACCATCCAACGGTGTTATTGTCAACATTAACCTCCCGTAAGGCATAATGGGGTATTTGGTAAATCTGTTAGAAGTTCTTATCTGGGTCAATCTTAGTTTGTTTAGTTCTTATGCTCAAATGGGGTTTTTTTCCCCCAATATATATGTTTGATTGGATATAAGAGCATGTAAAATTGTTTAGTTTTGTAATTCTTGGTGCGGCTTGCCAATATGGCATAATGGGGTATTTGGTAAATCTGTTGAAAGTTTTTATCTGGGTCAATCTTAGGTTGTTTAATTCTTATGCTCAAATGGGTTTTTTTTTTCCCAATATATATGTTTGATCGGATATAAGAGCATGCAAATGTGTTTAGTTTTGTAATTCTTGGTGTGGCTTGCCAATATGGCATAATGGGGTATTTGGTAAATCTGTTGGAAGTTCTTATCTGGGTCAACCTTAATTTGTTTAGTTCTTATGCTTAAATGGTTTTTTTTTTTTTTTGGGTTTGATTGGATATAAGAACATGCAAATGTGTTTGGAATATGTTTGATTGGATAGAAGAGTATGCAATTGTGTTCAGTTTTGTAATTCTCGGTAGGCTTGCCAATATGGCAAAATGGGGTATATGGTAAATCAGTTGAAAGTTCTTATCTGGGCCAATTTTAATTTATTATGTAAGGGTCTGTACAGTGGGAGTCTTTTTTTTGTTAGGGTAAAGTACCAAAAAATATCAAGGAGCCAAGGGGAGGCACCCCCCTCGACCCCCCTGGCTCCACCCCTGAGTCCAACAACAGTAGATCAAGAGGGAGAGACTCAAGTTTCGCTCTTCCACGTGTTGTTGTTTTAATGTGGTTGTTCAACAATTAAAATGTTTTTGCTAATGTGTTAAAGGTCCTTTCTACACATATCTCGCTTTGCTTATCAAACTATTGCTACTTGTTGTGGCCAATAAGGCAGTTGCTTTGAACCAGCTATGTTGAATATGCTTAACAAGCTCCGGTTTCACAATTTTAACTGAAATCATGTTTTAAAAACATAATTTAAAAAATGAGTGTGTATATGTTGAATATGCTTAACAAGCTCCGGTTTCACAATTTTAACTGAAATCATGTTTTAAAAACATAATTTAAAAAATGAGTGTGTATAGAGTGTGGAATAATGAGTGCGTAATAAGATTTTCCGTTATATATACATTGCTAAACAAAGGAGTCAGCTTGAAGAAAGTTGGAAGTGGGTTTGTTGTAACATGACAAGAACATTAAGTTTCTCTGCATGGCAAAGCAAAGAATGTTGTTAGCAAGAGCAAGCTAGTCAAGAAGGTTGATTTGCTGAGGTTAGAGTGAGTTTCTAACTTTCTTGGAACTTAAGTATTGCTTGAGATTATGAATTTGCATACGAGCATCTTCAATCAGTCCCTGCAATTGTGAGAATTTTATAACATCAGAAGAAATTAAACTATATCTTCTGCTAATATTGTTCAGATAATTTGTAGAGAAAATCACAGAATAAGATAGATCTCCTCAAGTCTATAAATTATCCCATTAGAAAGTCCTTTGATGGACAGAAATTTCTTACCATATATTAAGGATGGTCTCCATTTTATAAACTCCTTCCATCAAGGAAATTTCATTTTAAAATCTCACTAAATACCTATCTATAAAGAAATTCCTAATGGGTGAGTCTTTATCTATGTCTCACTCTAACTCTTAAATATATATTTTTCTTTTAGAAATAAATAAAATACGTTTCTCCCATCTACCATTGTAAAGAAAAAGGAAGGGAAAAAACAATACATTTTTGCAATAAGAAACCGAGAATTCAGCAGGACCCCATGCTAGTTTACCATAGGTTGTGATGAAAAACTTCAAAAGTCCTCTACTACGAGCTCTGGCCTGATGTTTATTCAAGGAATTCCACATTTGACTAACACAGCTCTCCACCCAAAGATCAACATCGTTATAATCCAAATCGTCCATGGGAGCGTTCTGTAACTTCTGATTATGTAAGAAATATCAAGTTTAAACAATAAATGAGTAATTCAATGCCAATAACATTAAGAAAGAAAGAACTGAAGCAAAATTCAACTGCAAAAAATAAAGCAAATCAAACATATGTAGAAACCCTGTAAGAGATTATCTAAAAGAAAACAAAAGAAGTGTAGCATAATTGAAAAAAATTGGAAAATAAGCTATCTTTATTCTATGTTTGTTTACGGAGAAAAAGAAAAGACAATTAATTTATAAACAATCTCTAATTTCTCATTTTGAGAGAGTGAGATCTGGGAGCTAACAGCAAATCTGGTTTGAGAATTGAGAATTCTGAGTGCTCTTCTCAATAGAAGAAAAAGGTGAAGAAGAGTGAGTCTATATGAGAGAGGCTTTGACTCTTATAAACGGACCTACTAAGTAGTTATTTTTAGTTAAGTTAGTTCCCGCTCCTTTGGGTTTTGCCTTTTTTGTCAGCTGCGGTCAAACTGATCAACCAATGGAGAATTATTTTTATAATTGTTCTCACACTTTTTATTGTATGTTCTACTTTCTACATGCACAATGTTCACAGCTCATTCACGTGCAATAAGGTGCCATTATGGTCACTCTTGTTGGGTGCACTGCACCTTGAGTCCAACTCACTTGTAATAGACATGCTCATTTAATGAGCTTGTCTTTTGAAGAGGATAAAAATTAAGGTTGACGGATTCGTTCAAATAAACCTGACGGTACGAAATTAATGGGTTATCAAAAATAAGACGACGAATTGAGGTATTGGACAGATAGATCACGTGACGGATGGTTCCCCTATATGGACGGATTCTAGGTACTTGGCCCCGAGGCCGACAGATACCGAGGCCACGTGGCACCCACATGGCTTAAGTGAACTCCAAGGAATCCTAAATGGAAATACCTTGCGCCCTACGATAGCCCCTGGTCAATGGAGACCCTATATGGGAAGAATCCCACAAAATATGTACATTTATTAGGATCTTTTCTATAAGGAAAGATCTTTCTGCTCAAGAAACAAGAGTCAGTTCTACAGTACTATAAAAACCACCAAGCCCTCATAAACAAGGTACACATAATTGACCCTAGCTCTCTGTAAGGTCTTCTCCTCTTTCTGTGTTGTGCAGGTTTTGTCTAGAGCACGTGAGGACTATGCAGCTTACTGACGATTTTCGGCATCATCAGTTGGCGTCGTCTGTGGGAAGCTTAGAAATCCATACTACCGCTTCCAGGACAAAAAGTTGCATGGTACTCACTTGCTCGATGGCAACCACCAATAACCATCAAGGGGACGAACCCCGCGCCACCGCCCTTGAAAGATAGGTTCAAACCCTCGCAGCAGTGGTAGAATGCCTCACCAAGTAGAATCATAACCTAAAGGAGCAGCTGCGCCAAAAGAATGCAGCGCTTAACACCCAGGAGGAGGACTAAGAAGGTACCAGCGCTGAGAGAAGGAACTAGGAGGGGCCTGAAGGCAGTAACACCCCAAGCAGACAAGAGCAACAGGATACAAGCCGTCCATCTGCCGTAGATACTGTTCCACCGCACATGGTCGCGGAGATGCAGATGATGAAGGAGAGGATGGACTTCATGATGAATGCCCTCAGAGGACGGGTGTCAAGTGACCTCGAAGAGCTAGTCCATCGAATGGACTCGCCTTTTACTGCACCCATCACTTCATTCCCTCTTCCACCGAAGTTTCGCACGCTACAGGTAGAAACCTACGATGGGTAATAGGATCTTTTGGATCATCTGGAATCGTTCAAAACCCTCATGCACTTGCAGGGCATTGCGAACGAAATCATGTGCTGGGCTTTCTCGACTACGCTGAAGGGTCCTGCGAGGGTATGGTTCAGCAGGCTGATGCCCAACTCTATCAGTACCTTCAAGGAACTAAGCATGCAGTTTGCTTCACATTTTATAGGAGGGCACAGGTATAAGAAGTCTACTGCGTGCTTAATGAACATCAAGCAATGGGAGGAAGAAACGCTGAGATCCTATACAACCCGTTTTAACAAGGAGGCCCTCTTAATAGATGAGGCTGACGACAAGATACTGGTGGCTACATTTACCAATGGGTTATGGAAGGGTAAGTTTTTGTTTTTCTTATACAAAAACGACCCAAAAACCATGTCGGAGGTACTTTACAGGGCTACCAAGTACATGAACACGGAAGATGTGCTGCTAACCTGAGAAGAGAAGCCTAAGAAGAGGGAGAGACCAAAGGATGTACGACAAGATAAGGGATAGAAGATGGCTAGAATCGGAGACCGACGGGAGGACAGGCGCTCCAAACTCCCCACTAGGAGGTTCACAAGTTTCACCCCGTTAATTACCCCGATTGACCAAGTCCTAATGCAGATCAAGGACGAAGGAGCCTTAACATTTCCTGGTAAGCTAAAGGGAGATTCCAGTAAAAGGCCCAGGGACAAGTACTGTCGTTTCCACTGTGATCACGGTTATGATACGCCCGACTGCTACGACTTAAAGCAGTAGATAGAAGCTCTTATTAAACAAGGAAAACTGCAAAGGTTCGTTAGTAAGGAGAGGACGGACCCACCACAGAAGCAAGTTTCTCGGAATGAAAATGAGCGTCCCAGGCCCCCCCTAGGAGACATAAGGATAATCGTAGGGGGATCCATAGCTTCCAGTTCGTCCAGGATGCAAAACCTATCTCTAGATGGTGCAGAACGTCCAGCTGACGGGTTTTGTCCCAAAAATGGCATGAATTGACAACCCTGTAATCAGGTTCACAGAGGAAGATGCCCGGCATCTCCATCACCTACATGATGATGTGCTCGAAGTGAGCATACAAGTGGGGGACTACAACACCCACCAGATCCTTGTGGAAAATGGGAGCTCTGCTGACATTCTCTACTATCTGGTGTTTCAGCAAATGAGGATTAAGAGAGAACGGTTGGTTCCAACCAACGCACCGCTCGTTGGATTCAGAGGAGCGAGAGTATACCCCCTCGACGCGGTTACTTTGCCCATGACGGTCGGTGATTACCCTCAACAGATCACCAAAGATGTCTCGTTCCTGGTTGTTGATTGTTCATCCGCCTACAATGCCATCCTGGGTCGACCTACCCTTAACTCGTGGAAGGCCATAACATCAACTTACCACTTAATGATCAAATTCCCCACTGAGTATGGAGTGGGGGAGGTACGAGGAGATCAAGTAGTGGCGCGCGAGTGCTACATTTCCATGTTGGAGATGGATGATCATTTACAAACAATGTGTATAAAGGAGCAAAGGACGGTGGCAGAACCCATGGAAGGGCTAGAGGAGGTGCTCCTTAACAATTCTAGGCCCGAGCGAACGACTAGGATCGACATTCTTGCCAGCCCACCGGTACGACAGGTACTCACTACATTTCTAAGAGAGAACCAGGACATCTTCGCCTGGAGCCATGAATACATGCCTGGAATTGATCCTTCGGTTATTGTCCACAAGTTGAATGTATCACCATCTTTTCCGCCCATCCGTCAAAAGAAACGAGTATTCACGCAGGAGCGAGACAAGGCTATAGTGGAAGAGGTTCACAAGTTACAAGAAGCAGGATTCATATGAGAAGTATACTACCCGGACTGGCTGGCCAACATAGTAATGGTCAAAAAGGCCAACGGGAAGTGAAGGATGTGCGTGGACTTCACAGACTTAAACAAAGCATGCCCTAAGGACAGCTACCCACTTCCGCGAATCGACATCTTGGCAGCGAGACATCAGTTGCTAAGTTTCATGGATGCATTTTCTGGTTATAACCAGATCAAGCTAGTCGAGGCTGATCAAGAGAAGACTTCATTTGTCACCAGCTAAGGTCTCTTCTGCTATAAAGTAATGTTGTTCAGACTCAAGAAGGCAGGAGCCACGTATCAAAGGCTAATGAACAAGATGTCCGCACGTCAGATCGGGAGGAACGTTCAAGTCTACGTGGACGACATGCTGGTAAAAAGTGTTCAGGAGGATGACCATCTAGATGACCTCAAGGAAACTTTCGATACCCTTCGCTCTTATAACATGATGCTGAATCTGAACAAATGCGCATTCGGGGTGATAGCTGGAAAATTCCTTGGGTTCATGATGTCCCAAAGAGGTATTGAGGTCAATCTAGATAAAATACAAGCCATAATGGAGCTGGCCCCGCCAAAACACGTCAAGGAGGTACAAAGTCTAAACTGTAAAGTAGCTGGACTGAACAGATTCATCTCAAGAGCAACGGATAGGTGCCTACCGTTCTTCCGCATTTTGAAAAATTCCTTTGAATGGACGACCGAGTGTCAGCAAGAATTCGAGGATCTAAAGGCGTATCTTTCTTCTCCACCTTTGCTGAGCCCATCCAAACCAGCTGAAGAATTGTTCCTCTACCTAGCTGTCTCCCCAGCCGCTGTCAGTGCAGCTTTAGTCAGAAAAGAGGACAGAGTTCAAAAGCCCACATACTTCACGAGCTGAGCACTCAGGGGTGCAGAAGAGAAGTACCCACCAATGGAAAAGCTAGCTTTCACCCTGGTAACAGCAGTCCGTAAACTCAAACCTTACTTTCAGGCGCACACAGTGATTGTTCTAATGGACAAGCCTTTACGAAGAGCAATGAGCAGCCCAGAAGTTGCCGGACAGATGGCACTATGGGGTGAGGGTCGTGAAATTGCGTAAGAATGAATTTTATATGATAATATATTATATCTCTCTCCCAAGTTTATCATTTTTTGAATTGATTTTTTTTTTTTTTTTTTGGATTGAAATTAGGGGCCAAATAATGAGCAAATGACAAACAATTAATGCATTCTCTATGAAACAGTTGTATTTCATTCAAAACTTTGGTAATTTGTACAAACAAATGTTGATACTTCAATGTCTGATGAGCATCCCTCCAAATGTTCAAGAATTCAATCTAAAGGGATAGACCGTGATCCAGGATCACGTAAACAAATATATGAATTCCCTGTCAATGAACAAGATGAAATTTTCGACGTGCTTATCTCATAGCCGGTCCATATCAACCTAGAAACATAGAGTATCCATACAAAGGACCGAAAAATCATCGTCATAGTTTTCAATCTTCGTGGTTTGAATCACATGAAAAATTGGTTGATTATATTTAGTATATCTCTACTACAACCCGGCTCCCCAAGTAATTATTCCTGGCTACGCCCCTAGATGGTTGAGACATTAGAGCTTTTTTTTAATATGAATATCCTAAGTATCCTACCAATCATATAAATGGTTATTTAAAAAAAAAAACAAAAACATTTCCTTGGTCCATCACACATTGTAATTTTTTCTTTGGCATAAATAGATTAATCATATTCTTTCCCTCTCTCTATATATAGATGTGTGTGTATATATGATATATTTGTTGAGAAATGATAGCTCTTTAAATATGAATATCCTACCATCCATTAATGGTTCATCCATGCTTCCTATGTTAACATGGAAGTAGAAATCATTTTCCCAAGATCACTAACAACACTATTAATTGGATAATTTTTGTTGAACATTTAATTTGCATGGTGAACACAACCAACCAAAGCATGAGTGAAGAATCAGTACTCATGATGGTCAAACCAAATGGAGGTAGGGAGATAGCATTAGAGAGATTCAAAGCAATAACCTAAAAAACAAAATTACAAATATACAACAAAATTCACAGTTGTTGAGATGATATTGATGCATAACAAAAGTGATATCAATAGCCTCACATTATTGAAGCAGTACTGCCAAGTATTCAGCCAAAGAAAATCCGAAACAGAGAGATATTTAAGCACCACTAATCCCTTTATCAAGGTATATTGCTACAATTACTTTATTTGATCTCTGATCACATAAACCTACAAACAGCTATGATGTGTATCAATTTCAATATTGAAATTACTTGCCAAAAAAGAAAGATTCAATATTGAAATCGAGGACAAACAGTAAAGAGAAGTGATCCTTAAAGGTGTATTCAAATGAATCTAAAATGTTTCTTTCATCACTACCTACCATTTGAATATATGAGGGAAAAAACCCACCCAAACCAATGGAGACAGTAGATACCAATTGTAGTGCCTACAGATAAATTGCTCACATACTAACATACTAATCATGTACCTATTAGGCCAAATTAATGTATCCAAGATTCAATAGAGGACATCAGGGTGCATAGGATCTCCGCCTTCACTGAGCCTGTTGTAGTTGCCTTGCCAATTCATTATTCCTTGCCTGGTAGTGCATCATAAAACCAAACAATTGTCATCAGACTAGAGGAAATTTAGAAACAACAGTAGACATATAGTTAATTAAATCATGGAATGGTTGTAAAGAAAGCAATGATCCAATTCAAATGACTAAATGCACAATTTTTATGACTAACAAAATTATTTAAAAGGAACAAACATATATAGCCACAGAACACTCTGCTGCTGACATGGTAAACATGGCTGAAATTATGTCCAAACATAAGATGATATACTCTTGAGTCAAGAAATTATGGGGTTTGTGAGCTATACCTCTAATGTTCTCAGCTGATTCTTGTACTGGGACACCCGTTGTTGCTCACATCCATATGCTTCCCGAAAAAGTGCTTCCCTTTGCTGTGAAAATTTTAAAACAGCTAAATAAATTAAACCATATATAACTTATCCAGTTTTTTCCTTCCAATAGATTAGCGACCCCAAGGCTATACCTCTAATCTTCTCAGCCGATCCTGGTAACAGGACTCCAGTTGTTGTTCACGTCGTTGGTAACGGGACTCAAGTTGTTGCTCACGTTGTTGTGCTTCCTGAAAAAGTGCTTCTGTTTCCTGTGAAAATTTAACAACAGCTGAAAAAAATTAAACCATACCTCCGGCTAAGTGCTAATGTTATTCAAATAATCCTTAATGCGAAGCACAAAATAAGATAATAAGACAGATCTCTTCAAGACTATAACTTATCCCTTTAGAAAACATTTTGATGGACACAAGTTTCTTCCTTAAGATTTCCCAAAAAAAAAAAAAAAATTAAAAAAAAAAGAACTTCCTATAGTTTAGCGACCGGGTAGTTTCATTTTTAATAACTCCTCTATTCGTAAAAAATTTCATAATAGGATGAGTTTTTATTATCTATAATTCATTCTAATTATTAATAAATAAAATAAATCTAAATATATATAATAATAATAATAAAATAATAACTAGAATAAACTGTATATATGTGGGTCACATATTTATCTAATGGAGATAATCTTATATCAAGATCAAATGTTTTAGAATTGTGAAATTCACAATAAATAAACAAAACCTCAAAAGGAAACAAATCATTCTTGGTAAAATAAGAATTTACGACTTTATTGCAATTTAATATACAAACTTTCAATTGTTACATTTGAACTCCTAAAATTTGGAGGATAGTATTGAATATTTATTCTCCTAATATTGAATCATTATACAATTTGAGAAGAGGATAGAAAATAGGCTGAAATTCTGTCCAAATATAAGATGATATACAGAGGGGTCAGTAAGCTAAACCTTGTATTGGGGCACCAGTTTTAGTTGCCTCAAATGTTGCAAGTTCTGTTCTTCATACTCTCTCTTCTGTTCTTCATACTTTTTCTCACGTTCACGTTGACGCTCATTTCCGGCCTCTATTTCACGCTTGAGAGTAAATAATTTACGTCCATCTTCTTCAACCATTTCCCGCAGCTGTGATAATTTTAAAACAGTTGAAGAAATTAAACTATACCTACTGCTAATGTTGTTCAAATGCTTTGTAGAGAAAATCACAGAATAAGATAGAACTTCAAGCTATATTATAATTTATGCCATTAGAAAAATCTTTGGACAGAGAAGTTTCTTCCAATATATTAGGGGCCCCATTGAAATATAAGGGTAGTCTCCTTTTTGTAAGTACCTTCCATCAACATTTTTTCATTAACAAGTCTCACTAAATACCTATTCACAAAGAAATTTCTAATAGGATGAGTCATTATAGTGAATTGTGAAATGGCTGGGAGGTGAATTGTAATTTCTCCCATCTGCCAAAGTAAAGAAAATGGAAAGGAAAGGAAAGAACAATAAATGAGAGTTATAATACATACATTGTTAACCATAGCTCTTGCACGTTCGTTGGCGGTGATGGATATCACCACATTCTCCAACAAACTTGTACAACGATTTCTGGCATCATCTTCATCCGAGGCATTCCTAAATTCTTCAACACAGAGCTCCACCCAATGATCAATAACTTCCACGGGAACGTCCCGTAACTTCTGTTTATGTAAGAAATATGAAGTTGAAATCAAAAGCTGCTTTTAAGCAATAAATGAGTAATCCATCCAATGCCAGGTAACAATAAGAAATAAAGAATTGAAAGGAAAATTCAAGTCTAAAACAATAAAGCTAATCAAAATCGTAGAAACCCCATAAGAGATTATCCTAAAGAAAACAAAACAATGTGTAGCATAAATGGAAAAAATTGGTTAGATCTCTAATTTCTCATTTGGAACAGAGTAATTAAAAGTTAAAACCAAGTACCTATTTGTCAACAACAAAAAAATAAATAAAAACAAAAACAAACAAATACAAATTATCAAGAAAAAACTTATGAATACAGATTTTTAAGCCAATAAATAACAAGCTCTCAGCTTTGCTTGGATGTTTTAATGAAGTGAAGATAAGTAAGCTACAAGAAAATTAAAAAGAAAAAACCAGTCGATAAAGAGCAAAAAGAATTGCATTATTATTATTATTATTATTTTTTTTTTTTGTAATTGGCGCGTGACTTCTACTTAAGAATCAACAAAAAGAACCCCATGATTGGGATTGTGAAAATATTTTAGGTTCCAAACAAATATTAGGAACAAAGAAAATCAACCAAAAACACAAATACAATAAGAATTACGTGGTTCAGCAAGCCAATGTCCACGAATGACTATGAATAAATTTCACTATTTTCAAATTTGGGTAGAGACACTCTCACAAACCTAAATTCCAAATACATCCAAATAACTCTCCAAATAAGAATGAATGGTCGCAGAGGACTACAAACCAAAGAGAGAACTACCAAACAAATCTTCAAAGAACTCAAAAGCTAACAATAACTAAAGAAATCTCTTAAATACCAATGATTGGTACATCACAAAAGAGAACCTCTTATTCCAACAAAGTGCTGTACTTACCAATATTATCTTTAAATACAAAGTGATGTACTTACCAATATCATCTTTAAATACAAAAGCTAACAGTAGCTAAAGAAATCTCTTAAATACAAAGTGCTGTACTTACCAATATCATCTTTATGGTTGTTGGCTTATCAAAAAACAATCTTTATGGCTGTAGCCACACACACACACAAGATCTCTATTACTGTTGCCCCCAAGCACCCCTCACAAGATCTCTGTTGCTTGATCACACACAAGATCTCTATAGCTCTATTTGTAGCGGCACAAAACCTCAGCACTATATATATTTATATATAAAAGTGTTTGTGTCATATTCCAAGTCCAAAACCAAGTAGGATTATTGTACAAAGAGTTCTAATAGTAATCTAATTCAAGGGAGTCGTATAATTCAGGGGAGTCGTGGTCAGGGACGGAGCCAGAGCCAAAGGTATTGGGGGGGGTGGGGGGGGGGGCGAAGTTTGGACTTTAAAAAAAATTATAACAAAAAATTGCAATATTTTGGTCATTAAGAGAGAGAATTTAGGCTAATTTTGATATTGAGAATCCAAAAAGTGCAGTACTAGAACTCGATTTGCGTTAAAATTAAAAGGCCTGTTTTTAATTGCTTTTAGTTTGTTTCATTCAAGTGCTCTGTTCCTTGTATATATATAAGCAGAGCTGCACTTTCCTTATTCATTCAATGAGAAATTTCTCTCTCATCTTCGTCTTTGAGTTTACCTATAGAAAAAAATTTGTCCGCAAAATCCAGGGGGCATGACCCCCGTCAAAGAGTAGCTCCGTCTGGTAGCAATTTTTTAGATAGAAACAATAACTTATTTGTTCTTATCAACTTTTTTTTTTTTTTCTATTGCTTTATCAACTTTTTGGATAGAGTTAATATAGACAAAAGAGTAATTATTGATATCAACTTTACTTTCTTTTATTTTTATTTTTACACCTACTGTTATTTACTTATTTTATTATATGCTAAAACACGGCTATTCGGATCATAACAGAACAATTGACATGTATTTGGACTCTACTGGCACCGGGTTGAAATAAACTCTATCCCATCCTAAAGAAGATAATGGTTTCATATTTTTTTTTTTAAATAATAATTGTTTTACTTTTATGTATTGAAACAAGTCGCAGACCCACTTGATGAGTGGAAATAAATAATTATTTTTTTATTGTAATATAATATATAGTTTATTCTCTAAATTTTTTTGAAGATAATTTGTTCTCCCTTAAAATTAAACAATTTCTATTTGATCTAATTAGGTCTACTTCAATCCAATTTGGTCCACTTAGTCCAATTCAGATCACTCAATCAATTTCGGTCTCCCTTCAATCCATTTTAAACTAATTGAGCCTAAAATCCATTCTTTTTTATAGGTTTTCTTTTTAAGTTTAGCTCAAAAATTCATTTCTTTTCTTAACTTTTGGGTTGAAAAGTATGAAATTTTATTATATTTAGGCTAAACTCTTTAGTTTTGAGTTAAAAAATAAAAATAAAATAGATATTAGAAATTTGAAATATGAGCCCTAAAAATGAAATAAAAATGATAAATATTCAAGTCTTATTCAATCCACATTAGTTCTATTTGGTCCATTATGTCCTCTTTGGTCCAATCTGGTCCTATTCAATCTATTCGGTTCTATTTAGTCCATTCTGTCCACTTAAGTTCAATGTGGTCCATTCCGTCTTATTAAGTCCAATTTGGTCCATTCAATCCACATTGGTTCTATTTGGTCCACATTGGTCCTATTCGATCCATTCTGTCCTCTTTGGTCTTGTTCGATCCATTTTGTCTACTTTGGTTCTATTTGATCCTATTCAATCCACGTTGATCCTATTTGGTCCATTCTGTCCACTTTGATCCACTGCAGTCCTATTCAGTCCACTTTGATCATATTTGGTCCATTTTGGTTTTATTCGGTCCATTCTATCCACTTCGATTCTATTCAGTACACATTGGTCCTATTTGGTCTGCTTCGGTTGGGTCTGTTAATTTCGGTCCAATTTAGTCTCTCTCCGTCCATTCTGTTCACTCCAGTCCATTCATTCTTATTCGGTCTTATTTGGTCCACCTTTTTCCTATCTGGTCCTATTCTGTCCATTTTGTCCATTTTGTTTCATCTGGTCCAATTCAGTCCATTCAAACCACTTCAATTCATTTTGGTCCACTTTGATCTATTTTGTGCACTTACATAATGTGAAAAGACATGTTTTGGCTGAAAGCACCTAATTTAAATCCAAATTTACTAAAAAATATATATAAATCTCAAACTCATAATATCTAAACTTTTAATCATAACATTTGTTGTTGTTACGTTTTTTTTAGCTACATTAATGTAGCATTTCAATCCATTTTGGTACGACTAAATATAAGTTTCAGTCTTTCTAAACATAAAAATTATGAATATACAAATATAATCTTTAGGGCAGTTATTCATTTGTTTTAACGTAGTTACTTTCAAATAAATTGCATGAGGTTGATTATATATTTAAGCAAAATATTGTTGTAAATATTTTTAAAAATGCGAACCCCACATTGTGTCACAAAATATAACTTAAAAGAAAAAAGAAAAACCTCATTTTCAAACCAAACGCTCATTTATGTGTTTTTAGTATTGAAAAAAATGTTCTCTATCTAAACATGGTGTGAAACACACTTTTTTGTATTAGGAATACTCTAAATACAGTTTTTTTAGCACACTTTTTAAAAACAGTTTTTTGATTATTTTGAAAACAAAAACACCAATCCCTTACCAAATGGGCCCTAATCTCTTCTTTTAACTATTCTTTTTTTTTTTTAACCATTTCTTGTTCCATCACACATTGTAATTTTTTAAATTGACATAAACAGAATATTTATTTCTAAATTGATATAATATTATCGTTGAGACATGAGAGCCTTTTTAATATGAATATCCCACTATGCTTCCTCTGTAACATGGAAGTAGATGTCATTTTACCAATATCACTTACAACAACATACTATCACTTGGGTATATTTTGGAGAACACTTAATGTGCATGGTGAACAAAATCAAGATATTAGTGGAGGATCACCCATGACGGTCAAACTTTTTGGAAGGAAGCAGTAGAGAGGAGCAAAGCAAAAGCAAACAAAAAACAGTCTAAATATACAACAAAATTTACAACTGTTGAACAGTTGAAACGATAGCTTATATATTGTGTCTGTAGCACATATTTAAGCAATATTCCAAGTATTCAGCCAAATAAAATCAGGAGGAGAAAGATATTTAAGCATACAAATGAAACTAAATGCTTTATTTGAAATTACTTTATTAATTGATCCCTCAAGTCTCAACACATAAACCTACAAACACTACGTAGTATATGTATCAATTTTAATATTGAAATTACTTACCAAAGTCCAAAACTATAAAAGTTCAATATTGAATTCGAAGATTCAAACTGTAAAGAGAACTAGAGAAGTAATCCTTAATGGTTTATTCAAATGAAACTAAACCAACTGGGACAGCAGACACCATTTGTAGTGCCTACAGATAAATAGCACTACCTTTTCCACAGCAGATGAAAGCACTCACATACTAACCACCCATTAGGCCAAATTAACATATCCAAGAATCAACAAAAGTCATCATCTCGATACATGGAAGTGAATTATTGCCTTGGGAAGTACCTTCTTTGCTGAGTCAGTTTTAGTTGTGTTGTCAATTCATTATTTTCCACCTGGTAGTACATAAAACCAAACAATAGTCATCAGACTAGAGAAAATTTGAAAAACAACATGAACAAAGTGCAGGGTTCCAAATCAAAATGAATGAAGTGTACAAATTTTAAGAACATTTTCTTTCAAATGCAAAAAAGCATATATAGCCATGGAAACACCCTGCTGCTGACATGGAAAACAGGTTGAAAATTCTGTCCAAACATAAAAAGTCAAGAAATTATGGGGTCTGTGAGCTTAACCCGAAGTGCACGCAGCCAATCCTCGTACTGGGACACCACTTGCCTCTGATGTTGCAAGTCCAAGTTCAGATGTTCTTCATACTCATTCAGATGTACATTTTTTGCTTCCACTTCTCGCTGGAGAGCAAGAGCTTCATGATCATATCGGTGATAATTCTCATCCAATTGCATCTGTGAAAATTTTTAAACAGTAGAAGAAATTAAACTATATATCTCCTGCTAATGTTGCTCAAATAATTTGCAGAGAAAATCACAGAATAAGATAGAGAGCTCTTCAAGCCTATAGCTTAAATCCTTTGATGGACAGAAGTTTCTTCCTATATATTAGGGGCCATTGAAATTTAAGTGTAGTCTCCTTTTTATAAACTACTCCTTCCATCAAGGAATTTTCATTAACAAGTCTCACTGTTACCTATTCACAAAGAAATTCCTAATTGGATGAGTTTTTATCTATTTCTCACTCTAATTATAATAAAATAAATCTCTCTTTTTTTTCAGGAATGAATATGATAAATCTAAGTCTAAATGTACCCTATATATATGTGGGTCACATCACATTTTCCTAAAATAGGGAAATTCACAATAAGTAAACAAAGCCATAAAAAGAAACAAGCCAATATTAGAATTAAAGGAAAAATAAAAATTTCCTCACTTTTAATCCACAAACTATCAATTGCTACATTTATAACCTATGAAGTTTGGACTGGAATGAAATTAGTAGGGTCACTCTAACATCTACATTTTAATCAAAACTTTAAATGGTCAAATGTAATAATAAAAAATTTGTTATAAGAGGAAAGGAAAGAACAATACATCTTTGGCTAACTGAAGATGACTTTTCTCGACAGTGTCTGCATTTGTTTTGATCTCGTTCATGAGAGTCTTGAACAATCTTGTACCATTAACTCTGGCATCATGTTCAGAGTGAGCATTCCATATCTGTCTAACAGAGCAGTCCACCCAATAATCAAGAGCTTTCATGGGAGCGTTCTGTAACCTCTCGCTCATGATAGCTTCTTTTTCTTTCTTCAGCTGCCTTCTCGAAAACCAAACAAGAAGTCAAATTTTTAAGCCAATAAATAACATGTACTCAGGTTTTCTTGGACGTTTCTAATAAAATCAAGATTAAATAAGCTACAAGAAAATTATAAAGAAAAAAAGCAATTGATATTTTTTTTTTTTGAGAGAATTTCAACCAACGGCGTCCTCTTTTAATGATAGGTTTTTATCATCATACCAAGACACCAATTAGTTTTTTGTGTAGGCAGGGATTAAACCCCAAATCACTTATTCAATCAGGAAAAAGAAAAAGAAAAAGAAAAAAAGCTGTTGATATAGTGCAAAAAGATTTGCATTCTTTATAATTGGTGGGTGACTTCTACTTGTGAATATAAAATATGCAATTGCTATAAGAGAATCAAGAAAAAGTACCCACATGATTACAATATTGAATTAATGCTCAGAGTTGGAGAGACATTTTAATCAAACAAGAAAGGAAGAGAACGAAGAAAATGAGAGTACCCTTGAGAGAGAAGCTTGGTTTTGAGAGATTAAGATCTGAGTGCTAACAGTGACTCTGGTTTGAGAATTGAGAAATTTGAGAGCTCTTCGTTTGAGTAGCGGAATAGAGGAAAAAGGTAAAGAAATGCTATAGGCTCTTATAAACGGTCTGAGTAAATTAGTTAAGTTAGTTACTTCCCGCTCCTTTGGGTTTTGGCTTTTTTTTTTTTTTTTTCAGCTTCGGTCAGAGTAAATTAACGGATTGTTCTAGTACAGTGGATTGTGGGTCTTGGTTGGTAGATAAAATGAAAAAGTGAAAAGAAAAAAGAAAAAGAAAAGAGATAATCACCAATGCTAGGACTAGGACCCAACAAAATTAGCAATTTTTTTTCACTTGTTGGGGCAGACACATTGTGATTTTAAATATGTTACTTTCACATGGGTTGTCATTGAAATAGTTTTTATTGTAATTCAACCATAAACTGTCAACTTAATAGTTGTAAAATTGGGTTTATAGTTATTGAAAGACAACAATTTTACATATCATATACTATTTGATATGAAGGATATGATAATAATAATTTAAAAGCTCCAAACATATTTAGAACCTTAGGCTTTAACTCCTAATAGGAAAATGATATGTACTCTTAAAAAATGGGTCAATCAATGGATTATTATCTCAATAAGTCTAGTGTAAAAAAAGAAAAGTCATATTGGTCAAGATGACAAGTTATTCTTTTGCAAGTAAAAAAGTCATGTTAATGGTAAATTCAAATGATAATCAGAAAAAATTACCAATTCAACTATTCTTAAAAAATAATTGTGTAGAGTTACTTAGGTATGATTTGTAGTTATGTTGTGTTTGTTTTAACTAAAAATCATTTTCAGAAAATCATTTTTCCAATTTCAAGTGTTTGGTGTCATTGAAAATGTTGTTCAACCTAAAAGGTTGACCATAAAATTTGGGGTATTGTGGTATAAAATGATTTACACCTCTATATTCAAGCAAAAAAATTTACACATCACACAACTCATCAACTCCAACCTCCACCCCACATCACCAACACCGATTCTTGATTCTCCCTCTCTCTGCTTACATAATTTTTTTTTTTGTACTTTTTGGGTTGGAAATTGTTTACTATACATTTTTGGGAGCAGACAAAATGTGGGAAAGTAGTAAAAAATATGTTTTCTAAAGCACTTTTAGGAACACATATTTAAGCAATATTAATTGTCAAGTATTAAGCCAAAGAAATCCAGAAAGTGAGATATTTATGCACTACTAATCTCTTTATCAAGGTATATTTCTATAATTACTTTATTTGATCTTGAAGTCTGAACACATAAACCTCCTTGACCATTGCGACTATAAAAAGATTCTATTAACAGAAAGAGCCTAACATCACTGGAAAACACCTAGTCTGGGAGAGCTGAGATGGTCACGGGCCCCCATGAGACAAAGAGAGTGGCCCAAGACTTACACCATCCGTTTATTAAAGCAGTGGCCCAACAAGTAAACTTAGGCAGTACAAACTTAATATTCCAAATCAATATTTTCCATCCCCTAAACTTATTCTTTTTCACAAGGAAAAATCAAGGTTAAATCCTCCCTCCCCTATTGAATTGTCAAAAATTAAAATTAAAATTAATAAAAAAATGAAAATAACATCTTCAGATTTGACTAACAATTTCAAGCCTAGCATCTATATTATTTATGTCAGTTTGCTCATTTTTGTTTTAGTCAATAAAGCTTCTTTTTCGTCATAGTTTCCCCTTCAACCCATTTTAGCAGTAGTCCATACCATAACTACATGACTTTTGAAAACAAAAAAAAAACAAACAAAAAAATGCCTCATACCCATTGGTAATGGTAAGTACGCTCATACACTAATTGTTCTCACTAGCTGCATCGATGCAATGGCCAGTTTCATATTTTTAAGTACTCATTGATGATCATTATAATAAGCACAAATTGATCATTAAAACTACATGTCAACTGGTTTAGCTCTTTGGGTTATATAACATTTTTTTTTTTTAATCCTTCTTTATATACGAGGAATTTGATTCTAGTCTTTTGTATATTGACCCAAAAAAAAAAAAAAAAAAAAAAAAAAACCTTATCAAATGACTAGCACCCACAGCTCAATGAAATGATTATTTGCTAAATCATAGAGGCATTAGCCTAAGAGCCTGTGATCAACAAGAGCTAGATAATATCCATTCAAGCAAATTATGCAATACTAGAGAAAATGTGTCAAGAATGTAAAGGGCCTGCAGTTTGCCATATAACCTTGAATTTGATTAAATTAAAAGATCTTCAAACAACACAGTTAATTCAAAGAATCTTATCATTTCCCAGTAAAAAGTTTGGGAAAAGATGAAAATGAACTATACACAAAACTCTATAAAATTACATAATTTACATTCACGAAATTAAACCATATCAACCAAGATGAATGGAAGAGAAGACACCATTGGCCACCTCCATGAAATGATGCGCAACCATGACTGTCGACACCGGAACAGTCATCGTGATGAGTGCAAGCATCCCAAGAGCCAAGCTAGGCCTTGTGTTCATCAAATGTGATTGCAATAACCCCACTAGTGTACAAATATATTGATCATAACATGTGTAATCCTGCTTCTCCCACTCCATCCAATCCTCTGGAGGTTTATAGTTCCTTTCAATCATCTTCATCTCATGTATGCGTTTTTGTTGGGCTTTGTGGAGCCTAGTTTATGTGTTGATCCGGTTGATGACCTGACCCAATCTGAATAATGTTGCGTGGTTTTTAATGAGAGATTTTTTGAGGCTTAGTTCATGGAGCGGATCGACCCAAGCCGTAGCCCATGGACAAGCCTCCTGGGGGTCCGAGGGCAATGCCCCCGAGAAAAATTTTAGGCCCATTTTTTGTAGCCTATTATAATCCTATGCGCAGGATATAAAAGCCACTTTTGTGATTAGGGTTTTGTTACTGTTGTCGTATTTTTGGAGAGAGAGAAAAACATTGTAGCCACACTTTGTATTTTTCCCTGATTATAGTGAAATCTCTGCAACTCCGTGGACGTAGGCAAATTGCCGAACCACGTAAATACTGTCTTGTGCATGTGACTGTTTTTCTTTGACGTGTGTTTTCTCTATTTTTTTTGTTTCTCACAGGTTGGAATTTCGGTTGAATTCCCAACAACTGGTATCATAGCCTAGGGTTAGGTTTGAATGGGAGCAATGGCAGAGAAAGCAGGAAAGGCGTCTGGAATAGAAAAGTTTGATGGCACAGACTTCGCGTATTGGAGGATGCAAATTGAAGATTATCTCTATGGGAGGAAATTGCACCTGCCTCTTTTGGGGACAAAACCTGAAGCGATGAAGGCTGATGAATGGGCTCTTCTTGACAGACAGGTACTGGGAGTTATCAGGTTAACTCTGTCTAGATCTGTTGCATACAATGTTGTAAAGGAGAAGACCACAGCAGATCTGATGAAGGCTTTGTCTGGTATGTATGAAAAGCCGTCAGCAAACAACAAGGTGCATCTGATGAAGAAACTGTTCAATTTGAAGATGGCAGAGAATGCATCAGTAGCACAACATCTGAATGAATTTAACACTATCACAAATCAATTTTCGTCTGTAGAAATTGATTTTGATGATGAGATTCATGCTCTGATCGTCTTGGCTTCTTTGCCAAACAGTTGGGAGGCAATAAGGATGGCAATAAGTAATTCTACAGGAAAGGAAAAGCTTAAGTACAATGATATTCGAGATTTAATTCTGGCTGAAGAGATTCGCAGAAGAGATGCAGGTAAAACCTCAAGATCTGGTTCTGCCCTAAACCTTGAGACAAGAGGCAGAGGTAATAACAGAAATTCAAATCGGGGCAGATCAAAATTCAGAAATTCTAATTGGAACAGAAGTAAATCTAGATCAGGCCAACAGGTACAATGCTGAAATTGTGGGAAAACAGGTCACTTTAGGAACCAATGCAAAAGTCCTAAGAAGAAGAATGAAGATGATTCTGCTAATGCTGTAACAGAAGAGGTACAAGATGCATTACTTCTTGCAGTAGATAGTCCACTTGATGATTGGGTTTTGGACTCAGGAGCTTTGTTTCATACCACTCCACACCTAGAAATCATACAGAATTATGTTGCATGTGATTTTGGTAAGGTGTATTTGGCTGATGGTTCAGCCTTGGATGTTGTGGGTATGGGAGATGTTTGGATATTGTTGCCCAATGGATCTGTTTGGTTACTGGAGAAGGTTCGACATATTCCTGACCTGAGGAGGAATCTGATTTCTGTTGGACAACTTGATGATGAAGGACATGCAATACTTTTTGTTGGTGGTACTTGGAAGGTTACAAAGGGAGCTAGGGTATTGGTTCGTGGAAAGAAGACTGGTACTCTATATATGACCTCAAGTCCAAAAGACACAATTGCAGTTGCTGAAGCAAGTACTGATACAAGCCTATGGCACCTCAGACTTGGTCACATGAGTGAAAAAGGGATGAAGATGATGCTGTCAAAAGGAAAACTACCAGAATTGAAGTCCGTTGATTATGACATGTGTGAAAGCTGCATCTTAGGAAAGCAGAAAAATGTGAGCTTCTTGAAAACTGGCAGAACACCGAAGGTTGAAAAATTGGAGTTAATACACACTGATTTGTGGGGACCTTCTCCGGTTGCATCCCTTGGAGGTTCAAGATACTACATCACTTTCATTGATGACTCAAGCAGAAAGGTATAGGTTTATTTTCTGAAAAATAAATCTAATGTATTTGAAACTTTTAAGAAGTGGAAGGCCATGGTTGAGATAGAAACAGGTTTAAAACTAAAATGTTTGAGGTCTGATAATGGAGGAGAGTACATAGATGGAGGGTTCAATGAGTATTGTGTTGCACAGGGTATTAGGATGGAAAAGACCATTCCTGGGACACCACAACAGAATGGTGTGGCTGAGCGCATGAACAGAACTCTTAATAAGCGTGCTAGGAGTATGAGGTTGCATACTGGACTACCAAAAACTTTCTGAGCTGATGCTGTTAGCACTGCAGCTTACCTGATAAACCGAGGGCCATCAGTTCCCATGAAATTCAGACTTCCTGATGAGGTTTGGAACGGTAAAGAGGTAAAGTTTTCACATTTAAAAGTTTTTGGTTGTGTTTCTTATGTTCATATTGATTCTGATGCTCGTAGTAAACTTGATGCAAAGTCTAAAATATGTTTTTTCATTGGTTATGGTGATGAGAAATTTGGCTATAGGTTTTGGGATGAACAAAACAAGAAAATCATCAGAAGTAGAAATGTGATATTTAATGAACAGGTTATGTACAAGGATAGGTCAACTGTAGTGTCAGATGTTACAAAGATAGATCAAAAGAAATCTAAGTTTGTCAATTTAGATGGATTGACTGAAAGTACTGTCCAGAAAAGGGGTGAAGAAGATAAGGAGAATGTAGATTCACAGGTAGATCAGAGTACACCTGTAGCTGAAGTCCGCAGATCTTCCAGGAACATTAGACCTCTACAGCGTTATTCACCCCCTTTAAATTATCTCCTATTGACTGATGGTGGTGAGCTAGAGTGTCATAATGAAGCCTTGCAAGATGAGAATTCAAGCAAGTGGGAGTTAGCCATGAACGATGAGATGGATTCCTTGTTGGGGAATCAGACATGGGAACTGACTGAATTGCCAGTAGGAAAGAAGGTTTTGCACAACAAGTGGGTATACAGAATAAAGAATGAGCATGATGGTAGCAAACGTTACAAGGCCAGATTAGTTGTTAAAGGGTTTCAGCAGAAGGAAGGCATTGACTACACAGAAATATTTTCTCCAGTTGTAAAGATGTCAACAATTAGACTGGTGCTGGGAATGGTGGCTGCAGAAAACTTACATCTTGGGCAGTTAGATGTGAAGAGGCATTCCGTCATGGTGATTTGGAAGAAGACCTTTACATGATTCAGCCAGAAGGGTTCATTGTTCAGGGACAAGAGAATCTAGTCTGCAAACTGAGAAAGAGCTTGTATGGCCTAAAACAAGCTCCTAGATAGTGGTACAAGAAATTTGACAATTTTATGCATAGAATTGGGTTCAAGAAATGTGAAGCTGATCATTATTGCTATGTTAAGTTTTTTGACAATTCTTACATCATATTACTATTGTATGTGGATGATATGCTTATTGCAGGGTCTTGCATTGAGGAGATTAATAATCTGAAGAAGCAATTGTCAAAACAGTTTGCAATGAAGGATTTGGGAGCTACAAAACAAATCCTTGGTATGAGAATCATTAGAGACAAGGCTAATGGTACATTAAAGCTTTCACAGTCAGAGTATGTGAAGAAAGTTCTCAGCAGGTTCAACATGAATGAAGCTAAACCAATGAGCACACCCTTAGGTAGTCATTTCAAATTAAGCAAAGAACAGTCACCGAAGACAGAAGAAGAAATGGACCATATGAGCAAGGTGCCCTATGTCTCAGCTATTGGCAGCTTGATGTATGCTATGGTGTGTACAAGGCCAAACATTGCACATGCAGTGGGAGTTGTGAGCAGATTCATGAGTAGGCCTGGAAAGCAACATTGGGAGGCAGTCAAGTGGATTTTGAGATATCTGAAGGGTTCATCAGATACATGTCTTTGCTTCACAGGTGCAAGTTTGAAGCTGCAAGGTTATGTTGATGCTCATTTTGCTGGCGATATTAATAGTAGAAAGAGTACTACTAGGTTTGTATTTACTCTGGGTGGTACAGCTATATCATGGGCTTCAAATCTGCAAAAGATTGTTACTTTGTCTACTATAGAAGTTGAGTATGTTGCAGCAACTGAAGCTGGAAAGGAGATAATTTGGTTACATGGTTTCTTAGATGAATTGGGTAAGAAGCAAGAGATGGGCATTCTACACGATGACAGTCAGAGTGCAATTTTTCTTGCTAAAAATTCGGCTTTTCATTCAAAGTCGAAACATATACAGACAAAATACCACTTTATCCGGTACCTTGTTGAAGATAAGTTGGTAATACTTGAGAAGACATGTGGATCTAAGAGCCCGATAGACATGTTGACTAAGGGTGTCACTATTGAGAAGCTGAAGCTGTGTGCAGCTTTAGTTGGCCTTCTAGCTTGAAGACATGAGGATGAGTTGCAAGGATGAGGGATTGCTTTTGGAGGATAGCGGCTGATGTTGGTGATTGAACTAGTCTCCAAGTGGGAGATTTGTTGGGGTTTGTGGAGCCTAGTTTATGTTTGATCCAGTTGACGACCTGACCTGACTCGAATAATGTTGCATGGTTTTTAATGGGAGATTTTTTTAGGCTTAGTTCATGGAGCAGAGGCTTGGGCCGATAGGCCCAAGCCGTAGCCCATGGACAAGCTTCCTAGAGGTCCGGGGGCAACGACCCCAGGAAAAATTTTAGGCCCATTGCCTATTGTAATCCTGTGCGCAGGATATAAAAGCTGCTTTTGTGATTAGGGTTTTGTTACTGTTGTCGTGTTTTTGGAGAGAGAGAAAAACACTGTAGCCGCACTTTGTATTTTTTTTCTGATTATAGTGAAATCCCTGCAACTCCGTGGACGTAGGCAAATTGCCGAACCACGTAAATACTGTCTTGTGCGTGTGATTGTTTTTCTTTGACGTGTGTTTTCTCTATTTTTTTTGTTTCTCACAGGTTGGAATTTCGGTTGAATTCCCAACAGTTTCCTCAAAATGATCATACTTTCATCGACCAAGCATCCTCCATTATAATTTGCAGGCTCGTACGAGTCTCTTCTAGCAGCAAAAACCATGGCTAAACTTGATCTTCTCCCATGCAAGAATCTCACACTCTTACATTCTGATTTGCTAAAGGGAATTAGCTGAATTGGAAGTGCTGAGGAAGGTAAAGAAGTTGTTTCCATTACTAAACAAAAGTGAATATCGATCAAAGCGGAAAGATGGATGAGGAAAAACAATGAAATTAATATACAAACTTTATTGCAATTTAATATACAAACTTTCAATTGTTACATTTGAATTCCTAAAATTTGGATTAAAATGAAATCATAATATCAAAAATTGACCCCTTACATAATTTAATCTCACAAATATTTTTAATTACTACGTATTGCAAAAAGAAGTGGGTTCCAACTAGTTCGATGGGGTTCAATCCCCCCTACATAAAAAATTGATTGGTATCTTGGTCTGATGTATATAAAAAATTAATTGGTGTCTTGGTCTGATAATAGAGTGGATGTCATAGGTTGAACTGATTGGTGTCCAATCAGTTTTTTGTGTAGTCGGGGATTGAACTCCAGATCTCTTATATAACAATAATTCAATGGGAGACTTTACCAAATGAGCTAAATGGAACCCACAAATTGATATGATATTGACTCAAAGACATGAAAGCTTTTTTTCTGAATAGTAATTTGGTTGAATAATATTGTGGAGTTCATTTAATGTATACTCTTAGGGCATACATTAATTATCCATTTTAGGAAATTTTTTATGCGAAATTGAAAAATGAGTCAAAAAAAGTTAGTCAATTTTTCATTTTTTCATAAAGAGTTTTTAAAATGATTTACTAATATATGCCTATGGACATAGGTAAAGAGGATAGTACTGAATATTATTCTCCTAATATTGAATCATTATACAATTTGAGAAGAGGATAGAAAATAGGCTGAAATTCTGTCCAAATATAAGATAATATACAGAGGGGTCAGTGAGCTAAACCTGGTATTGGGGCACCAGTTCCAGTTGCCTCAAATGTTGCAAGTTCTGTTCTTCATACTCTCTCTTCTGTTCTTCATACTTTTTCTCACGTTCACGTTGATGCTCATTTCCGGTCTCTATTTCTCGCTTGATAGTAAATAATTTACGTCCATCTTCTTCAACCATTTCCCGTAGCTGTGATAATTTTAAAACAGTTGAAGAATTTAAACTATACCTACTGCTCATGTTGTTCAAATACTTTGTAGAGAAAATCACAGAATAAGATAGAACCTCAAGCTATTCACAAAGAAATTTCTAAATGGATGAGTCTTAACAAAGTAAACAAACCGTAATAGATTAAGGATAAACACACTTTCAATTGCTTTTGTAGGGTTACTTTGGAAGGAATTCGAACAATTTCGTTTTAATCAAAACTATAAAGAGTCAAACGTGAACCAAATTAAAAGTTTTTGTAGTGAATAGTGAAATGGCTGGGAGGTGAATTGTAATTTCTCCCACCTACCAAAGTAAAGAAAATGGAAAGGAAAGGAAAGAACAATAAAGGAGAGTTATAATACATACATTGTTAACCATAGCTCTTGCACGTTCGTTGGAGGTGATGGATATCACCACATTCTCCAACAAACTTGTACAACGATTTCTGGCATCATCTTCATCCGAGGCATTCCTAAATTCTTCAACACAGAGCTCCACCCAATGATCAATAACTTCCATGGGAAGTTCCCGTAACTTCTGTTTATGAAAGAAATATGAAGTTGAAATCAAAAGCTGCTTTTAAGCAATAAATGAGTAATCCATCCAATGCTAGGTAACAATAAGAAATAAAGAATTGAAGGAAAATTCGAGTCTAAAACAATAAAGCTAATCAAAATCGTAGAAACCCCATAAGAGATAATGTGTAGCATAAATGGAAAAAATTGGTTAGATCTCTAATTTCTCATTTGGAACAGAGTAATTAAAACCAAGTACCTATTTGTCAACAACAACAAAAAAACAAACGAACAAACAAGTACAAATTATCAAGAAAAACTCTTATGAATACAAATTTTTAAGCCAATGAATAACAAGCTCTCAGCTTTTCTTGGATGTTTTTAATGAAGTGAAGATCAAGTAAGCTACAAGAAAATTAAAAAGAAAAAACCAGTCGATAAAGCGCAAAAAGAATTGCGTTTTTTTTTTTTTTTGTAATTGGCGCGTGACTTCTACTTAAGAATCAACAAAAAGAACCCCATGATTGGGATTGTGAAAATATTAGATCGAAACAATAACTTATTTGTTCTTATCAACTTTTTTTTTTTCTATTGCTTTATCAATTTTTTGGATAGAGCTAATATAGATAAAAGATTAATTATTGATATCAACTTTACTTTCTTTTATTTTTATTTTTACACCTACTCTTATTTTACTTATTTTATTATGTGCTAAAAAACGGCTATTTGGATCACAATAGAACAATTGACATGTATTTGGACTCTACTGGCACCGGGTTGAAATAAACTCTATCCCATCCTAGAGAATATAATGGTTTCATTTTTTTTTTTAATAATAATTGTTTTACTTTTATGTATTGAAACTAGTTGCAAACCCACTTGATGAATGGAAATAAATAATTATTTTTTTTATTGTAATATAATATATAATTTATTCTCTAAATTTTTTTGAAGATAATTTGTTCTCCCTTAAAATTGAACAATTTCTATTCGATCTAATTAGGTCTACTTTGTTTCCATTCAATCCAATTCCGTCTAATTAGGTCTACTTCAATCCAATTTGGTCCACTTAGTCCAATTCGGTTCACTCAATCAATTTCGGTCTCCCTTCAATCCATTTTAGACTAATTGAGCCTAAAATTCATTCTTTTTATAGGTTTTCTTTTCAAGTTTAGCTCAAAAATTCATTTCTTTTCTTAACTTTTGGGTTGAAAAGTATGAAATTTTATTATATTTAGGCTAAACTCTTTAGTTTTGAGTTAAAAAAATAAAAATAAAATAGATTTTAGAAATTAGAAATATGAACCCTAAAAATGAAATAGAAATGATAAATATTCAAGTCTTATTCAATCCACATTAGTTCTATTTGGTCCATTATGTCCTCTTCGGTCCGATCTGGTCCTATTCAGTCCATTCCATCCTATTTAGTCCATTCTGTCCACTTAAGTTCTATGCAGTCCATTCTGTCTTATTCAGTCCAATTTGGTCCGTTCAATCCACAGTGGCTCTCTTTGGTCCACATTGGTCCTATTCGATCCATTCTGTCCACTTTGGTCTTGTTCGATCTATTTTGTCTACTTTGGTTCTATTTGATCCTATTCAGTCCACATTGATCCTATTCGGTCCATTCTGTCCACTTTGTTCCACTTCAGTCCTATTCAGTCCACTTTGATCCTATTTGGTCCATTTTGGTTTTATTCAATCCATTCTATCCATTTCGATTCTATTCAATACATATTGGCCCTATTTGGTCTGCTTCGGTCAGGTCTATTAATTTCGGTCCAATTTAGTCCCTTTCAGTCCATTCTGTTCACTCCAGTCCATTCATTCTTATTCGATCTTATTTGGTCCACCTTTTTCCTATCCGGTCCTATTCTATACATTTTGTCCATTTTGTTTCTTCTGGTCCAATTCAGTCCATTCAGACCACTTCAGTTCATTTTGGTCCACTTTGATCTATTTTGTGCATTTACATAATAGAAAAAGACATGTTTAGGTTGGAAGCACCTAATTAAAATCCAAATTTACTAAAAATATATATATAAATCTCAAACTCATAATATCTAAACTTTTAAGCATAGCATTTGTTGTTATTATGTTTTTTTGAGCTACATTAATGTAGCATTTCAATCCACTTTGGTCAAGGTGGTGAATTCCGTACCATACTGGCTGGTACAGCCGGTATATACCGCACCGGCCAGTAAACCGGTACAGATACCTCATTTGTTTCATATCGAAAAAAATACCAACTGTACTGGTCGTACCGGCGAAATCTGGTTGTTTCGGCCGGTAAATGGATACCGGGCTGAAAGTTCCAACAGAGCCTACCACTGCAAAAACCCGTAGATCCGTGACACTGAGACAATGATGAAGTTCCGGCGGAGACTACCGCTGCATCATGGCCTCATTCTGTTAATTTGCATCTCTCGTTGTTACTTTTTTTTTCTATCTTCTCTTCTTCGCTTAACACCAGCCTTCTTGTCTCTGAGCGTTTGGCTTCTCAATGCATTTTCAAAACATGTGGCTATGTTTATTCTCTTTCAAAATAACATGTGGTTGTGGTAAAAGTTAAAGTAAGGCTGTAAGGCATTGAATTCTATCAGAATTCACGTGAGTTTGGTGGGGTCTTTGACTGTTTGAACCTTTTACAATTGTTTTTTTCTTTTTTTTTCTTTTTTTGATATAATGATTAAATAATTTAGATTTATATGTGATGGATTTTTTTTTTTTTTTTGAAAAGTTATATGTGATGGATTGGGCCATTGTAGAAGGATAAAGATAATAATGAATAGGGCCTAAATATACTTACAGAGATAGGATTTAAATTCAGAAAAGAAAAAAAAAATATATATATATATATATATATATATAGGATTATATATATATATATATATATATATATATATGTAGGGTCAATTTTCGTACCCCAAGCCCAAAAAGGTTTGGATTGTGAGCCCAATGAACCAAGACAATAAATTTGTAGAGAGTGGGTGAAAGAGCTAGGCTAGTAATGAATTAACAGTATAAGACTGCAGTGTTTGTGGATAAATTTGTATTCAAACGTGCTCGAACGGATGCAAACATAACGTCTGAAGAGAAATTTGTATTAAAGGAATTTGGGTTACAACTATCAGAGCTACAGTAATGGAGTTCTCTCCTTTCTCACTTTCGATTTTTCCATCCCCCTCTTATATAGTACCCCCCCTTCCTTCATCTTCACCGTCCACTTGCTCATCATCTAGACGCCCACTTGAGTGCATGTCCCATCATGCACCCTCTTTAGCCTTGTGTGAGTGGCGGTAGCTGAGGGTGCACTGTTCAGGGGTCTTCTCCACATTAATGCGACCAGGGAAGTAGGTGCAGTGCATTTAATGCGGTGGTTGAAGTCTGTCTCCTAGATATTTCTCCGTTCCTGCTGTCCTCATGCGTGCCTGAGGTTCATTTCCATCATTACATTTGTCAGGGGGATATTTGTGCTTCCCAAACACCTGTCGGACCAAGCTTCTTCGGATCCGAGGATATTCGACTCCTCGAACAATTGAACATCTCCTCGGATCATGACCATGCTCCTCTCCAGACATGCTCCTTTTACATGGGCTTCTGCTCGAGTGTTTTCATCTCTTCGGACCAACAGTGGTCTTCAAATAGGGCCTTGGGCCCAATACGTTAGGTTGGACTTTTCACCCCCCACAATATATATAGGATTTTATATGTATAGCGGTAAATTCGAAACGGTACACCGGTATTGACCGGTATCCGAAATATATCGTACCGTTGGCCAAACCAGTACAGTCTCCGGTACGCTATTGACTTCCTTGACTTTGGTACGGCTAAATATAAGTTTTAGTCTTTCTAAATATAAAAATTATGAATATACAAATATAATCTTTAAGGTAGTTATTCATCTATTTTAACGTCATTACTTTCAAATAAATTGCATGAGGTTGATTATATATTTAAACAAAATATTGTTGTAAATATTTTTTAAAATGTGAACCCCACATTGTGTCACAAAATATAAATTAAAAAAAAAAAAAAACTCATTTTCAAACCAAACACTCATTTATGTGTTTTTAGTATTGAAAAAAATGTTCTCTATCTAAACATGGTGTGAAACACTTTTTGGTATTGGGAATACTCTAAATACAGTTTTTTAGCACACTTTTTAAAAACAGTTTTTTGGTTGTTTTGAAAACAAAAACACCAATCCCTTACCAAATGGGCCCTAATCTCTTCTTTTAACTATTCTTTTTTTTTTAACCATTTCTTGTTCCATCACACATTGTAATTTTTAAATTGACATAAACAGAATATTCATTTCTAAATTGATATGATATTATCGTTGAGACATGAGAGCCTTTTTAATATGAATATCCCACTATGCTTCCTTTGTAACATGGAAGTAGATGTCATTTTACCAATATCACTTACAACAACATACTATCACTTGGGTATATTTTGGAGAACACTTAATGTGCATGGTGAACAAAATCAAGATATTAGTGGAGGATCACCCATGACGGTCAAACTTTTTGGAAGGAAGCAGTAGAGAGGAGCAAAGCAAAAGCAAACAAAAAACAGTCTAAATATACAACAAAATTTACAACTGTTGAACAGTTGAAACGATAGCTTATATATTGTGTCTGTAGCACATATTTAAGCAATATTCCAAGTATTCAGCCAAATAAAATCAGGAGGAGAAAGATATTTAAGCATACAAATGAAACTAAATGCTTTATTTGAAATTACTTTATTAATTGATCTCTCAAGTCTCAACACATAAACCTACAAACACTACGTAGTATATGTATCAATTTTAATATTGAAATTACTTACCAAAGTTCAATATTGAATTCGAAGATTCAAACTGTAAAGAGAACTAGAGAAGTAATCCTTAATGGTTTATTCAAATGAAACTAAACCAACTGGGACAGCAGACACCATTTGTAGTGCCTACAGATAAATAGCACTACCTTTTCCACAGCAGATGAAAGCACTCACATACTAACCACCCATTAGGCCAAATTAACATATCCAAGAATCAACAAAAGTCATCATCTCGATACATGGAAGTGAATTATTGCCTTGGGAAGTACCTTCTTTGCTGAGTCAGTTTTAGTTGTGTTGTCAATTCATTATTTTCCACCTGGTAGTACATAAAACCAAACAATAGTCATCAGACTAGAGAAAATTTGAAAAACAACATGAACAAAGTGCAGGGTTCCAAATCAAAATGAATGAAGTGTACAAATTTTAAGAACATTTTCTTTCAAATGCAAAAAAGCATATATAGCCATGGAAACACCCTGCTGCTGACATGGAAAACAGGTTGAAAATTCTGTCCAAACATAAAAAGTCAAGAAATTATGGGGTCTGTGAGCTTAACCCGAAGTGCACGCAGCCAATCCTCGTACTGGGACACCACTTGCCTCTGATGTTGCAAGTCCAAGTTCAGATGTTCTTCATACTCATTCAGATGTACATTTTTTGCTTCCACTTCTCGCTGGAGAGCAAGAGCTTCATGATCATATCGGTGATAATTCTCATCCAATTGCATCTGTGAAAATTTTTAAACAGTAGAAGAAATTAAACTATATATCTCCTGCTAATGTTGCTCAAATAATTTGCAGAGAAAATCACAGAATAAGATAGAGAGCTCTTCAAGCCTATAGCTTAAATCCTTTGATGGACAGAAGTTTCTTACTATATATTAGGGGCCATTGAAATTTAAGTGTAGTCTCCTTTTTATAAACTACTCCTTCCATCAAGGAATTTTCATTAACAAGTCTCACTGTTACCTATTCACAAAGAAATTCCTAATTGGATGAGTTTTTATCTATTTCTCACTCTAATTATAATAAAATAAATCTCTCTTTTTTTTCAGGAATGAATATGATAAATCTAAGTCTAAATGTACCCTATATATATGTGGGTCACATCACATTTTCCTAAAATAGGGAAATTCACAATAAGTAAACAAAGCCATAAAAAGAAACAAGCCAATATTAGAATTAAAGGAAAAATAAAAATTTCCTCACTTTTAATCCACAAACTATCAATTGCTACATTTATAACCTATGAAGTTTGGACTGGAATGAAATTAGTAGGGTTGCTCTAAAATCTACATTTTAATCAAAACTTTAAATGGTCAAATGTAATAATAAAAAATTTGTTATAAGAGGAAAGGAAAGAACAATACATCTTTGGCTAACTGAAGATGACTTTTCTCGACAGTGTCTGCATTTGTTTTGATCTCGTTCATGAGAGTCTTGAACAATCTTGTACCATTAACTCTGGCATCATGTTCAGAGTGAGCATTCCATATCTGTCTAACAGAGCAGTCCACCCAATAATCAAGAGCTTTCATGGGAGCGTTCTGTAACCTCTCGCTCATGATAGCTTCTTTTTCTTTCTTCAGCTGCCTTCTCGAAAACCAAACAAGAAGTCAAATTTTTAAGCCAATAAATAACATGTACTCAGGTTTTCTTGGACGTTTCTAATAAAATCAAGATTAAATAAGCTACAAGAAAATTATAAAGAAAAAAAGCAATTGCAAAGCTTTTTATTAACCAACGGCATCCGCTTTTAATAATAGCTTTTTATCATCAAACCAAGACACCAATTAGTTTTTGGTGTAAACAAGCATTGAACCCCAAATCACTTATTCAATCAAGAAGAAGAAAAAAAAAAAGCAGTTGATATAGTGCAAAAAGATTTGCATTCTTTATAATCGGTGGGTGACTTCTACTTGTGAATATAAAATATGCAATTGCTATAAGAGAATCAACAAAAAGTACACACATGATTACAATATTGAATTAATACTCAGAGTTGGAAAGACATTTTAATCAAACAAGAAGGGAAGAGAACGAAGAAAATGAGAGTACCCTTGAGAAAGAAACTTGGTTTTGAGAGGTTAAGATCTGAGTGCTAATAGTGACTCTGGTTTGAGAATTGAGAAATTTGAGAGCTCTTCGTTTGAGTAGCGGAATAGAGGAAAAAGGTGAAGAAAAGTGTGTCTACACTACAATGCTATAGGCTCTTATAAACGGTCTGAGTAAATTAGTTAAGTTAGTTACTTCCCGCTCCTTTGGGTTTTGGCTTTTTTTTTTTTTTTTTTTCTTTTCCTTTTTTTTTTTCTTTTTTTTTTTTCAGCTTCGGTCAGAGTAAATTAACGGATTGTTCTAGTACAGTGGATTGTGGGTCTTGGTTGATAGGAAAAAAAAAAAAAAGTTAATCACCAATGCTAGGACTAGGACCCAACAAAATTAGCAATTTTTTTTCACTTGTTGGGGCAGGCACATTGTGATTTTCAATATGTTACTTTAACATGGGTTATCATTGAAATAATTTTTATTGTAATTCAACCATAAACTGTCAACTTAATTGTTGTAAAATTGGGTTTATAGTTATTGAAAGACAACAACTTTACATATCATATACTATTTGATATGAAGGATATAATAATAATAATTTAAAAGCTCCAAACATATTTAGAGCCTTAAACTTTAACTCCTAATAGGAAAATAATATGTACCCTTAAAAAATGGGTCAATCAATGGATTATTATCAATGGGTCTATCAACAAGTCTAGTGTGAAAAAAGAAAAGTCATATTAGTCGAGATGACAAGTTATTCTTTGCAGGTAAAAAAGACATGTTAATGGTAAATCCAAATGATAATCAGAAAAAATTACCAATTCAACTATTCTTAAAAAATAATTGTGTAGAGTTACTTAGGTATGATTTGTAGTTATGCTGTGTTTGTTTTACCTAAACATCATTTTCAGAAAATCATTTTTCTAATTTCAAGTGTTTGGTGTCATTGAAAATGTTGTTCAACCTAAAAGGTTTACCATAAAATTTGGGGTATTGTGGAATAAAATGATTTACACCTCTATATTCAAGCAAAAAAATTTACACATCACACAACTCATCAACTCCAACCTCCACCCCACATCACCACTCGTCTATCTCATCATCAACACCGATTCCTGATTCTCTCTCTCTCTACTTACATAATTTTTTTGTACTTTTTGGGTTTGAAATTGTTTACTATACATTTTTTTGGGAGCAGACAAAATGTGGGAAAGTAGTAAAAAATATGTTTTCTAAAGCACTTTTAGGAACACATATTTAAGCAATATTAATTGTCAAGTATTCAGCCAATGAAATCCAGAAAGAGAGATATTTATGCACTACTAATCTCTTTATCAAGGTATATTTCTATAATTAATTTATTTGATCTTGAAGTCTGAACACAACCTCCTTGACCATTGCGACAATAAAAAGATTCTATTAACAGAAAGAACCAAACATCACTGGAAAACACCTAGTCTGGGAGAGCTGAGATGGTCACGGGCCCCCATGAGACAAAGAGAGTGCTAGTAAGCTAGATTATGGGCCCAAGACTTAAACTATCCGTTTATTAAAGCAGTGGCCCAACAAGTAAACTTAGGCAGTACAAACTTAATATTCCAAATCAATAATTTTCCATCCCCTAAACTAAGTGGCTAAATCACTTTTTCAGGTTAAGAATTTATTCCTTTTCACAAGGAAAAATCAAGGTTTAAATCCTCCCCCTATTGAATTGTCAAAAATTAAAATTAAAAAAAAAAATGAAAATTACATCTTCAGATTTGACTAACAATTTCAAGCCTAGCATCCCCACTCCAAATCTTATATTATTTATCTCAGTTTGCTCATTTTTGTTTTAGTCAATAAAGCTTCTTTTTCGTCATAGCTTCCCCTTCAACCCATTTTAGCAGTAGTCCATACCATAACTACAAGACTTTTGAAAACAAAAAAATGCCTCATACCCATTGGTAAGTACACTCATACACTAATTGTTCTCACTAGCTGCATCGATGCAATGGCCAGTTTCATATTTTTAAGTACTCATTGATCATTATAATAAGCACAAATTGATCATTAAAACTACATATCAACTGGTTTATCTCTTTGGGTTATATAACATTTCATTTTTTTTAATCCTTTCTTTATATACGAGGAATTTGATTCTAGTCTTTTGTATATTGACCCAAAAAAAAAAACCTTCATCAAATGACTAGCACCCACAGCTCAATGAAATGATTAATTGCTAAATCATAGAGGCATTAGCCTAAGAGCCTGTGATCAACAAGAGCTAGATAATATCCATTCAAGCAAATTATGCAATACTAGAGAAAATGTGTCAAGAATGTAAAGGGCCTGCAATTCGCCATATAACCTTGAATTTGATTAAATTAAAAGATCTTCAAACAACACAGTTAATTCAAAGAATCTTATCATTTCCCGGTAAAAAGTTTGGGAAAAGATGAAAATGAACAATATACAAAACTCTATAAAATTACATAATTTACATTCACGAAATCAAACCATATCAACCAAGATGAATGGCAGAGAAGACACCATTGGCCACCTCCATGAAATGATGCACAACCATGACCGTCGACGCCGGAACACTCATCGTGATGAGTGCAAGCATCCCAAGAGCCAAGCTAGGCCTTGTGTTCATCAAATGTGATTGCAATAACCCCACTAGTGTACAAATATATTCATCATAACATGTGTAATACTGCTTCTCCCACTCCATCCAATCCTCTGGAGGTTCATAGTTCCTTTCAATCATCTTCATCTCATGTATGCGTTTCCTCAAAATGATCATACTTTCATCGACCAAGCATCCTCCATTATAATCTGCAGGCTCGTACGAGTCTCTTCTAGCAGCAAAAGCCATGGCTAAACTTGATCTTCTCCCATGCAAGAATTTCACACTCTTACATTCTGATTTGCTAAAGGGAATTGGCTGAATAGGAAGTACTGAGGAAAGTAAAGAAGTTGTTTCCATTGCTAAACAAAAGTGAATATCAAAGCGGAAAGATGGATGAGGAAAAGGGACTTTGGTTTTCATATTTATAGATAAGAATTTCAAGATCTAAGCATTGCAAAACTTTGATGGGTACTCGACACGTGTCCTTTCAACGCCGCCCTTTTAATATTATTTATATTTATTATTATAATTATTACTGCTCAATAATATTTATGGAGCCAGGTGCTGGTTTGTCATTGGCCCTTTGTGCCTCGGAAAGCTGGCTAGCAATAGGGTCGGCGTTTATATGTTATTTAATTAACTAAAACATTATAATAAAAGGAAGACCGAACCGTTTATCAACTAAAACATTATAATAAAAGGAAGACTGAATCGTTATAACTAAGTTGAGTTATTAATCCATATTTGTTGTAGTGTGTGTGTGTCTAACATAATATATGCCACTATTATGCCACTTTACATGGAGATTACATGTGGATGTGGGTACCATATACAATAAGAAAGTGACAATAAGGAATCAAAAAAAAAAAAAAGTCTATCAAAAAAAAAAAATTTTTGAGAGTGGCAGAGCACTTGACTTTTTGAAAATTTCATTTATAGCACTACCAAATTGATAAACTTCAAAGTACATGTGAATCAACTTCCTCCCCCCCTAGAATTTTAAAGGGCAAAAAGTTTATTGGTAGAGTTCACTTTGATCCCCCTTGAATCTTAAAATTCATTAAGGAAAGCCCCAATATAAAAAAATCAATTAATTCAAAGAACCAAAAAATAATAGCACTCGCTCATTGTTTGGGCTAATAAAAGCCCGTTTAGTAATGTTATTCTAGTAACGTTGTGTGTGGTTAAAAAAGTGTATAAAAATACGTGTAATATTATTTAAAAACTGAAAACATACCAAACGGATCCTAACTCTCCCGATTTTTCCTTTTTGTATAAAAAGTTCATTTAGAAACCAAAATAAACTATATAAGGAAAAGGAAAAACAAAAGTTCCCTTGTAAGTTGTAAGATCTTTTTGTATTTTGAATCTTTGATTACACGTGAAAAAGCTAGTAGACTGATAAAAAGCCTATCTTCTCTCTGGTAAAGTGGTACAGCATATATGCCGGTACCTCACAATGGGGTGGGACCCACATACTGTGGGGCCCATCCCTCTGTGAGGTACCCGGCACATATGTCGGGTACAGCATATAAAAATCGCTGGTAAAGGAGTGCTTGCTTAGCTTTTACCTATACTTCAGTAGATTAACGCCACGTACGTGTACCACACACAGTATGAAGCCACTTCATGTACCACATGTCCACGGTAAGAGATAAGTTGAGTTTATTATATTTCTTTACTTTATGCTTTGGTTGTTGTTTTGTATTTTGTTTCTTTTTTATACTTTATACTTAATGCTTCGTGTACATAGTATTTTATGCTTTTGTTTGATTGCATATAGACAATGTTATACACTTCTTTGTGTGAAAAAAAGATAACAGTATAAATAGTTTATAAATTTTAATATCAATGATTTTTAAAGTGTGAGTAATTTAATGAAGAAAAAATATATATTTTAAGAAAAAAAAATGTTCAAGATTGAGTAAATACTTTTGTTGTATATGGTTTGGCCCTAAAAAAAAATTCTGGCTCCGCCAAAAAATAATAGCATTCACTAATTCTTTGGGCTAATAACTACTCCGATTTTTCCATTTTGTATAAAAAGCTCATTCAAATCTGAACACCAAAAAAACTATAACAAATTCCCAAATCAGTATTGCTCAAAGAAAAATAAAAACCAAATAAACTATAGAAGGAAAAACGAACTTGTCTAGATATTACTCAGAGTCTATAGAATTGATTAGACAATGCTCAAGATTCTGGTATTTAATGTGCAAGAACAGGAAAGAAGCTAATTCAAGAACATAAATTTAATCAATTTTGACTGATCAAAAGTTGAATCTATAGAATCAGTTTTTCAACCCATCAAACGTTTAAGGTTTCAGACCTATTTCACTAAGTATATAAAGAAAACCATAAGGCACGTTTTAGAAAACTTTGGAGCTGCTTAGTTTGAGATCTAAAAGGTTTTGTGCATTCTCCTTTCAAAGTCATTACTGGAAATCAATCTACATACAATCTAAACTAGTAGATCTAAAGTTGCTACAAACTAGTCATCAAATGTGCTAAATCTAAACCTTCAATTGGGTGATCTTGGAGTTGTAGACTGGAGGTCTATGTTGGAGTAAATCTTCAATGAGATTTTGAAGTGCGTGGATTAGAGGTTTACATTGCAACAGATCACTGTAAGGGAAGTCTGTGAGATTCAGAGCTCAGTTGGGTAACTAAAGTTAGATTTATTACGAATAGGGTTATTCTTATTTGTAAATCTCAACTGTTGCCTTAGGATTGATTAAGTCAAGCCCCCCCAATTTTTTTTGTAAAACTGGTTTGGTTTCCTACTTTTCCGCTGTGCATGATATTTTTTATTAATTTTTTAAATTATGGCATTCATAATTAATCTAATTAACAATTTGACCTTAAAATTGGTTAAATATTAGGGGTGTAAAACTAATATATATAAAGTACATGTATTATTTTTTACTACTACATATTTATCAAGTACTTCTAGATGACCTCCTACAAGGGTAGCCACATAAGGGCTCATTGGTCTTAGGAGCGTAAACCTAGTAGTCTCAAATTCAATTCACCATATTATCCATCCATAGGGTTTGTGGGATATCTCATAAGCAAGAAGTGAAATAGCCCAAACAATGGCTAGAAGCCTAGAACACCACTTCCTTATATCACACACAAAAAGGGTACTTCATTGGGCTTTAGCTAAGATCAAGTATTGTAAATTCTCAAGGTTTTCATATTGCATTTTCAGTCAGAACTGTCAAACTAGCACTTTCAACCTCCAAAATAAGATTATTTGGAAACGCCTCTCAAACAAAGAGACACAGGCTAATATCAGTCAACAACACAACCTTCTGATTTGTGTCATCTGTTGTCATTGTTTTTGCTAAATGGTTGGGGATTAATTTTGTGTTCTTAAGCTTATATCAGGGTCCCATTCTATAAGCTGCTGCAAATCCAAAGAGGCCCAATCCTAAGGAATCCGGTTCAAAGAAAACAAGATACAATATACGCAAGTCTAAAGGATATGATACACGGGTTCCGCCTCTCAACCAAGTTTGGTATTTCAAACCCTGACGTAAATTTAACTTGACAGTGCATGTCGATTAACTATGGCTAGTTTTAGTGCAACCAAAACCTACATTCAAACTACTGAATCAACAAAAATTGACCAACCCAAAGTACAAGAAACGAAAAAACAAGCAAGAAATGACTATTTTCTCTTTTTCTCTTCTTACCAGTTGAGACGAGTTAGGAACGATTTCTAAAGATAGGAGTAAAAGGCAACTGCAACACAGTTAGATCCAATGGGAGAATGGTAACAGTGAATATTAATGTAATGAAATGTAGTGGTATCATATGGATAATGCGATTTTATGTTTCTTCCGTACATGTCCGTTGTCAAACTAAGGTTACCATGAGGATAAACTCTTTCACAAAGCTTTCCAAACTTTTCATATTACATACACCACAACAGCAGAGCAACCAAGAATATATGCCCCAACATTTGGGTTTTACTTTTACACAAAAAAAAAATTTGAATCTGAAAATCCAATTTAGTAGTGCTACATGATTGAAAAGAAAAAGAAAAACATATGAAAAAAAAAAAATATATATATATATATATATATACCATATACATATTATAAATAAAGCATAGTAGGAAACAATTGAGAATCTTGGGTTAAAGAAGTGAACCATGTATTCATTGTGGAAGACTGTTAACTGCATCAGTCATCATAAGAGGAATGCGGAGCAGCAGTACATCCAGGGTCAAAGGGGTCTTCAGAACCACAGCAATGCCAGTATTGAAAGACTTTTCCGGAGTCGGGAGAATCCATGGTGCCTCCTGAGTAAACACTCTCAAATTTCCTCCTTGTTTCTCCTGAGTGAGCCGGGGATGAAAATGTATGCAAATCAAACTAAACTTCAAAAGACAAGCAAAAGTGAACACCTAAAACAGCAAACATAATATGTATAGTACTAATCAAAAATAGTACGGAAATTTTTTTTCTATATTATTGGCAAGTTACACACATACCTAATAATTCTTAAACCCAAGACTACGCATAAACCATTATTATGAGATGAGGAAGTGTCATTTGAGCTAGAGTTCATTGGCAAGTTCACATTTGTTCTAAACAACTTTTTTTTAATAATTATTTTGGTACAATTTAAACAAAGGGAGGAGTAAAATTCATTTTTAAGGTTAAAAGCCTTTTGCTTACCAAGCTTTCTGAAACAATTCAAGAAATCCATCCAATTCTATAACTCCAAACTTCATGTGGAACTTCAGGTATATGCATGTCTTTAAGTACCACAAATGGAAATTTTCGCATTGAACTAGTAATACATCATGAAAATCACAGAAGTGTAGCATAAACAAATTAACCTGTATACTTCTCCTTTCTAATCCGATCAATATTATATGATCACTTAAATTATAGCAATATGTGGATATCACAAAAAGATATGACTCATGACTATTCAAACCATAGCTGCATGTACAAAGCCAAATATTTTGCTTTTGTCAAACACTATAAACACTCTTGTCAATTTCTCACATAAAGTTTTCTTCTTTCTTCCGAGGGGTGGCAACATATTTTGAGCAATAAGTTGACAACAAAAAGAATTAACACATGACCTTTAAAACAAAGTTTTCTCAACTCCTATGGTGCATAATTGTAAATGAGTACACCACCACATGACTTGCTTCTATTGTACAAAAGAATTTTTCATATTCTAGCATTAGAAAGCTAGTAACAACATAAGAATTTCCAATTAGTATGATAGAATAGCTTCATGTTTAGTTGACTCATCATCATGTTGAAATTTGTCAATACATTGAAAACACCTTTGAAATAGTCTATTTTCTCAAGATTACTTACCTATGAATCTGCAACTCATATTAGGGGGAAAAAAAATAAAAATAAAGAACTGGATATATTACAGCACCCAACAACTATCATGTTCATATTTTAACACCTTTGAGTTAATAAATTAAGGAAACATCTTTTGTTGTACATGATGGAGTATGTTATAGCAACCAATAACATGCTAAAAATTGATTGTTATTATTGCTCAAAATATGTAATTTTTAATCGCTACTGCACTCTTTTTCACCACCTTTCTCAAAATTGATTGGTAACTCCAAAACACAAGAAACATGGATTTCACATTTCAGTCACTACTTCATTCCTTTTTTACCATGCACCTTGCATAATCTACATGTAATTTTCCTCCAACCTTTCTTTCTTTGAAATTAAAATTTTGGTTTCCTCTACTTACATCATGAAACGTTGATACTAATTCAAAAGTTGTCACCCACACTAGAAGTATATAGCCTAATACCATAGATAAAGCCTTAGAAAATCTATCCCCAAGAAATATGATCATCTCTATTTCACTTGAAATGAAGATGTAACACTTTATACACTATCAGATTCAGGAAATAAAATCCTAACTGTGAAATAGACAGTCACTCTCTCCATTTCATGTGAAATGGAGAGATAGAGGATCCTAATTCCCCTATTAAGAATGCATCATCAGGCCTTTACTTAAATGTCTTGGGAGTCTTTGTAACAAACTTCTCATTACCTTGTGTTTAAGGTGAATCTAACACTATTTAAGCTTCAACTATATATACATATATATATATATGACAAAGCTTAGGCATTGTACCTAAGGTCCTAATTGAATTCAACTATGTAGCTGTATTGACTAATGCAGCATAATTAAATTCATTCATATGGTTTATTGCTCAATGAGACTACATCACTGAATTTATTTGGGAAACCTTCTTTAATTTTTCATATATATATATATATATATATATATATCAATTAAGATTTAAAGGTCCATTTCAGAAGACTTAACATGAAAATTATAGACTATATAGACATTTCCTGACTAACAAAATCACTGACATTTCATGTACTAATAATCTATTAGCAAACAAAGAAACAAATAAATAGTTCAAATGTGTTCTGCTTATGCGTGTGTGTGTGTATACACGAAATTGGAAAAAAAAAATGAAAAAATAAAATAAAATAAAGCAGGAATGATAATAAAGAGTGGTACTTACCACCAAAGTGAGCAGTGTGGTAGCGACAAGAGCGAGGGTGATTGAGAGCTGGGTTGTATTGGGTCTTGCAATTCTTGCATGTTCTTAGGCTATATTTCCCATTATTATTGTACTGTGTTGCTGCTGGTTTCGCCGAGCATTGAACATTAAGGGTTCCCTGCGATAATATCTTCGTTGCTAGTCCTTGGACTTGAGGAACAATCAATGGGTTTTGATGGAACAATCTCAACCCAACAACCATGGCTCTCTCTCTCCAAGTCACTGAGTCTGAGAGTGAGAGAAACAGTGCTTCAGTGACAACCAACGGGGTTTGATTTGGATCAGGACAAGAGACTTTTGATTTTGTATCTTATTAGGATTCAAACATTTAACAGGTCTGGTTTCACCTCAAGTATGCCTTAGATTATGTTTTTTTTTTTTTTTAAACCAAAAAAAAAAAAATACAAGACTTCCAATATTCTATAATTATTTTCTCTAGACATTGTTTCTGCAAAACTATTTTATTAAGCAATTGCTAAAAGCAAAAATATTTTTTTGATAAGTAATAAACTCCATTGAAAATAGATATATGGACAAAAAGATAAAACAAGGCACACGGGTAGTGTACCAAGAAAACTAAATACATTTTAATTTTCTCTACAACCAAATTGACAGGAAAATCAGAAAAACAGAATATAAAGAAACCATAAATATGACATTTGAACTCAAAACCCTAAATATTAAAAAATTTAGCTCTAAAACAAGCCCAAAGTCATGCCATAACAAATATTGTCATCTTCATGCCATCGTTGATAGTTGTCATTGTCGTCACATTCACAGACCACATAGAACTATAATCATTCCCACAGCCACTTGCAAATTGCCATCCTAGATCTTCACTTGTTGTTGGTCTCTCTCTCTCTCTCTCTCTCTCTCTCTCTATTAGTAGAACAGTCAAAATGGCAACAACAACAACAACAAAAACAACCTCCGCAAATTTAAAAAAATAATAATAATAATAATAATGCAAAAGACCAATCCATACTAAAACTCACTTTAGAGATTTTTTTTGACAATTTCAAAGCTAGACTTGGTGCACTTCTGGTGAGACACTCACACTGACACTCCTACATCATTGATGTGGGTGTCTACTGAAACTGATCAAACTTCAAAGGGACTGTCTTTTTGTAATTTCTTTTACTGGGTCGAATTTTTTGTGTTATTATTATTATTTTTTTCTGGCTTGAAATTGGTTGGAATTTTCAAGTAATGAAGGGGTTGATGCATCTTTGCTTTATTTCCTATGAGGGTTTGCTTGTGTTGCTTTATACTAGTATATATGTTTGATTAATTTTGATTATGAGCGTCATTATTCTTTGCTGAGTTCTTTTGCTGCATCTCATTCTCTAGTTCTTTTGTTTGGCATAGATAATCCATGAGTTCTTTAATTTTTACATTTTTACTATCTATATTTCAAACTGCTACTTAGTGAAAAAATGAATTGTCTTCATATTATCAATAAGAATCCAAAGCCACTCTACTTCCACTTGTTTTTCTTTAGAAAATAACATGGTGATTAAACAAAACCCTCACAAGCATGTGGCCTTATCATAATTGTGGGGAAGAGTGAGATTCATATGGCCTGGTCTCGACAAATTGTCACAAATGTTGGAATAGACAGAGGTTTAGGACCGAAGAACGAACCTATACATAAAGGGGCTAATGATTTGTTTGGACTTATAGTCAAGCTCAGATTTATAATCCTACCGTTAGTTAATTCAAAGATTTAACCATTCTTGCTTAGGGATTACTAGAATTTGTGAGTTACTAGATTTGCTTCTGATCTATGATCCTACCCATGGTTAGTTCAACAATCTAGTCCAAGATTTCACACTCTTATGCAGAGTTTGATTAGAACTTTTGAAGCATTGGATTTTCTTTTGAAAGTGAGAATCACATTCTTTTAAAAGTGTTTATTATTTGATTGTGTTTCAAAGCTAGAATTCATAAACTTTTTATAAGAATTCTTAAACTTTTTACTGCCACTTCTGTCATCAAAGCTTATAGCATTTACACTAACAAACAACAGAAACAGAAACCCAAATACCCACATAAAAAAAAGAAGCAGAAACCCATCACCCAAAAAACTTATCTATCACACCAAAACTAAAATCAGCTAAACAAAACAAAAATGAAAATGAGTACTTAAAAAATATAGGCAATAAAAATCAAAATATTAAATTGAAGGTTTTGAAATTGAATGCTAACCTTGAAACAAACAAAGACAGTCACCGAATTTTCTTCTTCCACTTTCCTTACTCTCTCTTTCAATCTGCAGTAAAAAAAGACGAACACCGTTTAAATCTAAAAGCAAACAGAGGGATAAGATAGGAGTCAAAAGACGAAACTGTCCCCAACAACTCTTTCCGCTTATTATAAATCAAAAGTTTTTAAGGGTAGAAGAGTAAATTCATCTTCACTCAATAAACAAACCCAAAAACAAAATGAAGTCCATTCCTGCCGTTTTAACGCTTCCACAGTCGTTTTGCTAACTCTCCTTCTCTTTATATATATATATATATACACGAAATGATTTTGTCTGTTATTTTTGATCCAGTAATCAGTCACCCCACTCGCACACTTACTTGCTTGACACACTTTTGTGGATTTGTTGTTGTAAACTTGTAAACCACAACCAAAACCACAACTCAGATTGGTAGATAAAATGAAAAGGTAATAAATAAATAAATAAATAAAGAGAAGATAATCAGGAATGCTAGGACCCAACAAATTTAGCAATTTTTGCTCACTTGTTGGGGCAGACACATTGTGATTTGTAATATATTACTTTCATTTGGATCATAATTAAAATCATTTTTATTGTACATCAATCACAATCTGTCAACTCGATAATTGTATAAAATTGGGTTTATAGTTATTGAAAGACAACAATTTTTCATATCATATATTTGATATGAAGGATAAAAAAAAATAAAAATAAAAAAAGGCTCCAAACATATTTAGAGCCTTAGCTTCAACCCATAATAGGAAGATGGTATATGCTTTTAAAAAATGGATCAATTAATGGATTATTATCAATGGGTCTATCAAAAAGTTTAGAGTAAAAAAAAAGGTCGCGACGGTCGAGATTTCAAGTTATTCTTTGTAGGTAAAAAAGTCATGTTAATGGTAAATTCAAATGATAACCAAAAAACTTATCAATTTAACTATTGTTAAAAATTATACAAAAATAATTGTGTAGTGTTATTTATGTATTATTGGTAGTTAGGCTGTGTTTGTTTTACCTAAAAATATAAAAAAATATTTTTTCCAATTTCAAGTGTTTGGCGTCACTAAAAATGTTGGCCAACTTGAAAGGTTGACCATAAAATTTGGGGCATTGTGGTATAAATTGATTTACGCCTCTATTATCAAGCAAAGCATTTTACACATCACACAAAAGTTATCAACTCCAACCTCCACTCCCACACCCCACATCACCACTCCTCGATCCCAGAACTCTAGTTCATGGATTCTTAGGTTTCTAGTCATCATTGATCATGACATGAGAAAACTAAAATCTTACATCTCAATAGATCGTGTGGTGTCAAGCTTATAGTCAAGATTTAATGAAGCTTGACCAATTGAGTTGCAATCGAAGCACTAGAAACTCATCTTTTTTAGCATATTCTTGAGCCAATTCTTGTGTCTCCAACGTAGATCTTCAAAGCCTAAATTAGACAATAAAAGTACAATTCAATTACATCGAAAACATGGTTTTGGAAATAGTTTTGGCAAAACCATTTCCAAAACCATGTTTTCAGTTGAACAAAACATACAGTTGACCAAAAAAAAAAACCTAACACTTCTTTTCCTTGTTATATGTTTAGTTGACAAAAATTTAATAATCAATAAAATGGTTGAGTAAACAGATGCCTTTAGAGTATCTGCTAATAGTTTACTTTAGTTAATTTGTTATACTAATTTCATGGGAAATATATAAAGTTATCAAAAAAATCAGTTGCTTATTTCCCATAAAAAATATCTAAAAATATTTCCTAAACCAATGCTCTCAAGGTGGACGAAAAATGACCGAAGTGGATAGAATGGTTCAAATAGGACCAATGTGGACTGAATAAGATCAAAATGGGCCGAATAGAATGAAAATGGACTGTATGGACCAAATAAGACTAAATGGATCCAATAGAACCAATGTGGATAGAAAGGACCGAAGTGAACAGAATGGACTGAATAGGACCAAATTGAGCCGAATAGAAGCAAAGTGGACTGAATAAGACCAAATGGACCGAATAGAACCAAAGTAAACTGAAGTGGACCGAGTAGGACCAAAGTAGACAGAATGGACTGAGTGGAACCAACATGGACCAAATAGGATTGAAGTGGACAATAGTACACAACAAAAATATAAGAGAAACAAGTTTGTAGTGGTAAAATTTGATTTAAAATAAAATAAATAAAATAATGATGTTGTAAAGCTTTCAAAGTGAGGTAGAAAATATAAATAAAGAATATATCTTGTAGTCAATTTGGGTTTCAATGTATTTGGCATCATAAAGAAGGGTGCACACAAACATTGTAAAATGTGATATTTTTCTGAAAATATTTTATTTCGAAACAAACATAGCATAAATTGCAATTATGAGAATTTTCACCCCTAAAACTAGTAAAATTTCTCACCATTTTAGTATTTCTAAACATTAAGATCTAAAAGTTGAGATTCATAATTCAGATGAGAGAAAAGAATATTATTCGCCTAATATTGAATTATTATACAATTGAGAATCAAAATGGTCAATTAAAAAAATTAATTATCTTCGTATTAGGTCATCTCATGAGTTGTTGAAAACACCTTCATTTTTGGTTCACCACAATTATTTAGTGTGCTTTGGTTTGCATAATAAATGATAAATCTTTCCTTTTATTTATTTATTTATTTTTTTTGAGAAAAAAACTCTCCTTTTAATTAGTTCTTGGTAGAGAAATTATTTTTATTTTTTAACCTTTGCTTGCTCCATTACACATAAGTATCCTATCATTCATAAATGGTTTAAATTTTTTTTTTTTTTTTTTACCTTAGCTTGGTCCATCATGCATTGTAATTTTTTTTAGTTGATATAAATCGATTATTCATTTTTGCATTTTCCATTTTTAAAAAAATATTATTGACTTGTAAATTAATATGATATCAACGTTGAGACATAATAGTTTTCTTTTTTTTTAATATGAACATCCTACCATCCATAAACGGTTTAAAATCCATGCTTCCTGCCGAGATCACTAACAACGCACTATTAATTGGGTAATTTTCTGTGCACGGTGAACACAACCAAAGCATGAGTGAAGGATTACCTTTTGGAGGTAAGGAGGAAGCATTAGAGATATGCAAAGCAATAACAAAAAAAAAACGTACGAAAAAATTCATTCAGATGATATGTTATGAAATAGATGTATCACAAAAGTGATATATTGTGAAATAAGTTGTAAAAGTGATTGTCTATAGCGTTATTGAAGCAATGCTGCCTTGTATTCATCCAAAGAAAATCCGAAACACACAGATATTTAAACAACACTAATCCCTTTATCAAGGTATATTGCTACAATTGATTTATTTGATCTCTGAACACATAAACCTACAAACGCCTATGATGTTTATCAATTTCAATATTGAAATTACTTACCCATAAAAAAGATTCAATATTAAAATCGAGGTCACAAACAGTAAAGAGAAGAATCTAATAGGGGAAAGTCCACACAAACCAATTGGGACAGTAGACACCATTTGTAGTACCTTCAGATAAATTGCACAACCTATTTCACAGCAGTTGAAAGCTCTCACATACTAATACTAACTATGTACCTATTAGGCCAAATTAACGTATCCAAGAATCAATAGAAGACATCAGAGTGCAGGGAGGTCGCTTAGCAAAGTGGACATATCAATCATCTTCTCCTGGTAGTGCATCATATAATCAAACAATGGTCATCTTTAGACTAGAGAAAATTTAGAAACAACAGTAGACATATAGCTAATTAAATCATGGAATGGTTGTAAATAAAGCAATGATCCAATCCAAATGACTAATGAAGGAACACTCTGCTGCTGACATGGCAAACATGGCTGAAATTCTGTCCAAACATAAGATCATATACTCTGAGTCAAGAAATACGGGGTTTGTGAGCTATACCTCTAAATTACTCAGCTGATTCAGGAAATAGGACCCCACTTGTTGCTCACGTTCATATGCTGCCCGAAGAAGTGCTTCTCTTTCCTGTGGAAATTTTAGAACAGCTGAAAAAATTAAACCATACCTCCTGCTAAGTGATAATGTTGTTCAAATAATCCTTAAAGAAAAGCACAAAATAAGATAGATCTCTTCAAGCCTATAACTTATCCCCTTTGAAAGCACATTGATGGACACAAGTTTCTTCCTGTGCATCAACATCAAATTTTTCTGGAATTGGGAAATTCACAATAAATAAACAAAGCCTCATAAGGAAACAAACTATTCTTATATTTAAGGGTAAAATACAATTTACTACATTGTAGTTTGACTTTATTTCAATTGTTACATTTGAACTCCTAAAGTTTGGATTAAATTTGAATTCCTAAAGTTAATTATAAGGATTCTACCTAAATTAATGGATTTTGCATTTTGTGGACAAAATTTACATTTGATCTCATCTGGTGTTGATGCATTGCAAAAGTCTTCATATGTAGATATTTTCTTGCCGATATAACATTCTCCTTCTGGTACCGCATCATAAAATCAAACAATAATCATCAGACAAGAGAAAATTTAGAAAGATTTTTTTTAAAAAGAGAGTAGACATATGGTTAATTGAAGTCATGCAATGACTGTAAAGTATCAAGGATCCAATCACAATGACGAATGCAGGAAGCTTAAGTGCGCAATTTTTATGAACATTTTTATTCAAATTACGGGATCTGTGAGCTAAACCTTTAATGTTCTCTGCCCAATTTGGTACTGAGTCACCAGTTGCTTCACATGTTGCAACTCCAATTTCCGTTCTTCACACTTTTTCTGAAGTTCTTGTTGGATAGCCGATGACTGCCTGAGAATTATACATTCCTGCAAGAGTGTTTGTCCTAGTTCCACCATCTGTGAGAATATGAAAACAGTGGAAGAAATTAAATAATTAAAATAAACTCACTATAAACTGGTCACATATTTTTTTCCTAATAAAGATAATCTTCAATCAAATTCACATTTTGTCTAGAATAGTGAAATTCACAATAAGCCTTAATAAGAGAAAAAACAAGCCCTTATTAGATTTAAGGACAAAATACAATTTACTTCCTAGTTTGACTTTATAAAAATTTAATACACAAACTTTTAATTGCTACATTTGAACCACTAAAGTTTGAATTAAAATAATATTGTTAGGATTCCATCCAAATTAACGGATTTTTCATTTTGTGGGTAAGTAATTTACCCCCTTATGATTTGACCCACTACTCACAGGTGTTTTTAATTGTTATGTTTTAACTCCTAAGGTTTGAACTGAAATGAAATCATTAGGGTTATGTTGGATGGAATTATAACGATTTTGTTTTAGCCCAAATTTTAAGGAGTCAATGTAACAATTGAAAATTTGTGCAATAAAATTGTGAAATGACTAAACCACAAGAAGATAAATTATGATACATTGCAGTAACAGAAAATTGATAGCAAACTAAACAACCTGGTTAATCTCAGTGTTTGCACTTGCACGGATGGATGACTCAAAAGCCTCGAACAGTCTTGAAACACGAGCAATAGCATCATCTTCATTGGAGGCATTCTTCATTTCTCTAACCAAGAGCTTCGCCGAGCCAACACGGTCCACAGGAGTATTCTGTAACTCCTGTTTATGTAAGAAAGGATTAATTAGTTGCCTATAAGAAAGAAAGAATTGAAGAACAATTCATATCCAGAACAGAAATCATAGAAACCCCATAATAGATAATCCAAAAGAAAAGAAAAGAAAGTCTTGCATGAATGTAAAAATTGGAAAAAGGTGCTCCCTTTATGGTATGTTTGTTTACTAAGAAAATATTGGGTAAGAAAAGAAAAAGACATTTAATACTTATTCTCTCTTATTTCTCATTTGGAACACAGTAATTAAAACCAAGTACCCCACACATGACACAACCAGTTTCTTTTTCTTTCCTCAGTCTTCTCGACAACCAAACAAGAAGCTACAAGAAATGATAGCAAAATAACCTACATGGTTAGTCTCAGCACCAATGGATAACTCGAACTCCTGAAGCAATCTTGAAACACGAGCTTTAGATTCTTCTACAGTATTCATTTCTCTAACAAAGTACTCCTCATAGTCATCATGTACATTGTCCATGGGAGCGCTCTGTAACTTCTGTTTAAGTAAGAAGGATCAATTAGTTCGGGTCAAAATCATTTTTTTTATGCTCTGATAGCAAAATACATGAGTAATTGCCAATTAGAAAGAAAAAAAATGAAGAACAATAATATTGCAAATCAAAATCGTAGAAACCCCATTATAGATCATCTAAAAGAAAACAAAAGAATGTGTAGCATAAGTGTAAAATACAAAAAGGAGCTTCCTTTATGCTCTGTTTGTTTACTAAGAAAAAGTTATTAGATAAGAAAAGAAATGACATTTAATTTTTAATATCTAAAAACTCCATTGAATACATATATTTAACCCAATAAATAACAAGCTCTCATCTTTTCTTGGACGTTTCTACAAAAGGTCAATGTAGTGGAAAAAAAAAATTGCATTCTTTAAGAGAATCAACAAAAAGAACCCACATGATTTTGACTGTGAAATTTAAAATCAAATGCTATATTGAATACTAAATTAATTTTAGTGTTGGAGACGTATATTCAAACTAGAAAAGAAAAGAATGGAGAAAATGAGAGTACCTTTGAGAGAGAAGTTGGGGGTTAGAGATTGAGACGTGAGAGCTGACAGCGACTCTTGTATATAAGAGCAAAAGGGTGAAGAAGAGTGAGTACTCTACAAGGCTACGACTCTTGTATATAAACTGACCGAATACATTAGTTAGTTACTTTTTGTTTTGTTTGGCTTTGTTGTCACAATGGTCAAAGTTTTTCAACGATGGAATGTTTATTAGATTGTTCTCACACGGAGTTCGGGTTCTTTTAGTAAGGAATATCAGGGCAAAATTTAGATATAGTTCCTTAAGTACTTCTTCTAAATTACTACCACCTTTAATAACTCCACTAACCACCGTTAGCATCATCTCTCCTCTGTTTATTTCTTCTTCTATTTTTCCCTAGCTCGAGAGAAAATTTGAGAGCTTTAGATTTCTCACACAATCAACAGTAACCAAATTTCTTCATTCCTCCATTTTGTTTGATGTTTGAATATTTATCAGTAGCCATATAGAAAATTTTAGGGTCCGTTTGGTAATGTTGTTCTAGTAACGTTGTTTGTATTTTTTAGAAATACGTGCTAGTAAATAAGTGTGGGAAAATATGTGCAATGTTGTTTAAACACTGAAAAATGTTGTTCTAGCTATACTTCCAAACAGCCCCTTATATTCTAGAATTAAACATTTAAAAAAAAAAAAAAAAAACTGGGTTTGAAGTTGAGTTAAAGATGAAAGCCGACCCATACATACCCAAACAAAACCACCGCATACCTATATCTCTTAATATGGTGGAAGCTATATGGTGTTTTTGCTATATGTTGCGTCATATTCATAGAACCATAGTTTACGAGACTCATATACAACCAGCGGGATTTACACATTACAAGTGTGAGTGTGATGCTGCATTTAATAGAAGATGGAAACACTATACTTTTTTTATTCAGTGGAGCAAGTTACTCACAAGCATTTGGATTGGACACCGATGGGACACACAAGCTTATGAGAGGCCTACCCCATAGAGTCGACCCTTTAGATGATTTTTTATTATATTGGGAGGAGAGAGAGAGAGAGAGAGAAATAATTTTCCATTCTATGTGTTTGGTAGGAAAGATAAAAAAGTGGGAAGTTGGAAAATTTGTTTATCTTTCCTTTATTTGGTAGGAAAGGAAAATTAGAGGAAAGAAGTAGTGATTTGTAACAATTTACTGTTATATCTCTATTATGTTAAAAAATAATAATAATACTTACTTTCAAACGGGGTAAAAAAACATAGTAGTCGTGTTTCTTCTTCTTCTTTTTTTGTAACCGATCCATCACAGGTTGTAATTTTTGATGTGAAATCAACCAATTATTCATTTGTAAATTGATATGATATTGACTTTGAGACAAGAAAGCTTGTTTTCTAAATAGGTATTTGGTAGACTATTATTATGGAAGTTTAAAAATATCAAGATATATTAATTCTCACATTTTTTGGGTTCTAAATTGCATTTATTAGAATTGTCTTTAGGTTCTAAATTGCACATATTAGAATTGTCACCCCCAAAACTAGTAAAATTTCTCACCATTTTAGTATTTCTAAACATTGATATCATAAAGCTGAGACTCGTAATTCAGGTGAAAGAAGAGAATATTATTCTCCTAATATGGAATCATTATACAATTTGAGAATCAAAATGGTCAATTAAAGAAAAACAGCCATCTTTGTATTGAGTCATCTTGAGAGTTGTTGAAACTGCCTTTCATTTTTGGTTCACCGCCATTACTTAGCATGCTTTGGTTCACATAATAAAAGATAAATCTCTCCTTTTTTTTTCTTTTTCTTTTTTTCTTTTTTTGAAAAGATTTTTAATTAGTTGTTGGAGGAGCAATTCTTTTTATTTTTTAACCTTTGCTTGCTCCATTACACATAAGTATCCTATCATATTCATAAATGTATAAACTCTACAAGGCTATGACTCTTATATATAAACTGACCAAGTAAATTTGTTAGTTACTTTTGGTTTTGTTTGGCTTTGTTGTCACAACAGTCAATGTGTCGCAACGGTGGAAAGTTTATTAGATTGTTCTCATACGGAGTTTGGGTCATTTTAGAGCATTCTCATCAGCTGTTCTATAAAAAATGTCATTTTAACACACCAAAAGCCTATTTTACTATTTTACAACATCATTTTACAACATCTAATTTATCAGATGTTCTATTCTTCAATCTCATACATTAAAATAATATATACATCACATTAAAATATCATTAAAAAAAAAACTTCAAACGGTAATATATACTGCACAGCCCCCCACCACCACTGCCCATAGTAGCCCACCGCCGACAACCATAACCAAAACCCAAAATCAACAAACCAACCCACTACCACTGACCACCATAGCTAAAATCCAAAATCAACCAAAACCCAAAATTAGCCCACACCCACCAACATCAGCCATCACAACCCATGAAAATCAGCCCACCCACCGCCATATCCCACCAACATCAACCCATTAAAACCCATGAAACTCAACCCACATCCACCAAAAAAAAAAAAAACCAAGGCGATCTGATCTGAGAGTGTGAGATGGACGGTGCTGCGTGGTGGACGCTAATCTACCCATCCGAACCCACCCACCACCGATCTGTCCATCCGAAGCCACCCATTGCCCAACCCACCCATCAAACCACAGGCAAAAAAAAAAAAAAAAACAGAAAAACCACAGCTAGAGAGAGATCGGCGTGGAAGTGGTGCGTTGGCGTTGGCGTCGGCGTGGAATTGATGCATCGGCATGGAATTGATGCGTGGGTGTGGAAGGGAACTGATGGTGAGGAAGAAAATATGAGGGGATGAGAAAATATGAGGGAACAGATCGGTGTTTGAGAAAAAAAGGAGGAAGAGACTGACAGAGGGATGAGAGAGAAAAGAATAAAAAATTCATTAAAATTATAGCACATCTCTCCATACGCTTTCATATTTGAGAGCGTACTGTTCATGTGTGCCAAATTTTTTGAGATTTAGAACATCTCATGAGAGATGATTTTTGGTGTTTGGTGTGCCAAATGCTAAATATTTGGCATTTGGCACACCTGATGAGAATGCTCTTAGTAAGTATATATCTCTTAATATGGTGGAAGGTATATGGTGTTTTTTGCTATAAGCAGCTTCAAATTCATAGAATTTTAGTGTACGAGACTCATACACCACCAATGTGAGATATACACATTATAAGTGTGATGTTACATTTAATGGAAGATGGAAACATAATTTATTTTTTTATTCAATGGAGCAAGTCACTCATAAGCATTTGGATCAACACCTATAGAACACGAGCTTATGAGAGGCCCATCCCAAAGAGCTAGGATTGGGAGGAGAGTTGGAGAGAGAGAGAGAGAGATTTTCCATTCTTTGTGTTTGGTAGGAAAGATTAAAAAAGTGGGAGTTGGAAAATTTGTTTATCTTTCCTTTATTTGGTAGGAAAGGAAAATTGGAGGAAATAAATAGTGATTTGTAGCAATTTACTGTTATATCTCTGTTATATTAAAAAAAAATTAATACTTGCTTTCGAATGGGGTAAAAAATATAGTAGTAGTGTTTCTGATAGGCCACAAATTGAATGACCCCTTGTGATTAAACCAATTAATTAATTAGCCAAGTTATTAATTAATCAATTTGACATGCAAACGCGTGGTAGCACAAACAAATCACTAAATAACTAAATATGCAGCGGAAATTAAATGACACAGTGATTTGTTTACGAATGGGGAAAACCTGACGACAAAAACCCCATCGGGTGATTTTCAGGTCACCACTCTCGAAACTCCACTATTATCACAACAAGCGGTTACAAGTAAAGGAATCTCAAGTACCTTACCAACCTATAGTTGAACCCTTACCCCAATACCCAATAGGACTTATTCTGTAGTGACAGTTTCCCATTTTGATGCACGGCTCCCAAGTACGTGACTAACCAATGCGCGGATCCCAGTACGCAACTTCAACACCAACTGAAAGAGAGGTTGGCTGCAAAGTTCTTCAGTTCATCCTACACGATGAAGATCAAGAAGATGCTTGGTCACAAAATCCAAAGGTGCACATACACAACAACTTCTTCAAGAAGAGATGAACTAGGTCAAGAACTTCGTCTCTGGTCACAATTTTCTTCAACAGAGTTTTCTCAATGCTTGTGCAACTTGTGAACTGTTTGACGACCCTTAAAACAATCTTTTTATATGTCTAGGGTTAGGAGAAAAGAAGCCCAAAGACACATTCACGGATCCCAAGAAATCAGATCAGAATTCTGAATTTCTTAAATCTCGACAGATAGGAGGTGTCGAGCAGCTGTCGAGAAGGTGTCGAGCTTACGGGCTTGAGACAGCTTTCTTTAAGCTCGATAGATGCAGCTGTCAAGTCAGCTGTCAAGCTTTAATGAAATTGCACTATCAGCTTGTTTTCTTGGACAGACTTGATGACTTCAACATTTGATCTTGAAACCTTGTTTCTTGAAGTATTAAAAACACCTAGAACTACCCAATTACAAGTAAAGTGCGTTTTATCAAAAGATTAGCCAATTACATAAAAGAATGACATATATCCTTTAACAAATGAAACACATATGTCCTAACAGTTTCTTCTTATTTCTCCCTAACCTATGCTCGATCCATCACAGGTAGTAATTTTTGATGAGAAATAAATGGATTTGTTCACTTGTAAATTGATATGATATTGACTCTAAGGCATGAAAACTTTTTTTTTTTTTCTAAATAAGTATTTGGTAGACTAATATTATGGAAGTTTAAAAATATCAAGATATATCGATTCCCACTTTTTATTGAGTTCTAAATTGCACTTAGAATTGTCACCCCAAAAACTAGTAAAATTTCTCACCATTTTAGTATTTCTAAACATTGAGATCTTAAAGCTGAGACTCATAATTCAGGTGAAAGAAAAAAAATATTATTCTCTTAATTTGAATCATTATACAATTTAAGAATCAAAATGGTCAATTAAAAAAAAACGATCATCTTTTCAATGGGTCATCTCAAGAGTTGTTGAAATCGCTTCATAAAGCTCACCAAAATTACCTTGCGTGCATTGGTTCGCATAATAAATGATAAATCTCTCCTTTAATTAGTTTTTTTTTTTTTTTTTTTTTTTGGAGGAGATTTTTAATTTGCTGTTGGTGGAGCAATTCTGTTTATTTTTTTTAACCTTTTCTTGCTCCATTACACATAAGTATCCTATCATTCATAAATGGTTTATTTATTTATTTATTTATTTATTTATTTTTGTTTAACCTTAGCTTGGTCCATCACACATTGTAATATTTTATTGATATAGAAAGATTATTCATTTTCGGATTTTCCATTTTAAAAAAAAAAGATTATTCACTTGTAAATTAAAATGATAATAGCATTGAGACATGATAATTTTTTTTTTAAGATGAATATCCCACTACCATCCATAAATGATTTAAAATCCATGCTTCCTGTGTAACATGGAAGTAGAAGTCATTTCGCCAAGATCACTAACAACCCTATTACTTGGGTAAATTTTGGTCGAAAATATAATTTGCATAGTGAACACAACCACAACCAAAGCATGAGTGAAGGATTACCCATGACGGTCAAACCTTTTGGAGATAGGGAGAAAGCATTAGAGAGATGCAAAAGCAATAACAAAAAATAAAATAAAATCTAAATATACAAAAAAAAAAAAAAATTCACAATTGTTGAGATAATATGTTATGATATTGATGTATAGCAAAAGTGATATCAATGGCCTCATATATTGTGAAATAATGTTTAAAATTGATTGTTTATAGCTTGATTGAAGCAATGCTGCCAAGTATCCAGCCAAAGAATATCCGAAACAGAGAGATATTTAAACACCAACTAATCCCTTTATTAAGGTATATGGCTACAATTACACTTTATTTGATCTCTAAACTCAAACCTACAAACATCTATGATGTGTATAAATTTCAATATTGAAATTACTTACTAAAAAAAGAGATTCAATATTGAAGGTCTTTCATCACTACATACCGTTTGAATATAAGAGGGGAAACACCATTTGTAGTACCTACAGATAAACAGCATAACCTTTTTCACAGCAGTTGAAAGCACTAACATACTAATTATGCACCCATTAGGCCAAACTAACGTATCCAAGAATCAATAGAAGATATCAGGGTGCATGGAAGCGCTGCACTTGGTTGGAGTTGCTTTGCTGAATCTGTTGTAGTTGCTGGTCCAATACATTAGTCCTCGCCTAGAGAAAATCAAGCAATTGTCATCAGGCAAGAGAAAATTTAGAAAGAATAGTATAGTTAATTCAATCAATGATCCAATCCAAGTGACCAATGAAGGAAGACTAAATGCACAATTTTTTATGAATACAAAATTCTTTCAAATGCAACACAATATAGCCACAGAACACTCTGCTGCTGACGTGGTAAACATGGCTGAAATTCTGTCCAAATATAAGATCATATACTCTGAGTCATGAAATTATGGGGTTTGTGAGCTATACCTCTAAATGCGATGCCAGTTGTTGCTCACGTTCATATGCTGCCTGAAGAAGGTCTACAATTTGCTGCAAAAATTTTAAAACAGCTAAAAAAATTGAACCATAAATACCTCCTGCTAAGTGCTAATGTTGTTCAAATAATCCTTAAAGAAAAGCACAAATTAAGATAGCTCTCTTCATGCCTACAACTTATCCCTTTTGAAAACAATTTGATGGACACAAGTTTCTTCCTGTACATCAACATCATCTAGTATTGGGAAATTCACAATAAATAAACAAAGCCTCAAAAGGAAACAAACCATTCTTATATTTAAGGGTAAAATACAATTTACTCAATATAGTTCGACTTTATTTCAATTTAATACACTAACTTTCAATTGTTACAAACCATTTTCTTTCAAATTATGGGGTCTGTGAGCTAAACCTTTAATGTCTTCCGCCCAATTTGGTTCTGACTCTTCTGAGTCACCAGTTGCTTCAGCTGTTGCAACTCCAATTTCAGTTCTTTACACTCTTTCTGCAGTTCCTGTAAGAGTGTTTTTCCTTGTTCCACCATCTGTGAGAATTTTAAAACAGCGGAAGAGATTAAGATATACCTCCGGCTAAATTTTTTCAAATAATCTCTAGAGAAAAGCACAAAATAAGAAAGAGCTCTTCAAGCCTATGAGTTATCCCTTTCGGTAAACCCAATGACACAGACTTTCAATTGCTACATTTGAACCACTAAGTTTGGATCAAAATGAAATTGTTAGAATTTCATCCAAATTAACGGATTTTTCATTTTGTTGGTAAGTAATTTACCCCCTTACGTTTTGACCAATCACAATTCAATATCAAAGATTTTTTTAATTGCCATTTTTTATCTCCTAAGGTTTGAACTGAAATGAAGTCATTAGGGTTATATATGTTGGATGGAATTCTAACAATTTTGTTTTAGTCCAAAATTTAAGGAGTCAATACTAGGTAGCACGGATGCGTTTCGGGACTCGGGTGTGGGTGCGGGTGCGGGACTCGGCAATTTTTGAAAAAGGTGAGTGCGGGTGCGGCGGGACTCGGCAATTAAAAAATTATTAAAAATATTTTTATTTATATATTTTATATATTGCTAAGCATATTTTTTTTATATAATAATAATAAAAAAACTCATATAATAATAATAATAATAATAATAATGTACTGTACAAAATAAAGCCTCTCTGACCAAAGGTTTAGTGGCTCAGTGGCTCACGTACCAAAGGCTAGTGAAGTAGATTAAACCTTTGAGTGGCACTACACCATTTTTGAGATGAAAATAAAGCACGTGAGAGGCACTAAAGCAAAAAAGGATTGTTTTTTAGGCACTAAAGCACGTGAGAGGCACTAAAAACAAAATAAAACCTCTCTCAACATTTAACAATCCTTTAAAAAAAAAAACAAAACAAAACAAAACTTACAAAAAAAAGAAAAGAAACAGAACAGAAGTTACAGAACTCAACGGCGCAACGCTGGAAGAAACAGAACGGCAACGACGCAACGTTGGAAGAAGAAGACGAAGAAGCAAAAAAGAAGAAGAAGAAGAAAGAAGGGGTTAAGCCGGTGAAGACGGCGTATCAAATCCACCGGTATTTTCGGTTTTAAGTTTTTTCTTTTTTTCTTCTTACCGGCCAATTTCCTTTTTCCGGCCAAAACACACCGATATTCGGCCGATACGGCCCGAGTTGGCCCGATTTGAGTTGCGTCGGCACGAGTCGAGGAATCCACATGGCAGGATGTGGCCCGATGCGGCACGAACGCGCGGTCAGCAGCGTCCCTCCCGCGTCGCCGCATCCCGTCGAGTCGGATGCGAGTGCGACTCCTCTGGAGCCGCGTCCGTGCATTCCAGAGTCAATATAACAATTGAAAATTTGTGTAATAAATTTATGAAATGACTAAACCACAAGATGGTAAATTATAATTTTCCCTAGATTTAAATCCTCCCCACCCACTCAACATTCAACACTGCACTTCTCTCACCATTTCTCCCATCCACCAAAGAAGAAAAGGAAAGAACATTAAGGGAAATTATAAGACATTGCAGTAACAAAAATATGATAGCACAATAAACAACCTGGTTAATCCCAGTGTTTGCAATTGCAAGGATGGATGACTCGAAAGCATCAAACACTCTTGAACCACGAGCTATAGCATCATCTTTATTGGAGGCATCCTTCGTTTCTCTAGCATAGAGCTTCACCTAGCCAACACGGTCCATGGGAGCTTTCTGTAACTCCTGTTTATGTAAGAAATGGTCAATTAGTTGGGGTCAAAAGCAAAACAATTTATGTCCAGAACAACAAAGTAAATCAAAATCGTAGAAGCCCCATAAGAGATTATCCAAAAAAAGAAATAAAAGAAGCCTCCTTTATGATATGTTTGTTTACTAAGAAAATATTGGATAAGAAAAGAAAAGGGTGAAAATGGCCACATACCACCCTTTCATAAAATTTGTAGCAAAAAAACACTGTTTTGGAACTAAATGAGGATTTACCACTTTTTCTAGTACTCGAGTTCCCTATTTTCTATTCCATCGTGGCACTGGCTGACATGGCATTTGGATTAAAAAATGCCACTTCGTACTCGAGTTTCTTGGGCTCGAGTACTGTATAGTGTGGTACCCGAGTCCACTAAACTCGGGTATCAATCTTTATTGGCCCCAATTTCTTGAGTGCAAAATCATGCCCATTGATACTTGAGTTTCATGGACTCGAGTACTGTGTTAGCAGTACCCGAGTCCATTAAACTTGGGTATCAATCTGTATTGGCCCTAGGAGTGCAAAATCATGCCCATTGATACTCGAGTCCATGAAACTCGAGTACTGTGTAGCAGTTCCCGAGTGCATTAAACTCGAGTATCAATTTGTATGTGGCCCCAATTTCTGGAGTGTAAAAATCATGCACTTAAAATCTTTATGTCCAAATTACGTCCATTTGCATGAAGTTCTCGCTTATTGCTGTACTCTTAAAATCTACGTCCTTTTGATTTTTTAGTGAACATTTTTTTTTTTGGTTTGATAAGTTGATTTTGGTGAATGAAGCCAGAACTTCATGCAAATGGGTTAAATCTGCTTGATGACAAGAGTCACAAGACACTGCCAAAACCTATGAAACAATGCACAAGGTTTCCTCCATAACTAAAGATGGCTTATATTGAAACAATCAAAGTGACCACCATTTTAACAATTGCATATTTGCAACAAACAATTTCAAAGTTGGTACAACTAACTTCAAATTAATATTAAAAGATATAAAAGTCATTTGTAGCAAAATTCTTTAATCCATCGATTGAACTTGGCATGATACAATTATTTGTGAACAATATTATCAATTTGCAATCAATTTTAGGGCCTTCTTAGCACCTGTGCTAGACTCTTAATTCTCAGTCACTACTCACTAGTGTTGTGTCTTGAAATATTTAGTAGCCACTGTCCTGAATCCAACATCCATTTTTCCTTATTTTACAAAACTCTGCTAGTATTTGATAAGTATACAACCTACCAAAATAACCTACGAATTGGCCAATAAGTATACAACCTTACAGAGGTGTCTATATAGCCAACTTAGTGCTGCACTACCCCAACTATAATTCTTTCCATTGCTGATTGGATTGAAAAATTGCAGATACCTAATTGAGACCCATTCGCCAGACTTGTCCATAAACACCGTACCACCCAATATCCCCAGTATGTAAAACCGGCTGCACAAGCACCTCAGTGGCGTCAGCCGGGAAAGGGTTGCTAAATCGCTCCTCAAGCCATTTGGCTTTTACCCTCGGCCCTTCCATCACTACAGTGTTCTTATTAGCACCAACTTCTCTATTCGGCGGCCTATGCCCTAGCAAGTCGGACAGAAGTCGCCCCAATCATCCATATGGGTATATCCCACCACCGGCAAGCCATCTATAGGTACCCCCATTATAACCTCCATGTCTTGTAGCGTGATGGTCATCTCACCATGGGGCAAGTGGAATGAGTGCGTCTCCGGCCGCCATCTCTCCACCAACGCCGTGATTAATGCATGGTCAAGGTCCATATATGGGACCCGAAGTAGCCCATCTAACCTCGCATCTGTGATATAAGCGGCAATCTGTGGATCTAACCCACCTTCAAGCAGACCTTTCTCTCGGTGACGACAAGTCAGTACACCTGGCACTTCCTGCAAACAGAGCAACTTAGTATTAATAATAGCATTCACTAAGCACATAATAATTACGCTTCAAACTTAAATGCCAAAAATCTTTCTACTACATATATTGACTACGATTTTGGACAAGTGCATACCTCGCCTTCCAAAGGTGCATCCCAAAGCAAACTTGAACGATGTACAGCCTGCCTTGTCAAGATAGTCTGTATAGAGGGTCCTGCTCGATGTGGGTCCATATCTGGCATAAATTAAAGGTGATTAATGGCCTATTCAGTGACTACTGGCCCATTAGGTCAAATGCAAAGCATAAACATTCTAATTCTCTTTTTAAGGAGCATGACACATGAGGAAAATTCACATAATTGAGTTCCTATTTTTCTTTCTTTTTCTTTAATAAATTTCTTTTATAAGCTTGAATTTCATTCAAGAGAGAGTGGCTATATACCTTACAAGCAGATTCAATGAACTACTAGACGAAGCAAAAAGTGTTATTTGTGTTATAGTTTATTGGCAAATTTAAAAGAAAGAGAATTGCATTAGGGTAAAGTGAAGCCATTTGTTTTGGATGTGTTTATGCCTAGTAGATAAACAGAGTCATGGCATTACAATGGGCAGGGTGTCTAAACTACAAGCATGATCTTTGAAATTGGTATGGCAGCTCACAATTAGAAGTTGAAAGTACTATGCATCTTTTAATAGGTATTATGCAATCCAAACACACATCTTTTACTTGAACATCTAAGGGTTATCGTGCATTTGGTGACAACAGCAATCAGGGGAAAATTCACTTCAAATACATAAACTTTCTTCTTCTTCTTCTTCTTCTTCTTATTTATTTATTTTTAATTATAAACATATTTGACTGAAAATGGCAATAATATATATCTAATGCAGCCTTCACTGATTTCATAAAAAAAAAAATGAATTAAACTTTAGAATGTTAAGTAGATTACAACATATTCAACTAATAGAAATAGAATACATCAGCATACAAGATAAAACATTTTCACCGCTAAATAAATAAATGAGAAAGCCACAAGTTTCAGATGGAAGAAATTTCTAAAATGAAAGTCTCTCTACATTATTAAAATCAACCCTCACCCTCACTTTAATAGTCCAAGCATCCTACTCATTATTCAACAACATCAAGCCCCAAAAAAATTTAGGCTCAGCTATGGATCCTCTATATATTCTAAGCAACCTACTCAGTCTCACAAATCAAATATGGCCTCAATGAGAACGCTAACTGTGTCCTACAATGACTGATTGCTGTAATAACACATGAAAATGTTCATTAAAACAAACAAAACAAAAAATCAAAAATCAAAAATTACACCACAAATACCCACAAATACCAACATATACCCACAAATAACCCTAACCCCAATGCTCAAACAAATATTGAGATAAGGAGACATACCTTGTGATTCCAAACTAAAGATGCAAACTGAGAGTGAGAGTACAGAGCGTGAGCAAGAGGGAGAGTATAGAGCGAGACCGAGACTAAAAGGGAGATTGAGAGCGAGAGGGAGACTGAGAGCTAGAGGGAGAGCGAGACTGAGAGGGAGATTGAGAGCGTGTGGGAGAGTTAGAGTGAGATGATAGCGAGATTGAGAGAGTGAGAGTGAGATGATAGCGAGAGTGAGAGAGTGAGAGAGAGATTGAGAAAGTGAGAGTGATGAGAGAGTAAGACTGAGTGGGAGAGATTCAGAGAGTTTAAGTGTGGGTAACAGGGAACTCGAGTACCACACTATACAAATTCAGAAAGTTTACTTGCAATACAAATTGATACCCGAGTTTAGTGGACTCGGGTACCACACTATATAGTACTCGAGCCCAAGAAACTCGAGTACGAAGTGGCATTTTTCAATCCAAATGCCATGTCAGCCAGTGCCACGGTGGAATAGAAAATAGGGAACTCGAGTTTAGTGAACTCAAGTACTAGAAAAAGTGATAGATCCCCATTTAGTTCTGAAACAGTTTTTTTTTGCTACAAATTTTATGAAAGGGTGGTATTTGGCCATTTTCACCAAAGAAAAGACAATTAATATTTATTCTGTCTTATACAGTAATTAAAACCAAGTACCCCACACATGACACAACCAAACAAGAAGCTACAAGAAATGATAGCAAAATAACCAACATTGTTAGTCTCAGCGTTTGCACTTACACCGATGGATAACTCGAACTCCTGAAGAGATCTTGAAGCACGAGCTTTAGATTCTTCGACAGCCATCAGTTCTCTAATAAAGCACTTCTCCCAGTCATCTTCCAATATGGGAGCGCTCAGTAACTTCTGTTTATGTAAGAAGGATCAATTAGTTGGGGTCAAAATCATGCTTTTATAGCAATATATGAGTAGTTGCCAATTGTTAAGAAACAATAATATTGCAAATCAAAATTGTAGAAATCCCATTAGAGATCATTCAAAAGAAAACAAAAAGAATGTATGGCACAAATGCAAAATACGAAAAGGAGTTTCCTTTATGCTCTGTTTGTTTACTAAGAAAAAGTTGTTGGATAAGAAAAGAAATGACATTTAATTATTAATATCTGATTTTGCATTTGGTAATTCTGCCCAGCACAACTAGTTTCTTTTTCTTTCCTCAGGTTTCTCCACAACCAAACAAGAAGTGTAAGAATAATCAAGAAAAACTCCATTGAATGCAAATATTTAACCCAATAAATAACAAGCTCTCATAAAAGGTCAAGACCAAATATAGTGCATAAAGAATTGTGAATACAAAATTCCATTACTAGAAGAGAATCAGCAAAAAGAACCAAATGCTTTGTTGAATACTAGAAAAGAAAAGAAAAGAATGGAGAAAATGAGAGTACCACTGAGAGAGAAGTTGGGTTTGGAGATTGAAACATGATAGCTAACAGCGACTCTAGTTTGAGAATTGAGCTCTTAGTTTTGAATAGAGGGAAAATGTGAAGAAGAGTGAGTACCCTACAATGCTATGACTCTTATAAATAATGAACGGACCGAGTAAGTAAGTTTGTTTGTTTGTTAGTTACTTCCCGCTCCTTTTTGGTTTTGTTTGGCTTTGTTGTAACAACGGTCAAAGTGTGCAACGATGGAAAGTTTAAAGGAAGGGGTCCATGGAACGGGTCCATTAGATTGGACTCATGCGGAGTTTGGGTCCTTTTGGTGAGTAAGTATCTCTTCAACTTGTTACAATGTATCAAACATGTCATAACTATTTGTAGAATTTTAATTTAAGACCCATCAAATATTGAGATATATATATATATATAGAAAGTTTCAAACTTATGGCGTTCGCTTCACTGCTAATGATAGTTCTTTAATATTAAACCAAGATATTAATCAGTTTTTTGGTATAGGCGGAGATTGAACTTCATATATCTTATTTAACTATCAGAGATTTTACTAATTGAGCTAACTAGAACTCACAAATATTATGATTAAATTTATCATTAGTTCAATTAATCTAACTTCTTATGTTTAAAATTAATAGAATCTTGCATGTGCAATTTTTTTTTCCCCAACCAAAAAATTGAGACTCAAACACTCAGTATTTAAGTGAAAGAAAAGAATATATTGTTCTTTGAATATTAAATTATTGTACAATTTGAGAACTAATGTTTTGTTGATCAAATCGTCAATTAAGAAAAATATGAAATTCAATCATATTTGTATTTGGGTATCTCAAGATGTGTTGAACGCCTTCTTTTTTTTCTTTTCTTTTTTTGCTCTTTATACTAGTTACTCAGCTTGTGCTTTGGTTCTCATAACCTTGTGCTTTGGTGTTGGTGGAACAATTCTTTCTTCTTCTTCTATTTTCCTAACCTTTTTGCTCAGTTCATCGCAGGAAATCGATATGAGATTGACTCTGAGACATGAAAGCTTTTTTTTAAAAAATAGGTATTTGGTTGACTAATATTATGGAAGTTTAAAAAATCTTAAAATATATCAATTCCTAAAACTAGAATTGTCCCAATTCCTAAAACTAATATTATGGAAGTCTAAAATTGCACTTATTAGAATTGTCACTCCCTAAAACTAGTAAAAATTTTCACCATTTTAGTATTTTTAACATTGGGATCTAAAAGTTGAGACTTATAATTCAGGTGACAAAAAAAGAATATTATTCTTCTAATATTGAATCATTATACAATTTGAGAATTAATGCTTGGTTGCTCAAAAATGGATAATCAAAATAAAAGTTAAATGCCATTGCACCAATAATTCTACAAGTATAAGTGCTTGTGGGATGTAGGGGGTAAAAGCTGAAGTTCAAGTCTCCAAGAGAGAGTTTCACATATATATAAACTTAGATTAAACTAGAGTAAAATTTTTATCTTGTATAAAAAATATATAAATTTAAAAAATTTAGAAAAAAAAAACTAAATCATCTTTGTATTGGGTTATCTCAAGAGTTGTTGAAAGTGCCTTCATTTTTTGTTGTCCTTTTTAGCTAGTTTCACCATAATTACAAAGCGTGCTTTCATTCCCATAATAAATTATAAATCTCTCCTTTTAATTAGTTGTTGGTGGAGCAGATTCTTTTTATTTTTAACCTTTGCTTGCTCCATCGCACATTGTAATTCTTTATTTGACATAAACAAATTATCCATTTGTAACTTGAAATAATATTGATGTTGAGACATGGGAGCTCTTTTAATATGAATATATTACCCTTTATAATTTTTTTTATAAGTATCCTATCATTCATAAATGGTTAAAATCTTTTTATTTTTTTTACCATTGCTTGGTCCATCACACATTGTAGTTTTCTATTTGATACAATTAGATCACTCATTTTCCTTTAAAAAAAAAAAAGATTATTCACTTGTAAATTAATATGATATCAGCGTTGAAACATGATAGCTTTTTTTAATATGAATATCTTACCATCCATTAATGGTTTTAAATCCATTCTTCAAGTGTAAGATGGAAATAGAAGTAATTTTGCCAAGATCACTAACAACACAATATTACTTGGGTAAATCTTTGTTACAAAATTATGTGCATGAACACAACCAAAACATGAGTACGTAAAGGATTACCCATGACGGTCAAACCTTTTGGAGGTACGTAAAAAGCATTAGAGAGATGCAAAGCAATAAGAAAAACAAAAATTCTAAATATAGAACAAAAGTTACAAAACTCGCCATTGTTGAGACAATATGTTATGATATTGATGTATAATAAAAGTGAAACTAATGGCCTCATATATTGTGAAATAAGCTCTAAAATTGATTGTCTATAGCTTTATTGAAGCAATTAATGCTGCCAATTATCCAGCCAAAAAAAATCTGAAACAGAGAGATCGATATTTAAACACTACTAATCCCTTTATCAAGGTATACTACTACAATTACTCTTTATTTGATCCCTAAACACAAACCTACAAATACCTATGATGTGTATCAACTTCAATATTGAAATTACTAACCAAAAAAAAAAACAAAATAACAGATTCAATATTGAAATTGAGGACACAAAGAGTAAAGAGAAGTAAGACATCAGGATGCATGGGAGCACTGCCTTTGGTTGGAGTTACTTAGCTGAATCTGTTGTAGTTGCTGGGCCAATTCATCAGTCCTCGCCTAGAGAAAATCAAACAATGGTCATCAGCCTAGACTCTAGAGAAAATTTAGAAAGAATAGTATAGTTAATTTAATCAATGATCCAATCCAAATGACCCATGAAGGAAGACCAAATGCACCATTTTTATGAATACAAAATTCTTTTAAATGTGATAGGCCAAAAACGAATTGACCCCTTGTGATGAATTAATTGATTAATTAGTCAAATTTAATTAATTAACCAAATTAACATGCAAACGCGTTGTAGCACAAACAAATCACCAATTAAACTAAGTATGCAACAGAAAATAAATTGACACGGTGATTTGTTTACGAATGGGGAAAACCAACACGGCAAAAATCACACCGGGTGATTTTAAGGTCACCACTCTTGAAATTTCACTATTATCACAACAAGCGGTTACAAGTAAATGAATCTCAGTACCTTATACCAACCTACAGTTGAACCCTTACTCCCAATACCCAATTGGACTTGTTCTGTAGTGACAATTTCTCCTTTTGATGCACGGCTCCCAGTACATGACTAACCAATTGCGCGGATTCCAGTACGCGACTTCAATCACCAACTAGAAAAGATTGTTGGCTGCAAAGTTCCTCAATTCATCCACGATGAAGATCCAGAAAATGCTTGGTTACAAAACCCTACGGTGCACAAACACAGCAACTTCTACAAAAATGATGAACTAAGGCAAAACTCTGTCTCCAGTCACAATTTGCTTGAACAAACTTTGCTCAACACTTGTGTAACTTGTGTCCTCTTTGATGACCCTTAAAATAATCCTTTTATATGTCTAGGGTTATGAGAAAAGAAAACTCAAATACATAATCATGGATTAGAGTCAAAACATATTTGAAATTTTGTTTTTCATAAACCTCGATAGATAGCCATCTGTCAAGCAGCTGTCGAGCCACGAGGCAGGAACAGCTTTTAAAGCTCGATAGATGGCTAGCTGTCGAGCTTTAATGATAGACACTTTCTTGGCTTGAAACTTGGACAGACTTGCATAACTTCAACACTTGATCTTGAAACAAAGTTTCTTGAAGTATTAAACACATTTTAGATCTACCCAAATACAAGTAAAGTGCATTTTATCAAAGGATTAGCCAATTACATAAAATAGTGACATATGTTCCTAACAAGTGAATCACATATGTCCTAACAAAATGCAACACAACATATATAGCCATGGAACACTCTGCTGATGACACAGTAAACATGGCTGAAATTGTGTCCAAACATAAGATCATATTCTGAGTCATGAAATTATGAGGTTTGTGAGTTGTACCTCTAAATGCGACGCTAGTTGTTGCTCACGTTCATATGCTGCCTGAAGAAGTTCTACACTTTGCTGTAAAATTTTAAAACGGGTAAAAAAATTGAACCATATGTACCTCCAGCTATGTGCTAATGTTGTTCAAATAATACTTGAAGAAAAGCAAAAAAATAAGATAGATCTCTTCATGCCTATAACTTATCCCTTTTGAAAACACTTTGATGGACACAAGTTTCTTCCTGTACATCAACATCAAATTTTCTAGAATTGGGAAATTCACAATAAATAAACAAAGCCTCAATTCTTATATTTAAGGGTAAAATACAATGTACTCCATTGTAGTTCTACTTTATTTCAATTTAATACACTAACTTTCAATTGTTGCAAACCATTTTCTTTCAAATTATGGGGTCTGTGAGCTAAACTTTTAATGTCCTCTGCCCAATTTGGTCCTGAGTCACCAGTTGCTTCAGCTGTTGCAACTCCAATTTCCGTTCTTCACACTCTTTCTGCAGTTCCTGTAAGAGTGTTTCTCCTTGTTCCACCATCTGTGAGAATTTTAAAACAGCGGAAGAAATTAAAATTTAGCTCCAGCTAAATTTTTTCAAATAATTTGTAGAGAAAAGCACAAAATAAGAAAGATCACTTCATGCCTATGAGTTGCCCCTTTCAGTGAACCCAATGACACAAACTTTCAATTGCTACATTTGAACCACTAAGTTTGGATTAAAATGAAATTGTTAGGATTTCATCCAAATTAACGGATTTTTTTCATTTTGTTGGTAAGTAATTTACCCCCTTATGTTTTGATCCACTCACAATTCAATATCGCCGATAATGCTATGTTTTAACTCCTAAGGTTTGAACTGAAATGAAGTCATTAGGGTTATATATGTTGGATTGAATTCTAACAATTTTGTTTTAGTCCAAAATTTAAGGAGTCAATATAACAATTGTAAATTTGTGTAATAAAAATTGTGAAAGGACTAAACCACAAGAAAGTAATTGTAATTTTCCCTAAATTTAAATCCTCTCCACCAACACAACAATCGATACTGCCCTAGCACCCCTCACTTCTCTCCCCATTTCTCTCATCCACCAAAGAAGAAAAGGAAAGAACAACCTGGTTAACCCCAGTGATTGCAATTGCATGGATGGATGACTCGAAAGCATCTAACACTCTTGAAACACGAGCTATAGCATCATTTTTATCGTAGGCATTCTTTAATTCTCTAGCTAAGAGCTTCACCCAGCCAACACGGTTCATGGGATCTTTCTGTAAATCCTGTTTATGTAAGAAAGGATTAATTAGTTGCCAATAAGAAAGAAAGAATTGAAGAACAATTCATGTCTAGAACAGAAATCGTAGAAACCCCATAAGAGATTATCCAAAAGAAAAGAAAGTGTTGCATAAATGTAAAATTTGTAAAAGGAGCTTTTTATGATATGTTTGTTTACTAAGAAAATATTGGATAAGAAAAGAAAAGACTTTTAATATCTATTCTCTTATTTCTCATTTGGAACACAGTTATTAAAACCAAGTACCCCACACATGACACAACCAAACAAGAAGCTACAAGAAATGATAGCAAAATAACCAAAATTGTTAGTCTCAGCGTTTGCACTTACACCGATGGATAGCTTGAAATCCTGAAACCATCTTGAAGCACGAATTTTAGATTCTTCGACTGCTAGCAATTCACTAATAAAGCTCTTCACCCAGTCATCGTCCACAATGGGAGGAGTGCACAGTATCTCCTGTTTATGTAAGAAGGATCAATTAGTCGGAGGTCAAAATCATGCTTTGAAAGCAATATATGAGTAATTTCCAATTAGAAAGAAACAATAATATTGCAAATCAAAATCATAGAAACCCCATTAGAGATCATCTAAAAGACAACAAAAGAATGTGTAGCACGCATGTAAAATATGAAAGGAGCTTCCTTTATGCTCTGCTTGTTTACTAAGAAAAAGTTGTTGGATAAGAAAAGAAACCAAATTTAATTTTTAATATCTGATTTCTCATTTGGTAATTCCGCCACCCAAACAAGAAGTCTAAAAATAATCAAGAAAAACTCCATTGAATACAAATATTTAACCCAATAAATAACAAGCTCTCATCTTTTCTTGGACGTTTCTACAAAAGGTCAAGACCAAATATAGTGCATAAAGAATTGTGATTACTATAAGAGAATCAACAAAAAGAACCCACATGATTGTGACTGTGAACTTTGAAGGAACCAAATGCTATATTGAATACTAAATCAATTAACTAGATAAGAAATGATTGGAGAAATTGAGAGTACCGCTAAGGAACGCATGTTTGAGAATAATAAACTGACCGACTAAGAGCATCTCCAACGGTTTGGGTATCCAGCTCTAGTAGCTAAAATTTGGAGAATGAGGTGCACTGTGGATGCTCCAGCAGATTCGGCAAACATGGATTTTTTTTTTGGCTCATGAACAGTAGCCCATCAAGTCTGATGGGCTACTGTTCATTCTTCAAATACATTTTTTCTATTATAATAATGATGTGTTGTATAAAAAAATGTTGGAAGATGTATAGTTGTTAAAAAAAGAATAAATAATGAATGAAAAAATAATATTTAAATGAGATAGAGAATCTGTTGGAATGTGTATTTGAAAAAGTGGGTAGATAAAGGTAAAAGTTACTGTTCATTCTCCAAAAAGTACAAAAATTTGATGAATCTGCTGGAGATGCTCTAATTAGATTGTTAGTTAGCTACTTCCCAATCAAAGTGTTCATTAGATTGTTTTGTTATGATCAGGTATGAGATAAATTATTAGAATGTAGTTTAGTGATAGAATAAGACTTCCTAGATAGATTACTATTGTTATTTATTTGAATTCAAATTAATTCCTATGTTTTAGGATATGATTAGTTCCTATATTTTAGGATTTGTTGATGAGGATTATCTCCTCACTAGTATTTCTATATGTAAGAATTATGAATGAAGCAAGCAGAAATTAAACCAAAAACTCAAACTAGGTATGTGTTTGGATACCAATGAAAAATTAAAATTACTTTACTATTCAGCTTATTTTTGCTACTATTTACTTTTTAGTACTATTCATGGGTCCTGCGGTACTATTTTAACTAACTTTTACATTTATTTACAACACTTTCAGCACTTTGTTCATGAGATCTAAAAGTTGAGACTCATAATTCAAGTGGGAAAAAAAATTACTATTCAGCTTATTTTTGCTACTATTTACTTTTTAGTACTATTCATGGGTCCTGCGGTACTATTTCAACTAACTTTTACATTTATCTACAACACTTTCAGCACTTTGTTCATGAGATCTAAAAGTTGAGACTCATAATTCAAGTGAAAAAAAAAATTATTATTATTCTAATATTGAATCAATATACAATTTAAGAATTAATGCTTGGTTGCTCAAAAACGGACAATTAAAATAAAATTCAAAAAAAAAAAAAAAAAAACTCAATCATCTTTGTATTGGGTCATCTCAAGAGTTGTTAAAAATGCCTTCTTTTTTTGTTGTCCTTCTTAGCTAGTTTTTTTTTTAGAGAAAAAAATAGCAGACTCTATTCATTCAATATCATGCTATACAATGGAAAAGAGAAAAGATGGATAAAAATGGCTTCCTCATTCTCTTTTGCAAGTTGCAACACTAGTAAGAGCTAGAGCAACACAATTACATCTTTAAAAAAATAATAATAAATAAACTAACTAAAAAACTTAAAAATTGTTCACAAATCAACTTAATATCTTCAAGATCCAGCCAACCACTTCCAAAGAACACAACCTAATCTTGAATCCTTGATTGTATTGACCTCCATGAACTCCATAGGGCAAGTAGCAGTACGAGACCGTAGACTTCAAAGATCAATTCATTTAACTTCTATAAATTAAACATGCATGGCCAGCCTAAATGAGTTCCAATAAGGAGCAGTTGAAGCCATGTTGTCTTTGGAAGCATCATCAATGGTTTTCAAGTCTAGTTTTCACTTTTTTTTTTTTGATGAACAAGTCTAGCTTTCACATAGAAACAAAAACTTGGGGACTTTCTTCAGTTTATAAACCACGAATTTTCATGGTTTGGAGGGGCGTTGAGTACCAATCCAGTGATGGGAATAGCCGACTGAATGTTTCCTTTAACTATTGCTTCTTCTTTTTTTTTCTTTTTTTCTTTTTTTTTTCTGTTTAGGATGCGTTTCAAGAGGCGTGAAAGCACCAGAGACTTGGGCAGACCGTTTAGAAGATAGTGCCAATAAGCTGGAAGAATTTTTTGTACCAAAGTTTCCCTTATTTCGGATAACACGTTTCCAGCTACGTAAAGATAATCCCATCTCAATATATCCTTATAAATTTCGAAATGCTCATCTGCAGAACTTTCGAAATTACCTGCATTTATCTCCAGGCCAATAGTACAGTTATGCTGGATAGAGTTAGAGTTTGATGAGGAGTCTATCAGAACCTCATTAGTCATTAGGAAGCTTGGCCTTATCTCTATTTTTCAATTCACTTGGAAGCTCATCCTTATCTCTAATTTTCAAATCAGATGGGGGAAAAGGAAACTACCTTATCAGATAGAATATTTTGAAGATACAATAATTACTTAGTGTGCTTTGATTCCCATAATAAATTATAAATCTCTCCTTTTAATTAGTTGTTGGTGGAGCTAATTCTTTTTATTTTTTAAGGGATAATTACAGTAAACTCACTTGTAGTATGATACGTTTTCACTTTGCCTACCTGTAGTTCAATCATTTACACTTTGCCCACTTGAGATTTGCTCTGTTAAGGATCCGTTACCCACCTTTGGCTTCTTCCGTTAAAAAACAACTTTTACCACCAAAACATAACATAACACGAATCAAAAAGTTAGAGTTTGAATTTTTTTGAAAGAGCTAGGGTTTTGTGTCTCTATGCAAATTACAGGTCCTTTGCTGAAACTCCTTTGAAAAATAATCAAGAAAGGAAGAAGGTAAGAAAGATATGATTGTTTATGATGAACCATTAAAAAAGGTCTACATTGGGACCTTTTTTAATATCTTTGTAACACACTAAACCCCATAACCCAAGCACAGAAAATATCTCTCTCGTCTCTCATGCTAAAAATCAAATCAAATATCTCTCTCATCTCTGTAACACACTAAAATTGTTTCAACGCCGTGAAATCGAGGTCACCATCGCCGTTGGTGGACGCCGTACTGAGTTTCCTCCGAACCCACATCCGATTCTTCGCGACGAGCCCATCTTTCCTCTGCTACCGCTCCTCTTCTCGCTTCGTCGACGCCACCAAAACGCCGTAGAAACCCCTCTACTTACACTCCAACAACGACTCTCGATCCTTCAACGACTCTTGGTTGTGGGTTCATCTGATTTCCTTCGTTCTCGCATCCATCTCAGTCTCAGCCTCCGTCTCGGCGGTTTGGAGCAAATCCAGGAAGAGGGCCGGCGGTGGTTTAGAGAGAATGGAGCTCGATCTCAGCCTCTGTCCCTGTCTCGGCCTCCATCTCGGCCAAAATGGAGCTCGATCTCGGCCTCCGCCTGGTCCGTTGATGATTGTGAAATCCCTCTTCCTCTCTCTTTTTTGATCAACGATGGTGGTAGTGGGTTTGGTTACTTTGTTGGCGTGGGTTTGTTGACTGATCGGTGGGTTTGGTGACTGGTTCGGTGGGTTTGGTGACTGATTGGTGGGGTGGATCTTTGGTTTGGTCGGCGGGGTGGTGGTGGTTTGATTGTGTTGGTTAGTGGTGGTGGGATCTATGTTTGATTTTGGGTTTGATTGTGTTGGTCTGGGTTTGATCTAGGTTTGATTGTGTTTTTCTGGGTTTGTTGTGATTGGTTTCTTGATCTGGGTTTGATTTGGGTTGGTTTGTTTACTAGGTTTATGGGTTTGATTTGCTGAGAATTTGGTGTTGATTGTGTTAGAATTTGGAGAAGAGCATGAAGAATTCGAAGAACCAGTTGTAAAATGAAGAACAAGTTGAAGATTTAATGCTCTTCAACTTGTGTTAGATTAGATCATTTCCTATTGTAAAGAAAACAAAACACCAGTGATGTTCATACCTTTCTAATGTTCATACCTTTTTTTTGTAAAAATTGGAAACCTTAGTTTTTTGATTTGTTTTATGTTTGTTTTCCTCTAAAAATGTGTTTGTTTAACGGCAAATGGAGAGGTAGGTAACGGATCCTTAACAGAGCAAATCTCAAGTGGGCAAAGTGTAAATGATTGAACCACGGGTAGGCAAAGTGAAAACGGCCATACCACAGGTGGGTTTACTGTAATTATCCCATTTTTTAACCTTTGCTTGTTCCATCACACATTGTAATTTTTTATTTCACATTAACAATTTATCCATTTGTAAATTGTAATAATATTGACGTTGAGACAATCAAAGGCATGATAATGTAGCTTCACCAGCTGCCACACTAGAGCAGCTCAGACAGCCACATAGTGCAGCAGCTAGTGCACCAACTCAAGACATGTCCAAGTTTGTCAAAACGACAGTGTAGTTTAGCTAATGTTTGTACAGTAAACGATGTGTAGTTCTGTATATAGATATAATTAGTTTAGTAGTCAAGCACGTGACAGAGTTTGTTATGTTTGTTCTTTTCTGTTCACACGTGCATCGATCTGTTAAGTTAGTTACAGAGTTGATTTGGGTCTCTTAGATTGTATATATATGTACAGGATTTTATTCAATGAATAAGATGAGCAATTCAGTTTTCATCAAACCAATTTCTCATAGAGACATGGGAGCTCTCTTTTTTTTTTTTTTTTATGAGAGACGGGGGAGCTCTTTTAACATGAATATCCTACCCTTTATTTTTTTTTTATAAGTATCCTATCATTCATAAATGGTTTAAACTCTTTTTATTTTTTTACCTTTGCTTGGTCCATCACACATTTTAATTTTCTATTTGATACAAATTGATTACTCATTTTCCATTAGGAAAAAAAAAAAAAGATTATTCACTTGTAAATTAATATGATATCAGCATTGAAACATGATAGCTTTTTTAATATGAATATTTTACCATCCATAAATGGTTTAAAATCCATGCTTCCTGTCTAACACGAAAGTAGAAGTCATTTTGCCAAGATCACAAACAACACACTATTACTTGGGTAAATTTTAATTTGTCGAGAATTTTATGTGCATGGTGAACACAACCAAAAGCATTAGAGAGATGTAAAGCAATAATAAAAACGAAAAAAAAAATCTAAATATACAACAAAATTCACAATTGTTGAGATGATATGTTATGATATTTAACAAAAGTGATATCAATGACCTCATATATTGTGAAAAAAGTTCTAAAATTTATTGTCTATAGCATTATTGAAGCAATGCTGCCAAGTATTCACCCAAAGAAATCCGAAACAAAGAGATATTTAAGCACCACTAATCCCTTTATCAAAATATATTGCTACAATTACATTGTTTGATCTCTAAACACATAAACCTACAAACACCTGTGATGTGTATCAATTTCAATATTGAAATTACTTACCCAAAAAAAAGATTCAATATCGAAATCAAGGACACAAACAGTAAAATGAAGCAATCCTAAAAGGTGTATTCAAATGAATCTAAAATGTGTCTTTCATCACTGCCTACCATTTGAATATAAGAGGGGAACCCCACGCAAAGCAATTGCGACAGTAGACACCATTTGTAGTTCCTACACATATGTAGCACCACCTTTTTCACAGCAGTTGAAAGCACTCACATACTAATTATGCACCCATTAGGCCAAATAGAAGACATCATTGTGCAGAGGAGCAGCAGCTTGTGACAGGGTTGCTTTGCTGCTGAGCCTGTTTCAGATGAATTGTCAAGAAAATTTAGAAAACAGTATGTATTAATTAATCATGGAATGATCCAATCAAAATGATTAATGAATGAAGTCTAAATGCACAATTATGAATACAAAATTCTTTCAAATGCAAAACAGCATGTATATATTAGACTGTAGCCAAGTGCTGAACACTCGGCTGATGAGATTGAAAACATGGCTGAAATTTGGTCCAAACAATAAGACCATATACAGAGTGAAGAAATTTTTGTGGTTTGTGAGCTATACCTCTAATTTTTCCACCTGTTTCTGGTACTGGGACAACAGTTGCCTCATATGTTGCAGACCTTGATGTTGCATATTCATTGCTTGCTGGAGAGTTAAAATTTTATGAGTAAATGCATTTCTTTGATTCACCAGCTGTGAAAATTTTAAAACAGCGGAAAAAATTAAACATACATCCTGCTATTGTTGTTCAAATACTCCGTAAAGAAAAGCACAAAATAAGATAGAGCTCTTCAAAAAAATTTCTTCCTATACATTTGAACTCCTAAAGTTTGGATTAAAATGAAATTATTAAGATTCCATCCAAATTAATGGATTTTTCATTTTGTGGACAAACTTTACCCCATATTGTTTGGTCCACCCTACATGTGGCAATTTTTATCAATATCTATAAACCCACCTATTACCCACCTTATTTGGATAAGTCTTAATCCAACCCATTTGAATATTTGGTTTAAATGGTTAAAGACTCATTTAGTTATTTAATTATATAGGTCTTAATGGATAAACCCACTAATACCTACTAAAACCCATCTAAAATTTAAATAAACAACATAAATTCTAAATTTCTTGAAAATGACCAAAATACCCCTAAAACATTAAAATTACCAAAATACTCCTGAAACTTAAAAAATGATCAAAATACTCATGAAACCTTAAAAATTGTCAAAAATGACCGAAATACCCCCCTTAAAGCTTTTAAAATGACAAAAATACCCCCAAACCTGAAAATTACCAAAATATCCCCTAAACCTAAAAAATGGCCAAAACACTCCCAAAACCTAGTAAATGACCAAAATACCCCCAAAACCTTAAAAAGAACCAAAATACGCTGATACATAAAAAATAACCAAAATACCCCCAAAAACCTAAAAAAATGACCAAAATACCCCCAAAATCTAAAAATTACCAAAATATCCCATAAACATAAAAGATGACTAGAATATCTCCGAAACTTATAAAATAACCAAAATACTCCCCAAAACCTAAAAATTACCAAAATACCTACGAAACCTAAAAAATGATCAAAATACTCCCAAAACCTAAAAAAATTACCAAAATACCCCCAAAACCTTAAAATTACCAAAATACCCCCTAAAACTATAAAATGACTGAAACACCTCCGAAACCTATAAAATGACCAAAATACCCTCAAAACCTAAAAATTACCAAATTACCCCATAAACCTAAAAAATGACTGAAATACCCTCAAAACTTTAAAATGACCAAAATACCCCCAAAGTCTAAAAAATTACCGAAATACCCCTGAAACCTAAAAATGTCCGAAATACCCCCAAAACCTAAAAAATGACCAAAATACCCCCAAAACTTAAAAATTACCAAAATACCTCTGAAACCTTGAAATTTACCGAAATAGCCCAAAATTTTTAAAATGACCAAAATACCCATAGAATCTAAAAAATGACCAAAATAACCTCAAAACATAAAAAAATTATTGAAATTCCCTCGAAACCTATAAGATGATGGAAATACTCTTAGAACCTTTAATTTGTATCCTCGAAACATCCAAAATACCACAAACCTCTATTTTGGTAATTTTAGATGTTTCAGGTGTATTTTGGTCATATTATATGTTTAGGGGTATTTCAGTCATTTTTTAAGTTACGAAGGTATTTTGGTTATTTTTTAGGTTTTGGGGATATTTCGATCTTCTTTTAGGTTTCAGGATATTTTGATCATTTTTTAGGTTTCGGGGGTATTTCAGTCATTTTTTAGATTTCAAAGGTATTTCGGTCATTTTTTAGGTTTAGGGGGTATTTCGGTCATTTTTTAAGGTTTTGGAGGTATTTTGGTCTTTTTAAAGGTTTTGAGGGTATTTTGGTCGTTTTATAAGTTTCAGGAGTATTTCAGTCATTTTTTTTGTTTCAAGGTATTTTGGTCAATTTTTAGGTTTAGGGGGTATTTTGGTAATGTAACAGGTTTTGGGAAGTATTTCGGTCATTTTTTAGGTTATGGGGTAATTTGGTAATCTTTTAGGTTTCGGGGGTATTTTGGTCATCTTTTAGATTTCAGGGGTATTTTGGTAATTTTTATGTTTCGGGAGTATTTCAGTCATTTTTTAGGTTTATGGGATATTTTGGTAATTTTTGGCTTCGAGGGTATTTCGGTCATTTTTTAGGCTTAGGATGTATTTTGTTAATTTTTAGGTTTCGAGGGTATTTTGGTCATTTTTTTAGGTTTTGGGGGTATGTTGGTCATTCTAAAGGTTTTGAGGGTATTCTGGTCATTTTATAGGTTTTAGGGATATTTCAGTCATGTTTTAGGTTTTAGGGTATTTTGGTCATTTTTTAGATTTATGGGGTATTTTGGTAATTTTACGTGTTTCGGGGGTATTTTGGTCATTTTATGTTTGGGGGGGGTGTTTCGGTCATTTTTTAGGTTTAGGGGGTATTTTGGTGATTTTTAGGTTTTAGGGATATTTTGGACATTTTAGAGGTTTTGGGGGGCTATTTTGCTCATTTTAGAGATTTTGGATGTATATTGGTGATTTTAGTGGTTTTTGAGCATGTTTGGTAATTTTAGAGATATTGAGGGTATTTTGGTCATTTTAGAGGTTTCATGGATATTGTGCTTATTTTTGAGATTTTGGCAATATTATGCTAATTTTAGAGATTTTGGGAATAATTTTGGATGTCCAAGGGTATATTGGTAATTTTGGAAGTGTAGGGGTATTTGGGTCATTTTAGGTATTTAAGGGTATTTTTGTAATTTTGGAGGTCAAGAGAGTATTCAAATAGTTTTAGAAGTATTTGGGTCATATTGGGTTAAGTGGGTGGGCTACTAATTAAATGGGTTGGGTTGGTAATGGATAATTAATTTATATATAAACGGGTCATAAATGAATAAATGAGGAATTACACATCCAACCCATTTATGACCCAACCCGCCCATTTGCCACCCCTAGTCCACATATAAGTCAATCTCACAAATGTTTTTAATTGCTACTCCACATTTTAACCCTTAAGATTTTGATTGAAATGAAATCACTAGGGTTACTTTGGATGAAATTTTAACAATTCCATTTAAATCCAAACTTTAAGGGTCAATACTCAAATGTAACAATTGAAAATTTGTGGAATAATATTATGAAATGACCAAACCACAATGAGACAAATTGTAATTTTCTCTAGATTTAAATCTTCTACACCCTAACCCCACTCTAGATTTACCAAAGAAAAAGAATAGGAAGGAACTATAAGGGAATTTATAATACATTGTAGTAAAAACCTTAATAGAAGTAACATAAATAGTAGCAAAATAAACAACCTGGATAATCTCAACGTTTCTACGTGCAAGGATGGATGACTCGAAAGCCTGAAGCAATCTTGAAGTACGAGCCATAAGATCAAGTATATTGGAGGCACTCCTCGTTTCTCTAACAAAGAACCCCACCCAGTACCAAATAATGTCCATGGGAGCGTTCTGTTACTTCTGTTTATGTAAGAAAGGATCAATTAGTAGGGGTCAAAAGCATGCTTTCTTAAGCAATAAAGGAGTAATTGCCAATAAGAAAGAAAGAATTGAAGAAAGCAAATCAAAATTGGAGAAACCCCATAAGAGATCAAAATAAAGTGTTGCATATATAAATGTAAAAATTGGAAAAGAAGCTTCCTTTATGCTATGTTTGTTTATTACTAAGAAAAAGTTGGATAAGAAAGACATTTTAATTTTGTAATCTCTAATTTCTCATTTGTAACCGGGTATATAAAACAAAGTTCCCCACACACAAGAAGTTTTTTTTTCTTTCTTTCCTCAGTCTTATTGACAACCAAATATAAAAATTGGAAAAGAAGCTTCCTTTATGCTATGTTTGTTTAATAAGAAAAAGTTGGATAAGAAAAGAAAAGACATTTTAATTTTGTAATCTCTAATTTTTTATTTGGAACCCGGTATATAAAACCAAGTTCCCCACACAACTAGTTGTTTTTTCTTTCCTCAGTCTTCTCGATAATCAAACAAAAAGTCAAAAACTATCAACAACAAAAAAATAACAAGCTCTCAGCTGTTCAAGACCAAATAAGCTACAAGAAAATTTTAAAAAAAGAATAGAAAAGCAGTCAATATAGTGCATAAAGAATTGCATTCTTTATTATTGGTGACTTGAACTTGCAAATATAAAATGAAACTACTAGAAGAGAATCAATAAAAAGAACCCACATGATTGTGACTGTGAAAATAAAAACCAAATTCTATATTGAATATTAAATTATAGTGTTGGAGACATTTATTCAAACTAGAAAGGACAATAATGGAGAAAATGGGAGTACCTTTGAGAGAGAAGTAGAGGTTAGAGAGATTGAGACGTGAGAGCTAACAGTGACTCTTAGTTTGAGAATTGAGAAATATGAGAGCAAACGACTAGAATGTACGGATACTTCAATTTGAGTTCAATATTGATGTCGTACTGAGTTGTAACGATGTCCAATTTGTCATATTATGTTATAATTTTCAAAAATTGCTTATGTTGCCATATCGTACCCATACCTGAACCGTGTTTGTGTCCGTGTCTGTGCATCTTACGCAAAAAGGAGAAGAAAATTGAGTACTCTACAAGGCTATGACTCTTATAAACTGACCGAGTGAATTAGTTACTTTCCGCTCCTTTTTTTTTTTTTTTTTTCTCAGCGGCGGTCAAAGTGATCATTGATGGAGAGTTTATGAGCCACGTTAGCTTTTAAAGGAACTTGTTTTTTACGGAGTTTAATTTGGGTCTTTTTTGTGAGAAAGTGTCTCCTAAATTTTGATATTTTTTTATTTTTTTTTATATATATAATACTGATATAACAGTAAATTGCTCTAAATCACTATTTATTTTCTTCAATTTTTCTTTCCTACCAAATAAAGGAAAGATAAACCAATTTTCCAACTTCCTACTTTTTTTATCCTTCCTACCTAAAACTAGAATGGAAAATTAGTACTCTCTCTCCCTCTCTCATATTAATGATATTTAAACAATTGCTTGTAAATAAGTTTTTAAATTTTAAAGATGGTTCAAAAATCTTCCAATTTCACCAAAAAGCATTCTCTTAAAATAAATCACTAAAAGCGTAGCTAAGAGTTTTGTAACTTAGCTAGTTAGTGTCCAGAAATCAAATCCCTCCACTCCTAATTATCATTGTATTAAAAAATGAAGAAAATAAATAGTGATTGTGGGATGTAACATTTTTAGAAAAAGAATTTCACATACATATACTTAGATTAGGTTAAAATAAAATTCTGTCTCAGGTAAGAAATAAATAAATAAAGAGAATCTTAAATGTTGAATTATTAATAACAACAAAAACAAAAAGAAACAACCAAAAAGTTGAGACTCAGTACTAAGGTAGTCAGGTGAAACTGAAAGAAGATAATATTGTCTTTTGAATATTGAATCATTGTGCAATTTGAGAAATAACCCCTTTTTTTTTTTTTTGCAGTAATTGTCAATTAAGAAAAAAAAGAAATTCAATCATATTTGTATTCAAGTATCTCAAGAGTTGCTGAATGCCTTCATTTTTTTTTTTTTTTTTTTTTTTTGAGAAAGAAGACTTTGAAATACATTAAAAAAATCAGCCATGGTCGGCTAACAATACAGAGTAGAGGTATGGAGGAACATCCTCCATCCACACCGTAAAACCTGCAACATGTCTTGTATGTTTAGCGAGATTATGAGTAATAGAATTGCCAAGTCTGCAAGTGTGGGAAAAAGAAATACAATTGACATTTGTAGTATCTTTGGCCAAAGCTAGAATGTGACCAAAATGAGATAGAGATTTTTCATTACTCTTGAGAGCTTTTATTACCAATTCGAAGTCAACTTCCAAGATGAATTTGGAGAAGCCAAGTTCTTGAGCAAAGGATATTGCCCTTACCGCTGCCAAGGCTTCAACCAAATCAAAAGAGAAAGGTAGCTGAATCTGTTCCGAGAGGAAAGCAATCGCCTGTCCATGATCTTTGCGGATTATAACACCCAAACTAGCCTTGTCAATATCTATGAATGTTGCTCCATCAAAGTTAACCTTAAGAGAGCTTTTAGGTGGAGGGATCCATGAACCCCGATTGGAGGTTGACACCAAACCTAGGACCGGTGAGCAATGTTCACACAGTGGAAATCAGATAGAGCTTGCCAAGAGTTTTGGATTACCTGTGAGATGGAATAATCCTTATTGCTTAGCCTACGTTTGAATTGCACTGAAATGAAAGTTTTCTGCGTCTAGCGTTTTTTGTGCGAGTCCTGTGCACTATTTACGGGATCTGCAAGTACGGATTTCAGCAAAATTTTCTTTAAAACTGGATCTCATGGTACTATTCACACATTTAAAAATTATTTTGCTATAGTGTTTTTAGTTTTCAGTTTTCAGCAATAAGCGGTATCTAAACAGTCCCTTACTCTTATTTGATTACTGCAAAATTGTATAGTCGTTTTTTGGTTGTTCTTTTTACTACTTTTACTCAGCGTGTGCTTTGGTTCCCATGATTCTTTTTTATTTCGTAGTGTTTTTCTTCTACTTTTTTCCTTATCTTTGCTCGGTCCACCACACATTGTAATTTTTTATGTGAAATAAACAAATTATTCATTTATAAATTGATATGATATTGACTGTGAGACATGGAAGCAATTTATTCACTATGAATATCCTACCATTCTTATATGGTTTAACTTTATGCTTTCTTTAACATGGAAGTAGATGTCATTTTGCCAAGATCACTAACAATAACAACGTATAATGATATTTTAACAATCTTGATTTTAAAATGATCATGACCATTAACTTTAAATAAGATTGATTTGTACGACCTCTTCAATTCCTTATATCCATGTTTATGTTTTTTCTTAAATAAAATACGAGTTGATGAAGTATGAATTCGTCAGTCACTGAGTGTTGCCAGGCGATGTACTTAGCCTCTTGGAAAGAAGTTTCTTAGAGACGGTCACTGGTGTGGTGCCTGCCACAACACCTCCGATACTCAAGTTAGAGTCAAGAATTGCACAAGAATAAATAATCAAATTAGCATCAATCTTAATATTTCATACCTCTTCCGTGGGAGAATGTGGGGGACTTATATATGTTGTTGTAGGTTCTAGCCGTTGGGCCATTTATGGAGGTTTAACTTCCCTCCAGGTAACGCTTCCTGGCCTCATCATATGGCTTTAATTAGGTCTCAACGGTCTGTCCAGCTGGGTTTGTAACCGCCCTGGTCATTTACTGATGGTATTGAATGAGATGTTGTCCTCGTCTGCATCATGTCTTCTCGTCACTGAAGACTCTTCTCGTCGGTATGATTTACCTCTTGCAAGACCTACTTCGTCAGTCCCATCAGTTGCCCCCGGATTTCGTGGTCGTCATGACGTGTCGTGACGACCGAGGAAGGTGAAAGGTTACTAGGCAGTAAGCGGTTGGGTTTTTGAGCCGTATTTAATGTGTTGCGGCAGTTCCTTTTGGGTTGTGGCCCACGTGGCGCTTTTTGATTGGAGGAATTAATGCTTCACATGATGAGTCTCCTTGATTTTCCCGCTGGTTTTTCAGCTTCCCAATCTTTGGTTTTAAACTTCCCCTCTCCTCATCATTTTCTTTTTGCCTTTTCAAAAAAAGAGCTCCTCCATTGTCGCTCTGGTTCTCATCTTCTCCGCCTTCTTTCCCAGCGATTTTTTCCTGCGTAGTGTCACGGTTTCCTTTTCCGAGGTAAGTCCTCCCTTTCTGCCTCCTGTTTACCTTGTTTATTTCTGTTATCATAAATTTCTGATCTTTTATTTCTTCTTTGCTTGCTGTTTCTTCTTTGCTTGCTGTTTCTTCTTTGCTTTTCTAGCTTTTCATGGTTAGTAGCTCTGAGGTTAGGTTAGGGTGCCCTTCAATTTCATTCCTTTTCACTCGATTAGGAGGGGGTTTAGGAACTTTTCCTTACCTAGAAAACTTTGTTTACGAAGGCAATAGTTTGGCTGTAGCGTTGGCTGAATTATTGCCAATCCTACATCAATCCGTCGAGTGGTTTAAGGAATTAGTGAAGGAAAAGACGATGTCAGAGGTCAGGTCTAGCGAACTTGAGACTGGGTTGTCGTCTAGCGGCGGCCCAGTAGAAGGGGATACGGCCATTTCTGTCTCCCGTGAGGCTAGGGCCTTTTATGCTTTGGAGGAGAGGTGTGGGTTGGACGATGACACCCTTAGGAGATTTCGGGATAGATTCCAATTCCCAGATCGGGTTAGGGTTCGTCTGCCCAACAAAGAGGAACGGGCTTGCCACTTCTTCCCAGGCGAGGTGTGCTTTTATGAGTCCGCCTTCGTCTGTGGGTTGAGGTTTCCCGTCCATCCCTTTGTGATGGAGTTGCTAAACCAGTTTGGCATTGCTCCCGGGCAACTTATGCCAAATTCGTGGAGAATATTGGTCAGTTGTATGGGAATATGGCTGGCTGCCCTGGACGGAGATATGCTTAGGGTTGATGAGTTCACTTACTTGTATCGCCTGAAAGCGTCGAAGGAGCACGGGTACTATGAACTGGTGCCTTGGGAGAGGAATACTAGGATCGTCAAGAATTTACCCTCGTCTTTCAGATACTGGAAGTCCAGATTTTTCTTTGTATCTGGGGATGATTTTGAAACTCCCTCGGGCGAGGTTTGGGGTGATCTCCCGAGGTTGCATCGTCGGTGGGGAACCCCGACTTTAGGTGCGTCAATACTCCCTTTGATATATTAACCTTTTGTGACTTTACCCTTATCGTCACTGACTCTCCTGTCTCCTCTTCTGTGCAGTTAAGAGACGACCCAATTTGAAGAGCAGGTACAGGAATCGGGTCCAGAAGGCGATCGAATACGCGCAGACGATCGAAAATTGGGACGACCTTGTTGATCCCAGGACACTTGCCTTTTACTGTCTTGGGCCAGATCCGTCTGACTTCGTTCGGAGAAATCTTGAAATAGAGGGAAAAAGGAGTAAGTATTTAGTTCGTCAGTATTTGTCTCTTACGCAGCAGGTTTTTTTTTTAACAAGCGTTTCCTTCTTGCAGAGATGACGACAAAATTTAACAAGGAGTTGTATGCCAAAATGAGATCCAAGAAGGACGAGCCCCTGTCCAACTTGGGAAAAAAGGCCGTGCGTGTCACTGGGAAGAGTGGCTTGGCACCTCCAATTGCTTCCGTCAGCCCAGTCGTGTCAGGGGTGGCAACGACGAGGACTGCTTCTCCCACGACCTCAGTGGAGGAGATCGAGGGTACTCCATCTTCAAAAAGACCGAGGATGCCTGAGAAGGAGAAGGAGAAGAGTGTTCCTCGTCCATCCACCCTCTGGAATGACGAGAGGCTGGCTGTGGATAGGGCCCACGAGGTGGTGACCGCTGCGGACCTGAAGGCTTTGTCGGGTGTCCCGTTTAATGACGTGGCGGCTCGACATATCCACAAGCTCGTACAGGTTAGCTTATTTGTGCCCCTTCCTTTCTTCGTCCTTTTCTTCGTTTCATTTCTTTTATTAACGATAATCAAAAATTTTTTTTTTTTAGGTACTGGGTGAGAGCATGCACATTGCTTCGGAGTATCTCACTCAGGAGACGAAAGTAGCATCTATGACGTCCAGGATGGAGACCTTGGAAGCGGAGAACTCCACACTGCGGAGAAATCTTCTTGACTCTATGGGTGAGTCTGCTTCCCTGAAGGAGAAGTTGAAAAAACTAGAGGGCGAGATTAAGGTGGAGCGTCAGTTGACGCAAGAGAAGGATGAGCAGCTCATAAGTGCCAGGGAATCACTGAAGACGATAGCTGCGAGGTCGGTTGAGGCATTCCAGACAACCGACGAGTATAGCACCGTCTTGTTCAGCTGGTACTTCAAAGGGTTTGAGCTCTTGAGGAGGTACCTGTTAAAACATCCTACTGGAGTGGACATGGAGAAGCTGGATCTGGAGGAGATAGACCAGGAAATGTCTGCTGACGAGGCTGGCCAGTCTTCTGCCATCGTTCCCTTTGCTGGTCAGAATACCCCCGTTGACGACGCTCCAGCTGGCGACGATGCCGCCAACGCCTGACCCTGACACTTATGAAAATTTTTGTTGTGCAAATTTCCCTTTTTTTTTTATATGGGTGCCCATCGTGTTTTCGGGCCAAACCTTTGAACAATTTGCTTGTCCATTTTGACAACGATATTGGCAGCCCAGTGTTTATGGGTTTTATTGTGAAAACAAATGGAAATTGCCCTTGGTTTGGGGACTTTAACTGAATCTTACATGCTTACTTAGATTTATCACAAGCTCACTTGCATTTCATGATTGTCCATGTGTCTGATGAGTTTTGATCTGGCTTCACATGCTGTGCTGAGTACATCGTCGTCAGTAGTTTACATCCGTTAGTGTGGAATCTTACTACTTAGCCATTTTTGGCTTTTCAATAACTTAACTTGTTGTCGTCAGTAGTTTACATCCGTCAGTGCGGAATCTTACTACTTAGCCATTTTTGGCTTTTCAATAATTTAATTTGTTTTCGTCCGTAGTTTACATCCGTCAGTGCGGAATCTTACTACTTAGCCATTTTTGGCTTTTCAATAACTTAACTTGTTGTCGTCAGTAGTTTACATCCGTCAGTGCGGAATCTTACTACTTAGCCATTTTTGGCTTTTCAATAATTTAATTTGTTGTCGTCAGTAGTTTACATCCGTCAGTGCGGAATCTTACTACTCTAGCCATTTTTGGCTTTAGGTGACTTATACCCGTTTTTAGGGATTTTAGTCATCGTCAGTAACTTACATCCGTCAAGGCGGAATCTTGTTACTTTAGCCATTTTTGGCTTTTAGTGACTTATACCCTTGTTTGGGATATTTCCTTCGTCAGTTACCTTCGGTTGCATAGACCTGCTCACAGAATAATATCAGCTGAATGGATTCTTTATTGATTTTGATAATAAGTACATTTGAGTGTTACGTCTATTGATGATACTTCTTTAAGTGTTCAATGTTCCATGGCCTCGGGAGTCTTTGTCCGTCCAGAGTTTCAAGGTGGTAGCTTCCCTGTCTGGAGTAATGAACAACCCGGTACGGTCCTTCCCATGTGGGGCCAAGTTTCCCTTGAGTTGGATCTTTGGTCGCCAGAGTTACTTCGCGCAGGACGAGGTCGCCGATGTTGAGTCGTCGGAGTTTCACCCTTTTATTGTAATATTCTGTCATCTTTTTCTTGTAATCCGTAATCCTGCTGCAGGCTTTATCTCTGACTTCGTCTAGGCAATCCAGGTTGACTCGTAGGTGATCATCGTTGTCTTCCTCGCTGAACATCTCTCGCCTGGTGCTGGTTACTCCGACCTCGACCGGGATCACCGCTTCAGTTCCGTAAGTAAGTCTGAACGGGGTCTCTCCCGTCAGGGTTCTTACTGTTGTTCTGTAGGCCCACAAGACGTTGGGTAGTTCGTCTGGCCAAGAGCCCTTTGCATCATCTAGCTTCGTCTTTATGATTTTGAGTAGAGTCCGGTTCGTCACTTCTGTCTGTCCATTTGCTTGAGGGTGGCCTGGTGATGAGAAATGGTTCTTGATGCCCAGACCAGAGCAGAAATCCTTGAAGCCTTGGCAGTCGAACTGTCGCCCGTTGTCTGATATGATCGTCCGTGGAATCCCGAACCTGCAGACTATGTTCTTCCATACGAAGCTCCGGATCTTTGCTTCGGTGATAGTTGCCAGTGGCTCTGCCTCAACCCATTTTGTGAAGTAATCTATAGCGACGAGTAAGAATTTTACCTGGCCTTTGCCCAAGGGTAATGGGCCAACGATGTCAATTCCCCACTATGCGAATGGCCAAGGGGACGCTATCGTCGTCAGTCTTTCGGCTGGCAGTCGTTGAATGTTCCCGAATCGCTGGCACTTGTCACACTTCTTGACAAACTCCATTGCGTCCACCTGCATAGTAGGCCAAAAATAACCTGCTCGCATAATTTTGCTTACCAAGGATCTAGGGCCTGCATGATCTCCGCAGATTCCTTCATGGACCTCTCTTAGGATGTACTCAGCGTCTTCTTCGTTCACACACCTTAAGTAGGGCATGGAGAAGCCCCTCTTGTACAGAGTGTCATTAAGAATTGTGAATCTGGCAGACCTCTTCTTGATCTTCCTGGCCTCATTTGTGTCTTGAGGGAGGTGTCCATCCTGAAGAAAGGATACAATGGGCGTCATCCAGCTACTTGTGTTCTGGATTGCAAAGGTTGAAATTTCTTCTATGCTGGGGTTTTTCTGTACTTCCATCATCAGGTCTGCATTCGACCCCGTTTCTTTTGACGAGGCTATCTTCGATACTTCGTCTGCTGCCATATTCTGGCTTCTGGGAATCTGGACGAACTCTACCTCTTCGAACTCTTGAGTCAAGTGCTTCGTCAACCTGAGGTATTTCTGCATTCTTTCTTCCTTTGCTTCGTATTCTCCCTTGATCTGCCCAATTACTAGCTTTGAGTCGTTTTGGACTAACAGGGTCTTGGCTCCAAAAACTTTCCCTAGCCTCAACCCCGTCAGAATCCCCTCATACTCGGCTTCGTTGTTCGTCGCCGGGAATTTCAGTTGAACTCCATACTTCAATACTTCTCCGTCAGGGGTGGTTATGACGACCCCTACTCCTCCCCGCTTTTGGGCCGACGAACCGTCGGTCTGTATTACCCAAGGTTTGCCCTTACTGGCAAGGTTTTGTTCGTCCGGAAGGGTGAACTCGGCGATAAAGTCTGCCAGAGCCTGTGCTTTAATGGCTGCCCTGGGATGGTACTCTATATCAAACTGGCTAAGTTCAATTACCCATTGGACCATTCTCCCTGCTGCCTCGGGCTTGCTCATGGACCTCTTGATAGGTTGGTCCGTCATTACCCAGATTGGATTTGCCTGGAAATACTGCCTGAGCTTGCGTGAGGCAATTATCAACGCGAACGTGATTTTTTCGATTTTTGGGTACTTGGATTCAGCCCCCTGGAAGGCTTGGCTGATATAATAAACGGGGAGTTGTATTCTGTTTTCTTCGCGGATCAGGGCTGCGCTGACGGCTGTAGACGAAACAGCTAGGTACAGATACAGGTTCTCTCCTTCTTTTGACGGGCTTAGGAGAGGTGGATTGCTCAAGTAGCGCTTGAGCTCTTGGAAAGCCGCTTCACATTCGTCGGTCCAGGCGAAGGCCTGCTTCAGGGTCTTGAAAAAGGGGAGGCATTTATCCGTTGCTCTAGAGACGAATCTGTTGAGGGCGGCGATCCGTCCTGTGAGCTTTTGGACCTCCTTGACGGTCTTGGGTGACGCCATGTTGATTATGGCCTAAACCTTCTCCGGATTTGCTTCTATTCCTCTCTGGGATACCATGAATCCCAAGAACTTCCCTGAGGCTACACCAAACACACACTTACTTGGATTCAGCTTCATTTGGTATTGTTTGAGAGTGGCAAATGTCTCCCTGAGGTCGTCCAGATGGGTAAGCTCTTCCTTGCTCTTGACGAGCATATCATCCACGTAAACCTCCATATTCCTGCCTATCTGCCTGCTGAACATTCTGTTCACTAACCTCTGATAAGTAGCACCTGCATTCTTTAGTCCGAAAGGCATTACCTTATAGCAATAGAGGCCTTGGCTGGTGACGAAGGCCGTTTTCTCCTCATCCTCGTCGGCCATTTTTATCTGGTTATATCCTGAGAAAGCATCCATGAACGTCAATAGCTTGTGCCCGGCTGTGGAGTCTACGAGCTGGTCTATTCTTGGAAGGGGGAAACTATCCTTCGGGCAGGCCCTATTCAGGTCCGTGAAATCTACGCACATCCTCCACTTCCCATTTGCTTTCTTTACCAGAACAGTATTGGCCAGCCAGTCTGGATAGTACACTTCTCTAATGAAACCTGCAGTCAAGAGCTTCTTCACTTCGTCAGCGACTGCCTGATCTCTTTCTGGTGCGAAGACTCTTCGTCTTTGCTTGACGGGTTTCTTCTCTGGGTCTACATTCAACATGTGTCGGATGATTTCCGGGGATATACCTGGCATGTCGTCATGGCTCCAAGCAAAGACGTCCAGGTTTTGCTTAAGAAACTGGACGAGCTTTGTTCTCATTTCGGGGTTCAAAGTCGTCCCTTTCCTGGTTGTTTTGGTCGTTTCTCCCTCAATTAGTTGCACTGTTTCAAGAGCCTCCACTTTTTCTTCCTCATTCTCTTCAATTATCCAGGTGTGGTTTTCCTTTGCGGCCAACACGGCCTGGTAGCATTCTCAAGCTAAGACTTGGTCTCCCTTAACTTCACCAACCCCGTTTTCCACAGGGAACTTTACCTTTAAGCAGTAGGTAGATGTGGACGCCTTCCACTTGTTGAGGGCAGGTCTTCTAATGATGACGTTGTAGGAGGAGGGGCAATCCACCACTAAGAAGTCCAGCTGACGGGTCAGTTGCTTTGGGTATGTCCCCACTGTCACTGTCAACATTACTATACCCTTGGGGTAGACCCTGTCACCACTGAAACTGACGAGAGGGGAATCAAAAGGACGTAGCCTTCTGGGGTCCAGCTTCAACTGTTGAAATGCAGGGAAGTAGATGATGTCAGCAGAGCTACCATTGTCCACGAGGATCCTTTTGGTGTTGAACCCTTCTATGGTAAGCATTATGACCAGGGGGTCGTTGTGGGGCTATTTTACTCCCCTGGCGTCGTTTTCATTAAAAGTCATGTCTTGCTCGGTTCGTCTCTGCTTCAACGGGGGAGTCGTGTGGACGCTGTTCACCTGACGTTGGCATGCTTTTTGAAGGGACCTGAACGAACCTCCGGTGATGGGTCCACCTGTGATCGTCTGTATTTCCCCAACCACATTTTGAGGAGGTTGGGACTGACGGTCATTCCCCCTTGACGAAGCCTCGGGCTGGCCTTTGTTCCCTTCCCGAGATCTACTATATTCACCCTTCTTTACAAATTTCTGCAACTTCCCCTTTCGTATCAGCTCTTCTACCTGCTCTTTGAGGTCCCGACAGTCCTCGGTGTAATGGCCATGGTCTTTGTGGAACCGGCAGTACTTGTTCTTATCACGAACATTGGGAGATGAGTGTAACGGCCGCGGCCATTTTAGGTAATGCTCATCCTTAATCTGCGTTAGGATTTTATCAACAGGCATAACAAGAGGAGTAAATTTTACCATTCGAGGATTCTTATCATCTTTTCTTCTGCTTCCGTCATTGATTCGGCGATCTGGACGCTCACGCTTTCGCCCCCTACGGTCGTCTTCCTTTCTACCCTTGTCTCCTGGCCTCTCAATGTCCCTGATGGCGGCCAGTGCGTCTTCCGCGTTCATGTACTTCTGTGCTTTGAGGAGCATTTCAGCCATTGTTTTCGGGGGATTTTTTGCAAGCGACGAGACGAGTTCTCTGGATCTCAACCCAGCCTTAAAGGTCGTTAGCTGCACCTTGTCATCAGCCTCGTCTACCTCCAGTGTCTCCCTGGTGAAGCGTTTCACATATGACCTCAAAGTTTCCCTCTCTCCCTGCCTGATGGTGAGTAAATGATCCGCGGTTCTCTTTGGTCGTTGTCCTCCAATGAAGTGACGCAGGAAGGCATTGCTCAACTGATCGAAGGTGTCGATGGACGATGTGGGCAGCTTTGTGAACCATTCCCGTGCGGCTCCCTTGAAAGTGGTTGGGAAGGAACGACACAAAATCTCGTCTGGGGGCTGCTGGAGTCCTAAGGTCGTCTTAAATGTGTTAAGATGATCCTGGGAATCTTTTAGCCCGTCAAACGGTTCGAGTTGGGGCAGCCGAAATTTTGACGGCACTGGGCAGTCGAGGACGGCCACAGTGAACGGCGAATCTGTTGCCCTGACCAATCGGTCCACGCTTCGTTCAGTTTTTTCTTTGATGGCGTTCCTAAGCTCGTCCATCTCCTTCCTCATCTCCTGGAGTAGATTCGAGTTCTGCTCGGTTGGAGTGGTAGGCCTTGGATGGTCGATTCTTCTATGACTGTCCCCCTCGTCCTCTCGATTTCCCTTGGACCGGTTCTCTTCCTGCTGAAGCCTCTGCTTCATTTCCTCATTTTGTTTGGACAATTCCTCGACGGTCGCTGCCAGGGCCTGAATTTGCTGTGCCAAGGCTGCAAAATCTTGATTGGACTCCATATGAAATAAGTATTTGACAGGAAACTACTTTTTCGCGACTGAATGGAAAAATGTCGTTCCCCACAGACGGCGCCAAACTGATGAAGTATGAATTCGTCAGTCACTGAGTGTTGCCAGGCGATGTACTTAGCCCCTTGGAAAGAAGTTTCTTAGAGACGGTCACCGGTGTGGTGCCTGCCACAACACCTCCGATGCTCAAGTTAGAGTCAAGAATTGCACAAGAATAAATACTCAAAATAGCACCAATCTAAATATCACATACCTCTTTTGTGGGAGAGTGTGGGGGATTTATATATGTTGTTGTAGGTTCTAGCCGTTGGGCCATTTATGGAGGCTTAACTTCCCTCCAGGTAACGCTTCCTGGCTTCATCATGTGGCTTTAATTAGGTCCCAACGGTCTGTCCAGCTGGGTCTGTAACTGTCCTTGTCATTTACTAATGGTATTGAATGACACGTTGTACTCGTCAGTATCATGTTTTCTCGTCACTGAAGACTCTTCTCGTCGGTATGATTTACCTCTTGCAAGACCTACTTCGTCAGTCCCATCACGAGTAAAACTCTGTTGTAAACCAATTGATATATTTAGTCTTCTATTATTATTAATTATTTTATGATAAACCATTGTGTTTTAAGATGAGAAGCAACTTTTAATGGCTTCACTTGGCTATTAACTTAATATAAAACATATATCCTAGTTTTGTAAATTCATATCGACTCTGAAAATTTGAAAATAAATGTGGACACAAAACTGTATAGTTGGGGGTTGAGCATGACTTTGAGCTTGTTAAACTCATGGTGGATCAAAGGATGCGCATTTCTCAGTTCAATGGGGTATGAAAAACCATTTTGTTTTTGTTTCTTTAGGAGTAACACTATGCGCATGATTTGGTGGAGCTCAGCTACGGCGTTTTCACATTGCACGTTAGGCCCAATTGCCAGTTGCACGAATCATTTTCCCTTGTACGAATAGATAGAACAAATGGTTTGGAGAGCATGCCTACCATAGGTGAGTGGGAGAATGTAGATTGTAGACATTGAGCCTTATGTTTAGGCCTAAAGAAGGTAAGGAAAGCCCATGCGGGCAACCCATCCAGAAAAGAAAAAAAAATCATAATCTAGAATATTGTGTATTATTTGAACCAAAAATGTCTCCGTAGAAAACATCAAGAGATGTCTATTGAGCTATAAGACTCTTGGTTTTACACATACAAAATTACCCACAAGCGCAAAAAATAAAACAAAAAAGTATTTAAGCATACTATCCTACCCTAAGAAGGATTAGGATACTTTCCATTTCAAGCACCGTCTATTTTGCAATTGTACGCACTTCAAATTTTAATTATTTTTCTAACAATGTACAAATTGCCACATCATTTGAAATTTTTAATGGCGTGGCAAACTGTACACCTTTTGATTTGTAAAATCTAATATGTTTATTAAAAAAATATATCTAATTTGGACGATGAAATGGACAACACTTACAATGGAGAGGTTGCTTCTCCCCCTAGGAAACCCTACCATCCAAACCTCTCTCTTCCATGCTTTCCTGTGTTTTAAGGTTTCATCAATAGAATAACTCTACAATTTGGTATGTAAATACGTGTGGATGCTTATACATATATAGTAGCTCTCACGTACAAGCAAGCCTTAAGATATCATGAAAAGATACCAAAATTCGACTCAAACCTAAACTTTTTTATATTGAACCATGTATTCATGTTTTCCCAAAGCTTTAACAATAATATATATAATAAATTTTATAACTATTTTCACAAAATTTAAGATGATAAATTGCGATTAATGTAAACATTATTTTCACATAAAACCACCACTGATATCATTTTTTATTATACACCAATCATGACAAGCACCGAAATTACATAAACTTGAAAAGATAGCAGTGTTCATTGGATTCTCAAATTACACATGGCAAGACTTTGTAGCATAGCATACAAATAAATAAATTTGGATTTGCTGGTGGACCCAAGAGCCTAATAAATTTCTGTTGAAGTTGCAATGTGATAATAAATGGAAATGGTCAAATCCCACCTCCCTACACAATCAGAAACTTTGAGACACCCTAGGCTGTTTCTACAGTTCTTAATTTGCTTTCACAAAATGGGAAACTTCATATCTGTTTCAACAATAACAAATACAATTACTCCATGGAAAGAAAAGAAATCAAGTTTCTTGTGGTCCTATAGAGAATTTGTGTACAGTCCAAAGATTTGACCAAAATGCTAAGGTCTGTGTGGTTGACATGAAGCACAAAATCTAAAAATGTCAGCGGGATGAGTTGAATAATGAATTTATTGACCCATTCCCTACGATTTCTCGTTCCCATTACATGGGTCAAGGGGTCCACCAAACAACAACACTGATGTCGATGGCTGGCTAGGACCACCGACTTATTATTATCATTCGTCTGTGCTCACATCATTATTATATCCTGGCCCTTATAATAGTTATATCACTTATATAGTTATATGGCCTTTGGGCTGTCTTTTTGTGAATAATGCATGAAGATTGGTCGTGGCTCGAGGATAGCTGCACTTGCACCCATTCTAATAATCAGTCCACATATTGCACCCACGTTAATAGTATCTTTTTTTTTTTTGTGAGAATCAGTCCAGGATAGCTGCACGTTAATAGTATCTGAGTATAAATTCCATAATACAATCTATAGGAAAATAAATAAATAATTAAATACCACACAGCTTATGGTTTGATGGTAGGAGTTTTTGTCCTAGCATGTAGAGAGGAGTAGTTCGAGCGATTGCCCCAGTAAGGCTGGTATACGTGATATTATCCATTATTGTCACAAAGCGTAAGGTCGATGAGCTCACACCAAAAACCTCATTTTTTTATTCAAAAAAAATAAAATACTATTTTAATTCTTAAACTTTACCAAAAATTTGTTTTTCATCCTTAAACTTTAAAGAGTTCTTGTTTCATTCTTAAACTTTATGAAGAATTTTCTTCATAGCTTGGACAAAAATAGGGATAAAAAAGAACTTTTTTTTTAATAGTTTAGAGAAAAAAAAATTTGGTTAAGTTTAAAGACGAAAATAAAATATTTTCAATAGTTTTGGGACTACAAACAAACTTTTCAATAGTTTATGGATGAAAAATGAACTTTATTTAAAACTTAGGGATAAAAACAATTTTTTAGTAAAGTTTAAGTACCAAAATAGTATTTAACCAAAAAAAAACTTTTTCAAATTATTTTTACTTTTTTGTGAGATCATCAAACAATAATAATAGGGTATGGGGAGGAATTGAGTGAGAGGTGGTTAAAAGTACATTAATTGCAGAAAAAAATATCCACCACAACTAAAAACTATAAATGCAATATATAAAAAGGGAATGAACATGAACACACACAAACAAAAAAGATTATTATTGTGGGGGGTGAAAGCCCAACCTTACGTATTGAGCCTAGGACCCTATTTGAAGATTACTGTGTGTCCGAAGAGAGGAAAATGTTTGAGAAGGAGCCCGTGTGGAAGAAACATGCCTGGAAGTGAATGAGGAGTGTAGTCTGAAGAGATCGCCATTGGTCCGAAGAGGTCATCCTCCTCGGACACAAAGAGCCTTGGTCAAGCAGACATGAGAGGTTCAAGTAATCTTTCTAATGATTTTGATAATAAGGGAAGGCTTCAGGCACGTATGAAGATGATAGGAACGGAAAAATATCTAGAAGACAAGCTGCAACCACCACATTAAATGCACTGCAGCTGCTTTTCTGGCCGCATTAATGTGGAGAAGACCCCTGAACAGTATAATCTCAGCTACCACAACTCATAGAGAGCTAAAGAAGATACCTGATAGGACATGTACTCAAGTGAATGCCTAGATGAAGAACAAGTGGACGATGAAGATGATAAAAGAGGGTGCTATATAAAGGGAATAGACCTCTAGTAATAAAAGATCGGAAGAAAAAGAAAGAGAAGGAGAAAACAACTTTACTGTAGCTCTAAGAGTTGTAATCACCTTTCATTCAATAATACATCTCTTCGGACGTCTTTTTGCTTAACTTTCTAATGTATTTTTCTGTTAGATCATCTTTCAATACCATAGTTAGCTCTTGTTTAATTCATAACCAGCTCAGCTCTTTCACCTACTCTCTACAAATTCATTGTATTGGGTTTATTGGGCTCATAATCCAAATCCTTTGGGCTTGGGCTACAAAAACTGACCATACAATTATTATTCACAATCATTTTGTTCTTGCAAATTTTAAATTATAGTTACACATTAGTTATAGATATAAATCTTGTAGACTTTTATTATTATTATTTTTATTAATCCACTTACTAAATATTTTTAATGTGATTGAAATAAATAATTTATATAGATGCATCACATTTAACATCTGATAGAGGTGACGTGCTCTTTTTTTGGGTTAAAGGATGAAAATATTCTCTCTTTATTTTTTTATTTTTTTTTTTTTGGGAATCCCATAAAAATATTCTTTTTTTTAAGGAAAAATATTATTAGTTTTTTAGTTCTATGCCATTATTTGTACATATTAAAAAACAAAATTACTATTGAAATCATAAGATTAATATAATTAATCGAAGTTTGATTAACAATATGAAAAATGAGATCGAAGATATACTAACTTTTGAACTAATGCAGACCATTGTTTAGATTTTGTTTAGCAAAAATGAATAAGAAAAAGAAATTTTACCAAAAAAAGAAAAAAGAAAAAGAAAATCTTTTTTTTGGGCCCGAGTGGAATCTTTGATAAGTTTTATATTATTTTTCGTACAAATAAAGGGTGTCCACAATTGTCGTTGGGCCTATTCTAAAAAATAAAATAAAATAAAATAAAAGGCATATGATCAGTTTCAATAACGGTCAAGTTTTATAAAGCTAAAAGAAATAAAATATCCTCTTGTGCATATTGCTTATCTTATTTTACTTCTCTCCATTTTGTTTGAATATGCACATGTTGGCCACTAACATCTTACTATGTTTCACACGCAAATTGACAAGTGTACCCCATAGCCTCAAAAAACAATAATAACTTGCTTATTTTATATGCTCACTCCTTTCCTTCACATGCTCAGCCAATACCTACCTAGTTGATCCCAATTAATTAATCTAAAGATGAAATTATTTTTTAATTGAGAAAATGGTAAGTCCATATAAAAATAAAATTTCTCAAATCACAACTTTACATTTTTTAGACTAAATTGCAAAATATACCTTGAGGATGTTTGAATTTTACACCCTGAAATTTTTTAATTTAGATTTCACCACTGAAGTTATAATCTACTTGCATCAGTGCAACCACTACATCCTTATTTTTTGTTAAATTCCACGTAAGCTTGCTACATGTGTTTAATTCGTCCAATAAAGCAATACCACATCATTTTTGTTTCCTAAAAAGTTTAAATAAAAATTATGTGGCATCATTTTATTGCACGAATTAAACACGCATGATAAATTTATATGACACTTAACGTAAAATATAGATGGAGTGGCTGTTGATGCAAACAGAATATAACTTTAGGGTATAAAATTTAAATTCAAAAACTTTAGGGGTCTTAAATTCAAACACTTCCGAACTTTAGGAGTGTAATTTATGATTTACCCTTTTGTTATACATAAGTAGTTAGAAATTGAGGATTTTAAAACACTAATAAGTGTCAATTGAGTTACAAGATTTTTAATAAATCCAAACATTACCCACCGAATTTCTAGTAGACATAGACATGCAAACATCTCCAAAGACAATTTTACCAAGACCTTGAATAATAATTAAATATATGTTGGACATGGTCAAAATTTTTATGGTGGGTTTAGGTTGAGTGCTTGAGTTAATCATATTAGTTTTCTTCAACACTCAAACCCTTCTACGTGTTAACTGTTGACAGCTGAAACACATAGCCTTGGAAGATTGATCAATGACCTAATAGAAATGCCCCCACTAGGGGGAGAGAAAGTATTCTGAAGAACATGTTGAGCAAAACAAAAAAAAAGTCAGTCTGGCTATATAATTGCTAGTGAAAAACGGTGTGTCGGTGAGAGAATTTTGTATGTAAACTGATGCGAAAAAACGCGTATAGGTTGTTCGTGTATATATGGCTATAGCTGGATCTCATAATGAAATTCTGAAGTTTCTAGACTTATAAAACTGTACTCAAATGTCACCTAGGAAATGATTTATTCTTTTTCGCTAAGATCCCATTGGAAATGATTGGTGAAGCATTGGGATAGATATTGTGCGAGGGAATAATAATTACATAAATCTATGATAATAAGATTATATAAGCCTCCATTAATTGGAGAGATTGTAAAGATTTGCTTTTTTTACCACCGCGCACCCTTGGCGCGATGGTCATTAATTTCACAAGTATAAATATTTGTGGGGTGTGGAGGCCGGGACTAGGGTTGAGATTCAAATTTTTAGGAGGGAGCTTCACATACATATACACTTAAATTAGACTAAAGTAGAATTTATATCTTGTATTCAAAAAAAAAAATTACTTTTGCACCCATGTGTAATTTTTGATACGTACCAATAAATCAAAAAGAAAAAGATAGGAGCAATTAGGCATTTCTTTGAGGAAAAGGAAGAAGGTGAATCACATAATGAAGCCAAATCCTTTCTTTTTTGGGTGGGGAAGTTGGGGTCGGTGGGGGTGGTAAAATGTAATCGATTCCACCTTGTTGACATTTAGAGATATGTGTGGGTTTGGTTAAGTTGATTATTTATGTATCACATTGTAATCCTTTTTTTTTAAGTATAATTAAGTGTATTTTAGCTATAGCTATTTTAGTTTAAAAGTGAAAAACTAATCCAATTGCACAAAGAAAATTTACTCCCATATCAATAAAACTATTTTATATTACTTTATTATATGACTGAGATCCATCTAAAATGGAATTCCGCAAGAAGATTGTGACCATTAAAAATAAGTATTAAAAAATTGGAGAATGGGAACATTCACATCTAAAAATTGACTCGTTTCACATGCTTCAATTAACCCCCCAAAAAAATCTCATCTTTGTTGAATGTAATGCAAGAGAAAACAAAAAAATTAATTGGAGATACGCGTGGGATCAAATACAACAAAAAAATTGCAGAAGAAAAGTTAAATAGCCCATGGTCCACTTTAATTGATAATTATTTAAATTTGCTTGTTAGCTAATATATCGGCAAGTATTGAATTGAAAGAATACTTTTTTTTGGTAGACCCTCAACAAAATAATGATCAAGGTGGACAATGCTTTAATTTTTTTTTTTTTTTTTTTTTTGGTGCTAATTTGTTTGAATATTTTCTAATAATAACAAGTTAGTACACTTATTTTTCTTTTTCTTTTTGATAATTCAATAGTCGGAGAGGGAGCTTTGAATCCTAAATATAAAATGCATAAAAAAGTGTCAACTAGTTGAGTTACAAAGTTGTTAGCAACAAATTAGTAAACTGATTTTTAAATTAAAAATGATAATTTTTCACTTTAACTTACTTTGCATACTTTATATATATATATATATAGCTTAGCTTTGCATACTCATTACTTACTATTATTGGAATATTATCATCCTAGATTCCTAGGTTTATATTCAAATATGCAATGAGGACAAAGAATTTATGAATTTTTTTTTTTTTTTTTTTTTTTTTGAGAAGGTACAAATTTCCCTTCTCCTCTTATAATTCATATATATATAAATAGGAAATTTTTTTTAAAAGCTAAAGGAGCCATGGACCCCTCTGTCCCCCATTTCAGTCAAGTTTGCTACATCACAAGGACATATGGTACTAAATTAAAAATTCAAACAATTAAGCTTGTTTCAGAATGATACTAGGGGGATTTTCTAAATCCTCTACCTATTATCTAAGGAAAACATATGTTAATACAATTCAACAACATCACAAAAAATTACAGTAAAATATTTAGGTTCATTCTTTTTTGAGATCCAAAAAGCCAATTTAATGTGAAATTTCAACTGGAAAAAAAAAAATCAAATCTCTTTTGAGAGATTGACCCTCAAGAATCATTAATATTAGTACAATTACATATATTGGCAGTTGAGGGCCAATCGCAAAAGATTGGCAAAAGATACAAGTAATAGAAACTTCAACAGAAACTAGGTCCTTTGAAAAGGATCGTGTACCAGTTCATGAATGGTTACTAGCCTTTTTAGCTAGTAGTTTAATCATCTGATAATCATGAACAATAATTTGGAAAACATATATGCTTGTATACGATATAAATACCTGTAAATCCTTACCGGCATACAGCTTGAATATTTTCATGAATATGAGAAGTCGGTACATATGTTAAACTTTATTTCCTTGCTTGTTCCATATAATTTATCAAACATAGCAAAGAAAATAATAATGGAAAACGTAGTAATTATTTTTACATAAAACTATAAAAGTAACAAAAATTTATCAAGTATATATATATATATATATATATAATGGCAAAACTTAAGTACAATACTTAGGTGTTGTTCCATTAGATTCCTCTTTTAAGATTCTATCATGTGAATTTTTTTCTAATATGATAAAAATGTATTTTTAAGTTAAGTAGTCACATGACTAAATTTTAAGAAAAAAATTTTAAAAACATGCAGTATAGTACTATACCTAATTTTTGTCCTACATTATCCAAGCAAGACTTATAGATATGTCAGGATTTCAAATTTCTAGCAGGCTAAGGGGAAAACTAATACACAATTTATGACAAAAGTAAAATTACATAGAAATTGAAAGTCTACAAACAAGGCTGTACCTAGCTGTCCGAGCATGTCCATCTATCTCTATGCCGTAGATTTTCTATCATCAACCATATAAAGTAAGGCTCCAGACAAATTTACATATCTCATGCATGTACTACTCAATGACTTTTAGGTCAAAAATATGTTTTTTCCAACGAAAATGTTTAGAGTCCCAACCTCCACCCCGCTCCTCTCCTTCACTTAAAATGTATTTTAAAAACAAATCACCATATCTCATGTTGATGAAGCTTTTAAACCATATATATATATATATATATATATATTCCTATGTACGAATCTCCTCCCACAACTTATGTGTGTCAAAGCTCACCAATATTTTTACCCTACCTGGATGGTCAAACCAAAGCTTTATAAATGCAGTGATTATTTTCTTTCTATTCTTTGAGATCTTCAACAGCAAATTCAGCTGCCAAATAACTAATGCACATGTTTTGACATGCATATAGCAGCAAGAAAAAAAAAATCATGAGCTTTGCATATATATCAAGGCTGAAGTAAGGAACCAAACCATTATCTTTCCACTGAAAAACTGAATCAATATGTCATCTTCCCCCTAGGCCTTGCCACCACCTTGAGGAGGACCATGTATATATATATTACCTAAGAAGTAATACAAATATTATTGCTTTATGAACCATCAAAAAGGCTTAGTAAAACTTTTAAACCAAAATAAAGACAATTTCTTAACTTTTTTTTTTATGATGGAACAGGATCATCCATTTCTATACAGTCCGTTTTTCTAGGATTTGATTGCTAAATTGTATAAAACAGTAGTCAACTAAACAGGACTAGCACCAATAATTAAACATGTAAGAACCGAAATCTTTGTATACAAATAGTGTATCTGTATCACTCATCAAAGTGTATCTGTATCAAAGTGAAAGTAACTACACTCTTGTGAAGTTGAGAGCCATTAGCAAGAATGGAGCATTAACGTAAAAACCGAGCATCATAATGGAATGCTTATTCTCATTGACATTATCTCAAACATAATGTTTTGTGGTTTTCACCTACTTAAATATGAATGTAAATTGTGTTCTTTTATCTCTCAATGATGACAAAAGCACTGCATGATTAAGATCAGACTTATGAGAGCAAAACAGCTTATATAATATAATGAAAAGATGTGAACTTTCTACACTAAATACGCCTTTAGTCTCAGCGAGGAAAAACCGATGATTTGCATATATGATAAAGCCATAAGAACAAAATCATCTCCAACATGTGAGTTCCAAGACAAACCTCTCAGTTTCAAAGCTTGCAAGCTCATCCATCTCTTTGAAACACAAAGCTAAAAAGAAAAATGAACAAAAGCCAGCCAATCAGCTACTAAGTAATACTGCTACTACATATCCTCTCTCCTAATCTTGCTTAGCAAAGCTGTGATAAGAGCGTCCCTTTTCTCAGCCCTAGCTTCTTCTCTCATCCTCCTTTGCTCTTCCCTCTCTCTCCACCTCTGCTCCATCAATATCCTCTCGCTCTCCAATGCTTCCATGTGCTGCCTCCACTCCATTTCCTTTAATCTCCTCTCGTTTTCTCTAGCCTCAAACGCTTCCCTCCATTGCGCTTCTATTTGCAACTGTTGCTTCATGAAATCATCCAATATCTCCTTCAAATGGTTGAAATTATTTCCACTCCCACTACCAACACCGCTAGTACTACTTCCAGTAATATTGCTCTTGCTGCTCTTTTTAATCTTCTTCCTAGTGTTAACTTTGATCTCTCCCTCACTGTCTTCGATATCTTCCTCTTCATCAGATGAAAGCTGTGCAGCTTTCTTTTTTGAACCACTTGCTGCTCCTTCAGCTTCAGCCCATAACATTCTCTGCATCCTTGCAGTGAAAATCGCTTGGAGTTCATTGTAAAACGGGAATTGTTGACGCATGGCTTCAGGTTCCATTGTCTCACACCCCTTAAAATCACCAACAAAGAAATATTAACAAAACCCATAACCACCAAAGACTTTTAAGTCAAATGATACTTTTTTGTTGTTTCCAAAAGAGATATTTAGGTTTAAAAAAAATAAAATAAAATAAAAAAACCAAAAATCCAAAAGCTTATAAACAGCTAAAGTTTTTTCCTAATCCAAAAACTACAAAAATCTTCAAAACCAATCATAAGAATAAAGATCAGGTTTTTTTTTATATGGGTATTGAGTAAAAGTACCTTATAACGAGTAACGAGGTTTTTCCACTTGCACTTGCACTGTTCAGCGCTGCGATTGAAACCCTTTTCTTTCATCTTGGTGGAGATAACTTCCCAGAGGAGCTTGTTCCTCTTTGTTTCCATGAAAGTTCGATCCAGCTCAGCTCGGATCATCAAGAACTCCTTTGTCTCTTGGACACTCCATTGAGGAAATCTATCACTCGTATCAACGTTGACACTGATATGATGATGTTGCTGTTGCTGTTGCTGATGCTGATGTTGAAGGTGATGAGGATGAGGATGAGGATGATGTCCCTCCATTAACAACCACACAAAAAAATAAAAATAAAAAAGTAGGAAAAAAGCTTTATACAAAGATTAGAATTTTCTGTTCCAAAAGATGGATTGTAACAAGAGAGAGAGATAGAAAGACCAAAAGAGAAAGCGCGAGAGAGATTTATATGTATAGGTGGTGTGAAAACTATGAAAACCCAGGTGTGAATCGACGAGAAAGAAACAAGGTTGATTTTCTTTGTTGCATAGGTGTCTAAAAACAAAGTGTTATTTTTATTCGTTCAGATTCAGAAAATGAAACCAAAGAAAAAGCGCTCTCTCTCTTTATTTCATTCTTTTCTTCTTCTAAACAGTCTCTTCTCAGTCTCATCTGTCTACGCGGAAACTCTCTCTCTCTATCTTTCTCTTTCATTTTTCTTTTTCTTTTTCTCTCTCTCTATCTTTCTTTTTTATTTTAGTGTATTTCCCATTTGTTCCCATTGCGTTTACGCGTCGTCACGCTTACGAAAAAGTCTTCCATGGTGGGGACTTTATTCTCTGCAACCAGTTATAGAAAACTTGCTATGCAAGCTTTTGATTTTTTTTTTTTTTATTCCAAATAAAAAAAAGTTAAAAACAAATAAAAATTTAGAAAAATAAAAAAAGTTTCGGGTTCTTTCTTTTTGAAGCGTGTGAGATTGTGAAGTTGACAAGAAAGAAAAGCTTCAAGACGGTACGTGGAGGAGCTAAATAACGATTTGATATTGTGGGGGAGCTAAAATGTTTGCATGGATTTTTTGAAATCAAAAAAGTGGGACAAGAATGAAGAATCAAAAAAAGATATTAAATTAAATTTTATTTTTTTTAGGGAGCTATGTGGGCCGTTGATTTTTTGAAATTTTTAATCACCAACGCGTTTGGGTCATGTCCCACGTGTAAACGCCTACCATGATTTTCCACGTGGCATGCATGCAAAGTTTGCAAGAGAAAGGTGTTCGGACCCACAGGTCTTCTGGTTCACACCTATGACTTATTCTGAATCCTTGACCTTTTTTGCCCAAAATATTTGACCCCCATTAATGTATATCCTTCTCTTAATCAATATCTACACGACACGTCGTTTGAAGGAAGGTTATGGTTGTCATTTCAAAGACTATTGAGGAATGATACACGGGTTCATGGCCACAGGATATCGTATCAAAGATGGTATTTGTGTCAGAGATAATGCTTGTGTTTTGTGTAATAGTTGTATACAAATATACTCTCATATGTGGTGATGGGCCGCATATCTATGGGACTCACTTGCATATAGAATGCGAGATATCGCACCGAGGGTTACACAAAATAATAAATGATCTTATAAAACATCTCCAATAATCTTTCACAACATATAAGACCCACAAATAGAAGTGTACATTATACAACTTGATCGGTTTTAGCCTTTTAGGAGAGGTTTTCCATTGAGCTAATTAATTATAGGTCGATTTCCCCTTGAGCGTCATAGCATTGCACAATGATAATGGGGAGACTAGCCTCTCTACTCATTGTGGTCCTTTGATTTTTAGATTGGGCTAGACATGAGGTTTGAGCGACATCACGGAAAAGATGAATTTTGTCTATGAGACAGAGAGATTGACAAAGAAAGGCACGAGATAGTGAGGGTGTGAGAGAGATAAAAGAGACTGACTAGGGGTGTTTGCGATGTCATGCAGTGCAGTTTTGGGCCATTTTTAGCACTGTACTTTGCGGTGTAGTTTAGCCAAAACCATAACTACACTGCACCTCATTTTTGCAGTCACATGTAAGGTGTGATGCGGTGTGGTTTAGATTTTAGTCAAAACCATAAACGCACCGTACCTCATTTTTTAGGTCACATGTGCGGTGCAATGTATAAGATATTATTTGAACGGTTTGAAACCGGTATATTTTTCAAATTCTGGGCTTTTCTTGCCTAGTCCAAAACTAATTTTTCCCTTTATTTTGGGCCAAGTTTAAAACTATTGAATTAGTTTTTCTTTATTTTGGGCTGGTTTCCTAATCAACACTTGCTAAGGTTATTAAACTTAAAAAAAAAAATAGGGTTATTAAACTATTAATTATATATTTAATATTAAAAAAATAAATATATTAATATATAGAGAGGGTGCGGTGCGGTGTAGTTTGTGTGGTTTTCTTATTATAAAACCGCAAACTGCACTGCACCATGTGGTGCGATTATACCATTTTGTAAGTGGTTTTGGTTCGGTTTGTGCGATTTAGTAAACACCCCTAGACTTGACAAAGTGAATGAATGTAAATCAGGAAATCAAAATCTAATGAACTTTGAAAGCGTTCTTTAAGTCTCATTAAAAGATGACATTCCTCACTCAAAATAATAATAATTACATGAAATTACATTGTTTCATGTATGATATTTTTTATATATAAAAATATAAAATATTAATTATATATGTCATATATATAGCAATTTTTTTTTGGCTTTTTAAAAACTAAATTGGTAATCACGCAAATTGTAACACCTTTGGTTTCGAACTTTTCTTCTAACCATTAGGATGACATCTTCTAACCATTAGTAATAAGTTTTCAGTTTTCAGCAAAATAAGTAATATCTAAACAGACCCTAAATCTATTATAAAATTTTCAATATTTTATTTATTAATTTCGAAAGGAATGAATTAGATCTTATTACATTATTAGTAGGCTGACTATATATTTTTAATATGTATATAAATTATTAATAATATAATATAATAATAAATTTAAATAAAAACTCAACTATAAAATTAACCTAAAAAGGCTAAAGAATCCTGTCCTGACCGGTACTGAAATAAATTGAATCGAAGCTTTATTACGCCTTTACTGACTTCTTCGTATGATTCCAATCGACTAGTACAAGTAAATTAAAGTAGATTACCCAATTACACCGACAATACTGAAATTCTACGATAAGACCAGTGTGAAGACAATTGTTTTCATGGTCAGAACAAGTACCACGACTGGCACTATTGGTTTTACCTCTTCCATGTAGATTCATAAAAAACTTAGATTAATGCTTTTTGACCTTTTCCCCTCTATATGCTACGTGCCACATGGTAGGTAATTCTTAATTCTTATCTCTCAAGGGACAAATTCGCAAAACTGTATCAGATCTTTTTCATTTAGAAAAGTAGATTTAGCACTTTATTACAACTATAAGAGCATCTATGTTGGGGGAGGCCTAATTTTAACTATTTGGCTTTATCAAAAATTACTTTATTTGTTTTACTTTTTTATTTTATAAAACACTTGATATCAGTAGTTTTATATTAACTTTTCACATAATAAAATAACATGGACAATACATTAAAATAATATATTTACTACAATAAATAACAATCACAATCACTACTGCACACAACCCACCACCACCACCGGTCAACCACCACTTCACACAGCCCACCACTACAACCACCAAAATCAGCCCACAACTACCTAAGAAAATCAACCGACAACCACAAAAATAAAACCCACGAAAACCCACACCCAAGCATGACCCGAAACCGATGACCCACCACACCCACAGCATGACCACGATGCTGATAACCCACCACACAAACCCCACGACATGACCCACAAAACCATGAAACCGATGACCCACAACGGCAAGACCCACAAATACCACGGCACAAACCCACACCCACAGTATAACCCAAAACCAATGACCCACCATACCCAAGGCATGACCACGACGCCGATGACCCACCATTATTTAGCTTTGGCTCCCCCAATATAGCCATATTTTTGTGTTTGGTAGTGCAAAAAATAGCAATATAGTTTTAATTTTTAACGTCACCAATACTAATGCTCTAAAAGGTAGAGATTGATAATGTTATAAATAATTATCAAGTGCTTCCAAAGAACGATGTAGCATGGTCTCTCTCTTATTATATTTTTGGCTTGTTTGGATTAAGAAAAAGTGAGGGGAGTAGAGTAAAATTTGCTGAAAATAAGTTGAAAGTGCATAATAATTTTTCTAATGTTTGTTAAAATTATATGATCTTGCAATTTGTTTCCATACTTACCAAATCAAGGTCAGTCAAATCTAATATATTAACATAAATCTAAAGTATAATTTATTTATTTTGACTTGTTAGAGAATGATCATTCTTTATCTACCTAAAAATTAATCTTTTACATTAGAAACAGATTTATTTGTACTTCAAATTAAATATAAAAAAAATATAAAATTAATATGTATTTTAGTGTCATATTATTTAAAATTTAAAAGTCGTAACACTATACGTACCGTTAGACTACTTGAAATAAATTGGTGACAATGAAATGGACCCACTCAATTTTAAAATTGAGATTTAATCATATTCCACATAATCTCCTCTAACCTAACCTACGGTCCTAGTCAACATAATTGATCAAACATATATGTGGGGTAAAAAATCTTTGCCATGTGAATTGACTTTCCTAAGTCAGAATTTTTATTAGAAGAAAACATACATAAACCAAATATTTCTGATTTTGAGAATATTTATGAGGTATTTTACCACTTTAAATATATGAGTAATTATTCTGTATTTTGAGAATAATGATTCTTCTTCTCACATAATAGTAGATTACACTTAAATTTATGGAAGAGTTTACCACTCATGTAAGAGAAAGTAACATTATTCTCATAGTATTGAAATTTCTTTTTTTAGATTAGATTGTGTCAACTTGTCAACTTGTATAATTTTGAGTATGTGTTACTCTTTCGAAGACCTCAAACACTGAAAGACTTTGCTTTACATCAATCTAGAACACATCAAATTTAAAGTGAAATTGAGCCGAAGTCAAATCAAAATAAAATTATCCATTTGATAAAAAGCCATAAGGAAAAGCCAAAAGCAAAAGAAAAGGATTAGAGTTAATAATTGTTTATATATGTGTGTAATAATATGCAAAGATATATGAGGTTTGAACTTTGAAAAATAAAACTTTTTTTTTTTTTGAGAAGGGACTTTCAAAAATAAAACTAATTTGTCTTGATATGAGCATTTCATATTATGTTTTACCAACTGCAATATGACACGTGTAATTTTTCTCCATTTAAACATTGGTTATTTTACAAAGGAGAAAAAAATGTGATAAACTATAATTAATAGAGTATAAACTTAAAAACACTTAACTAGTTGGAGTATAAACTTGAACAACTTAGAATGAGATAGAAAATTTATATTCGGGTTTGAGTTTGACTATTTATAAATGGATAAATGAATCGAACACTCCTACCATATCCCATTAATTGAATTGGAATTTAATTTAAAATCCGATCCAACAATCTTAGAATGTCTTTGGCTCAATAGGCTTCATAATTAGCCTAGATTCAATTTATTAGAACTATTGTATTGTTTGTTCTAAATTACATGTTAGGGTCATATGTTTTGTAATTGGCTAATCCTTTGACAAAATGTATTTTACTTATAATTTGGTAGATCTAAGATGGGTTAAATATTTCAAGAAACATGTTGTTCAAATCAAGTATTAAAGACATAAAGATTGGTCCAACAAACAAATGAAGAAAAGTTGTTCATTAAGTATCGACAAATAGCTCGACAGATGCCTACTATAGAGACTTAATGTGAAACTCGACAGTAACTCGATTTATTGAGACTTACGATTTCAGAATTTCCAGATCTGAAATCTAGCCAAGGCTTTTGTATTTGTTTAGGGTTTCTTTTCTCACAATCTTAAACATATATAAGGCTTATTTTAAGAGCCATCACACACGGATATATATACCAAGAGACCTATTTTCTCTGTAAGAAGTTAATGCATTTGTACGCCATAGGGTTTTATAACCAAGTGCTTCTAGATCTTCATTGTTGATGAAGTGAAGAACTTTGTAACCAACAACATCTGTTCAAGTTGTTGGAGTTAGTCACGTACTGAGATCTGTACAAAGAGTTAGTCACAAATTGGAGGTTTGTGCATCAAAGGAAAGAAGGTTACTACAAGATCAAGTCCAATTGGGTATTTGAGCGAAGGTTCAACTGTAGGTTGGTATTTCGGGATAAGCCAGAGTAGTTGGTAAGATTCCTTATACTTGTAACTGCTTGATTGTTGATTAGTGGATTCTTAGGAGTGGTGACCTTAAAATCACACAGTAGGATTTTTGCCTTGCAAGGTTTTCCCCATTTGTCAACAAATCATCGTGTCAAATTTATTTTCCGCTGCATTTAGTATTTTTGGTGATTTGATGGTGCCTTCATGATTTGTATGTAATTGAACCTAATTAATCAACTTGGGTAATTGAATTAATTAACCGGGGTCAAGCTATCTTAACCCAACATTACACTTCATTGATACTAATTTGTCTATTGAGAATTGATAGTTATCATTAAAATTTTGAGAGTAAGTTTTACTAGTTATTATTGTATTTTTGATTTAATTATTTTTGCCATTTTATTATTTTATCCAAAATTATACTCTTTATTATTTCTATAATTAAGTGACAAGTTAACGTAAATCAACTCATTCTTTTTCATTGAGATTAAGACTTTTCATCAATAGATGCCACCAATGTTTTAATTGTTAGTACAAGAAGAATCTAATTCCTACCCTACCTGAGTTTAATCAGATTCTATCAATAACTTTTTTTTGTCCTTTGGTACATCGTGGCTTGCTATTAGCCTAATACAAACATAAAAGGGTTAGTAATAACCATCAAGGTGTTTCTCTCTCTTTTGGGCCCTCTAATGTGGAGTCTTTTGGACTCTTAAACACATTGACTTCACAGTAATAGTGAATGCCGCCGAAGATGGCTAAGGAATCAGAATAACTGTAAAAAGTATTTTTTTTAAAAGCATTCCAAAGGTACAACATTCATTTTGGAATACTCATTTCAGTCGTAATTTCTTGCATGCATGTGATGCATGCTTTTAAATTCAGTCGCTACGGAACAATACCAAGCCCACCACCAGTTTTGCGCAGTGGTAATGGCCAATGGTTATAGTTAACTTCGGCGCATGATGATTTAAAATGTCAATTCTGTCTCATAATCGAAAGCAAGGTACAAACACAAAGGAAGTAATTAACGTTCTGATTTCAAGTCAATATTTTTTTCCCAGGGGCGGAGCCATGTTTTGGGATTCATTTTGAAGAAAACAATAAAACATTTTCAGAAGAAAATTAAATTTATAAAAATAAAATAAAATAAATAGTTTAGCCTCCTGAAAAGTATGAGTTCATTCTCAAAAGGTAAAAAATTAAAAAAAAAAATTATTTCAAGCACTCAAGACTCATGAGGTATCTGTCTCCTCGCACACTTGCAGGATATTTAGTCTTCTTTTCAACTTATTTTAATATTCATGTTCCATCCAATCTGTACTCTACCTACCTGCTAGTTACACTTTTTGTTCCAAATTCAAATTAATGTGTTCAAACTTTCATCTTAAGTTGAATTTGAGATATGCATGAATTCAGGGCCCGCCCAAATCCCAATTGCTCATTATATAATTTTAGTCCTAAATAATAAATATTGTTGTAGTAATATTAATCCTATTGTACTGCATGTACTATAGCTCTAGAGTAGGTTTAGGGTTAGCTTAAAAATAGGTTACTATATATAAATAGGAATATTGTAATGCATATAAGATAGAACTAAGTAATAAAGATGTGACATATGAGCTTTTGGGAGAACCATTTGCGTGTGTGTGTTTTCTTTCTATTTCTTCTTTACTTTTTAAGTGCTTTAAGTTTTAACTAGCTAATTCACATAGTTTTGTTTTTCCGAAGAAATTCAAATTGCTTTTCTAAAGCATATTAAACTTTCTTAAATGGAAATAGTTAAGGAAATAATAATAGACCAGGAGTAGAATTGAAATGTAGATACAAGTATAATTTTAGTTTTTTAAATTCTGAATTTTTCTTTTTCAAAAAAAAAAAACACCACAATTTTGGCGCAAAATAATCAAGCAATTACCTCCTTAAATTTGTGGTGGGGGGCGTAGGGCCCGCACTCCTCATGAAAAAAAAAAAAAAGAAGCTTCTTTTTTCAACCAAAAAAAAAAAAATTGTAATTGTCAACGATTGATTAGGAAGTCTTAGGCTCAAAACTTACAATTAAATGTGTTTGACTTTGGAGCTAAGGTAGCCCGTTCTCAACGCTTATATATAGCGACATTACATCTTTGAGAGAATTAAAATCCAAGTGATGATGACGAATAAGCTTACGTATAACATAAGTGATAAGTGTGCATTATATATCATCTTTGATTGACACACAGTCTTCATCAGAAAGCTTTATATTTTGCTTCCTCAATTGTTGGTGAGCATCATTGCATTTTACAAACTACACGATCAGCCTTGAAATTTTACTTGAAAAAATTTTCAAAAGCACTTCCAATTGATATTAATTTTTTTGCATACAAATTAATCAAACCCCGATCGACATCACTTAATGAAGGAATAGATGTTGGGATTTTTGTTTCAAAATTAAAGGTGTGTAAAAGCATGGTTTGAATGTCACAGCAGCCATATTGCATGTGTGATAAATTGACAACTTTCTAATCAAAGACAATCACAAAAGGAACACAAATCGCTGAAATCATTGAGGCGGCGGGGCCACTGGTCTTGAATCCTGGAAATTGTCCTCTGGTCTACATGGTGCTTTTATAAAGAAACTAAAGAAATAGTTTTGTCTATTATTTATTTCATAACTTGATAAATCTCATATTTACATTAATTTGGAAGGTAAATATGGATGAAATTTGCTAGCTAGGCCGAAACACCAATATTTGTGACCTTTGATACTTCATTAGAGCTTGTTTGATTTAACTTATTTTCATTGTAAAAAAGAATGTGCAATTTATTTTACTTTTGTTCAACATCTTTTTTTAAGAAACATGAATTAATGAAACTAATCTATACAAACCAAATGCTTAAGATTAATATTGAAATACACATTCTCATATTTTATTGATACATGCTGCTACATTAATTTGTCTATGGTATCTTATTGAGTTATGAACTCTCAAATATATATGATCTTCTTAAATGGATGAAACATAAAGTTATTGGTACAAATTTAGTATAGCTAATAAATACGCGTATGATAGTGTGTTACATGTATGCATGCATTTATTGTTTGAACTAGTTTCCAGAATATTCATAATGATGCACTTCTCTTTTACACAAGTAGATTTCTTTTAATTATTAGCCTTTCGATCACATACATTATACGCGAGGGATTTATTTATTTTAATACAATACTCAACAGTACGGTTCAAGAGCCTCTATATAATTAAGACATGGTAAAATAATTTTTCTTTTTTTGTTTTCAAATCATTGAAAGACACGTAAAAAGAGAAAAAAAAAATATTAGTGTAACAAATCAATGATATTACTTCACACTTTTTTATTGAAGGTCAAGAAGCCTCGGATTAAATAAGAATTAAGAAGTTTTCCTTCATGTTTCTCTCTCTCTAAACAAATTCGTTTGTGTGCGTGTCTATAGTGTGTGAATACAAATTTATATGTAATATAATTTCTACAAACTTCGATATCACGTAGATCTTAAAAAAATTGTAGGAATCTCCACAAAAAGGAGGAAAGAAGATAGGGAAATCTCTTCAAAAGTTCAAATGGAAACGCAAAACTATGACTTAGGGGATCATGAACGCATGCATATGCTAAGAAATAATAAATTTCAATTTTCTACTTCTACATCTTGAAAAACATGAAATCAAAACAAACTTTAAGTCAAATTAATAACGAAGAAACAATTATAGCATTTGAAAATTTTGAGCTATTGGCATCTTATATAATAGGATAAGCATCTCAAGTCTCAACATCTCCGTATGATCATATCATTCAAACGACGGCATCTCTTAAACTGGTTCCACGTGTCTAAGTCTCGTAAATACTTAACAGTATAGAACTCACGGACAAAATTACTAAATGCCCTTTTTGGGCAAACTAAGTAGCGTTTTGCCATATTTTTCAAACTAATTAGGGAAATGCCTCTCTTTTGAAAATCAATTTTCTCAAAATTGAGTTAGGTCCTATAGCGGCGTTTTTAAAGAGCTTATAGTGACGTTTTTAGGACCTACAGTGACGTTTTGTAACTCGACTTCCATTAAATCGAGTTATAGGCAATTTTTTTTACTTATAACTCGATTTTATATAAATCGAGTTACAAAACGTCACTATAGGTCCTAAAAACGTCACTATAGGCTCCTTAAAAACGCCGCTATAGGGCCTAACTCGATTTTGAGAAAATCGATTTTCAAAAAAGGGGCATTTCCCTACTTAGTTTGAAAAATAGGGCAAAACGCTGCTTAGTTTGCCTAAGAAGGGCATTTGGCAATTTTTTCCTAGAACTCACATATTATGAGAGTTCCACTTCATAGAATAGATGTAAGAGATAATTGTTCAAAAAAAAAGTAAGAAATAATTGCTACCTAAAAGGTGTTTTCTTTTGTAATGTTTATAGCTTAAAATGATATGAAGTGTTAGGACATATGTGAATCATGTTAGGAATATATGTCAATGTAGAATTAGCTAATCCTTTGACAAAATGCACTTTACTTGTAATTTGGTAGATCTAGGATGTGTTTAATACTTCAAGAAACAAGAGTTCAAGTCCAAGTGTTACAGTCATGCAAGTCTATCCAAGAATCAAGTGAAGAAATGCTAAATTTTAAAGCTCGACAGCTAGCTCGACAGATAGTATCTATCGAGATTTAAAAGGCAGCTTTTGCCCGATGCTCGACAGTTGCTTGATAGATACCCTATTTATCGAGATTTAAGAAAATCAGATTTTCAGATCTAATTTCACTCCAATCCGTGTATACATGTTTAGGCTTTCTTTTCTCACAACTCTTAACATATATAAGGATTATTTTAAGGGCCGTCACAGCTGACGCAAGTGAGTGTAACTTGATGCAAAGGTTTTTCACAAGCATATTGTGACTGGAGATAATTTGCCCTAGTTCATCTTTTTCTTCAAGAAACTGCTGTGTTTGTACGTCGTAGGGTTTTGTAACCGAGTTTCATGATTTTCATCGTGTTGATAAACTGATGAACTTTGCAGCCAAATCCCTCATTCGGATTTGATGGTACCCTGATCTCAAATCCAACTTGGAAAAAATGGTAGCACCAGCAAGCTCATCCAATAACTCATCAATTACAGGTATGGGAAACTTATCCTTGATGGTAGCTTGATTCAAAGCCTTGTAGTCAATGCACATCTTCCAAGACCCATCTGCCTTCCTTACCAACAAAACTGGAGAAGAGAATGGACTGTGGCTAGGCCTAATAGAACCAACTTCCAACAAGTCAGCAATGATCTTCTCAATTTCAGTTTTTTGAAAGTGTGGGTACCTATAAGGCCTTTGACAGATTGGAGTAGTACCATCCTTTAAAAGGATTTGGTGTTCATAGGAGGTAATCCAGTAGGTGTATCAAAAACTGATGCAAATTGCTCCAACAACTTCTCAATCAAGGGATCACAAGTTGGCTAAGATTGGGAAGTACCAGAACCCAAAGAAACTATCTGCAAAAAAATTCCCTTCCTGACAAGCTTCCTAAAGAAGTGATCACCTTCTTAGAGAGTGGAATTAGTAGGATGCAACCCAAACAATGTAACAGGTCTGCCAAGATGCATGAATTGCATTGACAATGCCAAAAAATCCCACTGTATCAGACCTAAAGATCTTAGCCATTGAGTCCCTAAGACCAACTCACAGTCTCCTAAGGGTAAAACATTCAAATCCATAGAGAAGACATGACCTTGCATAACCACCTTAACATCTACGCAAACACCCTTAGTCTTGATTGTTTCCCCATTAGCCACCTTAACCTCAAATGAAATAGTAGGGTCCAATTGAAGTTGTAATTTGGAAAGAATGGCAGCATCAAGAAAATCATGAGTGCTGCGAGTGTCAATCAAAATGACAACCCAATGACCATTAATTGTGCCCCTAATTCCCATGGTACCAGGTGAAGGACTACCTAGAAGGGCATATAGTGTAATCTCTGGTTCAAGCACATTATGTTCAGACTCCACAAATGCAAGATGAGACACATCAGAATTATAAGCCAATACACTATCACCCTCATTAAGCTCTACCAATTGTACACTAGAGTTAGGCCCTTGAAAGGGACAAAGACCTTCCAACAGAAAGAGTTTAGCATACTTACAATGGTGTCCCGGTTGAAATTTCTCATCACAATTAAAGTAGAGTCCTTTCTTCCTTCTCTCTTCCATCTGTGCTGGTGATAACTTCTGTAGAGGCAACTTGAACTTGGAATCCAGCCTAGTCTCAGGTCTTGGTCCAAGAATTGAAGGCTTAGTCACTTCCAGTGAGGATGATTTTAGGAATTTCTTGCTACTCATCACATATTCCTCTTGAATCTTAGCCAAACCAAAAGCCTCATTGAGAGTTTTTGGATTAAGCATTTTTACAAGCAATCTAATTTCATCTCTAAGGCCACTGAGAAAACAGCTCAATTTGTGACTTTAAGACAAATCCCTAATTCTGTTTGAGAGGGCTTCAAATTGGCCTTTGTAATTAATCACATTATTGATCTGTCTCAACCTTGTCAAAGCCTCCATAGGATCTTCATAGGTAGACGAACCAAACCTGATTAACAGAGCCTCCACAAAACTCTCCCAAGCCATAAATACCCCTGATGCTTCACAATCTTGGAACCATACTAGAGCCTCACCATCCATATGAAAAGAAGCCATCAGAAGCCTCTAACTTAGTGGGGTGTGATAGAAATTGAAGTATTGATTAGCCTTGTATACCCAAGTTGCTGGATCATCTCCTCTGAATCTTGGAAGTTCAAGTATCACACTTTTAGCCAAACTCTATAATGGCAGAGACATAGCTTGGGACGATGGTGTGCTAGGAGATGACGATTGTTGTCTCTTATCTTCAGCCTCCGTTAACTTCTGCAATGCAACACTGATGGCATTCAACTGCTACATGATTTCTTGAAGAGAATGGGCATGGTGGTCTGTGATAGTACGTAAGGATGCAATGGATTCATTGATGTAGGTTGTAGATCGAGTTTCAGCCATGGCCGTAGGAAAGAGGGCTCTGATACCAATTATTAAGAATTGAATTATAGAGAGAAGGAATGGAAGAAATAGAGAAATGGGAAGAAGAAATATGGGTCACTTCGAGGGGACCACCTCCAACAGAGTAAGAAGAAGAAAGGAAAAGTAAATAGTCAGAACAAAAAGAATAGTATTGAGTAATTCCAAGCTCCCCTTTCATTATTCCCAAAATTGGCCTTATATACAATTACAACACTAACCAGCTCAGTAACTACCAATTGTAACTATATTGTAACTATCTAATAGTTTCCTAACTAACTGACACTAACAACTCACTCAACTGCACATGCCTCTGTCTAACACCACTGCACACACACCTCATCATCACAGTAGGCACAACTCATCACACTGTTAGGCACCTCCTACACACACCAGCTACCGAGCTAGCTGTTGGCACATCAGACACACTATTAACACAACATTACACAGCCAACACTACTAAGCCAGCACTACACTATGCAGCCAGCATACCCAGCATCTTAACAAGATAAGGGAATTGCTGTTGAAGGACAAGCAAATCCTCCCAAGTAGCATCATCTGCATTTCCTCCTTGCCACTGAATCAAGTGTTGAGTTATAAGCCTATTTCTAAGCTTGTGAGACCTGGTATACAGAACAGCAACTGGTTTAGGTGCGAGAATGCCATTAGAGTTCACTGATGGAAGTAAGGCAACAGCCACATGATTGTGTCCAAGTTTAGCCTTCAAGCAAGAGACATGGAATACTGGATGTATGGCAGCATCAGATGGTAAGTCCAGCTTATAAGCAACCTCTCCAATTTTCTCCAACACTTGGTAAGGACCAAAGAACCTAGGGGAGAGCTTATGAGAAGCTCTATGAGCCACTGATTGTTGCTTGTAAGGCTATAGCCTTAAGTAGGCCCAGTCACCAACATTGAAAGCTTTCTCAAATCTATGAAGGTCACTTTGTTGCTTCATACGAGCTTGGGCATCCACCAAGTTTTGTCTGAGAAGGGTTAAGATCTGCTGCTTGGATTGAAGGGGAGAATCCACAGCTGCCACTTGAGTAGTTCCAGGAATGTAATCCATCAAACGAGGAGGGGGAAATCCATACATAGCCTCATATGGAGTTATTTTTGTAGTTGAATGGTAATTGGTGGCTAGTCACGTACTTGGATCTATACATCAATTAGTTAGTCACGTACTGGGAGCCGTGCATTGAAAATAAAAGATTGTCACTACAAAATAAGTCCAATTGGGTATTGGGGTAAGGGTTCAACTGTAGGTTGGTATAAGGTACTAGGATTCCTTTACCGCTTGTTTTGATAATAGTGGATTCTCGGGAGTGGTGACCTTAAAATCACCTGGTGGAGTTTTTGTCTTGGAGGTTTTCTCAATTCGTAAACAAATCACTGTGTCAACTTTATTTTTCGCTGCATATTAACTTAGTTGGTGATTTGTTGGTGCTACCATGCATATTGCATGCTAATTGAATTAATTAATTAACTTGGCTAATTAACAGGTTAATTCATCACAAGGTGTCAATACATTCTTGGCCCATCAAAAAGAAAAATTGTTAGGGAAAAATTGACATGTAAAACATAAATGTTGCATTACCCACACTACATTCTTTAATCCTCATAGGGACCTTTAAAGAAAATTATATAATAAAAAAATCCTAAATGTGCCTAATATTACAAAATTGATTTTAGTGCAATTTTTTTAACCTATAAAAAAAAAATTCAAATCCCAAAATCCTTAAATACAAACTCTAAAAATCCTAAACAACACTTCCTCAACCAAGCCTATTGTAGCTTAATTGACACTTCTCTATACACAAAGTGCTTAAAGGTCTAGAGAAGAAAGAGTTCAAGCTGCGGGGCTGATAATTATATATTATAACTATCTAAAAAAAAAAAAATTTCTTGAATCAAAGATCGTCTTAACAATCAACATTCAAATAATTAAAATTTTAAGACTTTTGAGGTATTATTATATATTATTTATTTCCTTTAGACTTTTGAGTATAAACATGATTATGCGGAATTTATTCACTTAAAAAAGAAGAAGTAGTGTCCTATCCCCTCACATGAAAAAAAGGAAAACAAGATGGAAATATTCCATTAATTAGGAGATGAGAATATCTAACATAAAAAAGGGGCATGCCATGTGGACCCTACCCTGCCAGCTCATTTTAATATTTTATAAGATTTTTTTTTTTTGAGAACATTTATAAGATTTCTTAGATAATATTATCAAATATATTTTTCACTATATTTCTACCCAACTAATTGCGATCTTACATTAGTTGAGAGAGAATTTTTGCTGTTGCCGGATTGACTTATTATTATTTTTTTCCCGATTAATTTGATGAGACTTTAATGCCATGTATTGATTTTTTTTTTTTTTCCTTAATGTTATGTTCGCTAATATGTACATCACTGGTGTTCACCAAACCGCATAAATCGTACAAACTGCAAAAATCGCACCAAAATCACCCACAAAATGGCATAACCGCACTTGCGGTGCAGTGCACTGCAAGTAATAGTGCACTGCACCGCACCACACTGCATGGTGCAGTGCGGTTTGCGGTTTTATAATAAGAAAACCGCACAAACCGCACCGCACCACACCCTCTCTATATATTAATATATTTAATTATTTTTAATATTAAATATATTATTAATAGTTTAATAACCCTAGTTTTCAAAAAAAAAAAAAATAGTTTGATAACCCTAGCAAGTGTTGATTAGGAAAGCCAGCCTAAAATAAAGAAAAACTAGCTCAATAGTTTAAAACTTGGTCCAAAACAAAGGGAAAAATTAGTTTTGAGCTGAGTAGAAAAAGCTCAAAATTTGAAAAATATACAAACTTCAAATCATTCAAACCGCATCTTATACACCGCACCGCATATATGACCGCAAAAATGAGGTGTGGTGCGGTTATGGTTTTGGCTAAACTTTAAACCACACCGCACTGCACATGTGACCGCAAAAATAAGGTGCGGTGCAGTTATGGTTTTAGCTAAACCGCACCGCAAAATGCGATGCTAAAAATGACCCAAAACCGCACCGCACCACACGGCGAACACCCCCTATGTACATGCGTGTCAAAACAAATGTTAATGATGGTTGTATTGAAGTAAGTTGGTTGTGTATTGATTTGACCCAAGAAACAACTTGATAATTATTTCCTTTGAGTGTTCTAGTTATGAGTTCTTTCTTCAGTAATTTCTTACAGTGTTTCTCATTTCAGATCATATATTTGCATACCCATTACTAGTGCCTTTATTGGTGTATCTCTCTAAAGAGTTACGTGGAATATTAGAACTTTTTGGTGGTTGTAGACAAAGACATTCATGAAGGGGGTTTCATTGAATAATTGCAAAGTATTGGTGGTTGCTGCAATGTGAGGCAAATATGGATCAGATGTTGAGGTGGCAATGGTCTATTTACAAAGATTTTGTAAGTTTAGACTATCGTAAGGGTTTCCTCTAGAGTAAAATTTTCAATGGGTAGGTTATCAGCAGTGGTTCTTATTTGAAGAATTTTGTAAAGGTTTTTCACTTTGTCAACAAATATTTATGTTCTTTTATTGATTTGGATTATGGTAATAATTACTATAATTGTATTATCTATTGAATTGGTAACTCTGGACGTAACTAATAAGTAATGCATTAATTGTTCGTTGGAGTCTAAATCAAAATCTTCAATGAAAATAACTTAATTAAAAATGAATTCAATTGAGAAATTAAGCCTAAACAATGTTAACGTACACGTGCATAAAGAAGAAAAAAGTGTTTTAAATTAAGAGTATTTTCCGATTATGTTTTGAATTTTCTCACATTTAAAAGAAAAAGACTTTTTGTATTTCATAAGCATATATTACAATTTGTTTCCATGATGGCATAGAAATTTGGTTACAATTGAAACTATTCTCTGCTTTTCTTCTAACACACCTAACCCTAGAGATGAATTCCACAGGTTTAAAAAGTCTCGTATATTAAGACTTTTCAAAGAGCAAACATGACAACTTCCCCAATCTCTGCAAAGAAAATATGATAATCTGCTTGCCTATATAGTTCAGCTGACGTGATCTTCATGACCTTGCATTATTAATTTGTGTGATTCACGAAGAATGAAGACTGAGAATTAACTTGGCTGGGGTCTATGTTGAATCAAGAAATTAAGGGTCAAATTTTGGTTGTTTTAATTCAGAGAATGAGCTAACTACCAGCTTGGTTTGCTTTTATTTGCACCTGCACGACTCTTATGGGACAACATTTAAACATTGAAGTTTTCAACTAGTTAATCAATATCTTTCCCAATTTCCATGCCAAAGGATGCGTCTCTAGACTTTTTGTTTAGGCATATGATAATTCTTGATTACCGAAAATAAATGATCTGGGTTCGATTTTAGTTTAAAAACCAACGTATTGTAATAGCAAAATCAAAATTAAAATAGAAAAATAAACAAAATTAAAACCTTGTTCCTCTATTATGTACTAATCTAATGATAAGCTAATATTGCTAAAATTTGCAACAGGCAAGGCTGACTCGTATTTATTTATGGCTAAAATACATTTAAGTCCCTTTAACTTTGGTGTTGATGTTATTTTGTTCTCTCAAGTCTCAGAGTTTCTACCTCCTAAATTATCAAATTTCTATAATTTTGGTCAATAAATGTTTTTCTTAAGTTTTGAAATAAAATAATATAACTAGTAAAACTATAGTCAATATCTTTCCCAATTTTCACGTTAAAAGATGCTTCCTGAGACTTTTTGTTTAAGCATATGATAGTTTTTAATTTCATAGAACAAATGATCTGGGTTCGATTTTAGTTTAAAAAACAACATATTTTAATAGCAAAATTAAAATAGATAATATTACGCTCTAATTTAATGATAAGGCTAAACAATGTTAATGTGTACACGTGCATAAAGAAGAAAAAAACTGTTTTAATTAAGACTATTTTCCGATTATGTTTTGAATTTTCTCACCTTTAAAAGCAAAGTCTTTTTGTATTTCATAAACATATTACAATTTGCTTCCATATATGGTGGGTCAATTGTCAGAGCAAGTGATGGCATACAAGTTGGTTACAATTGAAACTATTCTCTGCATTTCTTCTTCTTCTTCTTAACACACCTAACCCTAGAGATGAATTCCATTGGTTTAAAAAATAAAAATTCTAGTATATTAAGACTTTTCATAGAGCACATATAGCAACTTCCCCAATCTCTGCAAAGAAAATCTGATAATCTGCTTGCCTAGTTCAGCTGACGTGATCTTCATGACCTTGTATATTTGTGTGATTCACGAAGAATGAAGACTGAGAATTAAATTGGCTGAGGTCTATGTTGAATCAAGAAATTGTAGGTCAAATTTTTGTTGCTTAATTCAGAGAATGAGCTAACCACCAGCTTGATTTGCTTTTATTTGCACCTGCACGTCTCTTACGGGACAACATGTAAACATTGAAGTTTTCACTTTTCAACTAGTTAACCTATATAGTCAATATCTTTCCCAATATTACTGTAAAAGGGTGTGCTTCTAGACTTTTTGTTTAGGCATACGATAGTCCTCGATTACAAAGAATAAATTATCTAAGATTCGATTTTCATTCAATTTAAACCCTGGACTTTTTGTTTAAGCATATGATAGTCCACGATTACAGAAAATAAATGATCTAGATTCGATTTTCGTTTAATTTAAACCCAACATACTGTAATAGCAAAAGCAAAATTAAAATAGATAAATAAACAAGATAATGTAGTTATAACCGTCAATATTTTAGGGAACCTAATGACAGAATCAAATTGATAACAATTTGAAAGTTTATAAGTTGAGGATCCATATCCAATCCAAAAAATTTGAAACCAAAAATACTAAAATGACAACAGCATAAAAATTAAAAGAAATAAGATATATTTTAGTTTCTACTATTTATTTATTATTTTAAAATGGACCAAAATACTTTCTTCTTTTTTCCCCTGATAAAGTTGCATCCAAAGCTGATTCACAATCATGTACTTGTTCTAGATCAAGTTGTACTAGCCTTTCAAGCAACACCAAAAGAGGAAAAGATGGTTGTTTGATTGTCAAAAATCAAAATGAGACCCACTTAGTCATTGACGCTAATAAAAAAAACACAGAGGGATGACAGACAAAGGTCCCCCCCCTTGATTTCAAATGTATGCTATTAAAAGAGACAGCAAAAACAGCATCTTTTTCTCTTCTTAATTCTCGCACTCAAACTCTCTCTGTGTGTTTTGCATTTTTGCATGTTGCTCCTGCAATTTGGGCTTAATTTTTCTTGATGCCCATGACATTTAGTTAATATAATCATGACATCACCCAAACTACATTCTATTTCAAGTGAAGGAAAGCAAATTTCATGCAAATCTTCCCAGATTTTTCTTTGTAAACTTTATGTTCATGTAGTTTCTTGACCTATTTCCTATGTATTCATTTTTGTAACAAGTAAAAACTTATAAAGTTTATCATTTGTTGATTGTTATTCCTTTGGTTTGATATTCTTAACCAAAAAAAAAAAATGAAGAATACGAATCTTTTAGGTTATGATTCTTTAAAAGTTATGAACATATAATTCTAATTAGCTTAATTGATAAATTTTATTATTGTTGAATAAAGGTTTTAAGATTTCATTATGTTTACATCAAAAGAAACCTATTAGAGACTTGTCTTGATGTCAAACTACAATCGTCTTGAATAAAATACCATAAGTTCAAATCCTATGGTATATAAAAACAAAAAGGGTAAGTTGCAAATTACACCCCTAAAGTTTTGGAGGTGATTGGATTTTACACCTTAAAGTTTCAGAATTTGAATTTTACCTCTTGAAGTTTGGAGGCATTTGGATTTTCCACCCTGACGTTTTAAATTTTGAATTTTACCCCTATATTTTAAGAGTGTTTGGATTTTATTCCTTAAAGTTTTGAGGTATTTGGATTTTACATTTTAAAGTTTCAGAATTTAGGGGTATAAAATCTTAACACTCCCAAATTTTATGAGGTAAAATCCAAATTCTGAAATGTCAGGGTGTAAAATCCAAACACCCCAAACTTTAGGAGGTAAAATTTAAGTTCTGAAATTTTAGGATGTAAAATCTAATCACCCCCAAACTTTAGGAATGAAATTTGCAATTTACCCAAACAAAAATTATGAACATGTTTTACTTATTATATCATAGAATCCTACTGCCATCATGAGTGAAGGAAAAAAAAATATTATTATTAGGGAAAAGTTAACGGATGCCTTAAGAGCATTGATTTATGATATCTTTTTAGAAAATTTTTTATAGGAAAAGAAAAGAAAAACTGATTTTTTCACAACCTTTTATATTATCCATAAAAGTTGTATCAAACTTTCTTCAAATAGTCCATTAACAAATGCATTAAGGATATCCGTTAATAAGACATTATTATTACTACTCTAAAAATAATATTATTAGTTTTTTTGGGGTTGATAAATGTTACATGCAATTTAACAATAAAATTATAAAGGATTCAACTTATTTTTATCATTTTATCTTTTTATGGTGCAAAAGTATAATTAAAAATTAAAAAAAGACCCTTAAAAAAAAATGCACATTTTATTTTAAGAATCACTGAATTTTCTATTAATTGCTACTTTTGAATTAATAGGACTATGATTTAACAACACTTCCATTAATTCACAAGCAATCAAAACATAAAACATAGTACAATAATTAAACTAGTTAATTTCCTTTTTGTCCTTCCTAAAAATGTTGACAGATTCACAAAATCCCAAACTTTTTATTATCTGGGTCAGAAAACAGATATGCCACAAGCCAAGAGGGACAATAGTGTAAACACCTATTCACTATTTATTATTTAATTAATCACCTATTATTCTGTCCCTTCTATATTCAGCAACAAATTAAATTAAAATAATTACCTAAATTAAAAAAAAAAGAATAAAGGAATTATATAATATTAATTATTAATTAATACTGTAATAATAAACCCATCCTCTTCATTTTCATACTCACCGTCCCGTTCCGACCGTTCAACCCTTTCGATTTATAGTCGACAAAAGTCTCAGAACCAAAGCATAATTTTTATAATAAAAAAAAATATTAATAAAAATTTAAAAATATAAAAACAAAAATATATTAGAAATTTTAGAATTAGAAACTGTTTGTTTAGCTTAGCTTAGCTTAGCTTCAGTCTCTCTCTTACTCTCACTCTCACTCTCTCTCTTACTCTCTCTCTCACACAGTCGCTTTCGTCGCTTTGATCTTAGGGTTAGGGTTAGGGTTTTCGAGCTCAGGAGTTTCGGCATTATCATGTGACACGGTAAGCTAGGGTTTTTGGAAGATCCGCCGTGAGATCGAGGAGGATTCGGAGAGTATGGGGAATTGTTGTAGATCTCCGGCGGCGGTGGCGAGAGAGGATGTGAAATCGAACTTTTCCGGCCACGATCACGGCCGGAGAGACTCGAACGCCGGAAAGAAGGCTCCGATCACGGTCTTGACCGGTTTGCCTAAGGAGAACATCGAGGAGAAGTACCTGGTGGACCGGGAGCTCGGTCGCGGCGAGTTCGGCGTGACGTACCTCTGCATAGACCGGGACACGAGGGAGCTATTGGCTTGCAAGAGCATTTCGAAGCGGAAGCTCAGGACTGCGGTGGATATCGATGATGTGAGGCGCGAGGTGGCGATAATGAAGCACTTGCCGAGGAATTCGAGCATTGTGAGCTTCAAGGAGGCGTGCGAGGACGACAATGCGGTGCATTTGGTGATGGAGTTGTGCGAGGGAGGCGAGCTTTTCGACCGGATTGTGGCGCGGGGCCACTATACAGAGCGCGCCGCCGCCGCGGTCACGAGGACTATTGTGGAGGTTGTGCAGCTCTGCCATAAGCATGGAGTGATTCATAGGGACTTGAAGCCTGAGAATTTCTTGTTCGCCAATAAGAAGGAGAATTCGCCTTTGAAAGCTATTGATTTTGGGCTTTCGATATTCTTCAAGCCAGGTCAGAATTTGAACTTTGCTGTTTCTGTTTTGGTAAATTTGTTTATTGAGATTTGAGATTGAGACATGAGCTTATGTTTATACTAGTGAAAATGCTAGGTTTGGTATATGGTACTCGTATTGTGGATTAGGCTGTTATGACTAATTTAGCATGTACTTGCCTTCCATAATTGGATAGGATATACATTATATTTAGTTTAGTTAGTTAAAGTCTCTTTTTGTAGAATAAATAACCTGAGATCGAATCCCGCCTACACCAAAAAGAAACCCGTTGGTATCTTGGTCATGAAGTGGACTCCATAAGTTCAAATCCTGTTGTACCTGTAAAAGAAAAGTGTATGTGTTGTGTTGTTTTATAGATAATGGTAAGTTTTATTGTGTTAGATATTTTAGAGCTGGAATCAGTTTGCACTTTTTTTTTTAATTGATAAGAAAAGTACAATGTGTTTATGATAGTAAATCCAATGCAATTGAAGCGAATACAAACAAATGAAAGGGAATCAGTTTGCACCTGTATTCACTGGTCAAACAATGTTGATGTGGATGCCTCCTAAAGTTAGATGTTATTTGAAAGTTTTTGTAGCAAAGTGGCTACGTACCAATTGGGATCTTGATGTATGTCCAAAAGATCTAAAATGACCTCTTGACGGTATTCAGCTTTTTAAACTAAGGGGTCATTGGGGGGAAAGGTGCTGGCTGGGTTTTTGCTTTATTGCACTCACTAGGAAATTAAGAGGATGACATGTAGCCAAACAAGAATGTGGAAATGAAAAGAGATAAAGGACAAAATATATGTTGTTGACGTTTTATCTGAGTTATTGGAGTCTGTTGACCTAGAAAATCAGATATTTGTCTCATTCTCATTCAAAATATATGTTGTTGGGGACTAGAAGATAGTACAACCCTTTCAACTTCTAAATTTGATTTACATACAATTTAGTGTCTTTTTTTTTGTTGTATGTTTTTGCTTCTTTTTTTTTAGGTTAAGTAATAAAATTTTATTGAAAAAAAAGAACCATCTCATGCACTCAGGATAGTCTAAAGAATTACAAAAATAATGCAAGTTACAATTGAAATGAGAGAGAATGAATAAAATCTACGATAGAATAGATAATGCTAGGACCCCAAACATTGGACAATTCAAACAAAGCTTTATTGCAGCCACTTGGCCTGAAGATTCCTCTCACTCTACAATGTCCACAACAAACATAAAGGGGCTAGATTCCAAACAAAACAAGAGTGTTTTCAAAGCCACTTTTTCATCCAATTAAAAGATCAACAACACTCTTTGGCATTACCCACGAACCCCAAACACATGGAAGACAAAACCCCACAATTCATACGCAACATCACGATGTAACAAAAAGTGGTTCATTGTCTCGACTCTCCCCATTGTGCTTACTCAAAGTAACCATCTTTGTATTGTATAAAAATCTCTATGAAACCTTAAGTGAAGAAAGTTTTTGCAACCTTGGCCGAGCTCACTTTTTAGCCTTTATAAAAAAGGAAAGGAAATTAGATGCTTAGTTACATGAAAAGTATGACCTCAAGTAAGTGATAGTGCTCAGTGGATACTTAGAAGCTATAATGCTTGCATACGTGTATCTGGTGGTGCCACACTGAAACTTGACTTAAATGTGGAAAGATTGGCATTGCTGGAAGATTGTGTATATAATTTTGTAGAATCAAATTTCTCTTCCCTTTCTTACTTCTTGACAAGTATTTCTGTCTTGATCAGATAGTTGAGTTATTTATTTATTTTTTTGATTACCCGCATTTGATCTCCTGACTGGGTGGTTTTATATATCTAATCCTGTGAAAATTCTTCTGAACTAATTAGAGGTTTTTCCAAATTATTAAGCATGCATTGAGTTGGTGACTGTCTGACTGATAAGTATAATTAATATTTTTGGGACTTGGGCTGTCCACTATCCTTATCTAATTGTTTGGCATCTGTTTCTGATTTTTACTATGTTCACTTGTTTGACAGTAGTGATATTAATACATCAATCAATAACAGTTTGGTTAATTGGTATGGAGTGGTTTTAAACAGTGTAGTCAAAGGCGAGCCGAGAGCTCGCCTAGTCGCCCGGGCGAGGCGCCTTTAGTGAGGCGCTCGCCTTTAGAGCCTAGGCGAGTGAGGCGACTGCCTTAAGCCATGAAAAAGGCGCTAAGGCGAGAGCCTCAAGTTATTTTACTTATTTTTTTTGAATAATTTTTTTTTTTAATAGAAGTTTGTTGTGAAACCTATTTTAGATTATTAATTTCATAAGGCATGTTATAAAACCTATTGTTAGTTAAATTAATTTACAAATTTGTTTTGTAAAACTTATTGTTATATAGAAGCTTGTAGTAAAACGTATTGTTAGAATTAACTAATAGAGCCTAAACCATGCTAATCCTATTTTGAAATAATTTTATAGACCTAATTTCTTCATGCTTCACATTGAAAAACACTTCATTATAATATTATAATACACTAGGTACATTTGATTTAAGTTCTATATGTATAATAAATATATTAAGAATTTGGCGCCTCGCTTTACTCGGGCTAGCGCCTTTTTTTCGCCTCATGCCTCGGGCAATACAAGGCCTTGGCGCCTTAAGGTTGCCTTTCGCCTTTGACTACCTTGGTTTTAAAAGGCCTTAGTTACAATAGAATGATGGCTTAAGTTTTTCTCCGCATTACCTTGGGGAAATAAAACAATCAGCAGTTGACCCAAAATCCAAAATGAGAAAAACAAAACAGTTCTTTTTGCCTTCATTTGTCTTCTCCTACAACTGTTGTAGAGGTTATCATCGCTGATTGTTTGACTTTTTCACTATTGTGTTGTTATTAAATGTTGTTTCTTCAACCACACATGATGTCAGAGAGTTTTTTTTCTGTAAGTCTTTATTACATTGTTCAAAGAGATAATGGTATAGTATCTCTAGTCAATAGTATGAAAATATTGTTTCTTCACTCATTGTGGAGAAGTTCACATGTAAAAATGACTATGCCCTTTGTGGAGATATAAGCATTCAGTACATACTGATGTTGGTAAGAGTGTTAGCCGAAGCGCAAAGGCCTCTTGGAGCCTAGGTGCAAAGCGCAAGTGCGTGCTTGATAGAATAAAGAACACATTTAATATATATATAATGTAGTAAATTTGAAAACAATTGTTAATGGACAATATAACAATCAAGTGATCAACTAATCATATAATATTGAAATATAGCATTTTATATAATTATTTCATGATTTACAAAATATACGGAACCGTGATATTTGATAGCTGTGAATATATATATATATATATATATATATTTTGCATGAGTGAACTTTTTCTTTTTTCTTTTTCTTTTTTTTTTTCTTTTTTTTTAAACAAAAGGGGGCAACAACAAAAAAGTGGGTATTGGTTCCAGAAGAAATTAGAAAGATCAAGGGAAAAGGAAGAAGAAGGTGAAGGGGGTATGCTTCAAAAAAAGAACGGGTATCAGTTATCTCTTTCAAGACAAACTTCAAAGACCACTTATCAAAAAAATACAAACTTTGAAGACCAAGAAAAAGCAAGAGAAGGGAGTTATACCAGGATAGGTTTTGTGTTGGGGGGGGGGGGAAGGAACTAGTAGTTGGGTCAAGTAGAGGAGGTAGAGCTTAAAGCTGAAAGTCAAAAGAGAAATAAAACGAGAGAGAGAGAGAGATGTATGTCATAGAGGAAAAAGGAAAATTTTGTGTTTGGCTTTGGCTCTGGAGTCTTCCATTTGGTTTTGTGTTAGTTACATTGAGTGTTCCTATAAAAATATATATATATATATATATATGTATTATTATTATTATTATTATTATTATTATCTTCTAGAATTTGCAATGAGTGGTTGAGGGGTGGGCTTATGTGTATTAATCATACCACAATTGATGTTTATATAAGAAATCAAAGGTATATACCATTAATATCTCATGGTTACATTAATAACTGATTTTTTTTTTTGAATAATATTAAAAGCCCAAAAAAGTGCTCTTCATGCTTATTGGACAAAGATTCAAAAGTGTGCCTTATACATACTTTTACTAATGCACTGCACTTTAGAGATGAAAAGCGCTAAAGGCTTGGCACTGTGCGCTTGAAGTGCATTTTTACCGACATCGATATACCACCTTTTTGTCTCCCCAATCTCTTAGTTATAGATACTTTCTCATGTGTGTTCTAAGAGGCTTCTAAGAGTTCCATCCTTCTCTAGGAAAAAATGGGTCTGGGGATTGGTGGGCTTGGTGTTAAGTAGTCTGCCATTTACCAGGAAACATCAAGAGTTATTTTAAGTGGTTTACAGTTGCATTACTAATATTTTTTGACCATTTTCTCATTGATTTTGGTGATCATTGTCTGCTTTTAGAATGTTTACTATTGCACTGGTGTTTTCTGATGATTAAATATAATGCATTACTAGGTGAGAGGTTCTCAGAAATTGTTGGAAGTCCATATTACATGGCTCCGGAGGTGCTCAAGCGGAATTATGGGCCAGAGATAGATATATGGAGTGCAGGGGTTATTCTATATATTTTGCTCTGTGGGGTTCCACCATTCTGGGCTGGTAATTATATTCCTAGCATCTCTCTCTCTCTTTGTGTGTGTGTGCGCGCGCACATGGGTTTGTGTGTCTACCATTGTTTCTGACCAGGGCAGAGTGTACTTATGATGCAGAGTCTGAACAAGGTGTTGCACAGGCTATTCTTCGTGGGCTAATAGATTTCAAACGGGATCCATGGCCTAATATCTCAGATAGTGCAAAGAGTCTAGTCAAGCAAATGTTGGAGCCAGACCCCAAGCTTCGGCTCACTGCGAAGCTAGTGCTCGGTATTCTACATCTCTTTTGTGCATAATACCTCATGATAAGAATGCATTGTATGTTTGAAAATTTGGGTAATATGAATGATATTTATTGTTCTCTGTGTCTGCATGTGTATTTCCTTTTTTTTTTTGTCCAAGCATTTGGCATTTTGGTAATCCCATCTAACCAGCCTCCCCCTGTCTCTCTCTACCCCCCCCCCTTCCCCCCTCCTTTTATTTCATTTTGGTGCATTACATTGATCAATGACCATTTGCCAATACAGAGCTTTAAATCTACTTTTGACAAATTAACTCAGCCCTTGAAAAATTAATAAAGAAAGTAAAGAACATGCAGACTAACAGTTAATTGAAGAAACACTAAGCCACTGGAGTTTAATGTTAGTTTACAAGATTTTAAAATGAATAAAAAACTTGTCCCTGTTTCTCAAAAGACCTAGTTTCTACAGGAAAAAGTGTGCATATTATACTACAGGATTGATTATATTAGGAAATATATTATGTTGTTGGTCATGTTAGTTTATTTCTTGTATGATAGGTGACATATCAATGATTATCTGTTTCTGGATAGGTATCTATGCAATTGTATGTAGATAGGTATATTGATATGGCTACAGAAATCTTGACACTCAGAGATCTTTAGAGCAATTGAAATCCTCTTTCCTATTTACCTTTGAGTGGGTACAAGCTTGCAGATTTACGCATTATTCTTCCATCTTTGAGTTTGATAACTCTCTTAGCTTTTCTGTTTGATTATTTGTAAATTTTTTTGGATACTTTCTGTTTGTTATTGTAAACATGAAGTAATTCTCTCTCTCAATAAAACTTCAATACTTATCACGAAACAAAGACATAAATCTTGACATTTTAAATTTGGCACTCTCTGACACAGATTACTTGGTTTAAAACTTTATTCAAGTATGTTTAATGTGGTTTCCCAGTCATTTATGCTTTATTACTATTAGCATGTTATCAAAAGCTTCTTATCAATATTTTTCTTTTGGAAACATGAATGGTAATTTCCTTACAAGCAAAATATAAATACATAAATAACTAAATATGCAGTTAGTCAATGTTGCATGAAAATTTATGATACAAGACTTTGATCTGTGTAACTCTATGTACATTCTGATTTTAGGTTTTTGTCAGATTTGGACATATCTGTTAAATATTGATTATGTTTTGAATACTGTTCTTTTCTGTTTACAGAGCATCCCTGGCTCCAAAATGCTAAAAAGGCTCCTAATGTTCCTCTTGGAGATGTTGTCAAGTCGAGGCTTAAGCAGTTTTCAATGATGAACCGATTTAAGAGAAAAGCCCTGAGGGTTAGTTGACTATTTCTATGTACCTTGTTTTGAGTTATATTTTCTTTTGACAACCAATTTGATTGGTATGCTGCTGAAACAGGTTATTGCTGATTTCTTATCCATTGAAGAAGTTGAAGACATCAAAGAGATGTTTAAGAAGATGGACACTGATAATGATGGTATTGTTTCAATTGAAGAATTGAAAGTCGGACTTAGAAATGTCGGATCCCAGCTTGCAGAGCCTGAAGTCCAGATGCTTATTGAAGCTGTGAGTTTACATCCCTTTAATTTTACTTTCAACAATATATCCTCATAACACAAAGTATTACTTCTCAAAATTCACATTTATTACTCCCCGTTCTCATCAGTGCCTATTCTACTCATATGTTGCCTTGTTTAAGGAGGCCCATCATATTGTTATTATGACCATCAGGACCATAATAATTGTTCAAACACACATCACACGTTAAAATTTTCCAAGAATCCTTTTTACTGTATCCGACTATATTCAGTGTTATCTTTGACAAATCTTTCCATTGTAGCAAGCCTAATCACTGGATCTGTTTGTTGTTTATGCCACTGAAGTGGTGGGCAGTCCTCGAAGTACCTTCTGGACAAGTGCTTCAGTGAAATTATTCTATTGGGTCTAGAAACTAGTTTCGGTAGGGGTTGACTCTAGATAGATTCTCAGGGTGTTGATGATGGTTCATGTCTTCCCCTTTTCCCTTTCCCCTACCAAATAAACTTTATTCAAAATAACATCCCTTTGACACACTGGAAACAAGTTGGAAATACTGTCTAAATTTCAACAATAAAATATTTTTACATTCTATGCAGCGGTCAGACATGTAAGGGACATGTTGGGACACAAGTGCTCTGTTGTAACGTAGAAAAAAATTGTTAGGAAAGAAAATACAATGACAGGCAGATGAATGATTAGGACACCTTGATTCTTAGACAGTTTTTGTCTTTCTATCTCCATTAAACATTACTCATTTTTTGAAAGGTGCTAAAAGTTATAATCCAAGTGTCCATGGTAAATTAGTCTCTTAAGGATTGAACGGACAAATTCTTGGCAACAGGTAGATACTAATGGGAAAGGTACACTTGACTGCGGAGAATTTGTTGCTATTTCCCTCCATCTACAAAAGATGGCTAACGATGAACATCTTCACAACGCCTTCTCCTACTTTGACAAGGATGGGAATGGATACATTGAACCAGATGAGCTTCGGGATGCATTGATGGAAGATGGAGCAGATGATTGTACAGATGTAGCAAATGACATCTTCCAAGAAGTGGATACAGACAAGGTGAATGCCCAACAATTTCCACATACCTGGTTTTTCTTAAGCAGGTTACAAATCTGATGCTATTGTTTTATGAATGCAGGATGGGCGTATCAGCTATGATGAATTTGTGGCTATGATGAAGACCGGAACAGATTGGAGAAAGGCTTCTCGACATTATTCTAGAGGAAGATTTAACAGTCTAAGCATGAAGCTGATGAAGGATGGTTCTTTAAACTTGGCGAGTGAGTAGTATATATATTTGAGATTGGTGTTCCGTTTATTCACACAAAAAAAAAAAAAAGTACTGTATTGCCCGCGTATCTGGGACTCACTTCCTTTGTGATTAGTTGTTGGGGTCCCTTGACCAAATGGAGTGCCGTTTACTTGGTGCCTTAAAAAGGGTCATGCAGGCTTGAGTGCATCTAACTTGTCCTTGGGAATGTTAATTGTGTAAAAGACGGTGCCTAGAGGCCATGGATTGGCATGTATGATTCTGTTCCTTTTTTTTTTCCACTCCTTAAGTTGTTTTTCTGGTTGAGTATGTGGAATTGAACTCTCCCGTAGTGTAGAATATTCTTGTCATAGAAATATGAAGGTCTTTTAGTGTATGCGTTATGGGTCCAAATCATTCACGAAAATATCTGGTAGGAAATCATAAGGCTATCTCACAACACCACCCCCCCTCCCCCCAAAAAAAAAAGAAGAGAAAAAAGAATACGAGGTTATCAGAAGAAATGCCGTCATTTTTATCTTTCGGATAATTCAGTTATTGGGAAAGTGGGATTTGAATTCCGGAAACTCCAAAAAGTGCCATTCGAGCTAAATGACTCTTGGTTTATAAGTGTCGTCCTTTAGAAGTTAAAATTGGGGTAAATATTTATGGGACCCATATTATAGGGCTGTAATGATGTTGTTATAGGCCCAACAAGCTGTTAAAGAACATATTACATGCATCTTGTTATAGGCTTAACATACTTCATGCTGTTAATAGTGTAATTGGAAGGATACCAGACGCTCTTACATTAGAGTTTTTGTGGCAATTGAGGAACAAAGCAGTCCACGGAGGATTTAAGCCAACAGGTGAAGAGCTGGAAAGAGCGTTTCAAAGAAATTTCCATGAGCACTGGATGATTATGTCCAAGAATCATCACATACCACCTTCATCTACAGTTTCGGTCACTCATTGGAATAATCCAACAAGGGAGAGAACAAAGATAAATTGTGATGCAGCAGTGGGAAAATTTGACTCCAGAGATTGGAGAGGGAATTTGGTGTTTGCTTGTTCCATCAAAGTGAACACCAACATCCCTATTCAAGCTGAGGCTGAGGCACTTAGATGAGTTGTTTCTACTGTTCAAGCTGAGGCTGATGCACTTAGATAGGTTGTTTCTACTGCCATGAATCACAAACTTATCAATGTAAGTTTTGAAAGTGACTATCAGGTTTGCATCCAAGGTCTAACTTCCTCCACCGATTCTATTCCATGGAGAGTTAGTAATATTTTGCAGGAAACTAAGTATTTAACTAGTTTAGTTCCTTCTTTTTCTTTTAATTGGGTTCCTAGAAAGGCTAACCAAGCTGCTCATGTTCTTAGCCGTTGGTCACTTTCAAATAGATTTTTTGGCTTCTTTGATTCTAATTCAGCTCCTCCTTCTGTTCTGGATGTAATTAAGGAGGATGCTCAGTTTGTATCTTGTTTTTGTTAATAAAAGTTTTTATTCTTAGCCAAAAAAAGAAAAAAAAGAAAAGGGAAGGATACTAGACGCAAAATTGGTGTGCAATGTAAAGGCATTTGGCAATTGGCATCAAACTAGTTGGACACTTAACAAAGAATTGGAATGAAATCAAAACCTAATTTGAATTTTTTTTTTGGTCGAGAAAAATCTAATTTGAACTATTAATGCTCAGTTTGTATCTTGTTTTTGTTAATAAAAGTTTTTATTCTTAGCCAAAAAAAAAAAGGAAAAAAAAAAAAAAAGGGAAGGATACTAATGCAAAATTGGTGTGCAATGTAAAGGCATTTGGCAATTGGCATCAAACTTGGGTGCAAGTTGGACACTTAACAAAGAATTGGAATGAAATCAAAACCTAATTTGATTTTTTTTTTTTTTTTTTTACGAGAAAAATCTAATTTGAACTATTAATTGAATTTTTATTTTAAGAATATAGATGTGGCAAAGACTTTTCAGAACGTCTTTAAGCAAACTCTTGCAAATTTGGTCCGTGGACAATATGACAACAGCAATGCAGCATACCCATGGGCTCATGCCTACAGGCCATGGGTCTAATATATTAGATATGTCGAGTGAGCCACCATAATTCCCATGCAAGCAATACTCGTGTGTGTGTGTATATATTAAAAGACAGCACTATTACTCAACCAAACTCGAGGGTCCTCTTGAGATGGATAGGCCCAAAGGCATTAAAACCAAAAAAAGCCTAATTAACAACATTGTGGACAAAGCAATTTGCTGACCTACAAACATGAACAACGACCCAAGCAATACTCATTGTTTAAATATCTATATATATATATATATATATATATATGAATAATAATAATCAGTTTTTAATGGGGTCTCTTTTGGTGTACTTGATTTGTTGTTGGGATTAAAGAACTCACATTGTCTCAATTTCAAGAAAGATTTTAAGAGATGGTCTTAAGAGATCATTATCTCACATTTTATGACATCCATACATACCGTGAGAGAGGTATCATAAGATTGTCTCACAAGATATTTTTTCCAATTTCACGTTCAAATCCATCATGGAGTTAAAATGTGTAGTGACCTAATAAGGATACTTATTATTTTAATGTTACTTATTCTCTATCTTGTCTTGCACAGAAATGAATAAACTTATTAGAGGTCAATTAATAGTGGATATAACTTATTAGAGGTCAATACTTGTACCAAGGTTTAGGTCGTCACTCATCAGGATTAGTTTATATTAGAGATTAGGAAAATTATATGACAGCTCACAGCATAATACAAACAATCATTAAGTTGGGAAAAAAAATTATTGTTCTTAGAAAAGTAAAAATTTAAAAGATTTTACATAAACCAAATAAGGTGGATAAAGTGAAAAAAAGGGTTATACATTATATGTGTGGATAGTATCCTTTTGTAGGTGGTGGGAGTTTGGGAAGAAGAGGAATTGCATTATGGACTCCAACTGAGCACAAGGCGAGTCTGGCTTCTTGGTGATGGTCGTTGACACGCGGATGCCAACAAGCCTATATTATACCTTTAATAGTTTTTGGAGTAATTTGTAGGTTGCAAGGCCGGATCAATACAATTTGAGGCTTAAAGACGAAAATTTTAAATGAGCACTTTTATATTTAAATATCACTTACGTAATATTTAGTTTATTTCGCTTTGTTTGTTTCAATATTAACATTTTTTGGAAAATGGTTCATTTTCCAAAGAGTATTTTCTAGAAAATTATCTCATTTTCCAGAGTTTGATAACGACTTTGAAAATGAGTTTTAGAATGTTTTCTGGTGTTTGGTATGCAATTTTTTTTTTAAATATTTCTGGTATAATTTAAAACATGTCTATTATGTAAACCAACTAATGTAATTAATATAAATAAATAACCAAGAATGAATTTGGTTTTCATATTAAAATTTTGACAATAGATACAATCAAAATTAATTAGTTATCAAATTTTCATGATCTTTACTACTCATATTGCTCATATATATGGATAGTAACGTATGAACGTACACACACACACACATCAATCATTTGTCTATATATATAAAATTGACAGGGGAATACATCTTTAATAAGTATAAATAAAAATAACTTTTAATTGCCTACTATGGTCAACCACAAGTCTTCAATATTACTCTAAATTATGTATTTACATAATGTATCTGCATAATATATTACCACTTCATAGTATTTGCATAAAATATCTGCCAACAAATGCAATTCCCTTAAACAATTATTATTCATTGTATAACAATATTATTAGTCCACGGTAAAGATTGTCCTATATAAAAGCAATTTAGAGCCATATAGCCATATAAGCACTATGTTTAAAATTTTCATCTTTTACTTCATTCATTCTTTTTTCTTTTCTTTTCTTTTCTTTTAAAAAAAAGAAAAAAGTTTTTGCACTTATATGTATGAAAAAGAAGTAACTTCTATCTGGAATCCATCAAACCGAAAATTTCTTAGAGAAAAAAGAAAATCAAGCTTGAAATTCAAAGCAAAGAATTGAGATTTTGGTAGAGAGGAATGAAATAATTACTGCTGCAAATCTGTTCTCCTTTGCAAGTCAGAGCTATTGACCTATCAGTGAAGGGGAAAAAAATCTAATCAGAGAATTATGTTACATAGGGGAAGAGAAACATGGAGAGAGAGAGAGAGAGAGAGAGAGAGAGAGATTTATGAGAAGAGGAGAGATTAGAGTTAGTGACAGTGAGGGTATGAGGAGAGAAAAAGTAAAGGGAAGAGAGAAAAGTGAAAGAGCTTACCATGAGAGAGAGAAGACGCCAAAAAATTATGTTTCCCACGGCTATAGACGAAGCTAATATTTATAGAAGATGCAACATGTGAGAGAGAGATTGTTTTCCAAATTTTTTTTTTTTGGAAAACAACCTATAGAAAATATGCCTTATTTTTATTAGGGTTTTCCGTTAACTAAAGATAGTTTTCCAATGACCCTTTTTTTTTTTTTTTTTTTTTTTTGGTGCTACCAAATACTAGAAAATGTGAAAAAACTATATTTACAAAAAGTTTTCCAGTGAAACAAATAGAGCGTTAACCATTAATTTAGTTAATGTTCTATATTATTATTTCTATTTAAAATTCATTATTGTCAAGGTTTAATATGACTAATTCACTTGAGCGATGCTAGAGATATTACAAATTTTACTGTATAGGCCTTACAAATTAACATATCACCAATCAAAAGAAAAAAAAAATGATTATGACATTCATATATTATTTAAGTGGCACAAATCATATTCTTGCTAAATCATTTTGTAAGATTTTTTTTTTTGGCAATAAAACTTGTTGTAATTTCAGCTTTTTCATTTGGTTAGTGGTGATTTGTTTGGATTACTATTAGTTTGTAATTTTTTTTTTTTTGGAAAAATGCTAAAGTTAATATAATTTTTACTACAAAAAGCCTACAAACTGATGTGAAAAAAAAGAAGAGATGGGTGGCACTTCAACAACTACAAGATAATACATGAATATTTGAATTACTTTTTTTTTTTGAGAAAGAAATATTTGAATTACTTGGTATGATTATTGACACAACAATTTATAAGACCTATATAATAAAATTTGTGGTATTTCTAATATCACTTAATTTTTTGGACCTCTTTAAAAGTGGAGGAAAAGAATTTACAAGTCAATTTTTTTAATATAAAAAAATCACTTATTCCCCATTTTATGGTCCTTTCTCTCTTAGGAGGCTTACGTCATGGCCTAAATGGTTTAGGCCTTGCGCCGGCCCTAGAAACTAAGTAGCGGCTGGTGGGATTGGTGGACACTTTCTCTTGAGAATTTTGAAAACTTTCTGTCTGCGGTACTTTTTTCCTTGAGATGAAACTGCGGCGCTTTTTACCTTGAGATGAAACTATGATTGTGCTGAAATTTGATTAAATTATCCACATGACTGGTCATTATTTGAGCACAATGTGTTACATCATGTTTTTTTTTTTGTTATATATATATATATATATATTTATTTGATAGGTAGATAGTGAAGAAAGAGTAGGTGGGTTTAAACCACAAACATTAGACACTATAAAAGATGTTATTTAATAAATTGTGACATAGGTGTGGGAAAATTTGACTCATCTATTGCCGTGATTGCCAGAGATTGGAGAGGGAATTTGGTGTTTGCTTGTTCCATCAAAGTGAACACCAACATCCCTGTTCAAGCTGAGGCTGAGGCACTTAGATGGATTGTTTCTACTGTTCAAGCTGAGGTTAATGCACCTAGATAGGCTGTTTCTACTGCCATGAATCACAAACTTATCAATGTAAGTTTTGAAAGTGACTGTCAGGTTTGCATCCAAGGTTTGACTTCTTCCACCGATTCTGTTCCATGGAGGGTTAGTAATATTTTGTAGGAAACTAAGTATTTAACTAGTTTAGTTCCATCTTTTACTTTTAACTAGGTTCTTAGAAAGGTTAACCAGGCTGCTCATGTTCTTAGCCGTTGGTCACTTTCAAATAGATTTTTTGGATTCTTTGATTCTAATTCAACTCCTCATTCTGTTCTGGATGTAATTAAGGAGGATGCTCAGTTTGTATCTTGCAAAATTGGTGTGCAATGTAAAGGCATTTGGCAATTTGGTTGTTGTTGTTATTGTTGTTGTTGTTGTTGTTGTTTTTTTTTTTTTTTTTTTTTTTGACGAGAAAAATCTAATTTGAACTATTAATTGAATTTTTATTTTAAGAATATAGATGTGGCAAAGACTTTTCAGAACGTCTTAAAGCAAACTCTTGCAAATTTGGTCCGTGGACAATTTGACAACAGCAATGCAGCATACCCGTGGGCTCGTGCCTACAGGCCATGGGTCCAATATATCAGATATGTCGAGTGAGCCACCATAATTCCCATGCAAGCAATACTCGTGTGTGTGTGTGTATATATATATATATATATATATTAAAAGACAGCACTATTACTCAACCAAACTCGAGGGTCCTCTTGAGATGGATTGGCCCAAATATTGGAGATGAAAATAGGCCCAAAGGCATTAAAACCAAAAAAAGCCTAATTAACAACATTGTGGACAAAGCAATTTGCTAACCTACAAACATGAACAACGACCCAAGCAATACTCATTGTTTAAATATGGTTTTTAAAAAAAAAATAATAATAATAATCAGTTTGTAATGGGGTCTCTCTTTTGGTGTACTTGATTTGTAGCTGGGATCAAAAAACTCACATTGTCTCAATTTCACGAGAGTATTTTATGAGACGGTCTTAAGAGATCACCATCTCACATTATATGACATCCATACATACTGTGAGAGAGGTATCATAAGATTGTCTCATAAGATATTTTTTCCAATTTCACGTTCGAATTCCTCATGGAGTTAAAATGTGTAGTGACCTAATAAGGATACTCATATTATTTTAATGTTACTTATTCTCTATCTTGTCTTGCACAAAAATGAATAAACTTATTAGAGGTCAATTAATAGTGGATATAACTTATTAGAGGTCAATACTTGTGCCAAGGTTTAGGTCGTCACTCATCAGGATAAGTTTATATTAGAGATTAGGAAAATTATATGACAGCTCACAGCATAATACAAACAATCATTAAGTTCGGAAAAAAAAATTATTGTTCTTAGAAAAGTAAAAATTTAAAAGATTTTACATAAACCAAATAAGGTGGTTAAAGTGAAAAAAAGGGTTATACATTATATGTGTGGATAGTATCCTTTTGTAGGTGGTGGGAGTTTGGGAAGAAGAGGAATCGCATTATGGACTTCAACTGAGCACAAGGCGAGTTTGGCTTCTTGGTGATGGCATGGTTTTTAAACTCAGACCGTTCAATGAACCATTAAAGGGAGAGGTTCAAGGTTTTCAAGGTCGGACCGAGGTTGAACCAAGGTCAAACCATGATGATGTCATAATTAGTTTAATAATTATTTAAAATATAAATAATTATTTTAAATTTATAAAACTTGCAAAATTGACTAATATATCTATATATGTGAGAGAAATTTAATGATTTTCAAGCATATATTTCAAATTAAATAAGAAAGTTAATAAAATAAAATAATAACCATGAAAAAATTAAAATTTATGATTAATTTTTGAAGTAAAGTTGAATATCTTTGAAGGATTTTAATTATAATTTTTTTTTATATTCCTTTTAAGAGATGGATAATTTAATTCAGTAGAATACAATTGTGCTAAGTTGTTTAAAAAAAAAAATGCGTTAAGTTTACTTCAAGTATTTTTTTTATTTTTTATTGTTGAGCATCTACTTTTAAGCTTAGCTGAGTGGTTAGACTCTAGCTCCAACTTTGACCGTGCCAAGCTTCTAAACCTGGTAAGCGCACTTTTCTAATTTTTTCTTCTTGAACCGTGGTTGGACCGTCTGGTTCATGCCATTGGTTCTGCATGAACCGTGCGGTCCAACTGCAGTTTAAGGGGTTCACGGAATTTCAAATAAATTCAGTTCTCTATGTTTAAAAAACCAAATTTCAGTTCGGTTTCCGGTTAACCCGGTTGGACCGTCCGGTCCAGTCCGGGCTCGTTGACTTGCAGATGCCAACAAGCCTATATTATACCTTTAATAGTTTTTGGAGTAATTTGTAGGCAGCAAGGCCGGCTCAATACAATTTGAGGCCTAAGACGAAAATTTTAAATGAGTGCTTTTATATTTAAATATCACTTACGTAATATTTAGTTTATTTCGCTTTGTTTGTTTTAGCATTAACATTTTCTGGAAAATGGTTCATTTTCCAAAGAGTATTTTCTAGAAAATTATCTCATTTTTCACAGTTTGGTAACGACCTTGAAAATGAGCTTGAGAATGTTTTCTGGTGTTTGGTATGCAATTTTTTAAAAATATTTCTTGTATAATTTAAAACATGTCTATTGTAAGGGCATGTTTTGGTCCTTAAGCCTAAAGGGTAAAAGGATCTAGGCCTAAAGAGGCCAATACAATGAATTTGTAGAGAGTGAGTTGGAAAATTAGGTTTTAATGAGTTGGGTAACAATTATAATGGATTCTGATGATAAGAAAGTAAACATAGACTGGTTTTATCTAAAGAAAATCGTCCTCAGCACAATTTTAGGAGATTAGTTATTGTTTATATCTCTTGAATTTGATTACAGACACAGTTCTTGTTGCTACGGTGTTTTTCTCTCAATTCTCCGATCCCTATTCCTCAGGGCCATCTTTCTATTTTATACTATTTTCCTTCTTTCATCTCCACCCTCCACGTGTAGATTAGATTGCTGGTGTTAATCCTTGTCCTATCAGCACCTTCATGAAATCTTTAGGAGTAGCTGTAACGCTGAAAATTACTGTTCAGGTATCACTTCCTCATTAATGCTACCAGAAAGTTAGCTACAGAGCATTCAATGCGATGGTAGCAGCTTTCTCTTAGATATTTCGTAGCTATCCTCTGTCCTGTGCTTTTATGATGTATATCCTTATTAATAGAATCTCCCGCAATGTTGCTTCTAGATGGCAATCTGCACCTTCGAACCTCCGCTTTACTCAGCCGAGGAGGCATTCCTCCTCGAACCACCTTCCTAAACTCTTATGACCAACCCCCATTTCCTCATTTGCTAACGCAGACTCCCATGACAGCGTTTACTCGTCCTCGGACTACTAGATGTCCTCGAATTGGGCCCCCAGCTTAACATATACATAGATATATACTACTAGGCCTATCACCCTTACAATAGCCTCTTGAAATTCTCCTCTTTTGATCATCGGGAAGAAAGGAGGATTTCGATATCACCACAATTACCCCGCTCTTATCATACATCATCTTTGTTTGCATAAGTACCTTTTTAACTGCCTAACACACGCTTCTGACGCTTCAGCATCTGAGACGCGCCTTCATTAAATTTATGCGGCTCCATGTTCCCCACATTCTATGGCACGATGCGAATCCAACGGCTGAGAATTTTATTGGAACTCGGGCGGGAATTTTCCCGCTTGTCCCTTTCTCTGATACAAATATTGCTTGAACACTTCATTCACTCCACTTTTGCACTCATTCACTTCACTTGCACACTCATTCACTTCACTTGTGCCCTCATAAATATCAAAAGCCAGTCCAAGGACAGTTTCTTTCTTTGCGTAAGTCTCTTTGAACATTTTCATTTACTTCTCTTCTATTTTTCTTTACACAGAGCCTTTTTCTCCTTGGCCCTTCTATTTTCTCCTTATCTTCTTAGTACCTTCTTAGTACCTTTAATCCTCTCTCAAGAATGGGTAGATTTGCTTACTTGGTAGACTTCGCAGAAAGTATAAAGAGATTTAAAGCTCAATATAGGATCCCGCCAGGAGTCTCCATTAGATATTGTAAGGAAAGGGACTGGCACACTAATAGGTAGGAGGGAGAAGTAGTAATCACAATGATTGCCTTTATAGAGGGAGGGATTAGAATCCACATGGGCATAGTCACTAGGGATTACTTTAGGGCTCATAGATTAGTCCCTACCCAATGTGCCCCAAACATGTTTAGGATTTTAGGCAGTGTAGACGCCCTTAATGAGAAAATGGGCCTAAACCTTACCCATCACGATGTCAATTGGGTCTATAACCTTCACTACCTAAAAGGGCAAGGATACTACCTAAAAACTAGGTACCCCGAGGTTAGGCTCATCTTATGCCTCCCTGACTCCAACAAAGGCATGAACAAAGATTTCCTGATCGTTTCAGAGGAGTGGCACGATGGCCTCCCTTGCCCGACGAGAGAGGGGAATCTAGGTGGGGTTTTAGGTCTAGGTTTATTACTTGAAAGTCACCTCTTTTTCCCTTGACATGTTCTGTACCCATTTGTCTATGTTTATGCTTGTAATTGAATTTTTTCCTTTGATTTATGCCATTTTTTGTTGACGATGTTTTTTTTTGTTTTTTGAATGGTTTTGTAGATAAGCACGCTGCTGTTCCAAATTTCAATCTTGTCAACCAGCCGAGCCTAGACAAGATACTTAAAGCCGAGGTGTTTGTCAATAGTGATGGTCAGCAATGAGCGGCCCATTTGATCGTCAGATACACTCCGCTTTCGTCTAGCTTCTAGGCGCCGAAATGCGTGATAAAGGCGAAGGACCCTTGCTTACAACTAATCAACGTAGTTGTGCCTGGCTTTCTCAACCCTAGTTCGGGGCCTCAAGGTGTGCTAAAAGTAGAGCCAATCCTTCAGTACAAAGCCGAGGACGAAGCAACCCCTTCACAGCCAGCCACCAAAGAAGAAGAAGAAAAAGAAGAAGAAGTGGTTGAAGTACTTGACTCCGAGGATGATTTTTAGGTTTTCAACCGATCTCAATCCCCAGAGACTCTTGCTAGTGACTTTAGTCACTTGCCTTCAGCATAAGTTAGCCAAACACAAGGTGATCCCTCTATCCCAGAAGTTATGGGGCTTCAGCGCAAGACCAGACAAGGTCTTCGGGACCTAATAGAGTCCTTGGTGGTAGGCAATGCGCCAGAAAAGGCCAAACAAGCCAAACTCCCCCCCCCCCCCCCCCCCCCCTTTCCGTCCATTCTACCTCCCTGACTTGACCCTATGGACCATAAGAGGAAAAGGGATAAAAAAGGCCGTGAAGTAGTGGAAGGAGGGAAGAGCCCCTTATCCAAGGAAGCCGAGCCCCAAAAGGGAGCCAAACAGGCCAGGGTAACATAGACCCTGGTGGAGAAGAGAAGTGATCCCCAAATTGGGATCCCAGCCTAGACTCCTGCCATAACACTGGATGAAGCTCCCTTGCCTGCTGATGCCTCGATCAGAGATTTCTAGCAAGGGAGGGTTGAATACATGGCCGATGCCATGGAGCAGGCTTTATTGCTGCTCGGAGACATGGCCGACCTAAGGTCGATGAGGAAGCACGAGGTATTCCTCAGTTTAAAGAGAGACCTCGCCCTGGTAAGTTCATTAATTGCTTCCTTTCCCCTCTTTCCTTTTTTTATTATTATTATTTTTTATACTCATACTTATACTTTTTTTTTTTAATACTCAAATTCATATGTGTTTTCCCTAACCATCGTTTTTCTTCTTGCTTGAAAGGCTGTCCAATCCACGCACAGGGCCGAGGAGATAGCGAACAGCTCTCATCGAATGATGAAGGATGAGGAGGCCAGGCGCATTGCTGCCATAGAGGCTTTCAGAGTGGCAAATAGGAAAGCCCAGGAGCTGACCACTAAGCTCACTGAAGCTGAAAGAGATAATAAAAGTGCTGAGGCATCTCTGGACGGGGTGGAGAAGCAGGCAGAGGCTCAGCGCAAGCAACTTCGTCAAGCTGAGGCCGAGCTCGCCACAGCCAAAGACCAAATCAAAGCTCTAATGAAGAAACTGGAGGAGGCCGAGAAGGCCAATGAGCAAGTTGAGCAAGACGGATACGACGTGGGAGTGGCAGAGACCGAGGAAGCCCTTAGGGCTGAGGTCTCGGAGGTGTGCAGATACTACTGCCTCCAAGTGTGGAATGAGGCCCTCGGCCAAGCTAAGGTTGAGGCTTCCTCTGCCCTTAGGAGAGCAGAGAGTGTGTACTACCCTCTAGCCATCCGTGCCTCAGGCTTCTCGGGCTCCAAGGCTGACACTGCCTCCAAGGAGGCAGATGAAGGCAAGGAAGCCTAACCAAAGCTCTCCCTACAGCCAACATCCCTTCCAAGGAGGCAAAGCAGCCCGAGGTTGCTAAAAAGGTAGCAGACATAACCAAGGAAGTGGCCCATGATGCCACCCTGCCTCCAGCTACCCCTAAAGACCCCTCCAAGGAAAAAGAGGCTTCCCACAACATGGAGATTGTGCTGGCAACTCTCCCTATACCTACCAAGGAAGACCTCAAAGGCAAAGGTCTAGCATCCTCCACAGCAGCCTCTACCTAGCCTGCTAAGACTCCAAAAGATAGACTTGTGTCTTTTATATATATATATATATTATTAAACTGTTGTTTTTGTTTCCAAGTTCTGTAATCTATTCACCCTTTTGTAAACTATTTGCCTTTTTCTGAGGCTTAGCTTAATGATAATTGTAAGCTTTTCATTCATACTTGTGATATTTATATGGATCCAAACATAGTTTCTGTTTCATTTAACACTTAACCAACGTGACAATGAGATATAGCTCTATTTACTTATATGCATAAATGGTAGCATAGTTACCACACCTCACATGATCAACAACAGGACAGGTTAATCCTACTAAGTCCACAATCTCAACAAAGTATAACCTTAACCTCAAAAACATACACAATGGTAGAGTATCCCTACATGTCTGGCTCCACTTAATTCTCCACTTATCAGTAAGTCTAAGGAGCTGGAGGTGATAATCAGTTCTCATATAGATCATAGATACACTTGCAAATGCTTTAAGTGATGCTCATGAATGTCTATTTGATCATGTCACTACAATGAAGATCTCTGCCATTCAGCATGGTTGGTTTTATTCGATACTTAAATAAATAATAGGAAGTATTAATTTACCCAATGTATGTGGTCTGAGGATCTAGGCATGACTAAGGTTCTGTTTTACACTTAGAAAAATGATGTGAAATATTAATTTACCCAAAGTATGTGGTCTGAGGAACCAAGCATGACTAAGGTTCTGTTAATACTTAGAGAAAAATAATGTGAAGTATTAATTTACCCAAAGTATGTGGTCCGAGGAACCAAGCATGACTAAGGTTCTGTTTAACACTTAGAGAAAAATAATGTGAAGTATTAATTTACCTAAAGTATGTGGTCCGAGAAGCCAGGCATGACTAAAGTTCTGTTTAACACTTAGAAAAATGATGTGAATTATTAATTTACCCAAAGTATGTGGTTCGAGGAGCTAGGCATGACTAAGGTCCTGTTTAATACTTAGAAAAAATGATGTGAAGTATTAATTTACTCAAAGTATGTGGTCTAAGGAACCAGGCATGACTAAGATTCTGTTTAACACTTAGAGAAATAATAAGTGTAACGCATAATGTAATAAATGAAAAATATGGGAGAAAATACTTTTATTAATAATAGTACCTTCGCAGGTTATTTACATTCCAGGAGCGTGGTACAGCATTTTCATCTAGATCTTCAGGATAATATGCTCTTATTCCAACCACCGAGGTGATGCAATATGGCCCTTCCCAGTTGGGCCCTAACTTTCCCCATGCTGGGTTCTTTGCAGTACCTAAAACCTTTCTTAATACCAAGTCTCCAGATGCTAATGGCCTTAACCTTATGTTGGTATCGTACCTTTACTTGAGCTTATGCTGATAATACGCCAATTGAACCATGACACTTTCTCTTCGCTCTTTAATTAGATCTAAGCTCTTCTCTAACAGCCCATCATTGTGGCTCGGAGTAAAAAAACTCGTCTTTAGCGTAGGGAATCCAGTCTCTAGAGGAATCACAACTTCGAACCCATAAGTCATTGAAAAAGGTGTCTCCCCTGTTGACTTGCGAGGAGTAGTTCGATATATCCAAAGGACGTGTGACAACTCTTCCACCCATTTTCCTTTTGCATCATCTAGCCTCTTTTTGAGTCCATTCACTATGACCTTATTGACATCCTCGGCCTGTCCATTCCCTTGAGGATAAACTGGGGTGGAGTATTTATTTGTAATACCCAGGTCATAACAATACCTCTTGAAAGCTTTACTATCAAACTGAAGACCATTGTCTGAGATGAGGGTATGAGGGATCCTAAACCGAGTGACAATATTTTTCCAAACAAATCTCTTGGCATCCACATCTCTGATATTTGCCAATGGTTCAGTTGCAACCCACTTGGTGAAGTAATTCGTGTCGACTAGCAGTCATCTCTTATTTCCCACTGCCTTAGGGAAAGGCCCTACAATATCCAAGCCTCATTGAGTAAAAGGCTAAGGGCTGGACAGAGGATTAAGGACACCCTCGGGTCGATGAAAGTTTGGGGCAAATATCTGGCATTGGTCACACTTCTTCACATACTCTTGTGTTTCCTTTTGTATGTTCGGCCACCAATATCCCTGAGTGAGGGCTCTGTGAGACAAAGATCTGTCTCCTGTGTGGCTTCCACAAATCCCTTCATGTAACTCCTCTAGGGGTAGCTCTGATGCCTCAGGGTATATACATAGCAAATACAGGCCAGAAAAAAGCGCTTGTACAACTTTTGGTCCTTGGACAGCCAAAACCAAGGAGTCTTTCTTCGCATTTTGTCAGCCTTGAACTTCCCCTTAGGCAAGATATCCTCCTTAAGGAATAGCATGACAGAGTCCATCCAGCTAGGTCCTACTCTAATTTGATGAATATGGACTTCTCTTTCTTCATCTCAGTAGGTTTGCACAAGTCTTCAACAAGGATAACCTGAGGTAAGCTTTGCGTCGAGAAGGTTGCAAGAGTGGCCAGAGAATCAGCATAGGTGTTTCTGCTTCTAAGGATGTGCTGTAAGTTGAAAAACTCAAACCCTGATTGTAAGTGCCTAACCTGATTTAAGTATTCTTACATTCTCACATCCCTGGCCTCCAACTCTCCATTCACCTGGCCTACAACCAACCTCGAATCAGATAATATCTCCACTATTTTTCCTCCCATCTTCTGAACCATAGTCATCCCTACCAATAGAGCCTCATACTCAGTCTCATTGTTTATGGCCGAGAAACCCAACCTTAAGGATTTTTCAATAATGATCTTATCAGGAGAAATTACAACTAGCCCTATTACAGATCCTCTTTGATTTGCCGCACCATCAACGTATACCCTCTAGGATAAGGGTTCTCGCAAGGAAATCATGCCAACTGATTTTTCATCCATGCCCTACTTCTCTACCTCCTCTTCCAATGGGGATTTAGCAAACTCAACCATCAAATCTGCGAGGACCTGGCCCTTGATAAAGGTACGAGGCATATACTTGATATCAAAAGCTCCTAGGATCGTACCCCACTTGGCAACCCTTCTAGTGTAATCAGCACTCTGAAGTAGTGATTGAAGCGGAAGTTGGGTTAAAACAACAATTGTGTGGGATTTGAAGTAGTGAGGGAGTTTACATGTAGCATATACTACTGCTAAAATGGCCTTCTCTAGTGGTAAATAACGAACTTCGGCTTCATGCAACGACTTGCTTACATAGTAAACTGTCCTCTGCACACTACTGTCAACCCGTATCAGCATTAAGCTCATGGCATGGGAAGCCACAACAATGTAAGCAAACAACACCTCATCCACCTCGGGCCTGGACATAATAGGTGGCTGAGAAAGGTATTCCTTAAGCTGCTGAAGGCCAAGGCACATTCCTCGGTCCACTCAAATCCCTTCCATTTATTCAATAACTGGAAGAAAGGTTTGCACTTGTCTGCTGATCGAGAGATAAATTGGTTCAAGGCAGCAGTCATTCCTGTTAATTTCTAGACTTCTTTGGGATTTCGAGGTGGCTGTAAACTGTTAATTGCTTTAACCTGATTAGGGTTTACCTCAATTCCACGATGAGTGACCATATAGCCCAGAAATTTACCTGACCCCACGCCAAAGGAGCACTTGGAAGCATTGAGGCGCAGTTTGTGTTTTAGCATTGAGGCACAGTTTGTGTTTCCTCAGTATCTCAAAAATATTCCCGAGGTCTCCTACGTGCTCGGACACCACCTTATTCTTCACCACCATATCATCTATATATACTTCAATATTTTTGCCTAATTGTGGCTCGAACATCCTGGTCATCATCATTTGGTAGGTAGACCCTGCATTCTTCAATCTAAAGGGCATCACCTTGTAATAGTAATTTCCAGTATGAGTGACAAAAGCTATCTTTTCCTGATCATCCAGAGCTAGTGGTATTTGGTGGTATCCCTGGAAGGTATCCAAAAAGCTCATCCAATGATGGCCTACAGTTGCATCCATTAGCTAGTCTATTTGAGGCATGGGGAAAAGATCTTTTGGACATGCCTTGTTCAAATCTGTGAAGTCCACACATACTTGCCACTTTCCACTCTTCTTTTTCACCACTACAGTATTAGCTAGCCACTCAGGGTAAAACACCTCTTTAATAGCCCCGGCCTGCTTAAGTTTGGTCTCTTCATCCTTCACAGCATCAGAATGGTCCTTAGATGAGCGCCGAGGTGGTTGCTTTTTGGGAATGACAGACGGATTGACATTCAAATGATGGCAGATGAAGTTCGTAAGAACTCCATGCAAACACGTCAATATTCCTCTTAATAAATACTATCAGCTCTTCCTTCTCTTGAGGAGGCAACTGAGCTCCGACTTGAAAGAACTTATCCAAACCATCATCAATAACAATTTTTTCTAACTTCTCACACGTTGCCCCTTTTGACACCACGTCTGTAGATAACACTGGAGTCCTTGATTGCTATAAGCCCCGCTCAGTAGAAGCCGATGACTCAATTCCTGGCTGATGCATTATTGTAGCCACCAAGCATTGCCTAGCCACGGACTGGCTCCTAACTAGCTCTTCAATCTGGTTTCCAGACGGATATTTCACTTTCAAATGCAGAGTGGAAGAAACGGCTCCCAGGGCATGAAGCCAGGGTCTTGCTACAATGGCCATGTAGGGAGAATAAGCATCCACTACAATGAAGTCCACCTCTACCGCCTCTGATCCTGCTTGCACGAGCAGTTGAATTTGGCCCCTTAGAACAACAACTTTCCCATCAAAGCCTAACAAAGGTGAATCATAAGCTGTCAAATCCTCAGGTCTCAAGTTTAGTCCTTTGTACAAATCAGGGTACATAATCTCTGCCTCGCTGCCCTAATCCACCAACACCCTTTTCACATCATATCCCCTATCTTGAGGGTGACAACTAGGGCATCATTATGTGGTTGTATGGTTCCAACCTTGTCCTCATTCAAGAAACTCAACTGGTCGATTCTTCACTCTAGCCCTCTTCGGCTCAAGTTTAGAGTCCTTGGCAGGTGGTCGAGTTACAGACATCACCCTGGAGGGGTGAGAACTAGTTCTCCTTGAAGCCGCAAAGAAGACATTAATAGTTCCCAAAAGGGCCCTCGAAAAAGCATCTCTCTAAGATCCCGATCTTGCCTGACCCCCTTACCACTAGGCTGATATAAAAATTGTTTCAACTTCTCCTCTTTGACCAGCTGCTCCAGATGACTCCTCAAAGTTCTACAATCTTCTGTGGTGTGTCCTCACTCGTGGTGGTATTAGCAATGAAACCTTTGGTTGCGCTTCATAGGGTCTCCTCCCATTTTATTTGACCATTTAAAGTATGACTCATTTTTAATCTTTTCCAGGACTTGATGCACCGGTTCCCGGAACACTGTGCCAACCACCTGAGTAGCAGTAGGCCGAGATTACCCAGCAAAATCTCTTTGGGGCTGATTATTGTTGTACCTGTCCGACTTGAAATTCCTCCTATCCTGAGGGATAACCTTAGCCTTCCCTTTCCCCTATTTATACTCGTCAATACGGTCCATGAGCCGACGCACACTCCTTACAGGCTTCTTGGTCAATGACTTTCTCAAATCATGCTCGATAGGTAGACTGACCTTGAAAGTCCTTATGGCCACATCATCAAAGTCCCAATCGATCTCATTGAACATCTCCTAGTATCGATCTGAGTATGTTTTCAGGGTTTCCCCTTCTCGCATGGTCATAGACAACAGGGAGTCTAAGGGCCGAGGAACCCTACTACAAGTCACAAACCGGGCCCCAAACGCCCTAGTGAGCTTCTTGAAGGAGCTAATAGAACCCTTTCTCAGACCATCGAACCATCTCATTGCCACAGGCCCCAGACTAGATGAGAACACTTTACACATCAAGACTTCATTCTTGGAGTGAAAGGCCATTCTCTAGTTGAAGTGGCTAACATGCTCCACTGGGTCCATTCTGCCGTTGTACATGGTGAACATTGGCTGAGTAAACCGCCGAGGAAGTTTTTCACTTTCAATCATACGGGTAAAAGGTGGCTTGAAAATTTTATTCAAAGCCCTGCCCATAGCGTCATTGCCCAGGCCCTAGCGAGATGGACTCTCCCTTCCTCGCCTATAATGACGATCCTGATCACACGAAAAGGACTCACTGGAAGGAGTCTTAGACCTTGGCTGATAGCTAAAATCACTATCATCACCAGAAGAGGGGTCAAAACTTAGAGGGGCTGTTCTACGTCGCTCGCGTCGTAACCTCCTTCGTAAACGGTTAATCTCCAGTTGCATGCTCCTAGTATTCTTTTCATGCGAGACGTGACTTCCTCCTCGAGACTGACTTCCCCTAGTGTGCGTGGTATGCATGCTAAACTCCGGGTCCTTCCTTCGCTCAAGGTTGAGGAATTGATCCTGACGTTGGGAACTAATAGATTCCTCCTGTTTTGGCCTTGAACCTACCATAATTGAACGTGGAACTCAATAAAGCTCAAGTATTCCCCATAGACGGCGCCAAAGGGTAAAAGGATCTAGGCCCAAAGAGCCCAATACAATGAATTTGTAGAGAGTGGGTTGGAAAACTAGGCTTTAATGAGTTGGATAACAATTATAATGGATTCCAATGACAAGAAAGTAAACATAGACTGGTTTTATCTAAAGAAAATCATCCTCGGCACAATCTGAGGAGATCAGTTCTTGTATATATCTCTTGAATTTGATTACAAGCACAGTTCTTATTGCTACAATGTTTTTCTCTCAATTCTCCGATCCCTATTCCTCAGGGCCTTCTTCCTATTTTATACTATATTCCCTCTTTCATCTCCACCCTCCACGTGTAGATTAGATTGCTGGTGTTGATCCTTGTCCTATCAGCACCTTCCTAAAGTCTTTGGGAGTAGCTGTAAGGCTGAAAATTATTGTTCAGGTATCACTTCCTCATTAATACGGTCAGAGAGCTAGCTACAGAGCATTCAATGCGGTGGTAGCAGCTTTCTCTTAGATATTTCATAGCTTTCCTCTGTCCTGTGGTTTCATGATGTATATCCTTATCAATAGAATCTCCCAAAACATTGCTTCTAGATGGCAATCTACACCTTCGGACCTCTACTTTGCTTAGTCGAGGAGACATTCCTCCTCGAACCACCTTCCTAAACTCTTATGACCAACCCCCTTTTCTTATTTGCTAATGTGGACTCCTATGACAGTGTTTACTCGTCCTCGGACTACTAGATGTCCTTGGATTGGGCCCCCGGCCCAACATATACATAGATATATACTACTGGGCCTATCACCCCTACATCTATTATGTAAGTCAACTAATGTAATCAATATAAATAAAAAATCAAGAATGAATTTGGTTTTCATACTAAAATTTTGACAATAGATACAATCAAAATTAATTAGTTGTTAAATTTTCATGATCTCTACTACTCATCTTGCTCATATATATAGATAGTAACGTACAAACATACGTACACACACACACACACACACACACACACACACACACACACATATATATATATCAATCATTTGCTATATATATAAAATTGACAGGAGAATACATCTTCAATAAGTATAAATAACAATAACTTTTAATTGTCTACTCTTTTTGCTGGTTCACTAATTGTCTACTATGGTCAACCACAAGTCTTCAATATTACTCTAAATTATGTATTTACATAATATATTATCACTGCATAGTATTTGCATAAACTATCTGCCAACAATTGCAATTCCCCTAAACAATTATCATTCATTAGATAACAATATTATTAGTCCATGGTAAAGATTGTCCTATGTAAAAGCAATTTAGAGCCATATAGCCATATAGGCACTATGTTTAAAATTTTCATCTTTTACTTCATTCATTCTTTTTTCTTCTTTTTTTAATTTTTTTGCACTAATATGTACGAAAAAGAAGTAACTTCTGTCTGGAATGAAATAATTACCGCTGCAAATCTGTTCTCCTTCGCAAGTTAGAGCTATTGACTGATCAGTGAGGGGAAAAAAAATCTAATCAGAGAATTGTGTTACATATGGGAAGAGTAACATGGAGAGAGAGAGAGAGAGAGAGAGAGAAACCAGAGTTAGTGACAATGAGGGTGTGAGGAAAGAAAAAGTAAAGGGAAGAGAGAAAAAGTGAAAGAGCTTACCATGGGAGAGAGAAGGCACCAAAAAATTATGTTTCCCACGGTTACAGACGAAAATAATATTTATAGGAGATGCAACGTGTGAGAGAGAGATTGTTTTCCAAAAAAAATTTGGAAAATAACCTATAGAAAATAAGCATTATTTTTATTAGGGTTTTTCATTGACTGAAGATAGTTTTCCAATGACTATTTTTTTTTTTTGTGCTACCAAATACTGAAAAATATGGAAAACTATCTTTACAGAAAGTTTTCCAGTGAAACAAACAGAGCGTTAACCATTAATTTAGTTAATGTTCTATATTATTATTTCTATTTAAAATTCATTATTCTCAAGGTTTAATATGACTAATTCACTTGAGCAATGCTAGAGATATTATAAATTTTACTATATAGGCCTTACAAATTAACATATCACTAATCAGAAAAAAAAATGATTATGACATTCATATATTATTTAAGTGGCACAAATCATATTCTTTCCAAATCATTTTGTAAATTTTTATTTTTTTGGCAGTAAAACTTGTTGTAATTTCAGCATTTTTCATTCGCTTAGTGGTGATTTGTTTGGATTACTATTAATTTATAAATTTTTTTTGAAAAAATGCTAAAGTTAATATAATTTTACTACAAAAAACCTATAAACTGATGTGAACAAAAAAGAGATGGGTGGCACTTCAACAACTACAAGATAATACATGAATATTTGAATTACTTGGTATGATTAGTGTCACAACAATTTATAAGACTTATGTAATAAAATTTGTGATATTTCTAACATCACTTAATTTTTTGGACCTCCTTAAAAGTGGAGGAAAAAGAATTTACAAGTCACATTTTTTTAATAATAAAAAAAAATCACTTATTCCCCCTTTTACGGTCCTCTCTCTCTTTGGAGGCTTACGTCATGGCCTAAATGGTTTAGGCCTTGCGCCGGCCCTAGAAACTAAGTAGCAGTTGGTGGGGTTGGTGGACACTTTTCTTGAGAATTTTGAAAACTTTCTGTCTGCGGTGCTTTTTTCCTTGAGATGAAACTACGGCACTTTTTACCTTGAGATGAAACTATGATTGTGCTGATATTTGATTAAATTATCCACATGACTGAATTCATGTGTCATTATTTAAGCACAATGTGTTACATAATGTTTTTTATTTATTTATATATATTTATTTGATAGGTAGATAGTGAAGAAAGAGTAGGTGAGTTTAAACCACAAACATTAGACACTATAAAATATGCTATTTATTATCACTAGACTATCATTTGAATCCAATGTGTTAAATATAAATCACAATTTTCATTTATTTATTATTTCTTCTGGTGAAAAAGTTTTTGTTAAGGTATATACCCACTTTATGGCATTAGGAATTAGAAGCGTGCTAAAATTTCCTTCGGAAGTGTTGTGATATGATCAAAGACGACAGTAGTGTTGCTCTTCTCAGATTTTCCCAAAGTGGAACAGAAGAATCAAACTCGAATTGCTCGTGTGCTTTTGCGGCTTTGGCTTTTGGGTTTAATTATGAATTTTTTTTAAAACATTTATTTCATGCCATACCTTTAGTCTCAATCGTGGTGCTGGTGTGTCATTGTACTACAAAAAGTACAGCAAATTGTGGCGCACATTTGAGATAGATATTGCTGTCTTCGTGAGGAAAAACATGGTAACTTTATTATTTGGTCAAAAACACGAAACGCTAAGGTGGGGAAAAAGGTGAGTATGATTGTTTTGCAAAGTGCTGCACTAGTGCTTAGATTACTTGTTGGACTAGTGCGCATGCATCCGATCGACATTGTCTTTTCTACAAAAGAAAGTTGCTCATATAGCCTCATAGTCCTTCAAATAATTCTTTCCATCAAACGCACGAGGAAAAGTTTTCAAACTTATGGTAGTGAGTTGTTCTTCTATTATTACAAACAAATTCACAATTTTTTCCATAAATCTCCTATGTGCGAGATTCTGATTAATTGTTTGTCATTTTTACAGAAAAATACGTCATGTTTCGGATGTATGCATTCTCTCTCTCACATGAAGGTGGACCCTCTTATGTGAGATATACATGATATACTACGTTTGCTTTTACATGGACTCACACTTTTTTCTCCATACTCATAGTCAACCACGTGGAAGAGTTGTAGCAAAATATGTGTATTTATGTGTGATACTAGATTTTTTGTATAAAAATCATCTGTTGCAACAACCAACATAAAATTCAACACATGACATATTATAATTGGTAAAATATAAAATAGAATATTTAAGGTGAAACCGGAGATTTTTGTTCTTTGGCTCATTGTCATCTTTGAGATTTTAATAAAACTCCCCCCACGCCCCACCCCCCCAAAGCGCATTTTGATGGTAAAAAAATGGAATAAATGAAAAATGAGATATAATTGAACAAGCTTGTTTTGGTTTGGTAGTGACAGAATTGAAGTAGTTGGAAAGAAAATGGAAGATGAATTGTAATTATCTCAGATTTGGTAATGAGTATTTTCTATCTAGCTTACCATTTTCAATTATCCCAAAATGAGAGGAAAAGGATGGAACAAAATGTCATACATATGTGATTTGAATAGCCTATCATTTTACCAAATAAAAGGAGAAGATGACTAAATATCATACGTAGGTAATATGATAAGATCACCCTTCTAGATCATTAAAAACAATTCAAAATCAACCTTCTAGGTCATTAAAAATTAAAAAATTCAACATCAACCTTCTAGGTCACTAAAAACAATTCAACATACATCATCAATATGCATTATTGTCTCTCTACTTCTCCATTCATCCTCAATCAACCTTCTTTTAAATTTTGTATCTATCTTTTAATTTTACCCTCATTTTGACTTTTTTTCCTCACTTTTTCATACTTTTACTAAATGGACAAAGTTTTGTTTGAAAACTCTTCTTTATTAACCCATTACGTGATAAATCATAAGTCCATTCACATGTATCTTGATAACACGATTCAATAAATTATTTAAAATGGTCACATAATTATTTAAAATTCATGTGACTAACAATATGCACATTTATTCATTTAAGTTGTTATATAGTGGGTTGTCATATAGCGGGTTGAATTTTTTTTTTTTTTATTATTATTTTTTTTAATAACCGGCTTGGAAGAAAATTCGGTCCTCATCGTAGTGTTGTTTTCACACCATTTCCTTGAGCAACCAAGCATGCAAGAAAGAAATGGTCGAAACACTCAAAGCTGGTAATCTGTCATAAAAACTGATCATCCAGGAAAAAGCAACATGATTTGTATCATAATCCTCAAAATAATGAACCAATTGCTCTTGAGTTGTTGTCGGCCTAAGTTGGGTTTTGTGCTTTTGATATAAGTGCAATTTAGCAGCCTATTGGCCATGTTAACTTCTGAAAAAGTAGGTACAAAATTGAGTTCATAATTGGTTTCCTCAAAGACCAAATGGGGGATAACTAACCGGGGTTGATATTTTTAGTGCAGGACAAGTCTGAACCTTGGGTTAATGACGGGTTCACTACCCAAAAAATTGAACTCTTACGCATCATTTTCTCCTCTTTTCTTCTTATCAATATGAATAGGTTTATTTACGTTATTTAAATTATTTTGTAATCTCATGCGTATGTATGGATATATTTAAAAAATATACATTAAAATACATAGTATAATTCTTACTTATATAATTTAAATATTATTGATAGTCATTCTTATATTATTAGATAGAAAATATAAATTGTCAATTTTTATTTATTTTTTTATGTTCATTAATTTTAGACTCTTTGGTTTTTATACACAATAACTCACTTGGATAGATATTTATGATGTGGTTTCACATTTGACTTCAAAATTAAGAAATGAAACTCTCTCTAAAAATAAATAATTTAAGACACATGACACAAAATTGGACTTTAATTGTAAAGTTTAATTGGATTTTTTTTATGAGTTATATATATATATATGGGGAAGACAATGACCTTTTTAAACAACTAACATACACACAACAAAAGTAGCCCATATAACACTAAGTACTAGATGATTGCATCACCCATTAGTTCATTACAAGAACAAAAAGAAAAAAAAAAAATCAAAACTCTCTTCACGACGCTCATTATCTATGGTATTTTTTTGACAACTCTCCCTCTTCTATACTCGCACAATAAATTCTAATTTGACTAGGAGTTTTACTGCTGAATTAGTGCTATTTTTAGTGTTACTGCTAAATACAAATCAGTGTTCCTTTTCATATTCATTCTCTCTCAGGCTTTGGATTTTGTTTTGTAGGCTCAAATGTGCAATGGTAGGCCGCCGATCGTCCACGGTTCAGTGTGAGTTTTGGATTTGAAACCCCAAAAGAACCCAGGTCCAACAAGGTCATACATCAACAGAACCTCACAGCAATATAAATTGACTATGATTTGATTCACAATATGATTATTATTGAGTTTTATAAATGACCAATATTGAGTCAAACTCAGACACAGACAGACAGACACAACATTGGCGAAAGTGAAAATGTGCACATTAGCATTGTTTCTTGCTTAGCAGAGAGAGAGAGAGAAGAAGTGGAATCACTCGGCCCTACCTAAACAGTTGTGCTCTGCTCTAGTCAAAATTGGACTCATACAACCACGTTTTCAATTGCCATTTCCGCCCTGATACTTCCCTTTCCTTACCCCACCCCTTTTCCCTCTCCTCCTTGCCCCCTTTTCTAGCTCTTCTCCCATGGTTCTCCTCCAAACCATTATCGATCAAGTTTCTATCGTGGGGCCTTGGTGTGACAGTAAGTACCTTCCACCAAACGGCAACAGGTCTTGGATTCAAATCCGGAAATTAGTCTCTTAAAAAAATAAAAAATTAAGGATAAGGTTAATTACCATGACCTCTTTAAAATCTCACAAAATTAAAGTAAGAGTATTGTGCACTGGATATGACTTCTTCTATTTACTAGATAATTAGGGTTTTGATTGTTTTATATCCAATAATGTTTTCACGGGTATAATGTAGAATCTTTTTTTAAATGTGGATACCTATTTTGAAAAATATGGATATTGTGTAAAGCAGTGTAGATTAGGAAGTGTGAAACAAACATTTACAGGGGGTTTCAAGGACTGGCAAGGCCTCACAGGTTTTTTGAATTGGCTTCCGTGGGAAGCCTTCCATACAAATATGGAGGAAAATTCAAATTCTATATACTTGATAGTAGCTTAATAATAACCCTAGGCACGTTATTGTGTTTTAGGTGTGGTTTGGATTCAACGTTTTGCGTTTTGTATTTTATGTTTTGCGTTTTTTTTTTTTTTTTTTAATGCACGCATTTTAGAGACAGAGAATACTATTTATGCACTATTTACGAGACTCACAAACACTTTATTTAGAAAAAAAAAATTAAAAATAGGTCTCACGGTACTATTCACACATTTAAAAATCATTTTAATACAGTATTTTCAGTTTTTAGCAAAATAAGCTGTATCAAAACAAACCCTTAATATCAAAAATGTATGCACCTCTAATAATTACCGAATAGGGAGGTATATACCTATGATTCTGTTAAATTCTTTTGCATGTCGTCATAATTAAAAAACTGCAGCGACTCCTTGAATAATGTACCCTAGATGAGTTCTTTTGTTTGTACTTTGATCTTTTGCGGTCTCAGTTTTTTGTTATTTGCATCAGCAGGCTTCACGTTTCCTAACTTTTTGATTGTAGAGTTATATTCTCAACATATAATATTAAGAGAATATTGACCCAACCTATAAAAATAAGGCTTAAACCCAAGAGTTAAACTTATCAATAAGTTTTCTAACTTAAAAAAAAAAAAAAAAAAAGCAAAATTTGTCAATAAGCGTAAAGGAAATAAATTTTAAAATAAGTAACATATTATGATTGATAAACAATAAAAGTTATATATGTCAGTGATTGTCTCAATGGAAGTGATATGTTGCCCTAATTAATAATTGAAGTATACCCGCCCAACAAGTTGTTAGAAAAAATTATGATATTTGATGTTGTAAACTTGCATTAAGACTATTCAATAAAAACATGTACTTGATTCTCAAAAAAAAAAAAAAAAAACATGTACTTTATATCTCAAAGGCAATTATTATTATTATTTTCTTCTTCTCCTTCTGTACATGCTTTTACATGGCCCCGACACTGGATGATGAGAGCAGTGGCATGAATCACGAGTATAACCAGTATGGGAAACCACGTGAACATTTTCCCTCTCCCGTGTGAAAGAATTACATAACGTGGACAATCACTCACAAAACACAAGGTTTTTATTCATAAACATCATTTTCCTTTATGAATAGACTCTAATTTATGTATTGTATGTTGGCATAACACATTATTCTATTTCTAGCCATATATAGGTACAGCTTTAAAGCAAGGCAATATACTGTTTTCCTTTGGATGATTATTATAGAAAAGACCCTTTGTGCCAAAATGTGTCGCAGAAACTTCATTAAAATATTTGCCCATATGGATCAGAAGTAGTCAAAACCTGAACAGCTTTCATATAGCACAACAAATGTGAAAGTTCTAAGATTTTCAAACAAAGTACACAGGGTATTAATTAGGCCCTATATTTTAAGGGTAATAATCAATATGCAAGCATGCATATATAGCAGCGGTCGTTAACCAAGTCAATTTCTATCAAGATGACGACAATGAAGATATTTTTTGAGACCGTACGGATAAAGCTGATTGAATGAAGAGTACTGTGTCAATCGGGAAATGATTTAATGGGCGGAAGTTTTTCAATTCTACGCATCATGTAAAATGTTTTAAGGTGATGACTTTCGGAGAAAAACTCAGAAATAGACAAGTGAGGAATAGAAAATCGCAACGTGTCCATAGAGAAAATGCATGAGTTTGTGACAGTTGTGAACGGTCAAAATTCCTGTCACAAGACAGTACAAATTAGGCTGAACTCAAACATATATGATATTGGCGTATTGGGAAGAATGGAAGATTCTATGAGTTTGGGTTAAATTATATATTAGGTTAACTACACACTTCGACCATTATTATTTAATATGAGATTACATTGTACAGTTATGTGTATATATATACCTAAAATAATAAAATAATTTTGTTTATCTCTGTTTAGAGTGTTAAGTTATCGATTCTCTCAAAAGCTTAAGATTTTAAGAGATGATAAATTTAATTATTTTACTACATAATTCTAACATAAATGTGTTGTTGCCATCAACAAATATAGTGATTTTCAAGTTTCAACTTGTTATTTTGCGGTTGCATAAGGGAGCTTAAATTAAAAATTAAAAGTTTATTTACATTTTTTATAAACCTCGTACAAACGATTCCAAGACTTTCAAAAGTACTGCATGAATTCATTTTATGCATGTTAAATATGCTAAAATATATGCAGAAGTTGAAGCAAAAGTATAAAATAAAATAGGCTAAATCCTAAACTAATCATACATTAACTAACTAACTATGATTAATAAATTTGTATTATAAGTAGAAAAATTGACTTGCACACAAAGTAAAATTAGGCTTGAGCCTATACTATTATGCTAATATATCTCATATCAACTATTATAATCTACCTACTGCTATCTTGGAGCAACCAAATTAGCTTCTTCTCTTGAAGTCATTTTCTGTTTTAATATAAATAATCTACTTACTGCTATCTTGGAGGCTTGTAGGACAAATTATTGTTATGCCTTTGGATTTTAATGAAAGTTGCCGTTCACCAAAAAAAGAAAAAAGAAAAATGTAAGCAGAAGCTAGCTAGCCGAAGTTAGGGTATGAGTATCCAAGCAATAGTTTGTGATGCAGTCATGTATATGTCATGTATTCTTTCTTGAGCGATGTCATGGAAAGTTGTGACTTAACATCACTTTTTTATAATATCCATAATTGATACCATTGGTATTATACATCAATTATAACATATTAATTCAATATTTTCTAACAAAATTATGAAAAACTTTGGAAAAATACTAAAACTATTATCTATTTTATCATAAAAGATTTAGAAATTGACATAAAATTGAAGGCATATATATTTTGGGATAGCTATCGGAAATCAGAGTAATTTCTAACAACTAACCTCATTGTTCCTTCTCCTGATGATATCCTAGGTTTTAGCACATTAAAAGATACCATCTTTAGATAAGATCCCAATTGGCATATTTTTCATCAATCAAATAGGGAAAGCTTACTTTGAATGGATTCTAGATTCTCAGGTCTGGCTGGCGCCCAATGCCAATTATCCTTTATCACATTGGAAAACGAAACATTTGAAAAGTTGGTTACATCATAGACTATTTTGTGATCATATTTTAGGAAGATGCCACCAATTATGCTAAAGATGGACGTTTCTATCTAAGCCAAAACCAATCAAATTTTTTTTTTTTTTTAAAACAAGATAGAAATTTTATTCTAACATAATCTAAACGTATATGTGTGAAACTTTTTCTTAGAAACTTGAACCCGACCTTTGCCCTTCCCTTCCTCCACCCAAATCTCATAAGAACTTAGTACTTGTGAAGTGACCATTACACCAAAAGTGTGCGGTGATAAGCCAACATCAATCCTAATTAAAGGTCAAGTAGTCTCCATAAGACCTTGAAGATTTTCTTCCAATCCCAAGTGCAATTTTGGGGGATTTTAGCAATCCAGAAGCTTTTGCCCTTTAAGAGAGTAGCTTAACCCATGCTACCATAAGGATCTAACTTGAGCAAAAGAGACCAGATGAAACCTATGATAACAGCGTTAATCCAATCTTCAAATCTCTTCAAGCCAAGCCTCCTTCACTCTTTGGTTTGCATACCATGTCCCATTTAACTTTTGCACCAGTTGCAGTCTCATCAGTTCCATGCCATGAAAAAACTATTTAGCTTTTGTTCCACAGTTTTAATGACCTTTTTGGGAAGGATGAACATATCCTACACCAATAAGCTTGAAGACTAAACCTTACAAACCTTACCAACTGAAACGCGAAGGCCAAACGAGTAATTAAGAATTTTATTTATTATAACGTCGATGTGAAACCAATTAAATTTATTGACTAGTCAATTTGTAAATTTTTTAAAAACAGAATGATTTATAACTTTAGCATTTTCATAAAAGTTGAAGAATCAAAGATTTATATTCCAACATTTGGGATTAAAAATATATTAATACTATCATTTGAAAAACTTATGTAATAAAGTTTGTAACATTGATTGATAATATCACTCAAAAATTTATAGCACTATATTTTTACTAGTGGAAAAGTTAACGGATGCACTAAGTTAGAGTATTAGTTTAATAAATATTTTTTTAAAAAAAATTATGAGAAAAAAACTTTTTTTTTTTTTACAGCTTTTTGTATTTCTCAAATAAGTGGTATTAATTTTTTTTTTTTAAATAATCTGTTAACAAATATCTTTAAAAAGCCAGTTAACTAATCCTTTTACCTATTCTTCTTTCTTTTTTTTTTTCCCCCAATATTTTTGTGTTTTACTTAAAATATGAAAAACAAGTAGAGTAGAAAAGAATAACAAAGCGTAAAAAGTCATTGGAAGGATAGGGATAGATTGGGACCATACATATGAGGTCGATGTCATAAGCATATATATTGTCACGTTCATATATCTTTTATGAGTTAGGCCAATGTTTGCCACGTGATAAAAATATAAAAAGACCATAAGTCTGGTTCATGTTCATTCTTCAGCCAATGATGCGAAGGATGTTCAAGTGGTGTCGGCCGAACATTATCTTTTGGACCATACTTTTCTAATACATATGCATACGCCATGGAAGACATTTATATTTTTCCGATAAATAAAGATAATTTTATTAAGGAAAAAAAAAAAGAGAGAGAGAGCAAGAGAAACCTCTCAATTAACACCGATAAGAGCCCCAAGAAAGATAGAGTTTAAGTCATGAGCCATTCCATACTTTGTATCTTTTGGTCTTTATACATTAGTTAGAGTTTCGATTTCATTTCTATTAATTTCATCATGTAAATTATAAAATAAAATATGTCAAAAGTTTAGCAATTCAATATATTATTTACTCTCATTCTTAAGAAAATTAGGATTCCAAATTTTACTTCTTATTGTTGTAATTATTAAATTATAGGAAGATAAAAAATTTTAAAATAAAACTCTTCAATTATTTATTTTTTTAATTTGGTCTCTCAATTTTTATTTCATCCCTAAATTTTAAGGGTTTAATACAATTTTAGCTAGGTAAAAGAAAAAATTAAATAACAAAATCGACCTAAGTACACGTACAGATATGATTAAAAGACTTATAATTCAATAGTATTGTTTGGTTTATTTTAAAACAAGAAGTTCAAGAACCAAGTTCGCCTATCCCCTCCCTCACTAATTATTAATAAATAAACTCAATTTCTAATTTCAATAGTATTTTAGAAATTTTGAGTTAAACTCAATTTCTAATTTGCCATGTTGCTTTTGTGATTGCCGACAGAGACAGTCTGACAGAAAAGACATATGGTCCCACTCTAATCCTCCCAAAGTTGACTCCCAAAATTGAATCCAGCCAATGAACAATGCTGCATTTCTCTCTCTCTCTCTCTCTCTCTCTCTCACAGTTGCATCAACAAAAAAATTTAATTAAATATTACTAGATTGGGATAAGCGACGAACACACCAAAAAAAAAAAAAAAAAATCATAAAAGGGGAAGTACAAATCAAATTCCCAACGAACACAAAAATTCAACAACACAACAAAAGAAAAGGGAGATGTGATTATGATATATGATTTATCTTAAAAGAAAAAGAAAAAGGAAAAGTAGAGTTTTGAGGGTGGGAGCGAAGCTGGGGAGTGAGACAAATAAAAAAAAAAAAAAAAAAACAAACAAACAGTTGTTGATAAAAAAAAAAAAAAATAGTTGTTGATTGATATGGGTAGGGATTAGCATTGGTAAGTAAGGAATTATTTAATCCTCTCCTTGGATATTATTTACCTCTTAATCAGTAAAAACAAAGTATTATAGGTTTTAATTACCATTTCGGTCCTTCACGTTTGTTTTATATATAAAAATGATTTCAAATGTTTTGATATTGTGTCAAATTAAATAGTCAATGTCGTTATGGGGTGAACAAAAGAAATGTGGTTAATAATGATATTAATATATATATATATATATATATATATATTTTTTTTGTATCAAGTAGTCTGGTTTTGCCTTGTTCATATGAAGGATACCCGCTACACAACAAATTGTCCATGGCCTAGTCATATGCAATGCCGGCTCAAGGCCCCACTTGTAAAAAAAAAAAAAAAAAAGTTTAAAGGGTTTTAAGGCCCCCAATTGTATAAGCAAAATGCCTCCAAATTTTATAAAAATGTCTTAATATTGTAAAATGATAATTGTTTTTTTTAAGGAAAAAATAAGGACAAAACTTAGGTACAGTACCTTATCAAGTAGTCTGGTTTTGCCTTGTTCATATGAAGGATACCCGCTACACAACAAATTGTCCATGGCCTAGTCATATGCAATGCCGGCTCAAGGCCCCACTTGTAAAAAAAAATAAAAAAAAAAGTTTAAAGGGTTTTAAGGCCCCCAATTGTATAAGCAAAATGCCTCCAAATTTTATAAAAATGTCTTAATATTGTAAAATGATAATTTTTTTTTTTAAGGAAAAAATAAGGGCAAAACTTAGGTACAGTACCTTAGGTTCCTTACTTAAAATTTTGACATCTGTCCAATTTAATAAGACAAATAAACGGCGTTAAAACTAAATTTTTTTTCCCTTCTTCCTTCTTTTTCCTGTACTGCAACTGCAAGAGAACCACGACTTCAAATCTCCAGTCGCCTCTGATTGATGAAGCTAAAATGAAGATAATAAAGGGAATTCCGAATTCCAATCCAAAACTCAAAAGCTAAAATGCAGAACCAAACAGGTAAGATCAAAAATCAAAAAATAAAAGCCAGATCTACTGGGTTTCAAACCAAAAAAGGGAACCTTCTCCCTCATTTTCTCACTAACCAAACAGGAAAGATCAAAAAATAAAAGCTAGATCTACTGGGTTTCAAACCAAAACACATACCCTTTTCAGCTATACCCGAAACTTCCACACTCTTAAGGAAACAGATACACACACCGAGAGAGAAAGAAAGAATCATAGATCAGAAAAGAAGAAAGAAAACAGATACACCCACACCGAGAGAGAAAGAAAGAATCATAGATCAGAAAAGAAGAAAGGAAACAAGTACACCCACATCAAAAAAGAATCATAGATCAGAAAAGAAGAAAGGAAACAGGTACACCCACATCAAGAGAGAAAGAAAGAATCATAGATCAGAAAAGAAGAAGGGAAATAGGTACACCCACACTGAGAGAGAAAGAAAGAATCATAGATTAGAACACAAGAAAGGAAACATACACACACCGAGAGTGAAAGAGGAGATATGAGATTTTTTTTTTTTTTTTTTCTATTTTTGGGTTTTGGGTTTCAAAGAGAAGGGTCTTGGGTGGTTTGGAAGAGAAAGGTTTTGGGTTTGGAAGAGAAGCCGTTTGCAGTACAGGAAAAAGAAGGAAGAAGAAAAAAAAAAGTAGTTTTAACGCCGTTTATTTGTGTTGTTAAATGGGACAGATGTCAAAATTTTAAGTAGGGAACCTAAGGTACTGTACCTAAGTTTTGTCCAAAAATAATATAGGTGGGTTTTGTATTTTTTTTTTCCCCTCACTTCCAAGAAAGTCTCCCAAAATATTGAGTAAATAAACTATTTAACCATATATATATATATATATATATATATATATTATGACTGTGCTGAATAATATTGACAAAATTTTTCTAACAATTTGCAAAAGAGATGTAAATAAAACTTAATTAGCAATTTTATATTGACAAAATTTTCCTAACAACTTGCGAAAGAGATGTAAATAAAACTTAATTAGCAATTTTACATCTCAAGAATCAAGATCAATTTTAATGCTATATATATATATATATAATATAGAAAGTCAAATAAATAGTATTTAATTGACATTTAGAATTTAAAATGCCTACTAAAATTTTTCGCCTTAGCCTTAAAATACATTGAGCCAGCCCCAGTCCCATGCAAGGCTGCCCACAGCACGAACATGGCTTCCAACCTGTCAAGCCTTAGCCGCGAAACAACCCTTTGTAAAGCCACCATCCCGCTGCCTTAGCCATGCCAACTTGTGTGTAGTTAAGAACCAGCCTACTGCTACCTCTAAATACCAAATATTGATGCATTTATTAGGAATACAAAATATGAAATTTTTAAATATTAGAAATAATGCTATCTCCTCTTACATTTATGGTAGATCCTACCATAAATTTAATGAGTGGACCCCACCATAAATGTAAGAGAAATAGTACCATTTTCTATGCTTCGAAAGTACTTAAGAATTTTTCAACCAAATATTGTCCTCAATTAAATTCTAAAGATCTGTATCTGGAGACGAAAACGAAGATAGATAGACTAATAGAGTGCATATGTTTTTATTAACCAAAATTAAAATTTTTTCTAATAGACATCTACTATGAGTCGGCATACATATACCATGAAATGTCAACTAAAAAAATGGTCATTTCAATATGTTTAGTCACGACTTGCATGTGTTTAATTCGTTGTGACAGATTTGGACAAAACCATAGATTGAAACAATGCATAAAGTTGAAGCTTAGAGGGATGGCAATAGGGCAATAGGCAAGAATCCAATTCCCTACCCTAGCTAGCTCCGTCTAAGTCTATACTGATATTTTTATAATTTTTAAATATTATTTAAAATCCAATCGACATTAAATTTAAACTCGTATAACATTTCAAAATAAATTCTAATATTAATAAATCTTCTCAAAACATAATAATATACCATTTAAGTCTTATGTTTCTCAAAAACAATATATTTAAAAAACTTTGAACCATTAAAATCTTAAAAATATATTTCTCATAAAAATAAAAGTCTTAAAAATATATAAAAACAATTCAAACACCACAATACAACAATTAAAATCTTAAAACATAAAAAGATAAGGTCAATAATATAACACTAAAGGACCACCCCAAATGGAAGAAACCAATCAAGCATTATGTAAAGTTGAATTTATTCAACTATGTGTTGGCTTTATTCCGTGCCAAATTTGCTTGTAATTCAGCATTTAGAAACCCTGTATTTAGGTGAAAATAATGTAAGAGTTGTGTGTGAGAGAATGTGAAGAATTGATCAAGTGTGTGCATCAAGAGGCAACTCACGACTGGATTTTGCGACTGACTTGCGAGTGGTGACTTGTTAGGATCTAGCACACGTGTGGAGCATGCAGGAAGTTGACACCAGGACAGCTGGATCACTACAGGATAAAAAGTACAGTTTGGCCTTTCTGTTAACTGGCGACTGGAACTTGCAACTCATCCCAGTTGCGAAGTGACTTACCAGTGCACCCTGTTTTGCTGAAAACTGACTTTTCACATTCCGTCTCATACCTTACTATAAATATCCTTATACCCACGAAATGTAGAGAGCTTACAGAGAGAATTTTGAGAAAAAAAAACCCTAGAGAACAACAAGATTGATTCATCCACAATCTTATATATTTGATTCTCTAAATTCCTCTACTCTCACCCTCTCTATTGTCATACCCTTGAGAGGATCTTAAGCCAAACCCTTACCTCACCAAATTCATAGCAGTGAGAAGGTTCTTGGTGTTTGGGAAGCAGTTCAAGAGAGAACCAATTCATATTGGTTGATGCAATGGGCTAATTGCGGGATCCGCTAAGCTAGAAGACACGGTTAGGCGTAACCTTGTTGGAGCAAGAAACTTGGAGGGCTTAAGTGCATTAGGTAGATTAGGCTTGGAGGGTCTACTGCTATTCATGTATCCCAACTGGTTTTCTAGTGATCATTTTACTGCTTGGAGGGCGGCGAAGAGTTTTTTCGCCGAGTTCTTCAATTTCCTCTTCGATAACACGTGCCTGTGTTATCTTGTGTTTGCTTCTCTCTGTCCCTTACTCTTTGCTTTTAATTACTGCTGAGTTGTGATTAAAATATGGCTTAAAATAGTTTGCATATTTGGGTATTGCTTATATTTCATATTCCGCATATACATTATTTGAATATAAGCTTGTATTGAAAAATTTGTAATTGGGGGTCTAAACATTCACAAGTGTTTTACACACTAAATGAGTTTTCACATTAACTAGCCCACTTTAATAATAAACGTAGATCCTTGGATCATTGATTAGAACCAATATCGATCCAAACCCAATGCTGAGGCCATGTCTGAGCTGTATTTAAGCTACCAAGGTAAACCCCAGGGAAGGTACACTTCTCTGAGGAAGCTTTCTGAAGTTTTCGAATAATTCCATAACGACCTCCGCATTAACAAAGTTCACTTGCCTAGTACAACTGCATTTAATGCAGAAGGACAAGCCTGAACAATAAGAAGAAAGAAGAGCCTTATAAGATTAGAAGTTATCTAGGTGGACGCCTGAACAATAAGAGGAAACCTTAGAAGATCCTATTCATGATGAAAAACCAAAAAAGAAGAGTCAGATAAGACTAGAAGTTATCCAGGTAGACATGGACAATGATAGTGATGTTTTTACTAAGTCCCAGACACGTCATACAAGGGAAACTGACGGCGCCTTCAAGTCGTCGGTCCCTTAGGAGAAGACGGAAGGACTAGAGCGATGGCATAGAAAGCGGCGAGGCCATACTGAATCCTGACGAGAAAAATATCCGATAGCTAAACGGAAGGCTGACGGGGAGAATCGAGAGCCAATGGGTCCAGCAGCCTTACTTGACCCTCACGAAAACCTATACAAGGGAACATCTTACTAATCACGCAAAGTAAACCTGCTACAGATTCATATCCGCCTCATATGGAAAGACACCCTATAATATCGGAAACCCTAGTATCAGATCTTCTCCATAAGGAAATATCCCCACTCTTAGGGGATCTTGGTTCCTGCCAGTTGCTATATAAGCACCAGACCTCCACTTTTCTCGGGTATGCAAAAACTCTCTACCTCTCTCACTATAGAGTTCATAGAGACTTCTCATTCACTAACTTGACATTTGGAGGGTTTTTGGCCAGTACCACACCAGTGCCTTCTGTTTGGTCCTTTTGTTCTTATTTACAGGTACCCATTGGAGCGACTTGGAGCTTACAACTCACTGACGATTTTAGCACATCATCAGTTGGCACCATTTATGGGAAACGAGTGATAAGCCATATCGCCGTTTTAAAGACAAAGAGTTGTATGGTCCTAACATGATCAATGGCCACTACCAACCAAGCCTAGCACATTGAAGAGGCAGGTGCAAACCCTTGCCGTAGTGGTTGAACAGCTCATTCAGCGGATCCATGAGTTGGAAGGACAGCTGGAGCAGCGAAATGACCAGGAGTCGAGCGATCAAAATGACAGACAAGATAGGGACGAACGTGACAACAATCGTCCCTCGACAAATGATCACCAAGAAAGGGATGATCAAGAAGAAAGCAATGCCATCAGCAGACGAGATCAGCAGGATACCAGTCATCCCACTGAGCTGGAAGTTGGCGTGTTACGCATGGCACAAGAGATGGAAAGAAAAGATGGACATGATGATGAATGCCCTAAGAGGATGGTTATTCACCAACTTGGACGAACTAGTCACCGACTCACCCTTCATCGCACATGTGACTTCCTTCATCTTTCCAGCGAAGTTTTGAATGCCACAGGTGGAGGCATATGGCGGTTCGTGGGACCCACTGGACCATTTGGAGTCATTCAAAACCCTTATGCACTTGCAAGGAGTTCCAGATGAAATTATGTACAGGGCCTTCCCTACCACACTGAAGGGGCCAGCAAGGGTATAGTTCTGTAAACTTACCCTGAACACTTTCTCAACCTTCAAAGAGTTGAGTGAACACTTTGTCATGCACTTCATCGGGGGACAAAGACATAGAAGATCCTCAGGTAAGCATTACGCAGTGGGAAGATGAAAGCCTAAGGTTATATGTAACCCGTTTTAACAAAGAGGCCCTCCTGATTGACAAAGCTGACGACAAAGTCCTTGTTACTGCCTTCAACTATGGGTTACAATCGGGGGAGTTTCTCTTCTCCCTTTACAAAAATGACCCAAAGACGATGGTCAAAATGCTGTACAAAGCCACGAAATACATGAATGCCGAAGATGCGATGATAGCCTGGGGGGATGGGCCGAGGAAGAGACAAAGACAAGACGATCATCGTCCAAACAGAGGAAGGAAGTTGTCTCGAACGAGTAAGCGAAGGGACGAAAAGAGATCAAAACCCTTGTCTAGGAGGACGAAAAATTTCAGCCCCTTGAATACCCTGCTGGATCAAGTCCTCATGAAGATAAGGGACGATGTGGTGCTAACAGAGCCAGACAAGCTGAAAGGCGATCCAAGCAAAAGGCCCTGAAACAAGTACTGTCATTTCCACCGGGACCATAGGCATGACACCTCTGAGTGCTACGACCTCAAACAGTAGATCAAGGCCTTCATCAAATAGAGGAAGTTACAACGGTTCATCAGGGGCGGTGAAAACCCGCCAAGGGACCCCAAGCCCAATTGACGGGCTGAAGAAAGACCCAGAGCCCCGCTCGGCGAGGTAAGAGTAATCGTAGGAGGAAACACTATGGCAGGGTCATCCAAGAAGGCCAGGGAGACATATTTACGTATGGTACAGAGCGTCGAGATTTTTGGACGACCCCCAAAAACTACAAAGGTCGACAACCCTGCTATTAGCTTTACAGAGGAAGATGCTAGATGATTACACCACCCTCATGACAACACCTTGGTCAATAGCTTGTTCATTGTGGACTTCAATACCCGACGGGTACTAGTGGACAATGGGAGCTCAGTAGATATCCTTCACTACCCTGCGTTCTAGTAGATGAGGGTCGACTGAAAACGTCTCTAACCCTTAGACGTGCCGTTGGTAGGATTTGGTGGCACCAAAGTCTTTCTCGTCGGAACCATTACTTTGCCAATAACCATTGGGACGTATTCCTTGTCGTTGGTTGCTCCTCTTCCTACAACGCCATCATTGGTCGTCCCACGCTTAACTCATGGCGGGCGGCCACGTCCACATACCATCTACTAATGAAGTTTCCAATGGAGTATGGGATAGGAGAAGCGCGGGGAGACTAGATGGCCATCCGTGAATGCTACATAGCCATGCTTAAGATGGATGATCATTTGCAAGCCTTGAACATCGAGGAGAGAAAGGTCACTGTAGAACCGATGGAGGATCTGAAAGAAATCTCCTTGGATGATGATACCCCTGGCTGGACTACTCGTATTGGCACACAAGCCGACCCTTTGGTTCACAAAGAGTTTGCCTTCTTCCTAAAGAGCAATCGAGACGTCTTCGCCTGGAGCCACGAGGACATGCTAGGGATTAGTCCCAGTACCATGGTACACTAGCCTAACATATGCTCGTCCTTCCCCCCGATCCGGCAAAAGAAGAAGGTCTTCGCCCAAGGAAGTGACAAAGCCATAGCCGAAGAGGTACGCAAGTTGCTGGAGCTAGATTTCATCAGAAAAGTCTACTACCCCGATGGTTGGCCAACGTGGTCATGGTAAAAAAAGCAAACAACAAGTGGAAAATGTGCGTATACTTCACCAACCTGAATAAGGCATGCCTAAAGGATAGATATCCACTCTTGCGCATCAACCTTCTCGTGGACTCTTCGGCTGGCCATCAGTTGTTAAGTTTCATGAACGCCTTCCCAGGGTATAATCAGATTAGGTTGGATGAAGCAGACTAGAGAAGACTTCATTTGTCACAAGCCAATGACTCTTCTGCTACAAAGTCATGCCATTTGGATTGAAGAACGCAGGGGAAACATACCAAAGGCTTGTAAACAAGATGTTTGCCCTGCAGATTAGGCGAAACGTGGAAGTGTACGTAGACGACATGCTTGTAAAAAGTGCACTGGAAGTTAGCCACTTGGACGACCTCTGGGAGACATTCGATACCCTTCGCCTTTATGATATGAAGCTCAACCCCAGTAAGTGTGTCTTCAGTGTGGTGTTAGGAAAATTCTTAGGTTTCATGGTATTGTAATGCGGAGTAGAAGCCAATCCCAAAAAAGTTCGGGCTATAATGGAAATGGCCCCTCCGAAGAACATCAAAGAGGTGCAAAGCCTGAATAGCAGAGTTACTGGCGCTTAACCGTTTTGTCTCTAAGGCAACGGATAAGGGTCTATCATTCTTCAAGGTGCTAAGGAAGGCTTTCGAGTGGACCGACGAGTGCCAGGGGCATTTGAAGAACTGAAGGCATACCTCGTGTCCCCACCATTGCTTAGTCCGTCCAAACCTGGTGAAGAGCTCTCCCTTTAATTAGCTTTATCCTCAACGGCCGTCAGTTCTGCTTTTATACGGGAGGAAGACTGAGTGCAGTTACCCGTATACTACACTAGTCGGGCACTTTGGGGAGCTAAGGGGAGATATCCCCCAATGGAGAAGCTAGCCTTCGCCTTGATCACTGCTACCTGGAAACTCAGGCCGTACTTCCAAGGGCACACCATAATAGTCCAAACAGACAAGCTGCTGCAAAATACGATGAACAACCTAGAAGCAGCAGGATGACTGGTTCTATGGGCGATTGAGCTCTAGCGAGTTCGATGTCCAATACGACCCAAGACCGCAATCAAAGCGTAGGTTTTAGCTAATTTTATTGCCAAGTTCATGAAAAGAAAAGATGAAGAGGAGAAATCGATGGCATGGACGATATGGACAAACGGTTCGTCTAACCAACGGGCCAGAGGAGCTAGGGTCTTGCTACGGTTACCAGTGGGCTACACAATAGAATGTGCAGTCTGCTTCCAGTTCTCAACAACCAACAATGAGGCCGAATATGATGTAGTCCTCTCGAGCCTCAACTTAGCTAAAGCAGTAGAAGCTGAGTCAGCTGTTATACACTGCGATTCACAAGTTGTGGTTGGACACATCAATGGTGACTACGAGGCAAAAGGGGAACGGATGAAAGAATACTTAAGCATGGTCAAAAGCAAGATGATCGAGGAATTATCGGTTAAGTTCATGTAAATCCCAAGGGAAGAGAATGAACAGGCAAATTGTTTGGCCAAAACAGCGTCTGCCGAGTATACAGACGTCCCCGGTTAGGTACTATCCTTCATCTAATATTCCCCTGCAATTAACAAAGTGGAGGTACAGGTTATCCCCTTAGAAGTCGACTGGATGACGCTGATCATATCCTACCTCAGGAATGGGACATTGCTAGAAGATCGCAACGCTTCCTGTAGGCTGAAGGTACAATCTTCATGTTTCATCATGATAGGGGATGTACTTTACAAAAGGGGTTTCTCCCGTTCGTATCTTAGGTGCCTGATCCTCAACGAAGTAGACTATGTCATGAGAGAAGTACACGAAGGAATACGTGGGAACCATTCGGGGGCATGCTTACTAGTTCACAAGCTGATACGAGTTGGATACTACTTGCCCACTATGTAGAAGGACGCCCAGTCTTATGTAAAGGCATGTGACAAGAGCCAACGCTTCAGCAACATCATACGATAATCGACTGAGGAACTTACACCGATGAGTGCCCTCTGGCCTTTCGCCCAATAGGGATTGGATATAGTTGGGCCCTTCCCCATTGCCGTATAGTAGCTCAAGTTCCTCGTTGTAGGGATCGACTACTTCACCAAATGGTTCGAGGTAGAACCATTGGCCACTATCACATAAAAAAAATGTCCGAAGCTTCGTCAATGATGCCGCTTTGAAATCCCTAAGGTCATCGTCTCTGACATTGGAAAGCAATTTGACAATGACGCATTCAGAGATTTTTGCCAACAGTTGGGGATCAAGAATCATTACTCTCTCCTGCTCACCCCTAAGCCAACGAATAGGTTGAAGTCACAAATCGATCCCTGCTCAAGATGATCAAGACTCGGCTTGAGGGAGCAAAGGGCATATGGCCGAATGAGTTGCCTGGTGTCCTATGGGCATATAGGACAACGGTTCACACACCTATAGGAGAGACACCTTTTCGCCTTGCATACGGACACGAAGCCATCATCTTGACAGAAGTGGGACTGACCAGCCATCGAGTATCCCACCATGATGAAGGAAGGAACGAGGAAGGGATACGCCTATAGTTAGATCTTCTTGACGAAGTCAAAGCAACAGTTGAACAGAGGATGACTCGTTATCAGGACCCTATGGCAAAGCACTACAACACCAAGCCTCGTCATTTTCAGGTTAAGGACCTGGTCTTAAGGAAGGTAACAACGGCCATCAGAGATTCCTCACAAGGTAAGCTGGGCCCTAATTGGGAAGGACCATATTAGATTACTGACTGCCATAGGAAGGGGACTTACTACTTGGAAACCCTCGGCAGGTAGAGGCTCTATCACCTGTGGAACACTAAGCATTTAAGGAAGTACTACCAGTAGCAGTTGGATGCAGCTTGTTTTATCGCTCCTTTCTCGTTTTTCCATTTTTATATCAAAGGTTAGATGTCAAAAGATGTCAAGACTTTAAAGGTGTCGAGTTTCTTTTTAGCTTTATTTATTTTTTTTTATTATTATTTTTTTTTATTAATAAGACTTGGATGCATTATCAGAAATGTTTCTTTACTCCCTACCCTTTAGTGGGCAATCTAAACCACGCTAAGTCCTACCTACAGGGTGGATGGACAACCAAGGATACCAATGGGTACCTGGTCTTAGAAATTTTTTCAAGTCCTACCTACGGGGTGGACGGACAACCAAGGATACCGACGGGTACCTGGTCTTAGAAATTTTTTGAAGTCATACCTACGAGATGGATGGACGACCAAGGATACCAACGGGTACCTGGTCTTAGAAATTTTTTCACCTACAAGGTGGATGGACGACCAAGGATACCGACGAGTACCTAGTCTTAGAAATTTTACGAAGTCTTACCTACTGGATGGACGGACGACCAAGGATACCAACGGTTACCAAGTCTTAGAAATTTTGCCAAGTCCTACTTACGGGGTGGATGGATGACCAAGTATACCAACGAGTACCTAGTCTTGAAAATTTTACTAAGTTCTACTTGCGAGGTGGAAGGAGGACCAAGGATGTCGACAGGTATCTGGTCCCAAAATTACGTTAAGCCCTACCTACGAGGTAGACGAATAGAATAAAACGACGATAGTACTAACACAACAGAGGCATGCACACGAGTAAAATAAAGACAAAATATAACAAGTATAGGAAATGGATAAATAGTAAATGTAACCTAAACGGGTAAAAGTTTTTACATAGAAACCCAAAAAGAAGGGGGTATTGATTATTGTCTTACAAATAATTTTACAAAAAACTTAAATACAAGGGAAAAGAAAAATCAAGATGGAGGGGTATCAGGAGCGATTGGGTTCACAACAGACAGGCCTTCGGAAGTAGTCGGGTTCTCAGCGGACAGGACCACAACAATGTCTAGAATGTCAGAAGTAGATTGGTCGATGACCACACTGTCAGCCTCCTTCACCTCTTGCTCAACCATATGAACGGAGTCAACGGTCTCATCGCTGATAGTGTTGTCTCCTCCAGGCGTCGGAGGAACTGTGTCATTTATTATGATCTGGGACAAGTCAAGGTTGGGATAAACAACTCTCACCTGCTTCAAGCAATCCTCGAACCCGTTACCATAGTAAACGCCATACGCGTCAAAGAAGGGTTGAGAAATACGAAACTCCGCCACGGCGTCAACTCTGGCTTTCTCCATCTGCTCACGAAGAGCAACCAACTTCGTTGCCAAATTGGTATTCTCTTTCTCCACCACCTTGAGCCAATTGGTCTCCTCTGCAAGCGCTTTAGTCTTGGTTGTCAACTCTTAGTTAAGGGTACGAACGGCCTCTCAGTACTGAGCTCGCTCCTTGTTCTCGATCTCCTGGCTCTTACGGAACCATCAGATCACCCCCTCATTGGCCACGCACCTGTCTTGAAGGGCCTTCATACGCACCAACGCCTAAAACAAAGCATGACGGTTAAAATCAGAGTAAAATTTATTTGAAGTATAATGTGAGTAAAGGGGACATACCCTTGACAGGTTGTAGAGGCCAAAAGCCCTCAAGTCCTCCAAAGAGTGTTCACCACATGAATCCAGGTTCGTCTCCTTGATGATTGAGGTAACCATCTTAACAGCGTAATCCTTGTGAGTGACAAGCCTCTAGAAGGGGCTGGGAACGACGAGTCCTTTCCCGGTCATTAAACCCTTCCTAGCTCCATGACGAGGGGGAGGAAGGGGTGACGGAGCCTTCTGTTGTTGCTCCCCAATCAGTGGACCCGTCCCCTTCTTCGAGGGACAGTCATCCTTGGCGTTATGTTTTCTCTTAAGTGTGGTTTTAAGGCCCACAGTAGGAGTTGATCCTGATGCCTGCTCCTTCTACTTGCATGCAGCGGCGGCTTTCCTTACTAGCGCTCTCTGCCTTTCTGCGTCCATTTATGAAAAACGAAAAGCAAATAAAGATGACGGAAGGAGTAAAACAAAGGTAGATATGCTAGACAAGTAAGCAAGAGAACTTACGACGATGGGAGAATGCTTGCAACCGACGGGCTTCTGGCATTGGCATTGGACCACCACAGAAGGTGTGGATAGTATCAAGCATAACTAAATCCTTCCACTTCCTTTGCTCGAAGGGAATCTCTAAGACACGCATAATGAAGCTCTCCTGCTCGTCGATAATCTCCAAACGAACCTGAGTTGGAAAAAAAAAAAAATATAAGTACTAATAGAAGCAGACAAGGTAGAAATAAGAAAGAAGGATGGCCCACCTAACTTCCTAACAATGCCCCATGTGTTATCGAACCCGTTGGGCATGCTATCCCACTCCTCGGGCCTACACCAATCCGTCTTCTGAACAAAAAAATATATGTTCTTCTAGTTTCTATTCGAATTAGGCATATCTAACACCAACCTAAGCAACGTCTTCCTCGCTAAGAAATGATAAATGCCTTTTGATGAGGTGATCTGTTCAGGCTTGTAACAGTAGAAAAACTCGTCAAGGGTAAGACGACGGTTGCCACCACTCAGCTGACCCCATATCACCTTGGCTCCTAGGAATATCCTCCACGCATTTAGGGCTATCTGGCTGATGGATAACCCAAGATGGTTGGCCAGCTGACGATGTAACTTCATCAATGGCAATTAGATCGGCAGCAAACACGGTGTTGTACATGCCAACGTTTGCTGTTTTCTGAGAGTAACACCTCTCATGCTTCCTCGGTAAACGGATGGGAATGCTATCTGGGATTTGGAAATGGTCGCGAAGTTTGTTAAAAACGTTTGGAGACATGGTTGGGTAAAAGTCATTCACCGTCTATATAAAGGGAAGGATGAAGGGCCTAGAACCATCACCGACCTCTTAACGCTCCACCTCTTCGACGTCTCCCTCATCATCCCCCTCACTTTCTCCTTTTCCCTCTCCTTCCTCATCCTCGTCACCCACAGCCTCCTCCTCGTCTTCTTCATACTCCTCTTTCTTCTCGGCAAAGGAGTGAGTAGACGGTTCCCTTTTTGGGTACGAGAATAAATATTTCTCCGGCTCACGACTTGACGGGTAGAGTTCATCGTAGCCCGCACCTTCACGGACTGACGACTGTTTACTCATCGCTTCTCTATCCCTTGACATCTATTCACCTACAAGCGACGGAGGTATTCTAAAATCCTATTTGATGGGTCTCTATAGAGGTGACGACTAGCTAGAAAAGATTAAAAACACACACACACACACAGAAGGGGAGAAGAAGACTTACAGGATAAATGGATGGCTCTGTAAAAGTGACGAAATTCGCGAGATTGACGGAGGCACAAACGACAGGTGCACGGGTTGGCGTGCATACTCTAGTCTTAAAGCTCTTAAAGGATGAAGAATAAGGTAAAGTAAAAGAAATGACTGGAGAGGGAAGAATTATTTATAGAGAGAAGAGGCGCAGTATATGAAGTGACGCTCGTGATTGGAAACGAGGCCAACCAGCCAGCGCCACGTGTTACCTAACTTTTAAAACTTAGAGTTGCTCACACCATTTAATGAGACTCTCCTTGATAAAAATTGCAATTAATGACCATAAATACTCAGTACTCCATGGCCCGTTAGATGAAATTGATGGATCCATGGAGTAGAGGGCAGCTGATAGTGATGTTTTTACTAAGTCTTAGACACGTCATACAAGGGAAACTAATGGCCCCTACAGGTCTGTCGGTCCCTTAGGAGAAGACGAAAGGACTAGAGTGATGGCATAGAAAGCAACGAGGCCATACTGAAGCCCGACGGGAAAAATATTTGACAGCTAAACGGTAGGCCGACGGGGAGAATCGAGAGCCAACGGGTCCAGCAGCCTTACTTGACCCTCATGAAAACCTACACAAGGGAACATCTTACTAATCACGTAAAGTAAACCTGCTACAGATTCATATCCCCCTCATACGGAAAGACACCCTATAATCTCGAAAACCCTAGTATCAAATCTTCTCCATAGGAAAAATCTCCCCTTTCAAGGGATCTTGGTTCCCACCAGCTGCTATATAAGCACCAGACCTCCACTTTTCTCAAGTATGCAGAAACTCTCTAGCTTTCTCACTATAGAGTTCATAGAGACTTCTTATTCACTAACTTGTTCTTCAGAGGGTTTTTGGTTGGTACCACATCGGTGCCTTCTGTTTGGTCCATTTGTTTGGAGCGACTAGGAGTCTACAACTCACTGACAATTTTAGCACATCATCAGACAAAATATGAAGATGAGGGAGATGGCTCATATAAAAGAGGAAAAAGAAGAAAGAGGGAGGGACAACAGAAAAAACATACAAAAGAAAAAGAGAAAAGATCCTTGTAATAGAGAGATACCAAATTTAATAAAGAAGAGTTTATTTCCATATAGTGTGAGAATCTTTTGATTCACGTGTTCTTATCCGAATTTCCCATTGTGGATCAATATAAACCCATAACACAAATTAGTTGTAGCATAAACCTAGCTTATTACCCCATAATCTTTAAGTTTAGGTTTAACCACGCACAAATTATATATATATATATATATATATATATATATATGTATTCTTTTTTGATAATTCAACTACATATATATGGTTAGGAGTGGATCAAGGTCAACAAGCCTCACCCCTACTCAAACCTACTGCGAGTAGAGAAACTATCCTTCGTCCCCACCCCATCTACTCCATAGGATAGGTACACCTCACCCCATTTGGATCGGATCAAATCACACTGAGTACCGGTAGGCTGTAGGTCTGGTTTCAATTGCATCCCTAAACATTTTGATAATGGGGAAAAAAAAAAGATTAATAGAGACATTGTTTGAATGTTTGCGAATAAAACGTGTATTTTATACTTTAGTTTATTATTCATTAAAATATTTAATGGATGGAAGATTTTAGGTTTATTTTTATAATAGAAAGAAGATTTTAGGGTTTTTTTTTTTTTTTTTATGGGAAGATTTTAGGTTTTTCTTCAAATAGAAAAAGAAAAGTTATATATCTTAGTAAAGAATTATGATATACTACTCTATTTTATTACTATTTTAAATATACCGTTCTTAAAAATTGGTATGTTTTGAAGCGTGGAGTGGAAGAGAAGGGGTTTCATAATTGAGATTTGATATGTGGCCTTTTTTTTTCAAATATATATATATATATATATATATATATATATTTATATGTATATATGTAACTACAGATTTACAAATGCTTATTTAAGGTACTAATAACTTTCTCTTTTTTCCCCTTTTAATATTCAATTGTTTTGCCATATATATATAACTCATTAATTTAAATAACATTTAAACATATGTTTCAAAAAAAAAAAAAAACTACTTTAATAAAATAATTTATTACATGTGATAAAATGCATACAAATGAATGCCTTTATTATTATTAAAAAACAAATCAATGTTCTTCTTATAATAATACCACGTAACTTATTTAACATGCACACACTAATCTAAAGACACAATAATAAGAAAAAAATTTACCTCCAAACTAGTCAAAGGATCCAATCATGTGATGATTAATAAAATTATCCAGATGCACATTTTGTTGCATAACCCTTTATTTTTTGAGAAAATTTTTGTCACATATTTAACCTACACTATTTTTATCTTACATTTAACAAAGTATTTACATTGAGTATATATATAATCTTGGTGCAAATACAATGATGATGGAAATAATACAAAGAGAAACTGAATAATACTTCTGAATTTTATTACTTTAAAGAGAGAAATTACACAACACTATTTGGACTGAGGCGTGGCACTCGCTCTCTTTAAGGAGATTCAAGCCCTTGGTTGGCTAAACTTCGTAACCGGTGTAGACCTTCTCTGACTTGTCTCCCCCAGGATACAATAGCCCAACAAGTGTCATATGGCTAGAACCATTTCTGCACAAAGGGTTCAAGCCCAAAGCTCCACCAGAAAGAACACCCTTCTTTGACAAGAATCTCTCTATTTTTTGTGTGTATATTGTATTTGCAGTAACTTGGATTGAGTTTGAATGGGTCTATTTATAGGCTCAATGGGCCTCACAAAATTACTACCCAATTTATTCTGATTAATTAGGTCCATTATTCTGATGTAGTGGGTGTTACAAGATTAATTGTTGGATATTAATCTGATGGGCTGGAGTTACAAAATTAATGGTTTGATAAGGAGTTTCTGAATAATGAAAATGCCCAAATGGATAGTCCATTAAGTGGGTTAATGGCTCTTTATTTTCCATAGTAAAAATAGAGTATTAATTCGGGCCATTTACTCACCAACGGATATAGTAATTCCTCTAAATGGGCTGTCAAGTAGGAGGATCTAAGAGGCTGATTCATTTCCAATTTTGCAACCTCCACTCTTCACCTCCCCCTTGCGCACGTATCTAGCCCAATATCTGAGTTAATACATTCTAACCCATTAATCACCACAATTAAAAAGAATAAAATAGTCTCTCTCCTTTTCAATGTGGGATTAAACATTTTCACTAACTCCTCATCTTCCATATTCACTCCCACATCTTTACATTTATGTTATTACATTTATTCATTTTATTTATTTAATATTAAAATGCTCCAACAATCCCCCACTCATTTTAATATTAAATTTTTAGTTAAAGAGAGATTACCAGGCAAAGACAGGTCACTATGCATCATGAAGGTGTGCTCTGCATTGAACTTTCACTTAGTAAAACAGTGATCTCAACTCCAGAGTCATAGTGGTCTTCGACTTGAACTAGGACTGCTTTAGGGAAATTAAGCGTCACTGCTTACACATAACAACCCAAGTGTTGACATGAGCTTTTATAGCTAGCACTTTACGGCCGTGTGCTGATCCCGGTTTCATGAGTGTATTTGAGATTAAGTCCAAATCTCATAGGGAGCGGCCCCACCCCCACACTCACATAGGTGAAATTTTGTCAAGGGTGCTCCTGTAATTCTGACATCTCACTCATACGAGCTACAAATTTCATTAAGAGTTTTTTAACTCATCCTCTCCACATTACAGGATAAATGCACTTACATCATAGGGATGAACAATTAAAAAATTATTTACAAAATAAATAAATAATTAAAAAAAATAAATTGTTCATTTCTTACGACCATCGTATGATTCGTTTTTCCCATTGAACCCAATTCTCAGGATCTCTGGTCCTTGGGTTGGGTATCTTCATACATGGCTCATGATTCTATGGACTTTAGTCCCATCCCCCTCGATGTATTCCAAACTCTATCTTTGGCCAAGGCCTTGGTAAATGGATCTGCAAGATTATCATTAGATTTAATATAATCCACAGTTATGATGCCACTACTCAAATAAGATTGCACGGTACTGTGCTTTCTTCTTATAGGTCTAGATTTACCACTGTAATAATGGTTTTTAACTCTACCAATTGCAGCAGTGCTATCACAATGAATTAATATAGGTGGAATTGGCTTTTCCCAAAGTGGAATTTCATATAACAAATCTCTAAGCCAATTTGCCTCTTCACTAGCTGAAACTAATGCTATTAATTCAGCTTCCATTGTTGAATTAGCAATTATTGTTTGCTTTTTGGATTTCCAATAAATAGCACCACTACCTAAGGTAAAAATATAACCAGTGGTAGAGAGAGAATCACCTGACAAAGTATTCCAATTGGCATCACTAAAACCTTCAATCACAGCAGGGTACTTTTTATAAAATAAGCCATAGTTTTTGGTACCAATTAAATATCTCATGACTCGCTCAATAGCTAGCCAATGATCTTTACTAGACTTGCTAGTAAATCTGCTAAGCACTCCTACTACATATGCAATGTCAGGTCTAGTACAATCAGTAGCATAATGCAAACTACCAATGATATTAGCATAATCATTTTGATTAAAAATCTCATCATCATTATTCACAGGAAATAAATGAACACTAAAATCAAAAGGAGTAGCTACACTTTTGTGATCATGAAAATTATATTTTCTCAATATAATGTGATTGATCAAGATATATTCCATCACATGCTTTTGTAATTTTCATGCCCAAAATAAAATTAGCCTCACCAAGATCTTTCATATCAAAATGGCTTTTAAGCATATTTTTTGTCTCATTTATAACATGCATATTTGAGCCAAAAATCAACATATCATCCACATAGAGGCTAATAATAACGTGTAAATTATTCCATGATTTAGAATAAATACATTTATCATATTCATTTGATTTATAACCATTCTCAATCATGCAGGAATCAAACTTTTCATGCCACTGCTTAGGTGCTTGTTTTAAGCCATATAGGGATTTAGTTAGCTTACATACCTTGCTTTCTTGTCCAGGCTCTACAAAGCCTTCGAGTTGATCCATATAAATCTCTTCCTCTAGGTCCCCATTTAAAAAAGCGGTTTTTACATCCATTTGATGAATTTTCAAATCAAAAATTGCAGCAATAGCAATTAGCAATCTAATAGATGTAATTCTTGTTACCGGAGAAAAAGTATCAAAGAAATCAAGATTAGCTTTTTGTTTAAAGCCTTTTGCAACAAGTCTAGCTTTAAACTTATCTATTGACCCATCCGGTTTCAACTTTTTTCTAAGGACCCATTTACAACCTATGGTCTTACAACCCGGTGGAAGATCTACTAATTTCCAAGTTCTATTAGAAATTAGAGATTCCATCTCATCATTTACAGCCTCTTTCCAAAATATAGCACCAGGTAATGTTAAAGCCTCTTTTAAATTTTGGGGATTTTCCTCAATGTTAAAAACATAATAATCAGGACCAAAATCCTTTTCAACTCTAGCTCTTTTACTCCTTCTAGGTTTCATTTCAAAATTTTCTTGACTTTGTAAATGTGAAGTAGAAGAACTAGGTTGTGACAAAATATTTTCTTCACCCCCACTATTTTTCAATTTAAAAGGAAATTTTTCTTCATGAAAAATTGTATCACCAAATTCAAAAATTATTTTGTTTTCAAGATCAAAAAATCTATAGGCTGTACTATTAATTGCATAACCAAGAAAAGCACAGGTAGTAGCTCTAATTCCCAATTTAGGCATTTTAGGGTCAGTAAGCCTTACATAAGCAAGACAACCCCATACTCTCAAATATCCCAAATTTGGCTTATGTCCTTTCCACATCTCAAAAGGTGTGGTGTGTGACTTTTTATGTGGCACCCTATTCAAAACATGACATGCAGTTAAAATAGCTTCACCCCAAAAATGTAAAGGTGCACCAGATTCAATTAACATGGCATTTGTTAACTCAATTAAAGTTCTATTTTTCCTTTCAGCCACACCATTAGAAGCGGATGAATATGGTGCAGTAGTTTCATGGATAATTCCCAAAGACTGAACAAATGAGTTGAATGCACTAGATTCATACTCACGGCCTCTATCACTTCTTATTCTTTTTATTTTTCTACCGAATTGATTTTCAACTTCTTTTAAAAAATCTTGAAATTTTTCAAAAGCGTCACTTTTATTTTTCAACAAATAAATAGTTGTATATTTTGAGAAATCATCAATAAAAGTGATAATATATCTATTTCCTCCACGAGTTAAAATTCCCTCAAATTCACATAAATCAGAGTGAATTAACTCAAGCAATTTGGTATTTCTTACAACATTATTATGAGGCCTTTTTGTAATCTTAGCTTGACTACAAGTTTCACATCTTTCAAAATCTTTTGACAGTCTTGAAATTAATCCTAAACTACTCATGATTCCCACATATCTACTATTTATATGACACAAACGAGCATGCCAAAAATTAATATAAGAAAGCATATAAACTGAACTGGTAGATGCTTTATTATTCTCAACATTCAATTTAAACATTCCATCACAAGCATAACCCTTGCTCACAAATAATCCCTTTTTAGTGATTACATAATTATCAGATTCCATAGTTTGCTTAAAGCCAGCCTTGTTAAGCAAAAAACTTGACATCAAATTCTTCCCCATGGACGGAGTGTAAAGAACATCTTTCAATGTTAGCACGCGTCCAGAAGTGAATTTCAATTCAACCTCACCACTCCCATGAACCTTGGTTTTGCTAGAGTCACCAAGCATAACAGTTTTTTCTTCTTCAAAATGAGTGTACAACTTGAACCAATTTTTGTCATAACAGATGTGCCTATTAGCACCAGAATCTGCCCACCACCCTTCAACATATTGCACCATATTGATGTCTGTAATCATAGCCACTAAAGGCTCTTCGGTTACGTTAGCCTGTGGGACAGATTCACGTTTCCGAAATTTGCAAAATCGAGCAATATGCCCACTCTTGCCATAGACAAAACAGGATCTATTAAATTGATCTTGTGAAGGGGGTCCTTGGTTCTTATTGTAATTTTTATTCGGGTTTCCCCTTCCTTGAGGTCTATTATTATTTTTAAAGGCTCTCTTTTTAGGCTTCAATTGACTATTTCTAGGAAAATGATTTTTGGGCATATGATTATTGGCTGAAATAAGGTTTACCTTTGTGGTGAAATTACCATTGCTCTCTTGTGTCATGAGTGCATCTTGTCTTCTAGCCTCCTCCTCCACACCTATGCGTGTGATCAAAGTCTCCAAGGATGTCTCATTTTGTTTGTGCCGCAAAGTCTTTTGGAACTCCCTCCAAGATTATGGTAGTTTGTCAATTATGCCAGCTACCACCAAATTGTCTCCAATCTTTATGCCTTCGAATCTCAATTCTGCAACGATCATTTGGAAGTCTTGTGCTTGATCCACCACCGATTTTCCATCCACCATTTGGTAACGGAAAAATCTGCTAGCAGCATACTTCTTTGCACCTGCCTCCTCAGTATCATACTTGCTTTGTAAAGCTTTTCAAATTTTCTTAGCAGAATTGTAAGTTGTATCATAATAATCATAGAAATGATCGGCAAGACAATTCAATAGATAAGAGCGATAATTATACTCATCTTTTGTATACTTATCTATTTTTTCTTGATGGAGAATATATTCTTCATCACTTATCTCATCGGTAGGAACTTTTGATGGATTCTTGTCAGTGAGGATGTAGGAGACTTTGAGAAGACTCAAGTAGAAGAGGACCTTTCCTTTCCACCTTTTGAAGTGGGTTCCCTTAAAGCGAAAGGGCTTGTTAAGATCTCCAACAGGCTCATTTGGTTTCTCTTGTGTAGGCTCCATGTGTTGAATCTCCTTAAAATTGTTGGTGCAAATACAATGATGATGGAAATAATACAAAGAGAAACTGAATAATACTTCTGAATTTTATTACTTTAAAGAGAGAAATTACACAACACTATTTGGACTGAGGCGCGGCACTCGCTCTCTTTAAGGAGATTCAAGCCCTTGGTTGGCTAAACTTCGTAACCGGTGTAGACATTCTCTGACTTGTCTCTCCCAGGATACAATAGCCCAACAAGTGTCGTATGACTACAACCACTTCTGCATAAAGGGTTCAAGCCCAAAGCTCCACCAGAAAGAACACCCTTCTTTGACAAGAATCTTTCTATTTTTTGTGTGTATATTGTATTTGCAGTAACTTGGATTGAGTAGGAGGATCCAAGAGGCTGATTCATTTCCAATTTTGATACCTCCACTCTTCACCTCTCCCTTGCGCACGTATCTAGCCCAATGTCTGAGTCAATACATTCTAGCCCATTAATCACCACAATTAAAAAGAATAAAATAGTCTCTCTCATTTTCAATGTGGGATTAAAAATTTTCACTAACTCCTTATCTTCCATATTCACTCCCAAATCTTTACATTTATGTTATTACATTTATTCATTTTATTTATTTAATATTAAAATGCTCCAACATATAACATTAATAAAAATTAAAGGACCCCATCTTTCACAAAAAAAAAGGACTCCTGCCCATCAAATCCACATTTATGGTTTCTTCTAAAAGGGAAAAAAAAATAATGTTCATATCTCTAATTTTCTAAAAAAATATTTTATTAAAAATATTTGCACATATATATATATATATATTTCTAAAATGTCTCCTAAATATTCTTTATTTCAATGAGCTATTATGGTATAAGAGTAATTATAGGAGAAATACAGTGCATTAATAATTTATAAAATTTTCTAATTTTCCTTTTTTTATGAAATACATTGCATATATTTTGAAATAATGATTTTTTAAAGGAAAGAATTAATGAGTTATATATAATATTCATAGTTTTAAAAACCGGACCGGACCAGCCGGTCTGACCGGTTCAACCGGGAACCGGATGCCAGTCCGGTCCGGTTAAAACCCTTAAAACCGGTCAACAACCGGTCAAAAACCGGGGTTGAACCGGAAATTAAAAAAAAAACGGTTCGATGACCGGTTCGGTTTTTAAAACCATGATAATATATGAGTAATTTTTGGAAAAAATTGATTTATTAGTCATATCTAGGGGACCATTATATATATATATATATATATATATATAAAACCAAAAATAGAAGAAGGAGGAGGGATTTTTGAAAGTTAAGGGGGGCCATGGCCCCCTAGCCCTCCTCCCTCCGCCTTTGCATGTGACTTATTTGAATTATACATGTGAATGATTTTATGAGTTGTCACGTAATAAGTTGGTGGGGATTCCTTCAAACTAGTTTGAGTAAGGTTTTCAGACCCGGACCGTTCATTGAACCGTAAAAAGGAGAGGTTCAAAGTTTTTGAGGTCGAACCGAGGTCGAACCGTGATGACGTCATAATTAATTTAATAATTAATTAAAGCCTAAATATAGATATTAAATTTATAAAACTAGCAAAATTGACTAATATATCTATATATGTGGGGGAAATTTAATGATTTTCAAGCATATATTTAATAATAAAATAAGAAAGTTAATAAAATAAAATAATAACCATGAAAACATTAAAATTTATGATTAATTTTTGAAGTAAAGTTGAATATCTTTGAAGGATTTTAATTACAATTTTTTTTATTCCTTGTAAGAGATGGATAATTTAACTAAATAGAATAAAATTGTGTTAAGTTGTTTTTATAAAAATAAAAAAAAATAAAAAATTTGGTAAGGGGTTGGACCGCACGATTCTTGACCGGTTCGTACGGTCCAACCCCGGTTTTAGGGGTTCACGGAATTGCCACATATGCCCGGTTCTTTATGCTTAAAAAATCGGTTTTCATCACGGTTCACGGTTTTCACGGTCCGACCTTCCGGTCCGATCCGGTTCTGAGAACTATGAGTTTGAGTGAAATCTTGTCCAATAAGGTACTTCTTTTAATATATATGCTATATATGGTCAAGAGAACGGTGAGAGACAAGAAATGAGGATAATAAAAGGAGAGTAGTGTATGAGAAAGGTTTATATAGATGTTTTAAATAATAATAATTTTTTTTTTGAGAAAAAAAAAAATAGTAGGAAAGAATAGTGTAGGTATAGCCATATTGGTATTATATAAATTAACAATAAGGAGAATAGGTGTTGAGAATTTGTTTAGATATATTTTCAATTTTTTTAAGAAACAATATATATTGTTAAAATTCTATAAGTAATTAATCTTAAAAATTAAAAGTATAGAAGAATTTATTAAATTAGATATTTTCTTCCTTTAAATTCCTAAAATCGTCTTTCCCTCCAACCAACAGCAATCATATGATACTGTAAGGGCAAAATTATTTTTCATAATTATTGATGTATAGTATGTTGTTATTGCTACAAAGTAAAAATGGTCTTAATGATAAATTTATATGAGAGAGACATTATTTTAATCATAACATAACATTTTAAAAAGTTGTGAAAAACCGGTCAAAATGGGAAAATGTTCCCCTTTCACTACATATTTGGAAAACTATTTGATAAAATGTTCATATTTTGAAACTATTTAGTAAAATGTCTTTATTTTTAAAACTCGATTTAAAAAAAATAGAGTTACAGATGGAACTCGGCACTAGTTTTATGCATATTTTGTCACTTAATTTTTTTTTTTTAAAAAAATTTAAGTAGAACTTGATATTGCTAATGTCAAGTTTTACTTAAAAAAACACATAAAACTCGATTTTGAGAATATCAAGTTTTACACCGAACTCGATTTTGTTAAAATTGAGTTTCAAAATAGGAATATTTTACTAAATAGTTTGAAAAAAAAAAGGTCAAATTGCTAAATTATTTTCTAAAAAGAGGCATTTTTCCATTTTGGTCTGAAAAACATATGCATCTAGCATAAGTTAAACGTGATGGTAAACTTACGGCCCACGCTTCTCTCATCTAATTTCCTCTCTTTTTCCTCTATTCAAGCAATATTAGTAATTTAATAGTACTTAAGAATGGACCCAATAATTAAGTCCTCATGTTCACGTCGAACCTCCTTAATTAGCAATTCATTTTCGTGACAAGCAACCTGTCATAAATATGAAAGGACATCACATGCACTTCAAATTCGTATAGTGATTTAATTGGTGGGTGATAGCCATATTTAGGAGAAATTATAGAGTGGAAATTATAGAGTCTAATGTGTTGACAAAAAGTATATATGGTGATCAATTATTCGAGCATGTAATTATGATGGACACGTATTTCAAACGAATAAAAAAGGAAGTTTCTCTGCCATTTCAGGACCATTTGTCTTTCTTAAAGTAATGGGATGCAGAAGAGTGATATTTGAAGCGAATGCAGAGCAGAGGTGGTACCCAAGTCTCTGCAAGATACAGAGCTCTCGATGACGAAAATTTATTAGATCTATCCGAGGACGGTTGGCTTAGTTCTCTTATTTAATAAAATGATATTATTTATATAAATGTGACATTATTTAATTTTTATTTTATTTTTTATTTTATATACTGATTAGAAAGCTGATTCATACATTTGCATAAATAATATCGTTTTATTAATTAATTGAAAAGCACTTTAATAATCCTTTCGATAAACCTAATAATTCTAAGATTATATTTTTTCTCATACATGCATTTTCTCATAACTATTCTATATGATTGATACGACACTCAATTGTAAGAACAAAAGTGGTTAGTCTGTCACATAAAAGGACGGCCAGGTGTGATTTTAGAATTATTTGGACACATAATAGAAGACATCCATTTGATTTTGCAGACTGAAAATGCTAATATAGAAGCATATGACATAACAAAACATGCAGTTAATGTTGCAGACTGAAAATTATTGTTGGGTTGGAATTAACCCACATTTCATCACTGCACCAACTGGCAACTAATGTACAAGTTTATCTTTTGCGTCATGAATAAAAGTTGATAGTGGTTCATTTACAAGTTACAACAAGAAAGTTAAAAAAAAAATTTAAAGTGAGCAAGGAAATAGTAGGAAAAATAGTAAATAGATAAGATAATGTAGTGTCAAGTTTGTGGAGGACATCACATGACTCTTAGATGAGATTAACCAAACAGATAGAATATATAGGTTGTGGAAATATTTCAAGACACTTCTTTTCCTTCTTTATTTATTTATTTTTTTACATGTGATGACATTTCTACTTTTTCATATTCAAAAAGAAAAAGTGTATGGACATTAAAAAAAAACATGTAATGTTATTGGTGTGGTTATTGATGTGATTAGTTGTATATAAACATGTAATGTTATTTGTGGGTCAAAATGAGAACTAATAAAACTTGTTAACTTTTTATTTTTTTTTTATAAAAGCTTGTCAACTTAATTGATGTAAAATTCTCTGTATATATAGCTCGTTTAAAAATATTTTGTGATCAGTAAATAGTTTGTAGTTGGGTTGCGGAGGACTTTAATATTCCATTGAGACTTAGATGAGATTAACCTAACAAATAGAATGATTTGAAATGCTAATAATAATAATAATAAATAAAATTTAAATGTATTTTGGAGTATTAACACTTTCGTTCTTCTAACTCCACTTGGGTTTGAGCAGAACATTTAAAATGAAAAAAATTTGTAAAAATGCTCAAGTTGAAAGGCATTTCTTGTCTTTTTAATCATGGTGACAAAAAGTATAACCCTAAATCCTTATAAATCATATACAATATGAGTGTTGTCCAATCAATAGAATCATATAAATAATATATTCTCAACTTCAATTCCAAATTGAAATCTCACAACACTCATCTTGTTGTTATTCTTGTTGAGAGTGGCCAAATCCACCATGCAATTCGATATTTTCCTTACACAACTAGACAAATAGAATTCATGGTTGATAATTACTTGTCTAGATTTAAAAAGGAAAAAAAGAAAAAGAAAAGATGAATATGAATATGAATTTTACGACATATGAGTTTGGTTTGTGAAACATCCCACGTGACCGAAGCATGTTTTGCCAAACAAGATAGAAAGGTAAATAGGATGCTGGTTAGAGAGAAGTATTTGTCAATCTTTATCTCATACAATTATAGTATGTACCTCGCCAATAGCTGTTTGGAAAAATTAGGAACAAGAAGAATTATAGGTTCGGTACACTTCTCTTCCACTTTCTTCAATATGCATTTATTGTGTACTAGTTTTACTGAAAAAGAATTGTTGCTTTAATCATGAAGATACCATGCATGTGACCTAATTTAGCCAAACAAGGTAGTGTAGGATTTGGAAAATTCTTAGGTACTCCCAGCTAGAGTATGGAGAAATAGTGCTCCCTCCACTCACATTAATGGTGGATCTCACTATGAATTTAATGAGTGGACCCCACCATAAATGTGAAAGGAGAGAGCACTATTCTCCGTACTCCGAGAGTACCTAAATATTACTCGTAGGATTTAGGTAAATTTGAAAGTTAATGTCCAATGCCTCACTTGTGGCAAAAGTGAAACCCCAAAAAAAAAAAAAAAAAAACATATGTAATTAGTGTCATGGACCTCTGTGGCCACCCATGATAAAACCAAAATGAAGAGGGGGGGGGGGGGGGGGGGGGAAAGTGGGGGGGGGGGGGGGGGGGGGAAGAAGGAAGAAGAAAAAAGAAATTCTAGTTTAGTGAAAAATCAGGCTACATTATTTGGGGGAGAATCTCCTAATTTGAGAAATTATCTCTTGCTAATGTTATTGTTCCGTTGACCTAAACTTTCCAGTCTACCAATCACTAGAAAATGCAAAAAAAATTCCTCAAACAAACAGAGCGTAAACATAATTACATTGACAAATTATTATTCAAATATTCTCCGTACTCCGAGAGTACCTAAATATTACTCGTAGGATTTAGGTAAATTTGAAAGTTAATGTCCAATGCCTCACTTGTGGCAAAAGCTAAACCCCAAAAAAATAAAATAAAACATATTTAATTAGTGTCATGGACCTCTGTGGCCACCCATGATAAAACCAAAATGAAGAGGGGAAATAAAAAAAAAAAAAAATAAAAAGAAGGAAGAAGAAAAAAGAAATTCTAGTTTAGTGAAAAATCAGGCTACATTTTTTGGGGGAGAGTCTCCTAATTTGAGAAATTATCTCTTGCTAATGTTATTGTTCCGTTGACCTAAACTTTTTAGTCTACCAATCACTAGAAAATGCAAAAAAAAATTCCTCAAACAAACAGAGCGTAAACATAATTACATTGACAAATTATTATTCAAATATTTAGGCTCGGTATTTATTTGACTGTAATCTCTTAAACATAATTACATTGAAAAATATAGTAAATCCCATGTGCATAACCGACGCTAACACTGTGATATTCCTGCTCCATTTTCGGCCAATTAATTTATCTTTCATTGGTAAGAAAAAAATGTGAAATATCATGCAGCAAATTTTCTGTTGATTTGAAAATTGAAACCATTATGAGTTTCTATCAAAGAAGAAATCATTATGCATGTGCAATTAAAAAAATGAAGTCAAAGTTACTAACACAATAAATTCATATTTTTGCATGATTTGACGTGATCATTAAGGTAATCATGCTTCTTATTTAATTAGGAATCGAGTAAAGCATATATTATTCACACCTTCTTTTTCTTTCAAGGATTTGGCAGAGTTTTATAATAACCGAAAAAAGATCATTTCCATTTGGAATTAATGAATTCACGTTAGATACTACAAATCTTAATATTTATGCTCATTCTTAAATAATAATAAAAAATATCATTGTAATTGATGCTTTTAAAGTATTTATTAAAAATAAATTTAGGAAAAAATTTAATAATACTTTAATGGAAAATATAAAAATTTTTTTTTTTTTTTTTTTGAGAAGGGAAAATATAAAAACTTAAAAAAAAATTTGTTGATTTTTTCTTTTACCATAAAAATATTCTAAAAATATTCATTAATCAATTTAGATTATATTTTAGTATGACTAATCCAAAACTGACACGTGTTTGGTAAAGGTAACTTCACTGTCTCTCATAAAACGCACGTGGATAGAATTTTTCAAACATCTTAGACCACGTGTCTAATAAGTAGTAGAGTCAACTGCAACTTTTTTAGCTTAGACTAGTGCAGAGTGCCCTCGCACACTTGGCCCAACCCACCAGTTCAGCCTATAATGAGTGGAGCCCAACTTTTTTTTGTGAAGAAATGGAACCTAGCCTCCCTTCACTACAAATACATAAATAACGTATCACATCCCATTCACAACAAAGTGTAGAAAAGTAGAAACACAAATAGAACAAAAATTGAGCACTTATTATTTATTAAAGATTTTGTTCTATAAAAATAAAAAAAATACTATATTTACAACATTTTTATTATCTTTTCACAATAAATTCTAAATAGAAAAAAAAAAAATATAGTAGGTAAATAAATAATTTTAGTGATAAACAAATTAAAGCTAATAACAATTTATCATCTACGACTTATTATAAGAGTGTTGTGAAAACGATGTGTGGATCTTGTTGCACTTCTTTTTTAAAGATTTTTTTTTTCTTAAATGAGCAATTTAAGTTTTTCACGGCGCCGAAATTATCTCCTCCATCTTCTTCCAATCTTTTTACTTATATATACCACATACATTCTCAGTCTCTCTCACACACTCGCCCAAAACATTAAACCCACTTTGTCATTGTCTTCAAAAAGAAGCCAAAACAATGAATCACCTTCAAAGTTGGCCTGAACCAGTGGTCCGAGTCCAAGCCTTATCAGAGAGTGGTCTAACAAAAATCCCAGACCGCTACATCAAACCCATCACTGATAGGCCTTCACCAAAAAACTTAGACGACACTCATATTAACATCCCAGTCATTGATCTCCAAAATCTACTCTCCAACGACCAAACCCTCCAATATGAGACTCTAAGTCTCATATCAAGTGCTTGTAAAGAGTGGGGTTTCTTCCAAGTTGTGAACCATGGTGTTAGCCATGAGTTGATGAAACAAGCTAGAGAGACTTGGCGTGAGTTCTTTGATCAACCACTTGATTTGAAACAAAAATATGCAAACTCTCCGAGTACGTATGAAGGGTATGGTAGTCGTTTGGGTGTGGACAAAGGAGCAAAACTTGATTGGAGTGACTATTTCTTCCTCCACTATATGCCTGCCTCATTGAGAAACCAGAGCAAGTGGCCAGCGGTACCACAATCATGCAGGTACGTTTGGTTTTGTTTGTTTGTTTGAATGAGCTAGTCATCGTATTTTTCTTTTCTCGTTAAAAACATGTTTCTCATTGCATTACTTTAAGAGCAGTAGTAGCCAAGGACTTTTCTGCGTACCTGTAAATTATTGTCCTAAAATTTTGCTACTGCGCCTTAGTGCTTATAGTCTGTTTGAATTGAGAAGTAGAGTAGAGTAAAATTAATTTAAAATTAGTTTATTTTTAACCAATTCTATTTTATTCTCCTCTATTCCTTCTTCTCGCTCTTCAATCTAAACAGACTCTTAGTGTCATATATTTTTGTTCATAATAAATTTCTAGGTCCAAAAAGATATGAATAAGGCTATGATAACTTTGTATGGTGTACAGTATACAATGATTTTATTATTATTAATGAAGTTGCTATTAAAATAGTACTAATATCTTATTATTTAGATTCAATAAGGTGAATTTTGGAATGCTCTTTCTTTAATTTTGTATTAAAAAATTAGTATGTGTATATTATATGTCTATAGCCCTGTGCCAACTTGATTATGACGTTCAAAAGGGACTCCCTTTTTCTTTTCTAAACAATTGTTCTTAGAAATTCTGAATTACCAATAATAAGTTTGTTCATCTTTCGGCTGCCAATTGTAATTGGCATTTTGGTATAGTTTGGCATAAGCCCCCTTGTAAACCCAAAAAAGTTATAAAAAATAAAATAAAATTTCCACTAAATCAAATACCAAAATCGCATGGCCACTATTGAGTAACTTCATTTATTTTTTTATTTGCTAAATGATGACCAAAAGTATAGTATTAAAATAAAAAATATATATGTATATAGTTACAATCATATTCGTGAAGGCTGACACAGGAGGGCACTAGTTATAAATAATACTGCCTGAAAACTTTATTAGTACTTATAACCAATAATCCTATGCCGTGTATGAAGGTGTAAAGGCATAAGCATAACCACCTTGTTGACCTTCAAAGAATGCGGATGGGACTCTTATTCTAGGTTTCAATCATTGACCGGTACTTTCAAGTACGAATTCTAAAAAATTATGTGATAATATGACTAAATTACTGATCTTAAATCTGTAGATTTAAGTTTCCGTTTGGTTGAGACAAAATAGGGAGAATGAAAAATTTTGGATTTTTTTGGTTAACAAGAAAAGATAAGAGGAAACGTAATTTCTTCATAAATTGGGAACAAAATCTGGACGAAAAGTCACCCTTGCACGTGACTTTTATGAATTTTTTCTATTTGCCAACTATTATTTTTGTCATATTCTAACTCTCTTTGATTAAATTCATACGAATTATATTTTTCATCATCTTACTTTTCTTTTAAACTAAACAAAGAAAATTTATATTTATTCTTGATCCTTTTATTTTCCATCCTTCCAATTAAGCTTCATAATTTTTTATTTTTATTTTATAGAATCATTAAGATTGTATGTACTAACAAATAGTATATGATTTTGTTTTATTTAAATGGAAAGAAAATATTGAAAGGATATATTACATTTGGGAAAATTATTATGTACTTCCGGAGTACCATAAATACGTATTTTCTCATCTCACATGAATGGTGGGTCGCACTAATTAAATTCATTGTGGGACCCACCATTTATATAAGATGGGGGAGTACACATTTATGGTACTCCGGAAGTACCTAATAATTTTCCTTACATTTGTATATATTTTCCACAAGTTATTTTACAATTATATAAACCATGATTAATTGAGTAAAAGGAAACTAAAGCAACCCTAATCGATGAGGATTGGCTTATAAAAGCCTTATGAGTCAAGTAAAATAGAATAGTTTTGAAAACATAACCTAATTTGTTTATAATGTTGGATTTATATAGGAAATTGATAGCGGCATATGGTGAAGAAACGGTAAAGCTATGTGAAAAGTTGATGAAGGTATTATCGATAAATCTTGGATTGGGGCAGGATCATCTTCAGAATGCTTTTGGAGGTACTAAGGACATTGGTGCATGCTTGAGGGTGAACTTTTACCCTAGGTGTCCACAACCAGACCTTACTCTTGGTCTATCACCACACTCTGATCCTGGTGGCATGACCCTTCTCCTGCCTGATGAGAATGTGTCTGGACTCCAAGTCCGTAAAGGCAATGAATGGGTCACTGTTAAGCCTGTTCCAAATGCCTTTATTGTCAACGTAGGGGATCAAATTCAGGTCTATCTCTCTCTCTCTCTCCCCTCTTCTCTACTTTTATTATTATTGTTATTATTCATAACAAAATATTCCATTTTTGTTGTTCACTAATCTATTTTGGGGTTTATTGTCTGCTTTGAAAAATCAATAAAGAAATTTAGTAGAACTTCTTAGCTTAATATTTTCTATATTGGAAGTAAAAATTCAATTTATAGTAAATTTATTTATTTATTTTCGTTTTTGAGAAGGTATATTAAATTTATTTGAGTTTAAAAACTAAGAAAGATGATAATAGAATCTGATTTTTTTTTTTTTTTTGAGAGAATGAATCTGATTTTTCTTAATAGACCATTAAGTGATATTTTTTAAACCACAGAATAATTTCCCAAACAATAGTCATCTTAGATCTTATATCCATTATTTCTCTAACAATGTATTAGCTGCGCATTTGCATAAGATCCATACATTATGGAAGGGATGATGCATATATTGAATGCATATATGCATAAACTACTCTTTGTCTAAAAAAATAAAAAATAAAAACTACTCTTTTTCATCTAGTTCAAGCCACCAAGAGCTGGTCCTCCTTTAACTTTTTTAATTTATTTATTTATGGGTGGTCACTTATTGGTCCCTTATAAATTATAACTTTGTTTGTAAAGAAGTTGGATTTTTTTATGGAAAATCAAAATAGGACAATGCAAATCAATATTGTTACTTGAAGGTTCTATTTGATATCTATTTAGGTACTGAGCAATGCAATTTACAAGAGCGTGGAACATCGGGTGATTGTGAATGCAGTGAAAGATCGTGTTTCACTTGCCTTATTTTATAACCCAAAGAGTGATTTACTCATTCAACCAATCAAGGAGCTTGTGACCAAGGACCGTCCGGCACTTTATCAGCCAATGACATATGATGAATACAGACTTTACATTAGGACAAAGGGTCCGTGTGGCAAGGCTCAAGTTGAATCCTTAAAACACCGATGATTTTAATGTCTATGTATATGTAATGCCTAATAAAACTTGGTGGATATATGTCACTTCTGCATTATCATTTTCTTCCACCTTTTATATCAGCAACCTGTCGTTCGTTAAAGACTTGAATTGCTTTGGACAAGTAATAGACAAGAGGCTTTATCATCTTGAAGTACGTAGTTTGTCTGTGTTAATTCAGGAAAGAAACGAAGTGAATCATGTGATTATATTGCTATAAATGTCATACCGCGTCTTCTTCTTCCCTCTAAGTCTTTTGAAGTAACACCAAAACGAATGTTAGTACTTAGCATTCAAGAATGCAACCTTTAAAAGTTGAGCGAGAACTTGGTCTTATTGCCTGAGTTAATCTACGGAGTAAAATTAAGGACACGGTTTGTGCTCAATGCATTCAAATACTGAAAAGTTAGGATATAGACATGCAATTAAATTTGGTCACGAGATCACATCCCATGTGCCCAGTACAATTGATGTATCTGGACACAATCCCAACCTTAAAATTAAAGTAAATATTATTGAATTTTGTGATGCAACTCTTTTCTAGTTGCATGAGAACTCGAAAATATTCAAAAGATGCCATTGACTTAATTATATGATCGAACTTATTTCAGCTTGCATGAAAACTTCGTGCGTTGCTTGATTCAACTTTGGACTCAAAACCAATCATATATCATGTACAAAATTTGACCAAACTTTCTTCATTGTTGCAATAATGAAATCTCTCTCTCTCTCTCTCTCTCTCTCTCTCTCTCTCCATTTGTAAGAGCCTGCGACATTTTCACATGAGAGACCTTAAATGTCACGTGCGTCTTGCACACTAATTCTACAAAGCTCCACAGACTGGGCCAAACGTGATGCATGAACACTGTCCACAGAATGAAAGGATTTAGTGAAAACAAAATTAGGAATTTATGCTTTTATATATGTACCATTTTCAAATTAGATTCAATTGATCATATCACTGACTTTTTGGTAATGTGGGGACATTTACAAAGTAATAAAGATTGGCACGGCTTGAAAATAAAAGCCACGTCAAAAGGGGCTTGGCTTTCTATAATAATTTTAACATAGATAATTAAGGGATGCAAATAATTGACGTGTTAGTCTTTGTTCTAAGTGAAAACAAATAAGAAGGAGTGTTAGTCTTTATATATCTTATCTTGATGGGATATAAAAAGAAGAAGACGTTTCTCAAAAGAAAAATGAAAAAGAAAAAAGAAGACAATCCAAATTGGCTTTCCCATTTCTTACTAGGCCTGACTACAAACTCGCAAATTCGGTAATGTATAATATTGGTAATTAGTTCGAGGAAGTAATCAATATATAGCATGCTCGAGTCTTGTATTTGCTAAAGTATTACGCAATTTGTTATACATTCTTCTTACGTAAAGTTGCGTCTTACATGTGTATCAAACTAAAATTTATAGAATACTAAAATTTACGTTTATGAGAAAGAGATGTAGAATACTAAATTTATAGAATAATTTTGGGTCTACATTTTCAAAATAGTTCGAACTAAAATTTTTGTTCTTGTATACTTAGCAAAGTTTCAATTTTTTTCCCTATAAACAGCCAAAAAAGAATCAAGACTTCATTTGATCTGGTCTAGTACCCAATCTGCATCGATCTCCATTGGAAGAACCTCAACCAATCCTTCAAGTCCTTTTATGTCATTAGTAGGAATTTGAACCAAGCAAAATTTATCTCTAAACCAGATTAAGGAAAAATTGTTCAAACTTTTCATATATCTATATTTTGAGTGTGAATTTGTAAAATCTAACCGTTGAATTTTTTATTCTTTATGTTATTAACATGCATATCAAATTTAATTCAAATTGGATGTTATTTTATTATTCGATCAATGAATTTATTTTTTTTATACACGATTTCAAATTACAAAAAACTTGAAATTAATTTTAAAATTTATTTAATGACATAGCAATTGATTTTTAATCCTTTTAAAATTTTGCAAGCATGAAGGATATAATAAGAATATGTAATCCAACAATTAGATTTTCAAAATTCACACTTAATTAATAATGATATATAAAGATTTTGAAGGATTTTGTCCAAATTAGTTCGGAAAAAGAATACTTTGCTTACAACTCATCCAATTTTACCCACAAATGCAGTGTCGATTGCATGATGAAAGCTTAGGTTGATATCCAAATTATTACTATGTATATATAGCAATAATTTGGTGAAACTTAGAGGGATAAATGGTACTTAATTAATTCTATTCTCTTTTCTGAAAGGCAAAGTGTAATTTGGCCTTCAAATGTTTGTTTTATTTTCACATTTTTAATAAGTACTTTAATTTAGATGAAAAGTCAATTCATGAATATCAACTTTTGATGTGCATAATAACTACGTCGAAGAAATTGTTCTATTCTAAATTGTGGACCTCATCGTTGAACCTTTAATTTTTTTTTTTAGTCCATCTCACCAGGGAAATTAAGAAATTGTTCTCCACGGTGGGATCCACAGAAGGTAGTGAGAGGCTTAACACAAAGATTTTCGAGTAGTCAAAAAAATCAAAATAGCTGTGCTTTCATGGAGTTAAAGTGAGCTCTGGGCAAGTCGAATTTTTGTAGGATCATTGAGTATATTTGGGCCACAGTAAAAGGCTTGGTGCAGAATATTCCAAGTTTGTCTTGTGGCTGGTGACTTTTTCCGTGGTTCTTTGAATGTGACACTGGATGTAACACAAACACAACATGTAATATGTATGTAATGTTTACATAGATAATTAGGAAAAAAAATGCCAAATGCTCTTTTTGGGCAAACTAAGCAGCGTTTTACCCTATTTTTCAAACTAATTAGGGAAATGTCTCTCTTTTGAAAATCGATTTTCTTAAAATCGAGTTAGGCCCTATAGCGACGTTTTTAAAGAGCCTATAGTGACGTTTTCAGGACCTATAGTGGCGTTTTGTAACTCGATTTATATGAAATCGAGTTATAGGTAAAAAAAAAAAAAAAAAAAATTGCCTATAACTCGATTTCATGGAAGTCGAGTTATAAAACATCACTATAGGTCCTAAAAAAGTCACTATAGGTCCTTAAAAACGCTGCTATAGGGCTCCATAATTTTTTTTTTTATAACTCGATTTTGAGAAAATCGAGTTTCAAAAGAGGGGCATTTCCCTAATTAGTTTGAAAAATAGGACAAAACGCTGCTTAGTTTTCCCAAAAAGGGTATTTACCAATTTTGTCCTAGATAATTAAGGGATGTAAATAATTGAAGCTTTATGGTCCGTTTGGATTGAAGTGAGGGAGGAGGAATGGAATAGAGTAGAGTAGATTTAGTACATAATTAACTTATTTTTAGCTAACACTATTTTACTCTCTTCTACTCTTCCTCCTTTTTCCCTCCATCCAAACAAGCCATTAGTCTTTGTTCTATCTAAAATCAAATGAGGAAGGAGTGTTAGTCTTTATATATCTTATCTTGATGGGATATAAAAACAAGAAGACAATCCAAATTGGCTTTCCCATTTCTTACTAGGCCTGACTACAAACTCGCAAATTCGGTAATGTATAATATATTAATATTGGTAATTAGTTCAAGGAAAACTAATCAATATATAACATGCTCGAGTCTTGTATTTGCTAAACTATTACGCAATTTGTTATACATTCTTCTTACATAAAGTTGGGTCTTACATGTTTATCATGTATATAAATTTTACATTTATGAGAAAGAGATGTATAATAAATTTATAGAATAATTTTTGGTCTAAATTTTCAAAATAGTTCAAACTACAATTTTTGTTCTGGTATATTTAGCAAAGTTTCAATTTTTTCCCTATAAACAGCCAAAAAAGAATCAAGACTTCATTTGATCTGCTCTCTCACCCAATCTGCATCGATCTCCATTGGCAGAAGCCTCAACCAATCCTTCAAGCCCTTTTACATCATTAGTAGGAATTCGAACTGAACAAAGTTTCTCTTCAAACTAGATTGAAGAAAACTATTCAAACTTTTCATGTATCTATTTTTTGGGTACGAATTTATAAAATCTAATCGTTAAATTTTATGTGTCTTAATTATGTTCTTAACAGGTATATCAAATTTCATTCAAATTGGATGTTATTTTATTATTCGATCAATAAATTTATTTTGTACAGACAATTTTATATTATAAAAACTTGAAATTTTAACATTTATTTAATTACATAGCAAATAATTATCTTTGATCTTCTTAAAATTTTACAAGCATGAAGGATATAATAAGAATTTCCCATTCAACAATTAGATTTTTAAAATTCATACTTAATATAATAATATATAAAGAGTTTGAATGGTTTCTCTTCTAGCTAGTTTGGAGAGAAGCTTTATTTTTAATATTTAAATCCCTACAATGACCTCCCGTGCTATCGAATACTTTGCTTACAACTCATCCAATTTTACCCACAAATGCAGTGTCGATTGCACGATGAAAGCTTAGGTTGATTTCCAAATTATTTCTATGTATATATACTTTAAGGGGAAAATGGTAATTAACTTATCCTATCCTCTTTTCTGAAAGGCAAAGTGTAATTTGGCCTTCAAAATGTTTGTTTTATTTTCACGTTTTTAATAAGTACATTAGTTTAGATGAAAAGTCGATTCATGAATATCAACTTTTGACGTGCAAAATAACTACGTCGAAGAACCTTCCTCTATTGTTCTATTCCAAATTGTGGATATCATCGTTGAATCTTTGATTTTTTTAGCCCATCTCACCAGGGAAATTAAGAAATTGTTCTCCACGGTGGGATCCACAGAAATTAGTGAGAAACTTAACACATAAAGATTTTCGAGTAGTCAAAAAAATTGAAAATAGCTGTGCTTTCATGGAGTTAAAGTGAGCTCTGGGCAACTCCAATTTTTGTAGGATCATTGACTATATTTGGGCCACAGTAAAAGGCTTGCTGCAGAATCTTCCAAGTTTGTCCTGTGGCTGGTGACTTTTCCGGTGGTTCTTTGAATGTGACACTGAATGTGACACAAACATGACACGTGATATGTATATAACGAATTAAATGTTGGATAGATCCAAATTCTTTCTCACATTTTTTGAATTTTTAATTCTCGCACATGTACAGAAACTAGTATTATTTTGGAGTACAACTAGTCAAGAGGTGGCTGATGATGTTTTATTTTTTGTGTTAACCACCTACATTGACCTTGGAACCAATTGCAACAAGTTTTTTGTATGTTCTTTTATTTTTATAAGGATAGAAAATAGAAAGACTTCCATCCTTGTGATCTCTATCATGTAATGAATACTATAAATTGAAATTATATCATATTTATTATAAAAAAAAATCTTACAAATCTCACATTTATAGTGTGTTGAATTAAGAGAAATATGTAGATTATAAGGTCATTAATTTAATATTTTAAAAATGGCTGGTGACTTTTCCAGTGGTTCTTTAAATGTGACACTGGATGTGACACAAACATGACACTTGATATGTATATAACGAATTAAATGTTAGATAGGGTCCAAATTTTTTCTCACATTTTTTCAACTTTTAATTCTCGCACATGTACAAAAACTAGTATTATTTTGGAGTACAACTAGTCAAGAGGTGGCTGATGATGTTTTATTTTTTGTGTTAACCACCTACATTGACCTTGGAACCAATTGCAACAAGTTTTTTGTATGTTCTTTTATTTTTATAAGGATAGAAAATAGAAAGACTTCCATCCTTGTGATCTCTATCATGTAATGAATACTATAAATTGAAATTATATCATATTTATTATAAAAAAAAATCTTACAAATCTCACATTTATAGTGTGTTGAATTAAGAGAAATATGTAGATTATAAGGTCATTAATTTAATATTTTAAAAATGGATTAGATCAAATTGTAAGGGATTTGAACGGGATCTTTGTCTCTTAAGTCTTAACGGTGACTATAGCTAGTAAAGTTAAAAGTATTCTAGGCAATGTTGTGAATGTTAACAATTTAATAATTTAATGCGAAGGAAACAATTGGCATTAAACATGGATTTGATTTAATTTCTTTTCTCTCTCCCCCCATTTTCTTTCTTTCTCTCTTTCACACTTTTCACCTTTGGCTTTTTTGTGATAAGATCATAAGAATAATATTTTCTTGAAAGAAAAGCAGCCAGCCAGCCAAATTAACAACAATACAGCATGGGCTGCCCTATAAAATATTATTAATTACAATTTCTTTTTATCCAATGTGGTCACACTCAATCCCTATAGTCTCCCAAGAATCTTTTTAAATGCAGTTCTAGTTGTGGAAAAGGGAGTGTACTCACTGGTAGTGTATTCCTGGTCCCAAAAATAAAATCATGATTCTAGTAGCTAACAGTAGACTCGGTAACTAAAACTTTTGTTATTCAACTGACACTTCTTACCTTTTATATATTTCCAACAAAGATGTTTAGAAATCGAAACTTTAAATTCCTTTTAACCTATTATAAATTTAGGGTTTGACTTACTTTTAGTACTTTTTAAAAATGAACATCCTTTTGTTTTAATGAGTCATTGTCACTTTACCCACTAAAATGGAATGGAATAAGATGGTTATAAGGGAATGGAAAGGAATGGAATAGAATGGAATGTATTTAAGTAAGGAAAAAGAATGAAAAATAATGGAATGAAATGTAATTAAGTAACCTTGATTGGATGTTTTAAAATAAAGGAATGGAAAAGAATGAAAATGAATGAAATGTAAGTAATCCTGTTTGGGAGCAACATGGAGAGAATGGAATGAAATCATTTTATGACAATATTATTATTAGACCCCTATTTTAAAATAAAGGGTTGAATATATAGGGATATTTTGGGAGTTTTAGTAAAAAAATCATTAAATCTAATTCCATTCTCTTCCATTCCTCTCAATTTCAGGGAGAATGAAAATTTGAGGTTTTAAGGGAATAGAGAGGAATGAGTGTTCTCTCCTATCCATTCCATTCCCTACCACTTAAACTCCCAAACAAGAGAATGGAAGAATATTCTAAAATTATTCTTTTTATTTCTTTCCATTCCATTCCATTCCATTCCCTTCTCTCAAGCGGAGCCTAAATAAATAAAAAGTAAGAATTGAAACTCACTATCACTTGTCATTGTATATTTAAAACGAAATGACATATCCAATGAAAAAAATACTAGAGGTAAGCTAAACCCATCAATTTATAACTACAACTTCAAAAAAAGAAAAATACCGTATTTGAGCCAAAAATAATAATAAAACCTCTATCTCTTATGGCAACCACCGCTATAAAAGTTTATTGGGACTTGGTTTATTTGGCCAGAGGTCAAAGCTTGCTTACATGCAAATGCAATGACAAGATCGAGTTGGGAAACCTGCAAGCAGTAATGTTTGAAGGAGAATGCAAGAATGTATGTCATCTTTAACCCAGACTTTTCCTCCTATTGGAGGATTCAATCAGTCATCCAAGATATCAATAATATCATTGATGTCAATGTCATCCTAAACCCAGACTCTTTTTCCCATTGGTAAATTCAATCAATCATCCAAGATATCAATTTGCTCTAATCAGTGGACGAAGGGTGCTGCTCAGTATGTTTGAAGCGGGGTCACCACGTTGATGTGGTCTTGGGCTAGACCTACTTGGGCCGAATCTTGACACCCAAGGACTTGTTCAAAGGCCCATTGGGCTTTGACTTTAAGGGTTTTCCCCCTTTTAAAGGGCCCATTCCCATCTCATTTATTCCCAACTGGGTTTTGTTTTAGGATTGAGATGGGTTGGTCCCCATGCTTGTAAAATTTGGGCTTGTATCAATTCAAATCTTAATAATTTTTTTATATATAAAAGTAGACCATTATACAACAGTTCGTATAGATGTAGACTTTTTCGTTTTTAATATGTCAAGCATTTATCTTCAGTGAACCTTGTTTTTGGGTGAAGGGAAAAACTATTAACAACAAAGAGGCAAGGGTACTTGGTTTTTATATGTCAACGATTCTCATAAAATGTTTTTTAAAATAGTTGATTAATGGTTACCTTAAGAGTACTCGTTAACTAGACCTCATTTATATACACGAAGCAGCTCCATGAACCATACTCTTAGAACATGTGAGTCTTATTATATTTTTATATATATATATATATATATATTTTTTTTTTTTTTTAACTTTTTGAGGGTGGGATTGGTTGTTTGAGTAATAAACAATAAACGTGAAAGCTATTTCAAATCATTTTGCCCCAGGCCCATATAATGAACATGTTAGGAGTTCCAATCTCCCACATAAAAGAAGTGCATACATGGGGCCATGTTTGGACAGAGCGAGCCCATTGCAACGCAAGCCAGGATTGTCATGTACTGTGGGCTCGCCCAAAATTGATTGACATGGAGATGAAGACTATAAATTGATGATCCGTGCACTGATGCACATGTGACATGCATGAGGACAAGATTTGGTATTTCAGCTTTGATTAGGTTATTATAGTGTATGCATGCTACACACAGTACAAGATCTACAAATGCTTGCATGAATTATTATGGAAAATCCAACACATTAAATGATGCTAGTATATAGGAGCATATGCAAGTCCTACAAATTTTCACTTGAATTTTCTCTTTTGAATATTGATTTGGCACTGATGGATCGATTTTCGCACTTGATATATCATTCTAATGGTTAGGAGTTATGATTTTTTTTTTTTTAAATTAAACTTTTCTTCATCTAATGGCCAAAATCATGTTTTTACCCTTAAATTCTAAAATTATCTTTGTACCTTTAAATTTTAATGTTAGTATAAATGACAGTTGAAAAATAGGGTACTACATATATAAAGAATTAAGAGCAAATATCGTGTTAATAAAAACAATCATATCATGTCTTTAAGCCTACTTCAATTCTCTGTTCTTCTACGATTTTTTCCTAATTTCTCAACAAGAAGCTAGAAATGGGCCAACTATATATATAATGTTTGCATAAATGGTAAATGGTAATATTACAAACACAAACTATTTTACAATATTTTTACAAATTACTGATATGGTTTTAGTATTTTTCAAAAAATTATTATAAGTAAAAATGTGATGTTAGTGATGAACCCATATTAGAATACTAGTAAGAATTTGTCACATTAGCAATTTATGAAAATATTGTAAAATAGTTTGGCTAGAAAAATGTTAGTGATATACTCCCATTTATATTGCATCTTTCAGACACTATTTAATAGTATTTATCCCTCAGTCAAAATTAACTACCAAAAACTGAAAAAAGCCTACAATAATAGATTAGCGAGTAAACTTCGATGGAAACTCTGTTCCTAACTTGAAGCATTAACGGGTTTGTCTAGTTGCTATAGCCCCAAAGAACTATCAAAATTGATTATCTTAACCTTGAAATGATTGTGGGCAGAATTAAAAGTTTCACATTACCAATTCTTGTGTCATTTTCTTTCCTTGCATGGGTCATCTTTCTTGATTTGCTTTCCCACTTAACGGAGCTAATCTCTAAAATATGTATTTTTTGACAATTCGATAATAACTAACTTCCGATTTGGGTGAGTTTGGTTCAGCTTTTTGAAGTTGAGCTTTTTGAAAAAGTTGAGTTTTCCAAAAGTGCATAATGAAAAAGTGATTTTTCAAAAAACTGAGTGTTTGGTAAAAGTTGTTAAAATGTATTTTTTTTAAAAACTGAGTGTTTGGCTAGCACTTATAAAAGTTGCAGTTTGAAGGATAAATTACTAAAAAGGATAATGTATATATAAGGGAGTTTATTTCATACTTAAATCAACTACTTGTGATAAATTGATATTGATTTTAATTTGAACATATTATTACAATTATTTTTTTCTCACCAATATTAGCTAATAATAACCTACCACTTAAAATTTATTATGAAAGTATTGTGAAAATATTGTAATAAAAATTGATACTAATTTGAATTTGAATGTACTATTAAAATTTTTTTTCTCTTTCTAAAAGATTTTTTTTTTCTCACCAATGTTAGCTAATAATAACCTACCACTTAAGATTTATTGTGAAAGTATTGTGAAAATATTATGATAAAAATTAATACTGATTTTAATTTGAACGTACTATTAAAATTATTTTTTCTCTTTCTAAAAAAATTATTTTTTCTCACAAATATTAGTTAATAATAACCTACCACTTAAAATTTATTGTAAAAATATTGTGATAACATTTCCTTCATTTTTCCTTTTTTTTTTCCCTCTTTTTTTCTCCTCCACTCACTTACCGCATTTCTTTTTTTTTTCCTCTTTTTTTCTTCTCCACACACGTACCCTTGCTCTTTTCTTTTTTTTTTCCTTCTTTCCTCTCATTTTCCATACCACTTCTTCCTCCAAGCTCCAGAACATTCCACACTTCCACTGAGCTCTTCTTCTTCCTCTTTCTTTTTTCTTTTTTCTTTTTCTTTTTTTTTTCCCTTCTTTCTCCGTTCTCCCTACCACTTCCTCTAGAAGCCCTAGCTCTGATCATCTTCATCGCAGCTCTCCAATGCCCAACGGGGACTCTGCCTGCGCCCACTGCCACAACCCCGCCACCAAAAATTGCTCCGGCTGCAAGGCCGTTCGCTACTGGTAACTCTAAAGATGATCACTTTGGCTTGCTTGTTTGTGATTCCTTTTTTTTTTTTTTTTTTTTAATCTGGGGTCTCTTGTTTTTCAATTAAAGTGACTGTTTTTGATGTTTTGTTGTGACAAGTTTTTGTTTTTATAGGTAATTTTGGATTGATGCATTATAATTGGATAGAATTCAGTATAATTGGTATTCTAAAATAGTTTTAAGTCTAGCGTAATTTTAAGAGTTTGGGTAATTTGGTAATTGAACTCACCCCCAACAGATATATATCAAACGCCCACACCAACTTAAATGGACCGAAGTTGTTCCAAAACTCAAACGACCGTTTCTTCACAAATATAAGACGCAACTTTTTAGAAAAAGTTGCGTGTTATACTCACCAAACACTATTTTTGGGCTGGCTTTTTTGAAAAGCCAACTTTTGGGCTTCAAAAGTTGAAACAAACGGGTATTGACTACTACTTTCAATTCTTTCCACAGAAATTTTCAATTAACTTATCAAAGTCACAGTACTGGACTCATTTTTTTTTTTTTATAACAGAATTGACAATCAAGCCATTGTTAAAATGGCCGTTTAAACCAAAAATCTTATCTACGTGATGTTCACTCTTGTGATAAACAAAAGAAAAATCCATGCTATTATGTCATTATCTATAGGTGGGGCTAAAGTTTTGCATTTCCACAGAAAGCTAATCCTGTTATCTCCAATTGAATTTTTTGTATTCCACAGAAAGCACACGTTGTTAACAGATTCTATCCCTCGCTTCAAACTTGCAACCCCAACAGAATGACACACTCGTCTTAGTTACGAGTGGGTTTCGTTAATATTCTTTCATGGGATTCTTCTGATGTCCATGAGCTCATGTTTGAAATCTAAAACAGTTCCTGCGATAACATTTGTATTCATTCACAGCGATAACATTTGTATTCATTTACTTTGTGATAAGAGATCTCTTTTGTATTCATTCAAATTTTTTTTTTAGTTTTTTTGTTTTGATTTCTAATCTTCTGAATAGAAGCTTAACTTCTTCCCTTCAAGTTCTTTTCACTACTTCCAAAGATCCATCAAGCGAGTTGGCACTCATAGATGATTTTCCGGCCACCATTTTTAAGTAAGTTTGGCGTTTTAAGTTATTTCTTCTAACCAATATGTAACATTTTTCTCCTTTTACTGCGTTGCCAGAGCTGAATGGGTTCTAACATCCAATTGAACTAAATGAGCTCGGTTAAACCTCGGTCAAATCTAGTTCAAATCTCAACAACTATTTGGGTATATGATGACATTAGTGAATTTGTCCCCAGTAATAATTTTATTTCTTTTTTCTTTTTTTGGGAAACCAGAACCTTCATTGAATCATCGCAGAAACCGCAACAGTTAATACAAGCTATACATTGATGAGTGGTTACACATTGAGCTAGATGTAAGCCTGTAAAAAAACATCTTGGTCGGTACATTCAATGTGGAAAAAGGCAAAAAAAAAAAGCAAAGTGACAAACATAGTGGAAAAATAAAAAGTCTTGGAGAGTTTTAAACACGGTGGAAAATTTATCATGGTCCAAAGTTGATCGAATATGGAAAAGAAAAAGTGGCAAACAGGGCAGAAAATATCTCGCGAAGTGTCTAAATCGGTGGAAAATGATCTGGTCCAAAATATTTGATTTGAAGAAAGAGGTATTTGCATGTGAGACTGTAGCATTTATCAAGAAATACTTAGCTATTGCTGCCTATTTCTTGAACCCCGCCTCTCACAAATCACAATTCCTATTGAACTAGAATATCTTTTTTTGTCAATGGCATGATTGATTTAAGAGTCTTTTTTGACAAATCACAATTCCAATGAAGACTCGTTTCAGTTCAGTCAAAAGAGAAAAATTAAGAAATGAAAACTAGCTGGACAACAACATCTGAATTCTACGTTCATAGAAACTTTCAATTACTTATCAAAGTCACAGTATTATTGGACACGTTTTAGAAGAATTGACAATCAGGTCATTGTGAAAATGGCCGTTTCATATGCCCCAAAATGTTTTACAAATTTTCACTTCAATTTTGTCTTTTGAAACTTGATTTTCACATGTAACAAGTCCTCTGTATTTCTTAGTTATTAAATTATATAAAGTTATATTATATTTATACCATGTACACATTCACACAATTCACAATTTACACAAATAACATTAAATAATAAAAAAATAATAATAATGCACACAATTAGTATCAAACACACACACACTCTCTCATATATATAAATATATATATATATATATATATATAATATAATATAATATAAATTTATAATAAAAAGAGACATTCAGAACTCACAAACACCCACATTTTACTCTTAGAGTCGGAGATACATAGAAAGTCAGATAGAGAACATGGATGAGATGAGATTCATGAAAGAAAGGGAGAGTGATTTGTGTTGTTAATTAGTTTTGGGATGAGCTGATCTATGTTGCTTGATTTTGGGCATTGATTTGTGATCATGGTGTGCAAGATTTAAGCCAAGTTGTGCAAAAATAATTTTAAGGATAATTAAATTAATAAAAAAAATTTATATATATAAATATTTAATTTTTTTCAAGCCAGGGAGTTCATTTGAACCCCTGAATTACAAGTGCAGCCACCCGAGTCATCCATAATATATAACTATCTTTTGATTTAATCCCTTGATCTCTCACGCCCGTTGCACTCGCATAGACTTATACCTTTGCGTCTCGAGTCAGCCCATCGCAATGCAAGCCAGGATCATCAGGTCCTTTGGGCTCGCACAAATTTGATTGACATGGAGATGGAGGTTACAAATTGATGAACCCATGCACTTGAGGACAAGATTTGGTATTTCAGCTAAATCTGGTTATTAGGCATGGTGCAGGCATGCATGCGATTTATTGAGATAGTTACTACTTACTTAATCTTATCTGTTGTAATTTAGTTCTGTTGGAAGCCATAAGGAGTAGCCCTTATACCAAATTTAAACACAGTTTGAATGAATTATCACTCACACTAATATGTTGGATGTTGTTTGTATTAGATTTATAGTGAAATATAAAACAGATAAAGATGACAATAATTCAATATTGCCGACAGAATTAAATTTGGTTTGTGAGATGGCAAGTAATGACAAGTTTTCCTAATTTTCAATTCATTTTTTGTTGCCTATTAAAACTTTGACCACCAACGAGTAAAAGAAAATTCCACATAAATATCATATATATCTATATTTATATAATATCTGAAAGCTTAAGCATAATATTTATTATTGCTACGCTCTTGTTGAGTCATATTAGCGTAGAATTTCGGTCTACTTTGGTATATTTAGTTCCGATTTGCAGTTCAATTCGGTCCAATTCAGTCCACTTCGGTCTATCTGGTCTATTTTGGTCTACTTTGCTCTAATTTGGTCCTTACCGTCCACTTTGGTCTACCTCTGTCCATTCAATGCACTCTGGTCTAGTTTAGTCTACTTTGGTCGATTGTTTTGGTCCATTTCAATCCATTTTGGTTATAATATCTGTATTCATTTACCTTTTTTTTGAGAAAGTGTATTCATTTACCTTGAGAGAATAGATCGCTTTTGTATTCATTTATAACATTTTTTGGATTTCTAATCTTTTAGATAGTGAAGAAATGTTATTTAATTATAGTGCATATATATTATCACATTAATAAAAAAAAAATTTGGCACATTGCGTTGATTAGCGACTAGTATTGCATAAAATGAGAGTGAGTCTCATTGTTTTGTTTAATTATTATTGTTATTATTATTATTTTTTAGGTGGAGGTTGGTTGTTTGTTATTTAATTATGGTGCATGCAGAGCTGCAAATGCTTGCATTAATTATTATGGAAAAGTTTCTCAAAAAAAAAAAAAAAAAAAATGGAAAAGCCAGCCAATAAGTAATGGTAGATAGGAGCATCAACAAGTTTTGCAAATTTTCTCCTCCATTTTGTCCATTGAAACTTGATTTGGCTTATTTCATGGTCAGATAATTTGATTTTTGCACTCAATATATCACTTTAATAGTTAGGAATTATGATTTTGTTTGCAATTAAATTTTTGTTCTTAAAAAAATCAATAATGTTTTTAACCTTATATTTAAAATTATCCATTAACCCTTAATTTTTGGTTAAAGGACTCTTGAAAAATAGTGTGTTACATATATAGAAGTTTATAAGATTTTCAAAGTTTGCTACTTGTAAAATCCTGACTTAGCTATATTCAGTCGTTATTTATCTGTAATCCTTTAACAAAATCAATCAAAGTAAAAGCAGATATTGTGTTAATAAAAACGATCATATCGTGGCTCTAAGCCAACTTCTTTTTTTGAGAATGACTCTAAGCCAACTTCAGTTCTCTGTTTTTCAATGATATTTTCCTAATTTCCCAAAAAGCAAGTTGCTATTAGGCGAACTATATATAATATTTGTACAAATTGCAGATGATATGCTACCAGTTATAATACATATTTCATACATTATTTCTCCCTCGGTCCTATCTTGAATCAATAACTCACTGATCTAGTTGCCATCGGAGTCGCAAAGAACCTATTTTCCTAATTTGTTACTCTTAACCTTAATATAATTGTCGGCAGAATTAAATGTTTTACAGAACCTAATGTCGTGTCATTTTCCTTTGATTTGTCTTTTCTTGATTTGCTTTCTCCCTTAAAAGAGCTGTCTCTACTTTTCTAGAGCATTGGAAAATGACTATCGTCCGGTTTAATTGATCTGTATCTACGGCCTCAAGACTCCCATAGAGTTACCAATCCTTTGTCATGATCATCAAATTTAGTTTTTGAGAATCGACTATCTTGTATTAAATTAAACTTAATTGTTAATTGCTGAAGTCAAAGGAAAAAAAATGTTGGGTTGAAATTGATTCGGGTTAAATCAATTAATCACCCAGTTGATTAATTAGTCTAATTTATCCAATGGTCTAGTTAATTATATGATACTATTATAGACACAACTACATCGCAAAAACTAAGTTTTATATCATGGAAGTTGGAAAGTAAATTTCAAGTACATGGCAATATAGTGATGTTGGGAAAAACCCAAAAAATAAAATAAAATAATAATAATAATAATAACCCAATGAGTGGTTTGAAGGTCACCACAGTAGAACTTTTTTTTTTTTGAGAAGTTAAGTAATGACAAGTTTTGCAAATTTTTAATTCAATTTTTGTTGCCTATTAAAGCTCTGACCACTAATTGGAAAAAGAAAATTTGATAGAAATATCATCTATATATATATATATATATATTAGAATTGAATATTCATATTTATATAATATCTAAAAGTTGAAGCCTAGTATTTATTGTTGCTATACTCTTATTGAGCCACATCAGCTTAACATTTCCGTCTAGTTTGGTCTATCAGGTTTGCTGGACAAAATTGGGAAATGCCCCGTTTGAGCAAAAAAAGCAGCATTATGCCCTTTTTTCCAGACTAAATAGGGAAATGTCCCTCTTTTGTAACTCGATTTTCTCAAAATCGAGTTATAAAAAAAAAAAAATTCTGGAGCCGTATAGCGGCGTTTTTAAGGACCTATAGTGACATTTTCAAAACCTATAGTGACGTTTTGTAACTCGACTTCCATAAAATTGAGTTATAGGCAATTTTTTTAATTTTTTTTTACTTATAACCCGATTTCATTTAAATCGAGTTAAAAAACGCCACTATAGGTCCTAAAAACATCACTATAGGCTCCTAAAAAACGCCGCTATAGGGCCTAAATCGATTTTGAGAAACTTGATTTTCAAAAGAGGGGCATTTTCCTATTTAGTTTGAAAAAAAGAGCATAATGCTGCTTTTTTTGCTCAAACAGGGCATTTTTCAATTTTGTCCCAGGTTTGCTTCGACCACTTTTTGTCCATTTGGTGATAACAGTTGTATTCATTTACTTTGTGACAAGGGATCTCTTTTGTATTCATTCATTTTTTTTTTTTTTTCTAATCTTTTGAATCAAAGCTTAACCCCTTCCCTTCAAGTTCTTTTCCCTACTTCCAAAGATCCATCAAGCGAGTGTGCACTCATGGATGATTTTCCGGCCACCATTTTTAAATAAGTTTGTCGTTTAAGTTATTTTTTTCTAACCAGTATGTAACATTTTCTCCTTTTACTGCGTTGCCAGAGAGCTGAATGGGTTTGACGATAAATTAGGGAAATATACAATTCTAACATCCAATTGAGCTAAACGAGCTCAGTTAAACCTCGGTCAAATCTAGATCAAATCTCAACTACCATTTGGGTATATGACGACATTAGTGAATTTGTCCCCAGTAATTTTTTTTTTTCTTTTTTTGGGAAACCAGAACCTTCATTCGATCATAGCAGAAACGGCAACAGTTAAATACAAGCTATACATTGATGAGTGGTGACACATTGAGCTGGATGTAAGCCTGTAAAAAAACATCTTGGTCGGTACATTCAATGTGGAAAAAGGCAAAAAAAGCAAAGTGACAAACAAAGTGGAAGAATAAAAAGTCTTGGAGAGTTTTAAACACGGTGGAAAATTTATCATGGTCCAAAGTTCATTGAATATGGAAAAGAAAAAGTGGCAAACAGGGCAGAAAATATCTCGCGAAGTGTCTAACTTGGTGGAAAATGATCTGGTCCAAAATAATTGATTTGAAGAAAGAGGTATTTGCATATGAGACTGTCGCATTTATCAAGAAATACTTAGCTATTGCTGCCTATTTCTTGAACCCCACCTCTCACAAATCACAATTCCTATTGAACTAGGATATCTTTTTTGTCAATGGCATGATTGATTTAAGAGTCTTTTTTGACAAATCACAATTCCTATGGAGACTCGTTTCAGTTCAGTCAAAACAGAAAAATTAAGAAATAAAAATTGTTTGAACAGAATCTGAATTCTACGTCCACAGAAACTTCCAATGATTTATCAAAGTCACAGTATTATTGGACACGTTTTAGCGGAATTGTCAAGCAGGTAATTGTGAAAATGGCCGTTTCATATGCGCCAAAATGTTTTACAAATTTTCACTTCAATTTTGTCTTTTGAAACTTGATTTGGTACCAATGGTTCGATTTTTGCACTCAGCATTTCATTCTAATATTTAGGAATTATGATTTTGTTTGAAATTATACTTTTGTTCATCTAATAGTCAAAATGATGTTTTTATTCTTAAATTCTTAAATTATCTTCTAGCTTTAAATTTTACTGTTAGGTTAAACGAAGGTTGAAAAATTAAATAGGGTAATACATAAATATAAACTTAGCCTGTATTAAATAGTTTATACGATGGTTAAATTACCGTAGTTTAAATTGTATTGTTCTTTTTTTCTCAAAAAAATTGTAATGTTCTAAATTTAGTTTCTCCTGGACCATTCATAAGGAAGCTCACCTAGTTAGGAAGCATGCATGGCCATCATTAGTCCTGGAACTTCTAAAATGATAATTTTGTCCCCGGGAACAATTTTGTTCAAGAATGAGATTTTAATTTCGTAGTTGTGAAATCCAAAATAGTGTCTTCAATGCCCCAACTTGTATTTCTAAATAATTCATTTGGGATACAGTGACTAAATTTTACCTCATCCATTAATTCATAGCAATTCTTCTCTCTCTTTTTTTTGGACTTCGGACCAACAGTACACCAGCCCTTGTCACCTTAACGCAATAGGTTGTTGTAAATAAATCTGTGAACTAACCTCTTTTATAATTTTCAAAAATAAATAAATAAATAAAACATCTTTCTTGATGGAAATTATACATATAAGAACTTACAGCATCTAGAAATTTTACTTCCAATTCCTTTCTCTGTCAATTCTAATTTGACTTTCAATTCCGCACCAATGCAACTCAATAGTATCCTTTTTCATCTGTATAAATTGTAATGTTGTTTAGCTTCTCCTGGACAATTCACAAGGAAGCTCTCCTAGAACTAGTCCTAGTTAGCAAACATAGCCATCATCAGTGTCGGGATTTGTAACTTCTTCAACTAGTCTAAGCCAATACTTTGTCTGGTACGTATGATCCTTCCTTTGCTTTTATAATTCATATATCTTCCATACATGGTATATACATATAAGATACATGATAAATTTTCTTGTATTCTACGGGTTAGCAGCATACCGCACTTAACAACATCTAAATTTTACTTCCAAATCCTTTCTATCAATTTAAATCTGACTTTTCTACTTTATAAATTGTAATGTTCTTTGGCTACTCCTGGACAATTCACAAGGAAATTTTCCTAGTTCTAGTTAGCAAGCACGGTCAGCATCAGTGTTGGGACTTGTAACTTCTACAACTTGTCTATGGCAATATTTTCTGTCTGGTACGTACGATTCCTCCTTTGATTTATAATACACATATCTTCCATAAATACACTATTTCTCGGTCAGTCAGAATTGACTGCATGGAAGCCTACAATCAGATCTTGGCCATAGTACTCTTCCTATACTTGAACTGTTTAATGGCAGTATTAAAAGTTTCACTGGACCTATTCCTTTGATCATCTGGTTAGCTAATTGATCAATGACATTATTAAATGTTTGAAGGAGACTGCAAGAATGTATGTCATCCTAAACCCAGACTCTTCCTCCTATTGAAGGATTGAATCAATCATCCAAGATATCAATAATGTCATTGATGTCATTGTCATCCTAAACCCAGATTCTTCTTCCCATTGGCAGATTCAATCAATCGTCCAAAGATATAAATAGCGAGCCCATCGCAACCCAAGCCAGGATCTTCAGGTCCTGTGGGCTCGCCCAAATTTGATTGACATGGAGATGAAGACTATAAATTGATGTCCCATGACATGAGGACAAGATTTGGAATTATATTAATTGACAATATATCATTCCAATAGTGAGGAATTATAATTTTGTTTGAAATTAAACTTTTCTGCACCTAACAGTCAAAATGATGTTTTTACCCTTAAATTCTAAAATTATCTCTTTACCTTTAAATTTTAATGTTAAGTTAAATGACAGTTGACAAATAGGGCACTACATGGGCCAACTAAGTACGAGCAAATAATTGGTTGGGGCATTGAAGACCATAAAAAATATGCAACCAATGATTAGATTTTAAAAATATGTAGTCACATTAATTTTTTTAATGTTAATAACATTTCCAACTAAGTACTAAGCCTACTAATCATTTCCAACTAAGTACTAAGTTCTAGAGGCAATATTTCCAACTAAGTACTAAGTTCTAGAGGCAACTAAGTACTAACATTTCCAACTTAGAACTTAAGAACATAAAAAATATGCAACCAATGATTAGATTTTAAAAATATGTAGTCACATTAATTTTTTTAATGAAAATTGTAGCCTTAAACTATAAGCAAATTTGTAGTCAAACTTTGTCCAAATTGGAAATGATATACTCTCATTTATATAACATCTTTTAGACACTATTTCTCCCTCAGTCAAAATTGACTATCTAAAAGCCTACAATCATAGATTAGCTAGTAAACTTTAATGGGAACACTGTTCCTATCTTGAAGCATTAACGGGTTCGTCTAGTTGCATTGGAGCCCCAAAAAAAATATCAAAATTGATTATCTTAACCTTGAAATGAATGTGGGCAGAATTAAAAGTTTCACATGATCTATTCTTGTGTCATTTTCTTTCTTGAATGTTCATCTTTCTTGATTTGCTTGCCCTCTTAACAAATATTATAGATTAATCCATTATAATAAAATAAAGATTGCAACACTCAAGTTATACCTAAAACATTAGTTCACAATAAATTGGAAAAATACAATAATACCTCTAGTAACAAATACAACCTCACCACAAAATCCAATAGTACTTCAACTCTCTGTGGTTGTAGCACAAAAAGAATCCTCCTAGAGAAAACCTCAATTTATCTTCTTTGTGTATCTTGAGCAAAAAAAAAACTCACATTTTCATTTTTCCTCTAGTGCCGCACAAAGCACTATTCTTTTTCCTTTCAGTCGCCTTCAAATCTGTGTATTTCTTTCTCAGTCTATCTTTTATCTATACGCTCACAATGCATATATATATAAAGTTCCTGCAGCCTCACCCTATTCCAATATATGTATCAATAACAGTAGGCAACAAACTCCTATTCCAACTTGAAATAGAATTCCATGTAGGCTGGACTTCTTAGGTGTCGTGCACCCCCAACATTTCTAGTGCATTCGATAATAACTGTCTTCCGATTAAATTGGTCTATATCTTACTGCCTCTAGAGTCTAGACTAACATAGAGATAGAGTTAACAATCCTTTGTCTTGATTATCAAATTTAGTGTTAAGAATCAACTATCTATTTAGCCAGAAATCCATAGCTATTTCTGTCTATTTCTTGAACCTCACGTCCTCACAAGTCACAATTCCTATCGAACTAGGATAGCTTTTTGGTCAATGACATGTTGATTAGGAGTCCCCAAGTTCATGTGGTTTACAATACTACAACTTTTCAAACTAATCTAATTAGATGTGGGCTGGAGACTCAGTACAAGTTAACTGCTTCAGTCAAAGAAGAAAAAAGAATAAGAAAGAACTTTTATTAGACTCATAACTAGCTGGATAGCAGCATCTAAATTCTACGTTCAATTCTTTCCAAAGAAATTTCCAATTAACTTATCAAAGTCACAGACACATTTTAACAGAATTGACAATCAAATAATTGTTAAAATGGCCGTTTCTTATAAACCAAAAGTATTCTCTTCTGGGTCATTCTTATCTACATGATGTTCACATTTTTGAATTTCCATAGAAAGTTGTGTCCAACTAACATATAATTTTGTTAACTCTAACTGAATTTTTTGTATTCCACAGAAAGGAAACATTGTTATTAGATTCTATCTTTCACTTCAAACTTGCTACCCCAACAAAATGACACAGTCTTGTCTCAGCTACAAGTGGGTTTTCTTAATATTCTTTCATGGGATTCTTCTTATGTGTATGAGCTCAAGTTCGAAATCGGCAACAGTTCAGACTTTTGCAAATGAGACTGATTACCTGGCTTTACTCGACTTCAAGAATCGGATAACTCAAGACCCACTTCAAATCATGAGCTCATGGAATGACTCCATACATTTCTGCAACTGGTTAGGTGTTACATGTAGCCGCTCCAGTAAGCAAGTCGTTGTTTTGGACTTGGAAGCTAAGAGGTTGGTTGGCCCCATACCACCCTCTTTGGGAAACCTTACTCACCTCACAGGAATCAACCTACGGAACAATAGATTTTATGGAGAAATTCCTCAAGAAATGGGACATCTACAGCACCTGCAGCATCTCGATTTGAGTGGGAATTCCTTTGGTGGTAAACTTCCACCTAATCTGAGCTACTGTACACAACTTAGAGTGCTTAATGTTTCTTACAACAATCTTATTGGGCAGATTCCACATCACCTCAGCTCATTATCAAAGTTGGTGTATCTATCTCTTGCTGTGAACAGCCTTACAGGAAATATCCCAGCTTGGATTGGAAACTTTTCTTCTTTGTATGGTCTTGGTCTTTCCAGGAACAATTTTCAAGGAAGCATACCTAGTGAACTTGGCCATCTACCAGGCTTGGGACTTTTTCAGCTTTCTCAAAATTATCTATCTGGTACCATCCCTCCTCTGATCTTTAATATTTCAACCATATTATTTTTCTCTATCGCTCAAAACCAGCTACATGGAAGCCTTCCAATAGATGTCGGGTCTTACTCTTCCTAACCTTCAAATATTTTATGGCGGTTCGAACAATTTCATAGGACCTATTCCCATGTCACTGTCAAATGCTTCTCAACTTCAAGTCCTTGACCTTCCTGAAAATTTTCTAACCGGGACAGTGCCTAAAAGTCTAGGAAGCTTGCAAGGATTGGTTACACTTTTTTTTGAAGCCAATAGTCTTGGATATGGGAAAGATGGTGACCTAAAATTCCTCAGTTTCTTGGCTAATTGTACTAGTTTGGAGATCTTGGGTCTCGCTGCTAATAATTTTGGAGGACTATTGCCCAGCTCCATAGCCAACCTTTCCACCCAGCTACAAATTCTTACTTTGAGTGAGAATATGTTCCGTGGTGACATCCCTATTGGGATTGGGGACCTCGTTAACTTAAACGTTCTGGTATTAGAATATAACTATTTGGGAGGTACTCTCCCTCATGTTATTGGGAAGCTTTTAAAGTTAGAGGGATTATATTTGGATAATAACAATTTTTTTGGGCCAATCCCTTCCTCCTTGGGTAACTTAACTACACTAACAGAACTCTATATGCAGGGGAATAGATTTGAGGGAAGGATACCCCAAAGCCTAGGAAACTGCCAAAATTTGCTTTTACTGAACTTTTCTCATAACAATCTCTCTGGCACTATACCAAAACAGGTTATGAGTCTATCATCCCTCTCAATTTTTTTGGACTTGTCTTATAATTTTTTAATAGGAGCACTACCTTTTGAAGTGGGCAACTTAGTACATCTTGCCAAGTTAGATCTTTCAAACAATAGATTATCAGGAAAAATTTCCACCACCCTTGAGAATTGTATTAGTTTGGAGCACTTGTATTTGGACGGTAATTCATTTGAAGGAGAAATTCCTCAATTCTTGAAGAACTTAAGAGGTTTAGAAGATATAGATCTTTCTCGTAATAAATTGTCTGGGCATATTCCTGAATTTCTTAGCAAGCTTTTGGTACTTAAGCATCTCAATATTTCTTATAATGATTTTGAGGGTGAAGTGCCAAGTGATGGAATTTTTGCAAATGCAAGCGCAATTTCGATATTCGGAAACAATAAGTTATGCGGTGGTGTCCAAGGATTACATTTATCCACATGCTCAAGTAAAAATCCTAATTTTTCTCGGAAGCTTCTTGTACTCGGAATAATAATTCCTGTCACTAGTATAATCATATTTGTACTTCTTTTGTTGTATTTTTTCCCTACATGTTCTATTGTGAAAAATTCAAGGGACGAAGCTTTAACTGCTTCTTCTTTTGAAGTTTGGCAATTACCTATCTCTTATGTTGAACTCTTAGAATCAACAAACGGGTTTTCTGAGAACAACTTGATTGGTTCGGGTAGCTTTGGCTCTGTATACAAAGGAGTTCTTTCTAGAAATTGAGCAATTGTTGCAGTTAAAGTATTAAACCTTCAACAACAAGGAGCTTTGAAGAGTTTTATTAATGAATGCAATGCTTTGAGAGATATACGTCATCGTAATCTCCTTAAAATTATCTCTGTTTGCTCGAGCGTGGATCATGAAGGGAATGATTTTAAGAGCTTAATTTTTGAGTTCATGTGCAATGGAAGTCTAGAGCAATGGTTGCATCCTAAAAGTGATGAGCAACATCAAAGGAAGAATTTGAGCTTCCTTCAAAGATTGAACATAGCTATCGATGTTGCTTATGCATTAGAATATCTTCATCACCATTCCCAAACGCCAATTGTACATTGTGATCTAAAGCCAAGCGATATACTCCTTGATGAAGATATGGTAGCCCATGTTGGTGATTTTGGATTAGTGAAATATATTTTTGAAGCTTCAAAAAATCTCTCCAATACTCAAACCTTATCGAGTGGATTAAAGGGTTCCATTGGGTATATTCCTCCAGGTAATTTTTCAACCAAATGAAAGCTCACCTCATTTCTTGCAGAACATTTAATTTAATATTAGACTAAAATAGGGATTCCATTAAAAAATTAATTATGCTGCTGTTTGACACCACTTCCTGACCAGGAAAAAAAATATTTGACACCATTGAACTTGAAATAAATGTCTGTTATGAAGGGCCATATGTGCAAACTGTGCATGATGCATTAGTGGCTATGTTCTAAGCTCATAATACTTCCATTTGTTACTAAAAATGTGTCAATGAATTGTAGAATATGGGATGGGTGGCCAAGTTTCTACACTTGGAGACATCTATAGCTATGGGATACTCTTGTTGGAGATGCTCATTGGGAAAAGACCTACCGATGAAGTGTTTAAAGATGGTCAGAACATTCACGCGTTCATTGCAATGGCTTTGCCTGAACATGTCATCGATATAATTGACCCGTTAATGTTCTTTGAAGAGGATGAAGAAGAAGTTGATGATACAAGAAATGAAGAAGACGTAGAAGGAAGAGCAATAATCGAAGAAGAGAATCTGCCTGTCAATGTTAGTAGCAGAATGATAGATTGCTTGATGTCAGTGTTCCAAATTGGATTGTCGTGTTCTGCAAGTTCACCAAATGAGCGGACTCCTATAAATGTTGTTGTCAACGAAATGAATGCAATTAGAGACATTGTTCATAAATTAAAGAAGGGGAGGAGAAGAGCTAGGTATGATAATTTGATTATGTTGCAAGAAATTGTAATTACAATGGTTGCATTTTCCTTATCAATCACACCCTTGTAGTGTTATGAATTTATTCATTTGATTGTCTGTTTTGCAGAATGACTGGATAAGATGGAATCTCTATGTAATGACCCTTGATTGAGAAATATCTCCGAGGCTAGCTAGTGATGGCCATATATTATAAGGCTTGTGACATTCAACCATTTGTGCCATTGTTTTCCAGATCAAAGGTAATTTAGATCAATGGCTCACTGCTCACTGTTATCTGTCAATGCCATTTTCTGTAACCATATTACTATATTCTTTTTATCATGGATTGTACTATCGCTTCTTTAATCGTAATATCTAATGTGTTTCATACACTATTCCTACCACCAAATATATTGGCTACTAGGCCTTGTGTCTTACCATTCATGGGACCTATTTTTGTCATTTTTTTTTCTGGATTGTTTTTTTTTTTTTTTTTGAGAAGAGATTTGCTTTCCCTGGCCTCTTAATATAGCTAATTAATCAGTAATCACTAAAAAAATATCGTTTTTATGGAGCCATCCATAGTAACCATATCTTTTGGTTTAATTCCTCGATCTCTCACGCCCTTTGTACTCGCATCAATACCTTTGCATCTCAAGTCAGCCGATTGCAATGCAAGCCAGGATCATCAGGTCCTGTGGCCTCGCACAATTGATGACCTGTGCACTCGATATATTGAGATAGTTAATTAATCTTATCTGTTGTAATTTAGTTATGTTGGAAGCCATAAAAAGTGGCCCTTATACCAAATTTAAACACAAGGTAGTTTGAATGAATTATCATTCACGCTAATCTGTTGAATGTTGTATGCATTGGATTTATAATTGAGGATATAAGGTGAAATATAAAACTGATAAAGATGACAATAATTCAAAATTGTCAACAGAACTAAATTACAAAGGATAAGATGAAGTAATTATCTTAATACAGGACAAGATCCACGTATATATGCTTATTATGGAAAAGCCAGCCAATATGTGAAATGGTAAGTAATGACATGTTTTGCTAATTTTCAATTCAATTTTTGTTGCCAATTAAAACTCCGACCACCAACAGTAAAAGAAAATTTCACATAAATATCATCTATATATATATATATATGTAGGGACACAATTTGCGGCCCAAGCCTAAAGATGAACATGGTGGTGGTCCAGTGAGCTCAATACAACAAATTTGTAGAGAGTGGGTTAAAGAGCTAGGCCTTAATGAAGTTAATAACGGCTAGTATGGATTTAAAAGACGATTAAGCAAGAACAGGACATATTGGATTGAATAAATTCACCGTCCGAGGAGATAATTTGGAGTATAAATCAATATAATTGTTTACAAGTATAACTTTAATTGCTACAGTATTTCTTTCTTCTTCTTTTTTTCGATCCCCATCTCGTGGAAGGTCTCTCACATTATATAGTTTCTCTCAAGCCATCATGATCCTACACTTGTTAATCATCTAAACTTTCACTTGAGTGTCTGTCCCATCAGACGCCCTCTTTGGCTTTCTGTGAATAGCAGTAGCTGAGATTGCACTGTTCAGGGGTCTTCTTCACATAAATGTGGCCAGAAAAGTAGTTGCAATGCATTTAATGTGGTGGTAGCAGCTTTTCTTTTAGATATTTCTGAGTTCTTATCACTCCAATATAGGCATGAAGCTCATCTTTATCGTGTAAACCTCTTGATAGGTCACCTAGGTTACTGGACTATAGATTCGAACTGTATTTGTCGTGTTCGAGGAGGAATTACTCCTCAGACCGTTCTCCATCCGTTCCTTCTTTGTGAGACTTTAAACTTGGGGTCTCTCTCAATCATTTACCCCACCTCAGACACGCCCACGTTCCCAGATAAGGCCCAAGGCCCAATATACAAATTTAGGCCTTTATTCCTACAATAGCCCCTCAAAATTCCATTTTTTCCCACGCATCCAAAGAGAAAAAGTGGGGTTTTGATTTGCTTCAAATTCAAGGGTTAGGAATATCAAAATCTCTGAGTTTACACGTGTGGGAGTATATTTTTGTGTGCTTCATAATTGCTACTGATGTTTCGAAATCCGCGAAGCGCCATTAATTGCTCCAAGCGGCGTTATGTCCCTTACATCTAACGATGAGGCATTAATCTGACGGCTGCTATGTTTCCTTAGGGTTTGGGCGGGATAACTCCCACTCATTTTTTTCCCTCTATATAAAGCCTTGAAGGAAATCATTTCTCCTTTACTTTACAAACTCTCAAGCTCTCCAGCGATCTCAAGTATTCAAATTCACAAGACCTATTAAGTCGTTAAGCTTACCATACTTGTTTCCCTAGAAATATTTGAGAGTGTTTCTAAAGGTTTCAAGGATCATCACACACCTTAGTTCGCATAAGTTTTGATTTCTCTGAACCTTTCTTTTTCTCCTCGGCTCTCAAATTCTTATTTCTCCAGTTATCACTTTCGGTGTTTCCCCTTTAATTCGTTTGAAATGGGTAGATTTAAGCATTTAGTGAACAGCCTTGCCAAAATAGAGACCTTTAAGAAAGAATACCACATACCGCAGGAAGTCACCCTGCGGTACTGTTCCCCAGAAGAAATAGTAACCAACTGAGAAGAGGGAGAAGTCATAATCCCTATGATAGCTTTCATAGAAGGGGGATGACCTTCCCCATGGGTAGGATAACAAGGGACTATCTCCGCAACCATAGGATATGCCTTCACCAGTGCGCACCTAACCTTTTTAGGGTCCTAGGGAGTGTTGATGCTCTAAACGAGTATTTGGGCTTGAGGCTTACTTGGCATAACGTGGTCCACATGTACGAGTGTCACAAACAAAAAGGTACGGGATTTTACCTCAAATCTCGATCTGATATTGTCAGGCTCATCTCGTGTCTCCCCAAATCTAACAAGGGGATGGAAAACAACTACCTGATTGCTTCGGGGGCGTGGCATGATGGTCTTCATTGCCCAGTCGAAGAGGGAGAGCCAGGTGGGACACCTTAGATTTAGGTCTCTTAACAATAGATTTAGACTCTTTAACCTCAGCCTTATTTCGCTCATTTTTGTCTTGTTTTTTCATAATAATGGATTTCAACTTTTTAATTGTACTTTGTTCTTCTTTGGTGTTAACAGATAGAAGGCACGTAGCTCCTCGGATCAGCTTGACTAACGTCGCAACCCTCAACTACTTGCTGAGATCAGAAATCTTCGTAAGTAAAGACGGGCAGCTTCGGGCTGTCCATCTGATTTTGGACTTCTAGCCCATTTTGGAGACATTCCAAGAGGTCGGCCACGCCATAAGAGCGGGTGACCAACGGACAGCTCGAATCAACGTGTCTCGGCCCAATTTTTTAGCTCCGTACGATCTTCCACCAGTAGCACACCCATTCCCACAAGGCGGTCCCCTGGTCGTCCAACCAATTCAGCAAGTTCCTCTTAAAGCAGCAGCAACCGGAGAAGGGGTTGCTTCCTCTAATTCCTCACTCGAAGAAGAAATTGATAAGTTTCATTTCGGAGAAGATGAGCCTCAGGTGGTGCAAATAGTATTAGTCTCGGACGCCGAGGAAGAACCTGACAGATACTCAAGTGTTCACGCCCCAGTTCTTGTTGTTGCTCTTTCGGACGATACTTTGGAAGAGGAAGAAGAAGAAGATGATATGGCTCTAATCAAAGGAGGCAAATCTTTAAAAGAGCTTATGGCCGCGAGAAATCAAGTGTCAACCTCACAAGAGGCCACTAAGTCCCAAGTTCAAGCTAATCTTCCTCCTCCCCCTCCTCAAATTCCCAAAGACCTTGGACTAAAACCAATTCTGAAGTTGAAAAAGAAAAGGCCAAATAAGGCTTTGAAGGAAGGAGAGGTGGGTCCCCAAAAGGGGACTAAACAACAAAAAGTGGCCAAGGACACCTGAGGTAGGAGGTCCACTTCCATTGACAGCCGTGATGATTCTCATGGGGCTGACGTGCGCCGACCACTGCGCACTTGGTCTCCCAGGTTGGAAGTGGACGGTGTCCCCATCCCTTGGGATGCTACAGTCTAAAGCTTTCAAGGAGGACACTCGGGTCATCTTGCTGAAGCCCTGGAGCAGCCACTTCTTTTGCCAAAAGTTATGGACGCTTACAGGCGCTTCAAGCAGCCCGATCTTTTCTTATCCCTTAAGTGGGATCTTGCTATGGTAAGTGGTTTAACCCATTCTTTTAGTTGAACACTTAGTCACTTTTATTCATTCTCTCTCCTTATCTTACATGTAATCCTTTTGTTCTTTTTATGTAGATTACCTAACAAGTTTTCGTGACCGAGGAATGGGTCAAGGATGCCCGCAATAAAGCTAAGGCAGAAGCCCAATCCCGCGTCAAGATTGAGAAGTCACTAGGGGTTCTCAAGCAAGATCAAGCTAAACTAACTAAAAAGTTGAAAGAGGCAATCCAGGCCAGGGACAGTGCTGAGGCAGGCCTTAAGACAGCGGAAAGGCAGGCCGAGGATCAGCGCCAGCAGCTACATTTTACCGAGATAAACTTGGCCACAGAAAGGCAAATGGTCAAAGATCTTAGGGCTGAACTTCAGAAGGCCAGGGAAGCGACTCAGCTGGCTAAGGAATCAATGGAGGCTGAGAAGTCAGCAGCTTATTCGCTCGGTGTGGAAGAAACCCAAATAAGACTTGCCGAAGAGCTCTCAGGGGTATGCCGAGATTACTGCAGCATATCATGGGGTAAGGCCCTTAACGCTGCAGGAGTCCCTGCAGACTCTGACTTGAGGTAGCCTGGGAGTATATATTATCACCCAGAAATTTGTGAACTCCTAGGTTCAGACTCCTCTCTCCTTGAACAAGTTCTAGAGGCATCCGAGCAGCCACTGATCCACCAAGCTATTCTTGCCCTCCCCGAGGCTTCGAAAGGATTTGACCCAGTTGGTGACCAAGGTCAGGGAGCTGAGGGGGTCCAAGATAAGGGTAAGATCTAGGAAAAGAAGAAACTCCCCTCTGGCCCTAAGGACAAAGCTTAGGATGCCACCATCTCTCAACAGAGCCAGGCTACTGACCCTCCTGTCCCCAAGGCCCAGACTTAGATATTAGGATTTTTTTTTTTGAACTATTGTCATGGGATGTAATGTATTCTCTTTTTAATTAATGAATGTGCTTTTCTTGCTATCTTCTGTGTCTTTACATCACATGCTTTCATGTTTACTGTTATTGCAAATGATCTTAAACTATTGCCACTTTAGTTTCAATAAAAACCAATAACAATACCCTGCTACCATTGCAAGCAAATTTAATGAAGTACCAATAAAGGTCCAATCTAAAAAAGATGAGTAATGAACTTTGTAAAGAATAAATACTTGAATAAGTACCAATATCCTTCTCACTACTCAATACTTGAACAAATAATTAAAGACTCTACATTACTCAGAGTTATCAGGCCAAGGATTTAGTCATAGTCTTAGACTTATTTTGACATTTAGTAGGAAACAAATAGATATTATGGGGTGCTAATTTTAACCAAGTATGCTGTCTGAAAAACCACACACAGCAAAGGCTCCGTTTAAACACTTCTAAACCTATTATTGAATGTTAGTTTTATCTATGTATGTGGTCCGAGAAACTTGTCATGATTTATGATCTGCCTAACACTTATAAAGATGTTATTGAGTGTTAATTTTCCCACATCATCTGGTTCGAGGCCTTCAAGCATGATTATGGTTCAGTTTAATCACTTGTAAAAGTTGCCATTGAGTGTTAACCTTCCCACATCATCTGGTCTTAGGACTTCAGGCATGATTAAGTTTCGGTTTAAACACTTATAAAAGTTTTCATTGAGTGTTAACCTTTCCACATCATTTGGTCCGAGGACTTCAGGCATGATTGAGTTTCAGTTTAAACACTTGTAAAAGTTGCCATTGAGTGTTAACCTTCCCACATCATCTGGTCCGAGGACTTCAGGCATGATTGAATTTTGGTTTAAACACTTATAAAAGTTGTCATTGAGTGTTAACCTTCCCACATCATCTGGTCCAAGGACTTCAGGCATAATTGAGTTTCAGTTTAAACACATATAAAAGTTGTCATTGAGTGTTAACCTTCTCACATCATCTGGTCCGAGGACTTCAGGCATGATTGAGTTTCAGTTTAAACACTTCTAAAAGTTGTCATTGAGTGTTAACCTTCCCACATCATCTGGTCTGAGGACTTCAGGCATGATTGAGTTTCGGTTTAAACACTTATAAAAGTAAGAATAACAGAAAGTATAAAGCCTTTATATAACAAATAAACATATTGATCAAGGAAATACTCATTAATAATAATACATTTTCAGGTTGTTTACATTCCACGGGCGTGGTATTACATGATCATCTAAATCTTCTAGAAAGTATGCATCGATGCCAGCCTTTGAGGTAATATGGTATGGCCCTTCCCAATTGGGCCCTAGTTTTCCCCATGCTGGGTTCTTTACAGCGCCCAGAACTTTCCTCAACACTAAATCACCGGGTGCTAATGGTCTCAGCTTCACGTTGGCATTATAACCCTGTTTGAGCTTGTGTTGGTAATATGCTAATTGGACCATTGCATTTTCCCTCCTCTCTTCAATCAAGTCTAAGCTCTTTTCTAGTAACCCTGTGTTACTGCTCGGACTGAATGAATTGGTTCTTAACGTTGGGAAGCCGGTTTCCAAGGGGATAACAGCATCAACGCCATAGGTCATTGAGAAGGAGGTTTCCCCCGGTAGATCTACGAGGCGTGGTCCGATATGTCTAGAGGACGTGTGGCAGTTCTTCCACCCATTTTCCTTTCGCATCATCTAGCCTCTTCTTGAGTCTATTTACTATGACCTTGTTAACAGCCTCTGTTTGTCCATTCCCTTAGGGATAAGCAGGGGTAGAATATCTGTTCATAATTCCCAATTCACAGTAATATCTCCTGAAAGATTTGTTATCAAACTGAAGGCCGTTGTCCGAGATAAGGGTGTGAGGGACCCCGAATCGGGTGACAATGTTTTTCCAAACAAACTTCTTGGCATTCACATCTCTGATGTTTACTAGGGGTTCAGCTTCAACCCATTTAGTGAAGTAGTCCGTGTCGACTAGTAGGTATCTCTTGTTTCCTGTTGCCTTGGGGAAAGGACCCATAATGTCTAAGCCCCATTGAGCGAATGGCCAAGGGTTGAACAGAGGATTAAGGACTCCCCCCGGTTGGTGTATGTTTGGTGCGAACCATTGGCACTGATCGCATTTCTTCACATATTCTTGTGCTTCCCTTTGCATATTTGGTCACCAATCGCCTTGAGTGATGGTTCTGTGCGCTAGGGATCTACCTCTAGTGTGGCTTCTGCAAATTCCTTCATGTAGCTCCTCGAGGAGTAATTCAGTTGCTTCAGGATGTACACATAACAAGTATGGTCCTAAGAAGGAGCGTTTATATAATTTCTGGTCCTTGGACAGCCAGAACCGAGGAGCTTTTCTCCGTACCTTGTCAACTTCTGACTTTTCTTCAAGCAGAGTATTTTTTTTCAAGAATAGCACTACATGGTCCATCCAGCTAGGCCCTGCTCTAACCTGGTGAACTCGGACTGTCTCTTTCCTTACCTCTGCAGGTTTGTATAAATCCTCTACGAGGATAACCCGAGGCAGGTTCTGCGCCGAGGAGGTCGCAAGTGTGGCTAGGGAATCAGCATGTGTGTTTCCGCTTCTAGGGATGTGCAACAAGTTGAAAGATTCGAACTCTGATTGCAGGTGTCTAACTTGACTCAAGTACCCCTGCATTCTTTCATCTTTCGCTTCGAATTCTCCTTTCACTTGGCTGATGACTAACCTTGAGTCCAAGAACATCTTTACTACCTTTCCGCCCATTTTTTGAACCATGGTCATTCCCATCAGTAGAGCTTCATATTCAGCCTCATTATTTGTAGCTGAGAAGTCCAGCCTTAATGACTTTTCAATAGTGATCTTCTTAGGGGATACCAGCACTAGCCCCACTCCGGAACCTTTATGATTTGCTACACCATCAACGTACACTTCCCTGGATAAGGGACCTTGTTGGGAGATCATGCCAACCGATTTCCCATCCATGTTCTGTGTTGACACTACTTCTTCTAATAGGGGTTCAGCGAACTCAGCCACCAGATCCGCAAGGACTTGACCCTTGATGGAGGTACGAGGCATGTATTTGATATCAAAAGCCCCTAGAATCGTGCCCCATTTAGCGATCATTTCCGTGTAATCAGCACTTCGTAGTATGGCTTTAAGTGGAAGCTGGGTGAGGACAACAACTGTATGTGCTTGGAAATAATGGGGCAACTTTCGTGTACCATGTACTACCGCCAAAATGGCTTTCTCTAATGGTAGATAACGAATCTCGGCCTCATGCAGCGACTTGTTCACATAATAAACTGGCTGTTGTACGCCATGATCAACTCGTATCAATACCAAACTTACAACATAATGGGCCACAACGATGTAGGCAAATAGGACTTCATCCACTTTAGGACTGGACATGATAGGTGGTCGAGTTAGATATTCTTTAAGTTGCTAGAAAGCTAAGGTACACTCCTTGATCCACTCAAACCCTTTCCATTTGTTAATCAGTAGGAAGAAAGGCCTACACCTATTTGCTGATCGAGAGATGAATCGGTTTAAGGCCACAGCCATTCTAGTCAGTTTCTGGACTTCTTTGGGATTCCGAGGTGGCTGCAAACTATTAATAGCCTTGATTTGATCGAGATTGACCTCAATCCCCCTTTGAGTTACCATATAGCCCAGGAACTTGCCTGATCCCACACAAAATGAGCATTTGGAAGCGTTTAAGCGCAACTTGTGTTTTCTAAGAACTTCAAAAATGTTTCCAAGATCTCCTATATGCTCAGATACCACCTTGCTTTTCACTACCATTTCTTCTATGTAGACTTCAATACTCTTACCCAACTGTGGCTCAAACATCCTCGTCATCATCCTTTGGTAGGTAGATCCTGCATTTTTCAAACCAAATGGCATCACCTTGTAGTGGTAGTTCCTAACGGGGGGTGAAAAAAGCAGTCTTTTCCTGATCATCCAAGGCTAATGGTATTTGGTGATATCCTTGAAAGGCGTCCAGGAAGCTCATCCGAGGATGGCCTACAATTGCATCCACTAGCTGATCTATTTTAGGCATAGGGAATGGATCTTTCGGGCAAGCCTTATTCAGGTTCGTGAAATCTATGCACATTCGCCACTTCCCGTTCTTCTTCTTTACCACCACAGTGTTAGCTAACCATTCAGGGTAGAAAACTTCCTTGATTTCCCCTGCCCGTTTGAATTTCATTACCTTGTCTCTGACAACATCTGCATGCTCTTTGGATGGGTGGCGAGGCGGATGCTTTTTGGGAATAATGGATGGGTTAACATTTAGATGATGGCAGATGAAGTCTGGATCCACCCATGAGGCCTCAATAGCGTCCCATGCAAACACATCGATTTTTTTTTTCTGAGGAATTCTACCAGTTCTTCCCTCTCTTGAGGAGGCAACTGAGATCTGACCTGAAAGAACTTTTCCGGATCATTACCAATAACAACCTTTAACAAGTCTTCACATTTTGCCTCCTCGACTGAATCATCGATGGGTAACACCGGAGGTTTTGATTGCTATAAATCCTTTTCAGCATAGGCTGAGGACTCAGCTTTAGGTTTATGCTGGATGGCGGCCACCAAGCACTGTCTAGCTACAGATTGATCTCCTAAGATCACCTTAACCTGGCCTTCGGATGGATATTTGACCTTCTGGTGCAGAGTAGAAGAAACGGCTCCTAGTGTATGAAGCCAGGGTCTGGTCACAATTGCTGTGTAGGGTGAATAAGCATCTACGATGATGAAATCCACCTTCACCACTTCTAAACCAGTCTGCACGGGTAGTCTAATTTGGCCTTTCAGGGTGACAATCTTCCCATCAAAACTCACCAGGGGTGAATTGTAGGGCGTTAGGTCCTCGGGTTTCAAGTTCAGCCCCTTATATAAGTTAGGGTACATTATCTCGGCACCACTACCTTGTTCCACCATCACCCTCTTTACATCATATCCCCCAATTCTGAGGGTAACCACCAAAGCATCATCATGAGGCTGAATGGTTTCAATTTTATCTTCATCCGAGAAGCCCAAAATTGGTTGAATTTCCATTCTAGCCCTCTTCGGATCTTGATTAGCATCCTCGGCGAATAGCTGAGCCACAGACATTACTCTGGACGGACAGGATCCAGTTCTCCCTAGTGCAGTGAAGATGACATTTATCGTTCCCAAGAGGGGTCTGGAAGAATCATCTCTCTGAGATTCTGAGTTTGCCTGGCCCCCTCGACCACTAGAGTGGTGTAAGAGTTGTTTTAATTTACCTTCACGGACAAGCTGGTACAGGTGGTGCCATAGACTCATACAATCCTTTGTGGTGTGTCCATGATCTTGATGGTATTGGCAATAGAGGTTGTGGTTGCGCCTTTCGGGGTTTCCCACCATTTTATTTGGCCGTTTAAAGAATGGCTCATTCTTGATCTTCTCCAGAACTTGATGCTCCAGCTCTCGGAGCACGGCGTTGACTGCCTAAAGATTTGCCGATTCTGATTATCCCACAAAGCCTCTCCGTGGTCTGTTGTTACAGTATCAATCCGACCTAAAATCCCTCCTCTCCTGAGGGATAACCTTATCCTTTCCTTTTCACTTCTGCTGATCTGCTTCAACTCTTTTATACTTATCAATCCTGTCCATCAGTTGGCGCACACTGGTAACAGGTTTACCAGTTAGAGATTTTCTCAAACCGTGCTCAGCTAGAAGGTCAAGCTTAAAAGTACTGATGGCCACTTCGTCAAAGTCACCATCCATCTCGTTGAACATCTCCTAGTACCTATCCGAATACGTTTTTAGGGTTTCACCCTCTCGCATGCTTAAGGATAGTAGGGAAGCCAAAGGTCGAGGAACCCTGTGACATATGACAAAACGGGAACCAAATGCCTAGGTGAGCTCTTTGAAGGAACTTATAGAATCTGCTCTCAGACTGTCGAACCACCTCATTGCGACTGGTCCTAGACTGGATGGGAAAACCTTACACATCAAGGCTTCGTCCTTGGAATGGACAGCCATCCTCTGGTTGAAATGGCTCACGTGCTCCATAGGGTCTGTTCAACCATTGTAGATGGTGAACATTGGCTGATGAAAGCGCCGAGGAAGTCTTGCCTCTTCAATCTTACGCGTGAAAGGTGACCTGGAGATTTGGTTCAGGGCCCTGCTTATAGCATCATTTCCTACACCTTTATGTGACGGGCTTCAAAACCGCCACACACGATGATGCTCTTCTTCATAGGAGAAGGATTCGCTGGGTGGGGTTCGAGACCTCCACCTGTAATTAACGTCCTTTTTGTCATCAGAAGAAGTGTCAGAGTTCAGAGAAGCTTGTTTCCTCTTTGCATGGCGTAACTCTCTTTTTAACTGATCGATCTCCAGTTGCATGCTCTTGTTGTTCTTTGCATGGGAGATATGGCTCCCTCCTCGAGGTTGACTCTATCAGTGTGTGTGGTGTGGACACTTCCTTCACGGTCACCTCTCTGCTCAAGGTTAAGAAAAGGGTCACCGTGCTGGGATCCTCTCGACTCTGCTTGTTGTGGACCCGATTCTGCCATAGTTAATCGTTGCCTTCAATATCACACAAGCTCTTTCCCACAGATGGTGCCAATTGTAGGGACACAATTTGCGGCCCAAGCCCAAAGATGAATAGGGTGGTGGTCCAATAAGCCCAATACAATAAATTTGTAGAGAGTGGGTTAAAGAGCTAGGCCTTAATGAAGTTAATAACGGCTAGTATGGATCTAAAAGACGATTAAGCAAGAACAGGACATATTGGATTGAATAAATTCACCGTCCGAGGAGATAATTCGGAGTATAAATCAATATAATTGTTTACAAGTACAACTTTGATTGCTACAGTATTTTTTTTTTCGATCCCCATATCGTGGAAGGTCTCTCACATTATATAGTTTCTCTCAAGCCATCCTGATCCTACACTTGTTAATCATCTAAACTTTCACTTGAGTGCCTGTTCCATCAGACACCCTCTTTAGCTTTCTGTGAATAGTAGTAGCTGAGACTGCACTGTTTAGGGGTCTTCTCGACATAAATGCGGCCAAAAAAGTAGCTGTAATGCATTTAATGTGGTGGTAGCAGCTTTTCCTTTAGATATTTCTGAGTTCTTATCACTCCAATACAGGCATGAAGCTCATATTTATCATGTAAACCTCCTGATAGGTCACCTAGGTTGCTGGACTATAGATTCGAACTGTATTTTTTGTGTCCGAGGAGGAATTACTCCTCGGACTGTTCTCCATCCGTTCCTTCTTTGTGAGACTTTAAACTTGGGGTCTCTCTCAATCACTTACCTCTCCTCGGACACGCCTACATTCCTAGATAAGGCCCAAGGCCCAATATACAAATTTAGGCCTTTATCCCTACAATATATATATATATATATATATATATATATATATATGAGAGGTGCTACGTCCACAACATTTTCACAACATTTTTACAACAAATCATAGGTGGTTAGTTGTTATTGACTCAAATTTGAACCTAACATTAAGATTAATTTTTTGCCCCAACAATAACAATCAGTAACAACCTGTCATTTAGGATTTATTGTAAAAATATTGAAAAAATGTTGTGGACATATCATTTCTCATATATAATTATACAAACACACACACACACACACACACATATATATATATAATATCCAAAAGCTTTAGCATAGTATTTATTATTGCTACACTTCTTAAGTCACATCAACGTAGCGTTTCAGTTTACTTCGATTTATGTCGGTCCACTTAGATCCAATTTGGTCCATTTGGTCTACTTAGGTCCAATTCAGTCTACTTCGGTCCATTTTGCCCATTTCAATCCATAAGGTCTAATTCGGTCCATTTCGGTCCAATTCGTTCCTTTCTGTGCACTTCTATCTATTCGTTATTGTAAAAATGTTGGGAAAATGTTGTGGACATATCATTTCTCATATATAATTACACACACACACACACACACACACACACATATAAAATATCCAAAAGCTTTAGCATAGTATTTATTATTGCTACGCTTCTTAAGTTTCATCAACGCAGCGTTTCAGTTTACTTCGATTTATGTCGGTCCACTTAGATCCAATTCAGTCCATTTGGTCTACTTAGGTCCAATTCAGTCTACTTCGGTCCACTTCAGTTCATTCGATCAATTTCGGTCCATTTTGCCCACTTCAATCCAAAAGGTCTAATTCAGTCCATTCCGGTCCAATTGGTTCCTTTCTATGCACTTCTATCTATTCGGTCCACTCTGGTCCAATTCAGTCTACTTTGGTCTAATTTGGTCCTTTTGGTCCCCTTTGATCGACTTCGATCCACTCCGGTCCATTACAGTCTATTTCAGTCCACTTCAATCTATTTCAATTCACTTCAGTTCTTTTGGTCCATCTCTTTTATATTCATTCATAACATTTTTTGGATTTATAATTTTTTGGATAGTGGAGAAATGTTATTTAATTATAGTGCATATGTATCATCACATTAATAATAATAAAAAATTTAACACATCTCGTTGGTTAGTGACTAGTATTGCATAAAACGCGAGTGAGTCACATTGTTTTGTTTTTGTGTTTGTTTGTTTGTATTTTTGTTGTTGTTGTTGTTGTTGTGGTGAAGGTTGGTTGTTTGTTTTGGGTTTGAGTAATAAACATGAAGGCTATTTCAAATCATTTCGGCCCAAGCCCATATAGTGATCACATTAGTTAGGACATGCAAGCAAGGTTGATTTCCCTATCTCCCACATAAAAGAATTGCATACATAGGGCCAGGTTCGGATAGATCGAGCCCATTATAATGCAAGACAGGATCGTCTGGTCCAAATTTAATTAACTTGGAGATGTGGAGACTTTAAATAGATGGCCCACACACACTAGGACAAAATTTGGTATTTCAGCATGATTTGGTTATTATGGTGCATGCAAATGTGCAAATGCTTGCATTATTTATTATGGAAAAGACAACCAATAAGTGATGGTAGATAGGAGTATGGCCAAGTTTTGCAAATTTTCACTTCAATTTTGTCCTTCGAAACTTGATTTGGCTTATCTCACGGTCTAATGATCTGATTTCTGCTTTCAATATATCACTTCAATAGTTAGGAATTATGATTTTGTTTGTGAGTAAAATTTTTTTTGTAAATTAAAATTTTGTTCATTTAACAATTAATGATGTTTTTACCCTTATATTGTAAAATTATCTTTTTACCCTTAATTTTTTGTTAAAGTAACCTTGAGAAATGGTGTGTTACAAATATATAGAGAGAAATTCATAGGATTTGGTATTTCAAGCTTTTCAGCATGAAAAATATTTTAAATAATTTCTAGGCCCAGGCCCATCTAGTGATCACATTGGGACTTGGGACACGCAAGTAGGATTGCTCTCCCACATAAAAGAAGTGCATTCATATAAGGATTGAGATCATCATTTCCTCTGTGATCGCCCAAATTTGATTGGTCTTTCACATAATATTTCTCCCGTAGTCAAAATCAACTACTTTAAAGTCGAAGGGAACTTCGTTCCTATCTTGAAGCAATAACGTGTTGGTCTAGTTATTTGGTATTTCAAGCTTTTCAGCATGAAAAATATTTTAAATAATTTCTAGGCCCAGGCCCATCTAGTGATCACATTGGGACTTGGGACACGCAAGTAGGATTGCTCTCCCACATAAAAGAAGTGCATTCATATAAGGATTGAGATCATCATTTCCTCTGTGATCGCCCAAATTTGATTGGTCTTTCACATAATATTTCTCCCGTAGTCAAAATCAACTACTTTAAAGTCGAAGGGAACTTCGTTCCTATCTTGAAGCAATAACGTGTTGGTCTAGTTATTGGAGTCGCAAATGTATCTAAGATTTTAAGTTGATTATTCAATAGCCTTGTGATGATGCCAAAAATCGTCAGTAAGCTGTACAACACCCACGTGCTCGACATAAGGCCTACGAAACAACAACAAAGAAAACCCTAGGAGAGTACCGGTGTGGTACTGGCCAAAGACCCTCCGAAGGTTAAGTCAGAGAACTTTTTCACAATTCTAGAGTGCTAGAGCTGGGGGAAATTATGCGTACCTTGGTTTGAGATGGTCTTGGGGTTTTTATAGTAGCATAGGGTTAACATCCGTGCCTTGGCTAAAAAGATGTTTCCTTGTAGGAGAGGTCCTCTTTTAGTTGCGTATTTTGCGGAACTCTTTCCTTATGGGATTCTTTCGATTAGGGTTGAGTGTGGCGCACAAGGTGTTTCCTTATATACGCATGCGTGGGGACCAAGGCAAGCCGCGTCAGACCCGTCAAAGGTGTATCCACTTCAACTTCTTCCCGTCAGCTTCCCGCTTCGTCATCCAAGGTACCGTCGTCAACTTCGAGGTGAAGCTGTAGACTTTATGCCGCCGTTGTCTTTCATGGGTAAAGCTAATGGGTTTATTAATATCGTCGCCTATTGCCTCATTGTATGTAAGTACCATTATTACAAAATTACCCTTATCAGCTGCCCCATACTCCATAGCCTCGTCAGCTTTGGCTAACGGGTTATGGAGTTTGAAACGTAGCTTTTGCCTCTATTACTTTGCTTTATTGAAAAAGGGAGAGCATTTATGGGTGAATCCTTGAGCAGCCCTTATTAATTGCTTGGACACGCGACATAAGTGGATTGGGTTTGGTTCTGGACTAGGGTGTCGCTTTGTCTTCCGTGCAATTTTCATTCTATGTATATCTCAGTTTCTCCCTCATTTCAGCCATCTACTTGGTGAGTCATCTTTTCCTTTCTTCCGTCTTTCATTTCTTGTTTGTTTTAATTGATTGGGTATTTTTTAGAGAGGCCGTCAACTTAGGTACTTAGAATGTCTCCATCGCTTGTAGGTAAAAATGTCTAGAGAAGCGATTAGTGAGCAGTCGTCAGTCCGTGAAGGAACGAGGTCTTCCAAACAGGTCATGAGCCCGAGGAGGGAAATTCCTGGTAGTCAGAGAGAGAGACATCAGCCCGTTCTCTTGATGAGGACGTGGAAAGTTATGTAGGAGAGGGAGATGAGGAAGAGGAGATAGATGAGGGAGAAGTTGAAAGTGAGGGAGAGGTTAAAGGTAATGAGGAAGAAGAGGTTGGGGGAGAAGATTATGCTGTCGAGAGAACCCCTGAAGTTGGAAGTTCAAGAAGTCCCGGAGATGGTTTTACCCGTCCGTTTATTCTCCCTAGAATGTGGACCGTCAATGATTTCCTACCAAAGATGACGACTAACATTTTTAAGAATTTGAGGGATTGCTACCAGATCCTTGACCATATCCCAATCCGTCTCCCTGGCTGGAAAATGCGAGAAGTGTTACTCAAGGAAGACTGCAGACGTCAGCATGTACGACGCGGCATTCGCAGTAGGACTAAGGCTGCCACTGATGGCTTTACACCATCAATTGGCCAATTTTCTTGGTTTATCTGTTAGCCATATCGCTCCGAATGCCTGGAGGATTTTTATAGGGGCTGAGATTTTGTGGGGCCGTCTAAGTGGTGGAAACCGTCAGCTTACGCTGTACGAGTTCTTTTGGTGCTACAGACCCTAACACATAGTCTCGTCCCAAGGAATATATCACTTTGCTGCATGGAAAAAAGCGTTAAGGCTTATGTCAAACATGCCCGATTCTAACAAGAATTGGAAGGGAATATACTTTTTTGTCATGTGGACGGATTGGGTGTGCCGTCCCGACGAGTTTGTTGTCCTGACGAGTGGGAGTCAATGCCCCATGGTTTTGACAATACTTGGGGTATTGTCAAGGATTTAGGTTAACCTCGTCTGTCCCTTTCCTTCGTTTTTTCTTTGTTTCAAACTTCTAACGTCGTCTATTCTTCTTGTCTTCAGCTAGTGTCCGTCCATATATTACTGATGAGCAAGAGGCCTTTATTCATTGCGTAACAGAGATCCCGTTGGAGGAGCGAAAATGTCGGGACCTCATTACACTCGACACTTTACACCTTTACTGCAGAAGTCTGGAACCGACGTCGATAGCCTGTAAGTTAAACGCGTATTCTCGTTGGCATAAGTATCCCTTAAATTTCTCTTGTTGTTTTTGTATTGCCGTCACTTGTTCTAATGTTTGTCATTTGTCTATTTAGAAATGGAGGCAGCCAGGCAGAAAGTGAGGGCAGCTATTGCTTGCAAGAAAGAGGAGGATAGGAAGGCTAAGTTAAAAGAGGGGGTGGCCAAGAGGAAGCCTGACGGGAAGGACGACCGTCCTTCCAAGAAAGCTATCGTCACTCCTGGGGGTGCACATCCTAAGAAAAAGTCACCTCCTAAGCCAAGCCACGGAGCAGGCAAAGGACTGATAACATCGATCGGTCTCATCGCTGAGGAATTTCGTCGCCTTCTTACGCACAAGGAGTACGCTGTTGAAACCGTGGGTTCAATTATAAGGCTGACGAATGTGGACCCTTATGCTGAGCAAGGGACAGAGGAGCTGCGGTCGTCAGGCCTTTTTGACCTTGCCCGGTTATGTTCCTTCCTTTCTTTCTTTATTTACTCGTTTTTATGCTTAACAGCTGACAGAAGTTCTGTTTCAAAGGCGATGGTTCGTATGAAGGCGTTGCAAGATAGGGGCATTGCCAAAGAAGGGGTCATTAGCCGTCTGCATAAGCGTATCAAGAACCTGACCGACGGGAAGGACCAGTACAAGGACGCCCTCCGTACCCTTAACTAGGAAGTGAAGGAGTTCAAAGAGAAATTGGAGGAGGAGGGTCTTTAGAGGAAAAAAGATCAAGAAGCCAAGGCGATGGTAGAGAAGGAGCTAACAGATCTTTTAAGCTAGGTGGAGACGGCCAAGGCTGGCGCTGTGGAGGAGTTTAAAGCGTCACAAGCATTCATTAACTCCTGTGCCGAATATTACGGTGTTGGGTTTGAGGATTGCCTTAAACGGGTCAAATCCAATTACCCTCACCTGGATTTGGCTAAGGTCTCCATGGATGACCCTTTGCCATTAACACCTGCAGGCGACGCTATTCCTGAAGAGACCGATGACTCCACTGAGTCAAAGTAGGATACACAAAATGATAGCATCGCCCTTGCTTAGCTTGCTGCGAATCATCCCATCGTTCCTGTAACTCCATTGTCCAATCCCTCAAATGCTGAAGACCCTTTTGCTTCTGACGCCCATGACCCTCCTCCAAAGGGTGACGAGGGCCCAAAGGACACCCCGACTTCCTGATTTTATCCCCTTCTTTTTTTTGTATTAAATTTAACTTTCAAACAATGCTTAATGCCCTTTTTTTTTTTTGGGCTATTGCTTGTAGAAACTCCATTTTATTTATGGTATTTTATATCCATCGCTTTTGGCATATACGTGTTACTTTTTATTTGTTGATCTGTATGTTCATTCCTTATGCTTATATGACATGTTTGTATAATCTACGACGAACCCGTCTACTTATTGGAGTTAAAATGATAGGCTCATCTAAGGACTTTCTATTGAACCCGTCTACTTACGCTCGTCCACTTGTTATGGATCCGTCCACTGTCTTGTGGATTTTATAATATTAATCCATCCTTATGGGATGAACTTGTCCACTTATAGACTTAACCATGGACTCGTCTACTTAGGTCCGTCAACTTGTTATGGATTTGTCCACTGTTTTGTGGACTTTATAATGTTAACTCAGCCTCATGGGATGAACTCGTCCACTTACGAGCTTAACCATGGACCTGTCTACTTAGGTTCGTCATCTTGTTATGGATTTGTCCGCTGTCTTGTGGACTTTATAATATAAACTCATCCTCATGGGATGAGCTTTGTCAATTTTATTGATCATGTTGTGAACCTGTCCTCTTATGGATCCGTCCACTTTATGGTTTTGCTAATAAACTCGTCCACTTTATGGACAACAATGAACTCATCCACTTTGTGGATTTATTATTAAACTCATCCACTAATAAACTCGTCCACTTCATGGACTTGACAGTGAACTCATCCGTTTTGTGGATTTATTATTAAACTCGTCCACTTTATGGACAAGCTAATAAACTTGTCCGTTTTACGGACTTAATAATGATTCATCCTCCTGGAATGAATTCGTCCACTTTATGGACTTGCAAATATTTGTAGAAAATACACTAGTCATTTCTGAATAAACTCCTCTTATTATGATAAACCATGCATTCGTAAAAAAGTTGTTCTCTAAAGGAAAAGACCTGGCCTTTGGGCTTAAAAAGTATTGTAGCAGAAATTAAGGTAAACTGAAAAACTGAGGAGTGTAGCAAAAATTAACTAAAGTAAACTAGAAAATGAAGAGTGTTGATTTCCATGCTATCATCTCTACTGGTAGTACTTTCGTAGGTGTTTGGTGTTCCAAGTATGGTGCAACTTTCGTCCGTCTAGCGTCTCTAGGTGGTAGGTACCTTTCCTTTGCCATGACGTAATTTTGTAAGGTCCTTCCAGTTAGGGCCGAGCTTTCCTTGGGCGGGGTCTCTAACGGCGCCCATTACCTTCCTCAAGATGAGGTCTCTAATCTTGAAGTCTCTGTGTTTGACCCGGGAGTTGTAGTGCTTGGCCATGAGGTCCTAGTATCGTGCGAGTCTCTGCTCTGCTGTCGCCCTGGCTTCGTCCAATAGATCAAGCTGTAAACGCATTGCTTCGTCGTTTCTTCTTTCATCATGATTGTCCACCCTATAGCTTGTGAGCCCAACTTCTGCTGGAATAACCGCCTCGCTCCCATATGCTAGCTGAAATGGTGTTTCCCCTGTAAGTGTTCTGGCCGTTGTCCTGTATGCCCATAGTATGCTTGGGAGCTCTTCAGGCCATATACCCTTTGCCCCATCGAGCCGAGTTTTGATAATTTTAAGCAATGATCAGTTTGTGACTTCAACCTGTCCGTTGGCTTGAGGGTGGGCGGGGGAGGAGTAGTGGTTCTTGATTCCCAACTGCGAGCAAAAGTCCCTGAAGGAGTCGTTGTCGAATTGCTTCCCGTTGTTTAACACCAGGACTCTAGAGATCCCGTATCTACAGATGATGTACCTCTAGACGAAGCTCCGCACGTTCTTCTCTGTGATGGTGGCCAAGGCTTCAGCTTCTACATACTTCGTAAAATAGTCTATACCTACTATAAGGAACTTCAGCTGCCGTGCAACTACTGGGAATGGGCCCATGATGTCTAATCCCCACTGAGCAAACAGCCACGAGGCCGTCATTGGAGTTAACTCTTCCGACGCCAGTAGTACCCAGCCCGAATCAGTTTGTGTACTAACGATTGTGATCTTGAGTGGTTCCTGCAGATTCCTTTGTGGACTTCTCTCATGGCATAATCTGCTTCCTCGAGGCTTGAGCACCTCAAGTATGGGCAGGAGAATCCTCTCTTGTACAATATGTCCTTTATCAGAACGAATCGTACTACTTGGACCTTCAGCTTCCTTGCGGCTTCCTTACCATCGGATAATGCACCGTCTTTCAAGTAGGAGACTATAAGGGTTGTCCAATTGCTCTCGGAACTTATTTCCTGCACATTGATGACATCTATCAATGGCGTAAGCAGAATAAAGGAGAGTACCTTGTCGAGAACGACCATGTGTTCTGCTAATGCGACCTTGGCAAAATGGTCGGCTTGCTAGTTTTCTCCTCTGGGGACTTGAACAATCTTGGCCTGTAGGTCTTCTACCCTTTTCTTTACTTGCTCCAAGTACTTCTTCATCTTCTCGTGCTTACACTCGTAATCTCTATTTACTTGGTTTGTGACGACCTAGGAGTCGCAATGAATAATCACAATGAATAATCACACTCGCGGCTCCCGCTGCTTTGGCGAGATCTAGTCCTGCTACTAGTGCTTCGTATTCTGCCTTATTGTTGGTCGTAGGGAAGTCAAGACGAACCATGCATTCAATTTCGTCACCTTCTGGAGAGCAAAGTACAATGCCTGTCAAAGCTCGAAAATGTGTTAAAAAAAACAAAAGAGCTGTTTAAACCACCAAATTAAAGTTACAGGTCGATTGATTTTACTCTAACTTAATACTAAGTGCGGAATAGAGTAAATGCGAGCGGATAAACAAACAAGCTACTTTAACCCGTAATCATTATAACACATCAGTAAAATGAAAGGTAAAAGAGTAGGGAAGAAGAATGCAAACACAAGATAACACACCGATGTGTTATCGAAGAGAAAACCGGAGAACTTGGCGAAAAACCTCTCCGCCGCCCTCCAAGCATTAATCGATCCACTAGACAATCAGTTGGGATACATGGGTTAGCAAGAGACCCTCCAAGCCTAATCTACTCAATGCACCTAAGCCCTCTAAGCTCCTACTCCAACAAGGCTTCTCAGAACCGTGTCTTGTCTAGCTCTCCAAATCCCGCAATATGCCCGATTGCAACCGCCAAAGCCTGACTTCTTCCAATACTTCCCAGCAGCACCAAAACCTCACTTGACACTCTGAAAGGGTGTGGTAAGTGTTTGGGCTATCAACCTCTCAAGTGTATGGAAATGGAGAGGTAGGAGTTGAGGACGTATAACAATCTAACTCTCAAGGTTTGTGGCTAGGGTTTTCTCTCAGAAGCACTCCTCAACATCTGTGGGTAATATGGGTATAAATAGTGCGGGTACAAAAAGTGTGCATTAGAAATGACAGTCTGGCAAAGTAGAATGTTTCGCGGGTGTCTCGCAGGAAGGCCTTACTCGCGAGATACTCGTGAAAACCAGATGTCTCCATCCTGTCTTGACTCTTCACATTCCAGTCATGTGCAAGGCACATGCATCACTTCGCGGGATACTTACTCGCGAGCTACCCGCGAAAACACTTCAGTCTTCAATTTGCTTTGAGTCTTCACACACTCTCTCTCTCTCACACAACCCTTACAAATAAAACCCACATGAAATACAGGGTACATAAGATTGAACATAATTACAATCAAATTTGGCACGGAATTAAAGCCAACAAAACACATAGTTGTACATTACAACTTTACAGCCTGCTTTGCCAGCCCATCTATTAGACGATCCATTTGTGTGTATGCTCCACTAAGGATACTCTCCTGCCCCCTGACGTTCTATGTTAGTGAATTCTACGATTAAGTCAGCGACCACCTGCCCTTTGATGGCAGTATGTGGGCGGTATTGTATGTCAAACTCACTCAACTCTATTGCCCATGATGCCATTCGCCTGGCAGCTTTGGGGTTGCTCATCGCTCGCTGTAGAGGTTTGTCGGTCAGGACGACCATAGTATGAGCTTAGAAATATGGCTTCAGCTTTCGGGCTGATGTAACTAAAGCGAATGTGAGCTTCTTCATTGGTGGATATCTTTCTTTTGCACCTCGAAGTGCTCGACTTATGTAGTACACGGGCTTCTGTACCTTGTCTTCTTCCCTAACTAAGGCTGCGCTGACTGCTGCCAAGGATACTGCTAAGTAGAGGAACAGTTCTTCCCCGGGGTGGTAAGGACTCAACAACGGAGGAGATGAGAGATAGGTCTTCAGGTCCTTGAATGCATGCTGACACTCGGTTGTCCATTCAAAATATTTCCCTAGCGTGTAGAAGAAAGGTAGAAATTTGTCCGTTTCCCTAGACATGAATCTGTTCAGCGCTGCTATTTTGCCGTTGAGGCTATGTACTTCTTTTACATTCCTCGGGGGTGCCATCTCCATTATGGCCTGGATCTTGTTTGGGTTGGCCTCGATACCTCTCTGAGACACCATGAATCCTAGGAACTTTCCTGCCGTTACTCCAAAGGCACACTTGTCTCGGTTGAGCTTCATGTTGTAGGAATGAAGGGTGTCGAATGTTTCCCTGAGATCTTCTAAGTGATCTTCCTCCCGTCGACTTTTTACCAGCATGTCGTCAACATATACCTGGACATTTCTTCCAATCTGTTGTGCAAACATCTTGTTTATGAGCCTTTGATATGTCGCGCCCACATTTTTGAGGCTGAATGGCATTACTTTATAGCAGAAGAGGCCTTGGCTAGTTATGAACGAGGTCTTCTCCTGATTGGCTTTGTGCATTTTGATTTGGTTGTAACCCGAAAAAGCGTCCATGAAGCTTAACAGCTGGTGTTGAACTGTAGAGTCAACTAGGACGTCAACCCGCGGGAGGGGGTAACTATCTTTGGGGCACGCTTTATTCAGGTCGGTGAAGTCTACGCACGTTCTCCATTTCCCACTGGCTTTCTTGACTATCACCACGTTTGTTAACCAGTCGGGGTAGTAAACCTCCCTAATGAAGTTTGCTTCTTATAGCTTGTGAACTTCTTCCGCTATTGCCTGATCTCATTTTGGGGTGAATACCCGCTTCTTCTGACGAATGGGTGGAAAGGAGGGCGACACATTTAGTCTATGCACCATGACTGAGGGGTCTATTCCCGGTATGTCTTCATGGCTCTAGGCAAATATGTCTTGGTTATCTCTGAGAAAAGTCGTAAGCGCTTGGCGGACCGTTAGGCTGGCGAGGGTACTAATCTTGGTCATTTGATCAGGCTTGAAGTCGTCAAGAAGTATCTCTTCAAGCCTTTCAACGGGCTCTGTCACCGTCTGGTGTTTTTCTATGTTCATGGCTTGGAAGTGGTCGTCCATCTCCATCATTGAAAGTTCAAAATGGGTATGAAACACCCTTGAACGTTTAGACCCCAAATTATAAATAATCAATTCAAGCTTATAATCAAACAATTAATGTGCGGAACATGAACATAAGCCAATCATAGAATTGATAACTAATCTAAGCCAAATATAAACACATCCATAGTAGTAAATATAAGGCAAAGATAAAGGGAAGGAAGATGCAAGCACACGGACAACACACGATGTGTTATCGAAGAGGAAACCGAAGCCCTCGGCGTAAAACCTCTCCGCTGCCCTCCAAGCGGTGAAATAATCCACTAAAGAATGTAGTTGGGATACATGAACAGCAGAAAACCCTCCAAGCCTAATCTACCCAAGTACCTAAGCCCTCCAAGGTTCTTGCTCCATCGAGGTTACGCCGAACCTATTTCTTCTTTAGCTTCCCAGATTCCGCTACTAGACCATAGCATCAACCAATGTATATTGGTTCCTTCCAAACTGCTTCCTTTAGCACCAAATGAACCTTCTCACAGACGTGGGTGTGGTGAGATAAAGATTTGGTAAAGAACCTCTCAAGGATGTGACAATGGAGAGAAAGAGAGTAGAGGAATTTGTAGAGACTCTAAGGTAAAGATTGTGGATGAATCAATCTTGTTTTTCTTTAGGGTTTCTCTCAAAAATTCTCTCTGGAAGCTCTCTCAATATCATGGGTATAAGGGTCTATATATAGTGGGGTGAGAAAGGGATACGAAGAGACGATTTTTTGCCAAACAGGGTGAATTGGCGGCTTGGCCTCGCGACTGGTCTGACTCGCGAGATCAAGTCGCGAGGTAACGACCTGGCCAGCCTAGGACTTTTGTCCTGTAGTGCGACAGCTGGCGCAACCCTTCACCTCCCCCGTGTGCTTCTCACGTGCCTGAAGTTGGCGGCTTGCAGCCGCGAGCCACCCGCGAGTTCTAGCCGCGAAACTCTGCTTCTTTGCACATAGTTGAGCTTTTCTTCACATCTTCTCACATACTACCCTTACATAAATCCCACCTAAATACAGGGTTACTAAGTGCTTAAATTACAAGCAAATTGGCACGGAATAAAGCCAACAAGATAGTTGATTAAATTCAACCTTACAATAGCTATGTAACATTCACGCGCAGCTACCTGATTTTCGCGCAACTCCCCTACTCCATACTCTATAGGGAATTTGATCATCAGGTGGTAGGTTGAGGTTACATCCTTCCATAAATTGAGGGTGGGTCGTCCGATAATGGCATTATAAGTGGACGAGCAATCGACCACAAGGAATGTTACGTCCTTGGTGATCTACTGGGGGTAGTCGCCTACTGTCACAGACACTGTGACTGCACCTAGGGGGAATACCCTTGTCCCTCCAAAGCCAACGAGCGGAGCATTCATTGAAGCCAGTCGCTCTCTGTTAATCCTCATTTGCTGGAATGCTAGGTAGTATAGGATGTCCGTCGAGCTGCCATTGTCGACTAGAACCCAGTCCGTGTTGTAATCCCCTACTTATATGGTGACAACAAGTGTATCGTCATGCGGGTGGTGAAGACGTCGGACATCTTCTTCTGAGAATCCGATGATGAGGTTGTCTATCCACGCCATCTTAGGTACGGAACCTGTCAACTGGACGTTCTGAATCATTCTGAGGTAAGTCTTACGGGCCTTTTTGGACGACCCCATAACTGTCGTGCCCCTTATAATCATTCTTATGTCTCCTATGGGTGGTTTGGGACGCTCATTCTCCCGTCGGAGGGCCTGCTCTTAAGGTGGGTCCATCCTATCCTTACTGACAAACCTCTGCAGCTTTCCTTGTTTGATAAGGGCTTCAATTTGTTGCTTTAGGTCATAACAGTCAACTGTGTCATGGCCGTGGTCATGGTGGAAGCGGCAATACTTGTCTCTAGACCTTTTATTTGGATCTCCCTTCAGCTTACCGGGGAATGTCAAAGCTCCTTCGACTTTGATTTGCATCAAGACTTGATCGATCAGGGCAGTCAGCGGGGTGAAACTTGTGAACTTCCCCGTGGGGGGCTTCGAGTGCCTGTCCTCCTGCCGCTCTCCAGTTCTAGCCATCTTCCGCCCCCTATTTGGCCGTATGTCTTGCTGTCTTTCCCTTTTCTTGGGCTTCTCTTCTCAGGCCAGTAGTGCGTCTTCCGCATTCATGTACTTGGTTGCCCTATAAAGTACATCTGACATAGTCTTTAGGTCGTTCTTATATAGGGAAAACAGGAACTTACCCTTCTGCAGTCCATTCGTGAAGGCAGCCACGAGTATCTTGTCATCAGCTTCATCGATTGAGAGAGCCTCTTTGTTAAAGTGAGTGATGTAGGACCTTAGCGTCTCGTCCTCCCGCTGCTTAATGTTCATCAAGCATGCAGTAGACTTCTTATACCTGTGTCCCCCGATGAAGTGTGAGGCGAATTGGGCGCTTAACTCTTTGAAGGTACCGATGGAGTTGGGCGTCAGCCTGCTAAACCAGATCCTTGTGGATCCCTTCAGCGTGGTGGGAAGGCTCTGCATATGATTTCATCTGGTACCTCTGGTAGGTGCATCAGGGTCTTGAAAGATTTTAGGTGATTTAAGGGGTCTTTGGATTCGTCATAATTCTCCACCTGCGGCATGCGAAACTTCAGTGGGAGGGGAAATGAAGTGACGGATTTTGTGAATGGTGAGTTAGTTTGATGGACTAAGTCATCGAGGTCGCTAGACACCCGTCCTCTAAGGACGTTCATTATAAGGTCCATTCGTTCCTTCATCATTTACATCTCAGCGACTATGTGAGATGAGACCATATTAGTGATGGCTTGTGTCTTGTCGTTCTGGCCTGCTTGGGGCGTTGCTCCCTTCCGGCCCTTCCTGGTTCCTTCGATCAGTGCTGGTGCCTTCTTGGTCTTCCTCCTGAGTATTAAGGTCTGCATTCTTCTAGCGCAACTGTTCTTCCAGGTCATGGTTTTGTTTGGTGAGGCGTTCCACGGCGGTAGCGAGAGTTTGAACCTGTCTCTCGAGGGCAGTCGTGCATGGTTCGTCTCCTTGAACGTCGTTGGTGGTTGCCATCGAGCGAGTGAGCACTATGCAACTTTTTGTCCGAGAGGTGATAGTATGGCTTACAAATCCCAGGTTCCCACAGACAGTGCCAACTGATGATGCCAAAAATCGTCAGTAAGCTGCACAACACCCATGTGCTCGACACAAGGCCTGCGAAACAACAACAAAGAAAACCCTAGGAGAGTACCGGTGTGGTACCAGCCAAATACCCTCCGAAAGTTAAGTCTGAGAATTTTTTCACAACTCTAAAGTGCCAGAGCTAGGAGAAATTATGCGTACCTTGGTTTGAGATGGTCTTGGGGTTTTTATAGTAGCATATGGTTCACATCCGTGCCTTGGCTAAGAAGATGTTTCCTTGTAGGAGCGTGGCGCACAAGGTGTTTCCTTATATACGCATGTGTGGGGACCAAGGCAAGCCACGTCAGAAGTCAAAGGTGTATCCACTCCAGCTTGTTCCCGTCAGCTTCCCACTTCGTCATCCAAGATACCGTCGTCAGCTTCGAGGTGAAGCTGTAGACTTTATGCCGTCATTGTCTTTCATGGGTAAAGTTGACGGGTTTATTAATACTGTCGCCTGTTGCCTCATTGTATGCAAGTACCATTATTACAAAATTACCCTTATCACCTTGAAATGATTGTCGGCAGAATTGAAAGTTTCACATGACCTATTGTTGTGTCATTTTCTTCTCTTGGGATGTCTTTCTTGGTTTGCTTTCCCACCTAATAGAGCTAATCACTAAATTACTACTGTGTTTCTAGAGCATTATTCGATAATAACTATCATCCAATTTAATTGCTCGATAACTATCATCCAATCCTCGTGTCATGACTATCAATTTTAGTTTTAAAAACATAAGGCTATGGTAGTTGATGGAGTTTTATTTATTTATTTATTTTTTAATGTTTCCACCCACTTGGCAATTATAGAGGCATCTAAGGATGTCTAAAATCCCTAGGCCCTGCTCTTTATGTAATAGTTCTTTTGAGTTTTGGTAATTTTAAGCAGTGAGTTTCATCATAAGGCAGTAAAATTGGTTTGGCTTAGTGTTGATTTTAGGTAATTTAATTATTTGGCCAGCTTTCTTTAAGGATTTTTTGCCTAATGATACTGTTGAATTTAGGGGATTATGTTAGTGTCATTAACGTTGATAAGGTGAAGCGAGCATGAAACATGGGATGAAATAAGAGATGTGTAGCAGAAGATCTTTTATTGGCTTTTTGACTCACATGTGAGACACTTGTGGGCCCATGAAAGTGTATGTGCTCCAAGCCCACATGCTTCTTTTTCCTTTGAGCTCGAAAGTGTGCAAAATTCTCTCTTGGGCCCTTCAAACCACATCTTCATAAAATTCCTCCAAAAAAAATCCCTTCAAGTGGACTTGGCCACGTGTGATACGAATGAGATAAAATAAAAAAGCCTTGGGCTTGATCTTGCTTAGACTATTTTGCTGACAGGTCTCTAGGTGAGCCTTTGCAAGAATTTGGTCCTCAACAATTTTTAATTGCTTTACTTATTAAAGGGGAAAAAAAAATGAAATGAACTTTTATCAGGCTCATAAACCATCTGGATAACAGCATCTGAATTCTATTTTCATTTCCTTACACTTAAATTTTCCAATTAACTTATCGAAGTCACAGTACAGAACTTACAAGTGATTAAGGTTGTTTACAATGAGCCTATTGGGCAGATTCCAGACAAACTCATTTCATGGTCAAAGTTAATAAGTTATTGGGGTTGTGGTGCAAACTTAGAGGAACTGTCACCAGTACGTGGCTTTACTCTTCCTAATTTTGAAATATTTGCCGGTATTGTTAAATGTTCTAATCTTCAACATTGCTTGTTTTAACTGAACTAAATGAACTGTCAGTGTTGGGCTTTGTGGAGCGTAGTTTTGTTTGATCCGGTTTGACGACCCGACCCGAATAATGTTGCGTGGTTTTTTAATGGGAGATTTACTGAGGCTTAGTCCATGGAACGGAGGCTTGGGCCGATAGGCCCAAGCCGGAGCACTCATGGACAAGCCTCCTGGGGGTCCAGGGGCAACGCCTTTTTTTGGCCCGTTTAGCCCATTGTGGAACCGCCTTTTGTAATTAGGGTTTTTAGTGTGGTGTTGTTGCCGTGTTTGACATAGAGAGAAAATATTGTAGCCGCAAGTTGTACTCTGTATTCTTCCCTGATAATAGTGATATCCCTGCAACTCCGTGGACGTAGGCAAATTGCCGAATCACATAAATACTGTCTTGTGCGTGTGATTTTTTTTCTTTGGCGTGTGTTTTCTCTATTTTTTTGTTTTTTTGTTTTTGTTTCTCACAGGTTGGAATTTTGGTTGAATTCCCAACAACTGGTATCAGAGCCTAGGGTTAGGTTTGAGTGGGAGCAATGGCAGAGGAAGCAGGAAAGGCGTCTGGAATAGAAAAGTTTGATGGCACAGACTTCGCGTATTAGAGGATGCAGATTGAAGATTATCTCTATGAGAGGAAATTGCACCTGCCTCTTTTGGGGACAAAACCTGAGGCGATGAAAGCTGATGAATGGGCTCTTCTTGATAGATAGGTACTAGGAGTTATCAGGTTAACTCTGTTTAGGTCTGTTGCACACAATGTTGTAAAGGAGAAGACCACAGCAGATTTGATGAAGGCTTTGTCTGGTATATATGAAAAGCCGTCAGCAAATAACAAGGCGCATTTGATGAAAAAACTGTTCAATTTGAAGATGGCAGAGAATGCATCAGTAGCACAACATCTGAATGAATTTAACACTATCACAAATCAATTGTTGTCTGTAGAAATTGATTTTGATGATGAGATTTGTGCTCTGATCGTCTTGGCTTCTTTGCCAAATAGTTGGGAGGCAATGAAGATGGCAGTAAGTAATTCTACAGGAAAAGAAAAGCTCAAGTACAATGATATTCGAGATTTGATTCTGGCTGAGGAGGTTCGCAGAAGAGATGCAGGTGAAACCTCAGGATTTGGTTCTGCCCTAAACCTTGAGACAAGAGGCAGAGGTAATAACAGAAATTTAAATCGGGGCAAATCAAAATCCAGAAATACTAATCGGAATAGAAGTAAATCTAGATCAGGCCAACAAGTACAATGTTGGAATTGTGGGAAAACAGGTCACTTTAGGAACCAATGCAAAAATCCTAAGAAGAAGAATGAAGATGATTCTGCTAATGCTGTAACAGAAGAGGTACAGGATGCATTACTTCTTGTAGTAGACAGTCCACTTAATGATTGGGTTTTAGACTTAGGAGTTTCGTTTCATACCACTCCACACCGAGAAATCATACAGAATTATGTTGTAGGTGATTTTGGTAAGGTGTATTTGGCTGATGGTTCAGCCTTGGATGTTGTAGGTATGGGAGATGTCCGGATATTGTTGCCTAATGGATCTGTTTGGTTACTGGAGAAGGTTCGACACATTCCTGACCTGAGGAGGAATCTGATTTTTGTCGGACAACTTGATGATGAAGGGCATGCAATACTATTTGTTGGTGGTACTTGGAAGGTTACAAAGGGAGCTAGAGTATGGCTCGTGGAAATAAGACTGGCACTCTCTATATGACCTCAAGTCCAAGAGACACAATTGCAGTTATTGAAGCAAGTACTGATACAAGCCTATGGCACCGCAGACTTGGTCACATGAGTGAGAAAGGGATGAAGATGCTGCTGTCAAAAGGAAAACTACCAGAATTGAAGTCCATTGATTTTGACATGTGTGAAAGCTGCATCTTAGGAAAGCAGAAAAATGTGAGCTTCTGAAAACTGGCAGAACACCAAAGGCTGAAAAATTGGAGTTAGTACACACCGATTTGTGGGGGCCTTCTCCGGTTGCATCCCTTGGAGGTTCAAGGTACTACATCACTTTCATTGATGACTCAAGCAGAAAGGTATGGGTTTATTTTCTGAAAAATAAATCTGATGTATTTGAAACTTTTAAGAAGTGGAAGGCCATGGTTAAGACAGAAATAGGTTTAAAACTAAAATGTTTAAGGTCTGATAATGGAGGAGAGTACATAGATGGAGGGTTCAGTGAGTATTGTGCTGCACAGGGAATTAGGATGAAAAAGACCATTCCTGGGACACCACAGTAGAATGGGTGGCTGAGCGCATGAACAGAACTCTCAATGAGCGTGCTAGGAGTATGAGGTTGCATGTTGGACTACCAAAACCTTTCTGGGCTGATGCTATTAGCACTGCAGCTTACCTGATAAACCGAGGGCCATCAGTTCCCATGGAGTTCAGACTTCCTGAGGAGGTTTGGAGCGGTAAAGAGGTAAAGTTTTCACATTTAAAAGTTTTTGGTTGTGTTTCTTATGTTCATATTGATTCTGATGCTCGTAGTAAACTTGATACAAAGTCTAAAATATGTTTTTTCATTAGCTATGGTGATGAGAAATTTGGCTATAGGTTTTGGGATGAACAAAACAGGAAAATCATCAGAAGTAGAAATGTGATATTTAATGAACAGGTTATGTACAAGGATAGGTCAACTGTAGTGTTAGATGTTATAAAGATAGATCAAAAGAAATCTGAGTTTGTCAACTTAGATAGATTGACTGAAAGTACTGCCCAGAAAAGGGGTGAAGAAGATAAGGAGAATGTAGATTCACAGGTAGATCAGAGTACACCTGTAGCTGAAGTCTGCAGATCTTCCAAGAACATTAGACCTCCACAGCATTATTCACCCGCTTTAAATTATCTCCTATTGACTGATGGTGGTGAGCCAGAGTGTTATGATGAAGCCTTGCAAGATGAGAATTCAAGCAAGTGGGAGTTAGCCATGAAGGATGAGATGGATTCCTTGTTGGGGAATTAGACATGGGAACTGACTAAATTGCCAGTAGGAAAGAAGGCTTTGCACAACAAGTGGGTATATAGAATAAAGAATGAGCATGATGGTAGCAAACGTTACAAGGCCAGATTAGTTGTTAAAGGGTTCCAGCAGAAGGATGGCATTGACTACACATAGATATTTTCTCCAGTTGTGAAGATGTCAACAATTAGACTGGTGCTGGGAATGGTGGCTGCAGAAACTTACATCTTGAGCAGTTAGATGTGAAGACGACATTCCTTCATGGTGACTTGGAGGAAGACCTTTACATGATTCAGTCAGAAGGGTTCATTGTTCATGGACAAGAGAATCTAGTCTGCAAACTAAGAAAGAGCTTGTATGGCCTAAAACAAGCTCCTAGACAGTGGTACAAGAAATTTGACAGTTTTATGCATAGAATTGGGTTCAAGAGATCTGAAGCTGATCACTGTTGCTATGTTAAGTTTTTTGACAATTCTTACATCATATTACTATTGTATGTGGATGATATGCTTATTGCAGGGTCTTGCATTGAAGAGATTAATAATCTGAAGAAACAATTGTCAAAACAGTTTGCAATGAAGGATTTGGGAGCTGCAAAGCAAATCCTTGGTATGAGAATCATTAGAGACAAAGCTAATGGTACATTGAAGCTTTCACAGTCAGAGTATGTGAAGAAAGTTCTCAGCAGGTTCAACATGAATGAAGCTAAACCAGTGAGCACACCCTTGGGTAGTCATTTCAAATTAAGCAAAGAACAGTCACCGAAGATAGAAGAAGAAAATGACCACATGAGCAAGGTGCCCTATGCCTCAGTAATTGGCAGCTTGATGTATGCTATGGTGTGTACAAGGCCAGACATTGCACATACAGTGGGAGTTGTGAGCAGATTCATGAGTAGGCCTGGAAAGCAGCATTGGGAGGCAGTCAAATGGATTCTGAGATATCTGAAGGGTTCATCAGATACATGTCTTTGCTTCACAGGTGCAAGTTTGAAACTGCAGGGTTATGTAGATACTGATTTTGCTGGCGATATTGATAGTAGAAAGAGTACTATTAGGTTTGTATTTACTCTGGGTGGTACAGCTATATCATGGGCTTCAAATCTACAAAAGATTGTTACTTTGTCTACTACAGAAGCTGAGTATGTTGCAGTAACTGAAGCTAGAAATGAGATGATTTGGCTACATGGTTTCTTAGATGAATTGGGTAAGAAGCAGGAGATGGACATTCTACATAGTGACAGTCAGAGTGCAATCTTTCTTGCCAAAAATTCAGCTTTTCATTCAAAGTCGAAGCATATACAAACAAAATACCACTTTATCCGTTACCTTGTTGAAGATAAACTGGTAATACTTGAGAAGATTTGTGAATCTAAGAACCCGGGAGACATGTTGACTAAGGGTGTCACTATTGAGAAGTTGAAGCTGTGTGCAGCTTCAATTGGTCTTCTAGCTTGAGGACAGGAGGATGAGTTGCAGGGATGAGGGATTGTTTCTTGAAGGATAGCGGTTTGATGTTGGTGATTGAACTAGTCTCCAAGTGGGAGATTTGTTGGGCTTTGTGGAGCCTAGTTTTGTTTGATCCGGTTTGACGACCTGACTCGAATAATGTTGCGTGGTTTTTTAATGGGAGATTTACTGAGGCTTAGTCTATGGAGCGCTCATGGACAAGCCTCCTGGGGGTCCAGGGGCAACGCCTTTTTTTGGTCCGTTTAGCCCATTGTGGAACCGCCTTTTGTAATTAGGGTTTTTAGTGTGGTGTTGTTGCCGTGTTTGACATAGAGAGAAAATATTGTAGCCGTAAGTTGTACTCTGTATTCTTCCCTGATAATAGTGATATCCCTACAACTCCGTGGACGTAGGCAAATTGCCAAACTACGTAAATACTGTCTTGTGCGTGTGATTGTTTTTCTTTGGCGTGTGTTTTCTCTATTTTTTTTGTTTCTCACAGGTTGGAATTTCGGTTGAATTCCCAACAGTCAGTTCATTGTAAAAATGACTATTTCGTTCGTATAAGCCAAAAGTCTTCTCTTCCAGGTCCTTCTTATCTACGCTAATGTGATGTTAACTCTTATGATGTGTAATACACAACATGTGGTCTAGAGCGTAGTACATTTTCAATGTCGTCCATGTTCTTCAAAGAAATATGTTCGATATGTTCGATATAGATCTTAAGAAAACTAAACAACTGATTTATTCGTCCAAGTAAAATTTCTTATCCACAAAAGAAAATCCGTGGTATTATTTCATTATCATAGGTGGGGCTAAAGTTTGACTTCTAATTGCATCTACCTTTTATCATAATCAAAATAAAACTCTGGACAAAATGTTAGATGAAATGGAGTCATTCCTTTAATATAATCTTTCGCAATAGGTGCTACTTACTTCTATCAACTCTAATTGAAAATTTTTGTATTTCCAAAGAAAACAAACTCTGGTATCATGTAAAAAAAAAAAAAAAAAAAAACTCTGGTATCAAATTTGATCCTTCACTAGAAACTTGTACTTCCAACAGGATGACACACTCTTGTCTGAGTTATGAGTGGTTTTTGCTAATATTCTTTCACAGGATTCTTCTAATGTGTATGAGCTCATGTTTGAAATCTGCCATAATCATTTCGTGTTTTTAAGCCTACTTCAATTACTTCTTTTTTTATTTTATTTTTTCCGATAATTTTGTCCTAATTTCTCAACAAGCTACAAATGGGCCAACCATGTAATATTTGCACAAATTGCAAATGATATGGCTCCCATTTATATAACATCTACTATCTGTCCCCCCAGTCAAAATTGACTACTTAAGGTTGTGTTTGTTTGGAGGTGAAATAGGGTGGATAGAAAATTTTGGAGAGAAAATGTGAAGGAAAACTTTTTGAAAATGTGTTTAGTTGGGTGGGGAGGAAGGAAAATAAATTATGGAGCCCAAGTGTTTTCTCTCCAAAGTTTTCACTCCAAAATGGAGAGAAAACTGAAGAGAGAAAATGAAGCTGTTTAATGGACGAAAATGTTCATGTGCACAATAAGTTTTTTTTTTTTTTTTTGGACATTGCCTTCTTCTTATCTATTATTATTATTTTTAACTAGACATGAATTTTTTCTTTGAAACATGATTTTTTTTTAATTTAATAAATTGGGTGATTGCTTTTTTTTTTTTTTTTTTTTGGTTGTTTGTCACTTTTTTGTTTTAATTGGCTATCATTTTTTTATCAATGGTATATGAGTAAATTTATACAAATTCACTTTTTCCATCCCTCCATTTTTTCACTCCCAACCAAACAAAAATAAGAGAAATTAAAATATTTTTTATCTTCTCACTTTTCCACCCCTCCAACCAAATGAACTGTAAAAGTCTACAATCATAGATTAGCTAGTAAACTTCGATGGGAACTCTGTTCCTATCTTGAAGCATTAACGGGTTCATCTAGTTGCCATTGGAGCCCCCAAAAAAAACTATCAAAATTGATTATCTTAAGATTCTTAACCTTGAAATGATTGTGGGCAGAATCAAAAGTTTCACACGACCCATTCTTGTATCATTTTCTTTCCTTGCATGGGTCATCTTTCTTGATTTGCTTTCCCACTTTACAGAGCTAATCTCTAAAATATATATTTCTAGAGCATTTGATAACTATCTTCCGTTTTAATTGGTCGATATTTTACAGCCTCTAGACTACCATAGAGATAAGAGTTACCAATCCTTTTCATGTGGATAGCAGCATCTGAATTCTACGTTTTAGCAGAATTGAAAATCAGGACCATTTCTTATGTGCCAAAAGTCTTCTCTTCTCGGTCAGTAATGTTCACTCTTGTGGGAAAAAGAAATCCATGCTATTATTTCATCATCCATAGGTGGGGTGGGGCTAAAGTTTTGTATTTCTTTATTGAAATATCAAGAGGCTCATTAGAGAAACTTGGAGTCTAAAAAAAGAAAAGCGGATTGAATAGTTGTGTTGTTTTTCCTCTGCAAATTCAATTGCCATATTGACAAAATCCCCTTCACCCAAGACGATACCTGCTTATGAATTGACAGTCAAGTCATTGTTAAAGTGGCCGTTTCTTATGTGCCAAAAGTCCTCTTTTGGGTCATTCTGTGATGTTCACTCTCGTGAGCAAAAGAAATCCATGCTATTATTTCATTATCCATTGGGGGGGGGGGGCTAAAGTTTCTATTTACTCTAATTGATTTTTATTTTTTTGGTATTCCACATAAAGCAAACTCTGGCATCAGATTTTATCATTCACAAAATTGCAACCTCCAACAGGATGACGCACTCTTATCTGAGTTACAAGTGGGTTTTGTTAATATTCTTTCAGGGGATTCTTCTGATGTCTATGAGCTCATGTTTGAAATCTAAAACAATTCCTGCTCTTGCAAATGAGACTGATTGCTTGGCTTTACTTGACTTCAAGAATGGGATAACTCAAGACCCACTATTTTTTTAATTTTTAGTTAAAAAAAAAAGAGTACCCACTTCAAATCATGAGCTCATGGAATGACTCCGTTCATTTCTGCAACTGGATAGGTGTTACGTGTAGCCACTCCAATTAAACATAACTAGTAGGTTGCCCACGCAATGCACGAATAATGCTATAAGCTTTTATGTAAGATTGTTTTGGAAAATGTTGTACATATATTATAACACAAACGGTGGATATGTACATTGCTAAAATCACTTATAATTATAGCTGAAGCTTCAAAGCAAGTAGGAATATTTTGTTCCCTACCATCAATTGATCATAAACCCAATTAACTACAAGCGTATGTTGTACATATCAGACTCGTTGAACCTATCAATTTTCATATGAAATTTCTAACCAAGGCATTGATCTCATCAAGCATTCTCAATAATATTTTAACTATATATAGCAGTGTCAAGGTCGCATAGCGAGTCATGTCTAAGCAAGGCACTTAGCTCGTTATCAATCTCATTGGCTGAGCAAAACAAGGTTTTTCTCCAACTATCAAAAGTAACGATCCAATTTTGTGGTGGTTTTGGACATTTGATCGAAAGATGTAAGGAATTTGTCCTTCATTAACATGGGCATCGACACTCTCTCTCATAGAAGTCATTGAAACATGGAATTAAGCCTCCTTATATTAGCCTTGTAATGTTAATTTAGGATGCTTTGGGTATCAGCAATTCTAATTTGTATAAATATAATTCCATCTATTTTAAATGAATATAATTAGAAATAATTATCCTAAAACCTGGTTCGAAAACTTGTTCTTAGCCCACATTCCATCTTCAATACATGTACTATAATAAACTAATTACTAAGTATAGGCACTCAACCAGTTACTTAAATTTGAAAGCACTTTATAGGAAAGAAACAATACAAATACAGTATTTAGAAAGTCAATGTTTGATTTATGTTAAAAACAAGTGGCAAAGTGTAGATCTAGATAGAAGACCGTACATTACACCACTAAGGCAAGGGATAATGCATATGTGGTTGGATCTGGACTCCACACGTGGAGCGGCTGTGAGCAAAGGAAGAGGAAGTGTTGGCTAAAAGATCCTATTCTTGTCTCGTGCCAAAGGTGTAACTACCTTGGGAAGGAAGTAAGATATGCATATAACATGGTACTCAAGCACTCACAAGAAGGGAGATAGTGACTTTCTAAGGTCAACAACTATAAGAACACCCCTTATTGGTTGAATACATGATGGACCACTTCAGAGACACGTGTATCATTCACAGTACTCCTGATGTCCCTTTCATTGTCTAGGGCTTGTTTCCTAAGCAGTGGTAAAGTCACCTACCCACAGGCCACAGTGCCACATTGGGTCATTCTCTCTCCTCCAATCACCAGATAATACCACAACCGTGAAAATGTCCAAAATAAGGAAATGATGACTTAACACCTGTCTTTGTACTCAGCCATATTCCTCAGATTATAAGAGGAACATGCAGCTGTATTTTTAAGGGTAAGAACCCAAGTAGATCTTTTAAGAAGAGAGTAGAAAGTTAATAAGATAGGAAGGTAAAAAACAAGGTCTCTCTTTAAGGAAGAACACCCTTATTTTATAAGAGTTACCTCTTCTTCCCACATAATACAAAGATGAACAAAGAAAGAATATTTCATTCTTGCTCAGATCGTGGTTTTTCATCCCTTTCTTAGGGTTTTCCATGTACATCTTGAGTCCTTTTTACATTCTTGCTATCAATTTTTTCTTCTCTGACTTTTGTCATGTCAAAGCTTATACCTTTGCTGCTTAGAGGCTTTTTCATATAGATGTACTGTTAGATAACTTATTTCATTTCTTTATATAAGCTCAAATCTAACTTGCACGTACATTTTTGGCGACTTCACTGGGGATCTCTGGTTATTTCCTTTTTTTAAGTGAGTTTTGTTGGTCTGTCTCTATTTGCTGCTACTTTCTCCATGCCTCCAAAGAAGAAAGTTACGGGGATACTAACTGGTTTGTGTGAAAACCAACGGTCAGAACCAAGTGCAGATCACATATCCATGCACTCTGAAGGCACAAAGTCCTCTGGTGTGGCTGGTCAGCCCGAGAATAGGAATATCATGGCTGCCATTGAAGACCTTTAGTGTTCTCAGGTTGCCATGTGGGCAAAGTTCTAGTCTCTACATCAAGAGACATCCTTACCTCAAGCTCTCCAAGGTGGTCAAGGTCCTCAAGGATCTCCTTACCTAACCAAAGAGGATATTTCTGCTATTTTATTTGAAGCCAAGAAAATGGAAAGTACTTTTTATGTTGATACCAGACCTCCTTATTCTGAAGAGATAGCTGGAAAGTCTTATCCTATTCATTACACTCCTCCCATCTTTCCTAAGTATGAAGGCATAACGAGGAATGCTAGAGAGCACATCAGGCGGTATGTAGATGCACTAACGGCTCACTCCCATGATCATGAGTTGAGACTTAGGGAGTTCTTTAAGTCGTTAGAAGGTCGTGCCTTTACTTGGTACACTAGTCCTGCAACAGGGTCGGTCCTGAGTTGGAATGATTTGACAACGCAGTTCATGAAAAAGTTTTTGCTTTGGAAGAAAAGCTCATGTTGTTAGATCTGCAACATGAAAATCAAAGGGTGTCTAAAGGGTTGCTTGAGTATATTTGTAGGTTCAAAGACCTTTCTTTGCTGTGCTCTGACCCTATGGAGGAGGAAAAGTTGGAGGATGTTTGTATTGCTAGTATGCTGTATGAATATCGGCCTTATCTTAAGAATCTGTAGATTTCCAGCTTTACAAGGCTTGTAGAAGTTTGAAGAAGAACAAGTATGTCCGTAAGGAAACCTTCAAATGGCTCAACTTTATAGGCTGTGAGTACACCCAGACAATCTTGGAGGAGAGAAGGCAAGAAGGTAGAAGTTGCTGTGGTAGAGGAGCCCAAGAAAGTAGCCAAGAATAAGAAGAGGGAGAGAGGTAGTATTTCCCCTCCTTTTACTATTTATACTAAGGAATTGTATAGCATCCTAGAAGCTTGGCTGAAAGATGATGTGGTGGTATTACCTGAATGCAAAAGTGAACCCGCGGAGGAAGAAAAGCGAGGTCTACTTTACTGTAGATACCACAGGAGATGTGACCACCATACCATGGATGGTTATGCTTTGAGGAACGTCTTCCATGATAGGGTAGGCAAGGGTGATTTGGTTATCAAAACTGGGAAAAGGTCTGACCCAAGGATGTGTAGACCAGAGGTGGCAATGACTTTCTTCATGGGTCGTGAGGATCCCATGGAAAAAGAAGCTGAGAACATGGCTAGTAGTAGCTCAGCACCTCCACCCTTGCTATGTGAAGAAATGGTCACAAGAATTCAACAAGAAGATAACATACATTCCTTTCTTAAAGGAATAGGTCTTAGGCCATTTGTTAGGAGAGAGGCAGCCCAAGCTCTGACCAGGGTGATGGAAAGGAATCATGAATTGGCAGCTACTGAAGGAAGTTTAATGCATGTGGCATATCAAGAAGCAAAGGATTCAATCACCTTTTCTAATAAAGATCTAGCCAACTGAGTTGTTGATGGTGTTGACACCCAGTCCAAAACAGAGAACCGTCGAGCTTGTTAGGTCACAATCTGAATGACCCCTTGTGATTAACCCTAATTAATTAATTTAGCCAAGTAATTAATTAATCAATTAATCATGCAATTTTATGGAAGCACAAACAAATCACCAATCAACTAAATATGCAACGAAAAATAAATAACACGGTGATTTGTTTACGAATGGGGAAAACCCTAATGGCAAAAACCCCACCGGGTGATTTTCAGGTCACCACTCCCGAAACTCCACTATTATCAAATCAAGCGGTTACAAGTAAAGGAATCCCAAGTACCTTACCAACCTACAGTTGAACCCTTACCCCAATACCCAATTGGACTTGATCTGTAGTGACAGTCTCCACCTTTGATGCACGGCTCCCAAGTACGTGACTAACCAATGCGCGGATCCAAGTACGCGACTTCAGAACACCAACTAAGGAAGAATGGTTGGCTGCAAAGTTCTTCAGTTCATCCACTTGATGAATAGCAGGAAGATGCTTGGTTACAAAACCCTATGGTGCAAATACACAACAACTTCTTGATGAAAGATGAACTAGGTCAAGAACTTCGTCTGTTGATCACAATTTGCTTAAACAGAGATTGCTCAATGATAATGCAACTTGTGTCACCCAAAACGGCTCTTAAAATAATCCTTTTATATGTTTAGGGTTAGAAGAAAAGAAGTCCCAAAAACATATTCACGGATCCCAAGAAAATCAGATTGGAATTCTGACTTTTTAAATCTCGACAGATAGCAGGTGTCGAGGTAGCTATCGAGAGGTGTCGAGCTTTAAAAACTTTGCACTTCAGCTTGCTTTTTCTTGGACAGACTTGATGACTTCAACACTTGACCTTGAAACATTGTTTCTTGAAGTATTAAAAACACCTAGATCTACCCAATTACAAGCAGAGTGCGTTTTGTCAAAGGATTAGCCAATTTACATAACTAAGTGACATATGTTCTTAAACAAGTTAAAACATATATGTCCTAACAATCTCCCCCTTTGGCAATCCGTGACAAAACCACAACAAACAAATGAGCATATGAGAGAAGTCATAAATCACTCAACTCATATTCACTTGTTGAATACAATAAAATCTATCCTAACACAAACTCTTGAAAAACTTTGCAAGAAGAGAGCTTATGATAAGTAGACTTTGACAACCTGTATTTCTGAAACACTTTAAACAAAACTCATCAAGGCATCTTGTGTGAAACAGAAATAAATAGATTGCATACAAGTATGAAGAACATGTGTATAAAGATAGAAAAGAAACAACACACGAAGAGAGAGGTGAAAGAAACATACATCAACATATATAAGAGATAAGATAAGTACAATGTATGTAAGAATGGTCAAAGGACCTCATATACAAGACCAATGTATCTAAGAGAAAAGAAAAAAATACATATAGCCTCACTACATCCCTCAAAAAATGACAACACTCCCCCTATCAAAAATGTCCTATACTAACTCTCCCCCTAAGATGACTACTCTCATAGCCCAAAACTACTCCCCCTTTTTGTCACGAGTGACAAAGGGTAGAGTGTCATGTAGACATCTCATCGGCAGAGCTAGCATCCCCATCATCATCATCATCATCATCCTCATCATCCTCAGAATCTGACGCTGCTGGAGTAGATGGTGAAGGAGTAGCCTCTGGAGCAAATCCACCCATGATCGCCTGCCGTCGTGCAATACGACCCACACGAACATTCACCTGATACAACTCAGCAGAGAGTGTATCAAGACGAGTGTCCATGCGCTGCAGCTGCGCCATGATATCACCAAGGGATACATCGCTTGAAGAGGAAGAAGGAGCAGATGTAGATAGAGCTGATCTGGATGGCGCTGAACGGGAGGGAGGAGTGGCACCTGGCTGTCTCGACCTGAACTGCGCCTCACTACGTTTTACGGTAGCGGCATCTATGGCAGATATGTGTGTGAAGTGGTCGGACACAGGAAAGGGAACGAAAAAATGGCGTAGAATCCGCGTGATAGCAGAAGGAAAGATGAGCTTATCACGGGACGCCGAATCAAGATAAACCTCTATGATAGACCGGATGAAGTGAGAAGGGAAGTCTATGGTAAGATGCTCAAGTAGAGAAAGCAAAAATCGAGCACGAGGCTCTGTGATAGAGTTATAGTGAGAAAGAGGATGGAGAACAAAAGTCATCACCATGTTAATGAATCTAGGACCTTTAGCAAAAAGCCTACATGATGTGAACTGATGCTCACCCCAATCAGCAGAGCGCTCACAAAAAGCAGAAATGAGCTCATCTTTGGACACAGTCCTCAGACGCTCACAAGAGGGGTAATCTGGAAACTCTATCCTAGGTACCCTAAGCACATCCGTAACAAGTTGCGGTGTGACAGGAATGCGCATACCTCGAACGCGAGTGACAAAATGAGGTATGAAAGATCAATCCTGTGCATGTTGGAGTAGAACTCCTGTATCAGCACGAGAGGGCAAGTGACCGGGATGTCACACAGTGACCCCCATCCCCTACTGTGAATGACAGAGGGAAGGTCAGTGTCGGCGAAGTTTGCCAGAATGACTTGGCGTTCCGAATGAACACCTCGTCGAGAAAAGTTCTCCGAAAATGCCTTATGGGCACCTCCATCACGGAACCGAACATTAAAGGGAGTATTATCTGAAGAAGTAGAAGCTCCAGAACGTAGAGGGTTCCGAGCAGGAATGGATTTACGTTTGGGTGCCATAGACACTACTAACGTAAAAGAATGAGAGAAAGAGAGAGAGAGACACTCAGAAAAGTCCCAACACAGTTCAAATATATCAAATATGTTGAACAACAAGTACGTATGCATGGGAATGCATGAGCATGTGACATGCAAAAAAAAAAAAAAAACTTCATGGGCTCAGCCCAATCCAATCCTAGCAGCACACAAACATAAAGCACACATCTAAATGCATGTAAATATCATTATAATGCAAATGAAATGCAATGTATGACATTTTGAAATCATCTAAGTACAAACCCAACCCAAAATTTCAATAAAAACTCAACAATTTTGAAAAACCCCAAATTTTTATGAAAAATCCCAAAAACTAGGTTTTCAAAACAGGAAATGCATGAAAAAGGAAGAGAAAAGAGATCTTACCAAGTGATTGAAGCAAGGAATGAGCAAGATCCAAGAGGGTTGGAGGATTTGAGTGAAAGGAGAGTGAAAGGGAGATGAACAGACACGGAGAGATCGAGAGAGATCGAGTGAGAAATGAAGAAAATCGCGATCTGCTCTTAAATAGGCACCTCAGTAATTCTCGACAGCTGAGGTGTCGAGAGGTATCGAGGAATCTGTCGAGGAAGGTATCGAGGAAAATGCCTTCGACAGATGCAGGTATCGAGAGGTATCGAGATGCAAGGAGAGATTCAGATACGAGAAGCTCGATCGATCGCGAAGGTGTCGAGAAGGTATCGAGGAGACAGAAGAAATCTCGATCGATCTGCAAGGTATCGAGACAGGTGTCGAGAAAGAAGACACAAATAGCACAAGTGAATCTCGATCGATCCAACAGGTGTCGAGAATCTATCGAGAGGACATAGACTTTCTCGATCAATCCATCAGGTGTCGAGGAGGTGTCGAGATTGCGATAAGAAACAACTTGAGAAGCTCGACAGATGACCAGGTATCGAGGAGGTGTCGAGGAAGGTGTCGAGCCCGCAGAAAAAGGCAGTTTTTCGAGAAGGGAAAAACACAGACATGAATGCAATCCAACACACATCTCTACCAAAGATCCACTCAACATTTAAACCTCTCAAAAACATCTCTCAACAAGAAAATAAGCACAAGGATCATGCAAAACACACACACACACTAAACAAGTCTAACCAATTTTATATTTCAAAAATAAGTTATGACAGTTTAGTGAGCATACATTAGCACATGTAAAACCTTTGTGATGGCCAAATCACATTGTACCTGCACATGTATCAAAAGTAGCAAAGAATATTGCGTGTTGTGTGTGAAAAACATCGCAAGATTGCATATGTGTATAGATGTTATGACGATCTGAGATATGAGAAAATAACTTTTAACTCTCACACAATCATAACTATTTGATGGGGACTATCACCTTCGAGGTACATCCTATGACTCCCACATCTCCTAGAAAACACGCTTGCAATCATGTTTAAAGCATTTTTAATCTTTTAGCTTTATATTTTCTTTGCATATTTTCTTTTAAGCATATCATGCATGGGCTTATAAAGAGAGAAAAGAAATACCCAACATGTTAAGCATAGACATTGCACTTTTGCTACGCCGAAGCATACGGATGTCTTTGACACTGCACTTTTGCTATGCCGAAGCATACAGGTGTCTATGATGATTGGCGGGCAACAGTGGTGAGATGGTCATTTATGCCTTTCTCTTAGGATTTTCTAGTCCTACCCGTCAAAAAGAGTGATATGAGTGTTAAGTTTTAAGAGATAACTTAATCTTACTCATCACAAACAAGAGCCACAAAGCTCACTTGCTTAGTTATGCATAGAGATGCTCATCTAAGCTACAAGAGATACAAAGTTTAGAAAACTTTGTTTCATTGGCCATCCAAGGTACACAAATACCAAAGTACACAATAACACACACTGTTTTTGTATTTTTCTGATTTTTCAAATTTTTATTTTTTATTTTTATATTAAAAACAAAATAAGCAAAACTGAAAGTAAACAAACAAAAACATGTTATCAAAGCAAAGCAAAAACTAGACTGACTCAGCAGAAAAGAAAGACACACAAGCAATGCAACAAACAAGAAAAACAAGAAGGGAGAAGAAAGTGATGAAATCACTTAGAGTCCTTTTTCTTCCACTCTTTGGAAGAACCTTTCCTTTGATTGAATCCTTGAACAGGTGGTGAGGGGGAAGAATTTAAACCGTTCAAGTTCGAAAGGAACATGAGGGCTTTCAGAAGATCTCCAAGAGAAGCAAGAAAGGATTGAAGCTGATTTTGGCTTCCAGATGCTATCATGCCATTGCTCTGTTGAATGGCTAACCACTTATAGCAATTTGGTCGAGTGTGACCGGCAGCTCCACAATAATGACAGAGATGCTGCTTCTTTTGTTTAGGCTTTTGAGAGTTAGCTTTCTTAGCCCTAGGGTTTTTAGCATCTTTCTTGTCTAGCTTAGGGGGTGCTCCTAAGATAGATTTTCCCTTGTCTAAGTTCTCACTAGCTAATTTATTTTTAACATCAATGTTCTCAATTTCAATGTTATTAGCAGGAGGAACAAAAACAGTATTGCTAGTAGAAGCAGTATTAGAGAAAGAAATACCATACCCCAAACCAGTTCGATCCGAAGCAGGTTTTTGATTACTAAGCATCTCATCAAGCTTTGCACTTGAGGTCCTCTCCAGTTGAGCTATGACTTGAAACAGCTCCGCTTCAAGCTTCTTGGTCTTCTCAGCCAAAAAGTTGTTCTCAAATCTCAGTGCTCCAATAGTTTGATTCGCCTCATCAAACTTTGTGGACAGCTCTTCACGATCGAGTTCCACTTCACTGAGCTTCTTGGTGGCCAGCCTATATAATTTCTCATGCTTTTCAGAGAGCTTGTAAAGCTTCTCATAGGCTGAATGGATATCATCTTGATCATTCATCTTCTCAAATTTGGACTCCACCAATTCTTCTTCTTCATCCACTTCTTCAACAATCCCTTCAGTAGGATTGACTGTGGCAGTGAAGGCATTTAGGATTCCGTCATCCTCATTGTCGGAATCATCTTCAGGCTCAGTGTCACTTAGGGTTACAGCAAGGGCCTTGCTTTTCCCAATGCTCTTTAGATATGTAGGACACTCATGTTTCATGTGTCCGAACCCATGACAACCAAAGTACTTTGGTCCTGCGGGAACAGTATACTGACCGCCCTCCTTAGCATCCTTCTTCCCTTTGTCTTGGCTTTTAAACTGAGAAGAACTGAACTGCCTGCGGTCCTTGTCGAAGTTCCTTCCATTGGCATTCTTCATAAACTTTTTGAACTGCCGAGTGATGTAGGACTTCATCTTGGAATCTTCATCATCAGAAGACTCATCTGTATCACCGCTCTTCGCCTTCAAGGCCATGCTTTTGCCTTTATTGGACTTGCCAATCCTAGATAACCCTATTTCATAGGTCTGCAAGTTTCCAACCAGCTCAGTCAAAGGAATCTTGTCTATATCTTTTGATTCCTTAATTGCCGTAATCTTGGCATGAAATCTCTCAGGTAGAGATCTGAGCACCTTCCTTACAATCTTGGGTTCAGGGATGGTTTCCCCAGGATTGAAGGCTGAGTTCACTATGTCCTTGAGCTTAGCATAGAACTCATCAAATGACTCATCCTCCTCCATCTTAATTTCTTCAAAGCTTGTAGTGAGCCTCTGAAACTTTGAGTCTTTGACAGCCTTTGTGCCTTCATAGGTAGTCTGGAGGATGGTCCAGGCCTCCTTAGCAGTTTCAGTTGAGGATATCTTTTTGAACTCCTCATTTGTGACTGCGCTAAATAGGGCATTTAACGCTCTGCTGTTGAAGTTAGCCGCCTTGATCTTAGCATCATCCCAATCGGCCGGATCTTCTGTTGGCTTAGTCCAGCCAATCTCTACAGCTTGCCACACTTTTTCATCTAAAGACTGCAAGAAAGCTCTCATGCGTACTTTCCAGTATGCATAGTTAGTGCCATCAAATAAAGGAGGTATAATTAAAGATTGTCCTCTATCCATGACAAACAGAGGTCAATGGATCAACACAGCAAAGATTAAATCCTAATCAGAGTGTGCCCGCTTTGATACCACTTGTTAGGTCACAATCTGAATGACCCCTTGTGATTAACCCTAATTAATTAATTTAGCCAAGTAATTAATTAATCAATTAATCATGCAATTTTATGGAAGCACAAACAAATCACCAATCAACTAAATATGCAGCGGAAAATAAATAACATGGTGATTTGTTTACGAATGGGGAAAACCCTAATGGCAAAAACCCCACCGGGTGATTTTCAGGTCACCACTCCCGAAACTCCACTATTATCAAATCAAGCGGTTACAAGTAAAGGAATCCCAAGTACCTTACCAACCTACAGTTGAACCCTTACCCCAATACCCAATTGGACTTGATCTGTAGTGACAGTCTCCACCTTTGATGCACGGCTCCCAAGTACGTGACTAACCAATGCGCGGATCCAAGTATGCGACTTCAGAACACCAACTGAGGAAGAATGGTTGGCTGCAAAGTTCTTCAGTTCATCCACTTGATGAATAGCAGGAAGATGCTTGGTTACAAAACCCTATGGTGCAAATACACAACAACTTCTTGATGAAAGATGAACTAGGTCAAGAACTTCATCTGTTGATCACAATTTGCTTAAACAGAGATTGCTCAATGATAATGCAACTTGTGTCACCCAAAACGGCTCTTAAAATAATCCTTTTATATGTTTAGGGTTAGAAGAAAAGAAGTCCCAAAAACATATTCACGGATCCCAAGAAAATCAGATTGGAATTCTGACTTTTTAAATCTCGACAGATAGCAGGTGTCGAGGTAGCTATCGAGAGGTGTCGAGCTTTAAAAACTTTGCACTTCAGCTTGCTTTTTCTTGGACAGACTTGATGACTTCCACACTTGACCTTGAAACATTGTTTCTTGAAGTATTAAAAACACCTAAATCTACCCAATTACAAGCAGAGTGCGTTTTGTCAAAGGATTAGCCAATTTACATAACTAAGTGACATATGTTCTTAAACAAGTTAAAACATATATGTCCTAACAGAGCTTTCATTCGACCACCTGCTGTGTCGACGCTCCCGCTCGCGCAAGGCTGTTGGAGGCCCCTCTCGATGATCGTGTGTAGTTTGCGTGGAGCTTCGGGTGCTCTCTCTCTCTCTCTCTCTCAGTAGAGGAAGGTATTTGTCTACCTTTGGAGGTGTGGCAGGAATCTTGGCCAAATTTTAGGTGATTACCAAAGGTAAGTGATGTTGCCACCAATCATTAGGTTTTTCTAAGATGTGATTGGTCACCTGTTTCTAGTTAATTTTATTACCAATCTTAGGCTAAGAAAAAGGGCATTTTCCTAATCTAATGTGGATGGAAAAAAATCTTGATTCTTAAGTTCGAAAGTTTGGTTACGTGCAGGGAAGGTGTTAGGCACCCCACAACGCTTGTCCAAGGATAGTCCTTTGTTTTGATAAAACCTTAATTTTTGGATATTGGCAGCAAAAAACATGATTTTGACATTGGCTTTTGGGGCTTTCCATGCATGGGGGCTTTGAGGTTTGGCTTTTGAATGGGTGTGGTCCTAATCTATGCTTTCCTAAGGCATTCGGGCAAAATACCAGATTTCCCTGGCAAACATTCGGCGACATGTCACCTTACTTTCGCGGCGAAAATTAGGCATCGCTTTGCCTTAGGTGACATGGACTGTGACAATCACACTGGAAAGGGCGAGCAGGTATATATATACATATATCATGCACAATGCAAGCACACAAAGCAGGAAAGTAAATGCCTACATCCCTATAGCATGGCCCAAAATATAGGTGCAGGAAAGTAAACAGGGGTCGCCATACTCTAGAGATAAGGACGAATGGTACATGGCATGATATACCTAATACAACCTATCTAAGAGAGAAAGGAGGGAGGAAGGAAGGGGGTTTAAAAGTGTACATAACCAAATGGGAGAAGCTAGACCCCTAAATCTACTGAACATAGCCTCTTGGCTTATATCCCCATGCTTGCATTTTAGCCCTTATTGCTTGTGCCTGGGAGACCGTGCCCTAGCTGCATGCATCCTCACTCCATATTTGTACATGCAAAGGCAAAGACAATAAACCAACAGACAAGCAATGGAAGGAAAAAGATGCAAAGAGTATATGAAAGATGCATAAAACAGATAAGCATGATAGACATGGCAAGCATAGCAGGTGGCAAGAGACATGACAAGCATCAAGATAAACAGACAAACAAGAAAGCCGACAAGGCAAGAAAGCAATCAAACAAGCAAGCAAACAAACAAAAGGCGGTGTCCGCAAGGGACAAATATAGGTTTGGATCGAATGTCCATAACTTCATTATGTTGAAGTATGGACGACACACTAGCAAGCAAGACTTATGCATGAACATGTAAGCAAGCGTGTAAAGATGCATAGAAAGCCAACGGCTGGCACAAACATGCATGGCAAGCATATCATCACACGAAGCAGAAAGGGGAAAAAGTATGCACAAAGCAATCGGCATCATGGAGATGCGTCCCAAATGGTTACATCCAAACAAGGCCTCACGAGCGTCAGATGTAACCACACAACCAAAAACCCACTACGGGCGTCAAGCATGGCAAAGCCTAGAACTAGAGAGGCTAACACAAGCATAAAGTGTAGAAGCAAGCAAGCATAGACATGCAAATAGGGGTGATCCAAACCCTTTTATGTGGGCCTTGGTGTATAAACGATGACAAGACCATAGGGTCTAGTTCAGGTCTTAACCATTAGGCCAAAACACAAGAAAGAAAGACAAAGTGACAAAATGGCTACAATAGCACATGACATGACACACATAGCCTAGGTCTAGGCACACAAACATGGCATGGAGCGTACAAGCATATGGAAGATAGCATAAAGCATGTAGAGAACATAGATCCAAGCACATAAGCATGTGAAAACATAGATCTAAACATATAGGCATAGAAACATGTGTGGAAACATGTAGGTGCCTAGCACATAGACAAGGAAGAACATGAATCCAAGCATATAAGCATGTGAAGACAAGGATCTAACCATATAACATGGAAATAAACATATAAAGCACATAGATCCAAGCAAGGCATAACCAACAACATCATACAAGCATGTGAGCATGTAACCCTAACATCAACCTAGAACAAAAAGAGGAACAAAGCATAGGAAAACATGGCATAGGGTATAAAGCATATAGATCTAAACATATAAGCATGTAAGGATGTAGATCTAAGCATGAAACATGGCAAAGAGCATAAAGAGCATGGAGATTTAGGCTAGAACCACAAATAAAGCAAGCAATATGCTAGGAAAGCAATAAATCATGTTATTAAGGCATAAAAGCAAAATAAATACTAGAAAAAAGAGTTAGAAGGTTAGGGGTGTGGATAGTAGCTAAAAAGCTACATCCACACCCTTAAACCTCTAATCCCAAAGTGTAGAACCAAGGAGAAGAATATTGAGTATAAGAACAATACCTTATGTTTTTGGTGAAGAGAAGAATCAAGAGGCTTTGATGTGTTTTTTGTGTTTAGAAGAGAGGAAAAACATGTAGAAGACATTCAGGCAGAGAGCAGAACCAAGGAGACCTCCTCTTTTTTATTTTTTTTTTGGTCTGAAGGGTGCCTGGGGCTTTTTATAGCCCTAGCATGCTTTTCAAGGGGTCGGCCCTTGTAAGGTCGCCACCTCCAAAAGGCCATGGATTGGGTTGATCTTGACACCCCTGAAAAGATTTTGACTTCCTATTTCTGAAAAGGTATGGATCTTGAAAATTCAACGGTCGGATCGAAAGTTATGGCTCTCGGAATTTAGTGGTGCATCGATCGGTGCGTTATCCCGGTTCTCGTAATATTCCAGCCATTTTAACTCCAATTTCGACCCATGAATGGTCGTTGGAATGAGAATTTGATAATCTTCGCAATGGTGTTGGTTTCAACTTGTTCTAATGGCTGGATTAACATTAGGGTTTTTGGGCCCACTCAAGATCAACTTCGAGTGAAACTTGGTCAAAGTTGTTGGGGACATATTTTTATGTAATTGGCATATCCTTTGACAAAACGCACTTTACTTGTATTTGGGTAAATCTAAGTAGGTTCAAGATGATCATCACAAGTGGTTAAATTGAAGACATGAAGATTACTCAAGAACTGCTCAAGAAAAGTGCAATCTGCAGGTCTTGATACCTTCTCGACAGAAGCTCTATCTGTCGAGATTCATTAAAGCTCGATAGATGTCTCGATCGATCGAGCTTACGGATTTTCAGATTATAGCCACAATGTTTTTATTCTAAAAGGCTATTTGTTTATGGGTTTGTATAATCCTTATTGGACTAGGAAAGCCCAAGGTTTGTGTAAACCTATTTGGAATAGAAGAGCCCATTAAGCTCCTATTTATAGGAGGTGGGAAAAAGAAAAACCTAACCCTAGAGAGCTTCATAAGGTTTTCTTTTTGAAACCCTAGCCTCCTCCTACAAAAGAAAGAGTTCTTGCTGTGTTTCTTGTACGCCTTTGGGTTTTGTAACCAAGCAAAGTCTCTTGCACCAACATTGAAGATCTTATTGGTGTTTCTATGTGAAGCTGCTGCAAATCAACTACAACAATCAAAGGGTTGCTGTGGAGTTAGTCACGTACTGGGATTCGTGCAAAGGAGTAAGCCGCGTACTGGGATCTGCGTATCAAATTGGTTAGTCACGTACTTGGGAGACGTGCATCAAAAGGGGGAACTGTCACTACAGATCAAGTCCAATTGGGTATTGGGGTAAGGGTTCAACTGTAGGTTGGTAAGGTACTTGGGATTCCTTTATTTGTAACCGCTTGATTTGATAATAGTGGAGTTTCGGGAGTGGTGACCTGAAAATCACCTGGTGGGGTTTTTGCCGTAAGGGTTTTCCCCATTCGTAAACAAATCACCGTGTCATTTAATTTCCGCTGCATATTTAGTTATTTGGTGATTTGTTTGTGCTTCCACGTATTTGCATGTTAAATTGATTAATTAATAACTTGGCTAATTAATTAATTGGTTTAATCACAAGGGGTCATTCAGTTTGTGGCCTATCAAGTGGTATCAGAGCAAGCACACTCTGATTAGGTTTAATCTTTGCTGTGTTGATCCATTGACCCCTGTTGTCATGGAAACTCTTGATTGTTTTGATTTGCATGATCTTATGTTGAATGATGATGATGATATTCAAGATGCCTATTGCAAGCTTTATAATTTTTGTATGAAATCTCTTGAATATTCTGCAAAATTAAAAGCTAAATTTAAAAAGGTCAAGCTTGAAAAAGATGATTTGATTGCAAAATTGGATGAAGCCAATAATTTGAATGAGAATTTTAAAAATCAAATTTCATCTCAGGTGGACAAAATTAAGAGTTTGGAAGAGCAACTAGTTGAATTTAAAACTGAAGTTGAAAAATTAACTAGTGCCAAACTTGTTGTTGAGCCTAACCCAAAAGAAAAAGATCTTTATATTCCCCCATTTAAAAGGAATAATGAAGAGTTGAAAGCTAATATTGCTAGGATAGATAAAGGTAAAATTTCTGATGTTAACGCTGAAGTTTCTAAACCTATATCTAAAACTCCTCCTAGGTTGAATAAAAATTCTGAATTTGTCCCCACTTGTCATCATTGTCATATTGTTGGTCATATTAGGCCAAATTGTCCTAAGTTGTCAACCTCTAAGGTTAGACCTCCTTCTAGGAAGCCGAGTAGCTCTAAAACTACTCATGTTTGTCACCATTGTGGTGATTCTGATCACACTCGCCCTAATTGTTTCAAGTTGTTTCCTTATAAGTGAGTGTCCAATAGGTCTCCTCCTTTGTCTAAAGGCTCTGTACCTATTCTTGGTGAGTTATTAAAAGCTTTGAGCTTTTTGACTCAATTTCAGGGGAATTCTAATTCCTCTATGTCCTTTAGTAATCATACTAGGACACGTGCCTTTTCATCTTCACGGCCAAAGACTCGTGCTGTGTGGGTGATAAAAGATCTTAAGACTTAATTGTCTTTTCTGTTTGTCCTCTGCTTTATTTCTTTCTATCTAAAGTTGGACTTTCTTTCTTGATTTCTTATTTGTTTTTAGAATCATGCTTTCATGCATTTGCATCTAGTTTTATGCATTGCTTTGCTTTGTTTAACATGTTTTTGTTTGGTTATTTTTCATTTTTGCTTATTTTTGTTTTTCATATAAAATTAAAAAAAAAAATTGAAAAATCAGAAAAATACAAAAACAGTGTGTGTTATGTGTACATTGGTACTTGTGTACCTTGGATGGCTATTGAAACAAAGTTTTCTAAACTTTGTATCTTTTGTAGCTTAGATGAGCATCTCTATGCACAACTAAGCAAGTGAGCTTTGTGGCTATTGTTTGTGATGAGTAAGATTAAGTTATCTCTTAAAACTTAACACTCATATCACTCTTTTTGACAGGTAGGACTAGAAAATCCTAACAAAAAGGCATAAATGACCATCTCACCATTGTTGCCCGCCAATCATAGTATGACACCTATATGCTTCGGCATAGCAAAAGTGCAGTGTCATAGACACCTGTATGCTTCGGCATAGCAAAAGTGCAGTGTCAAAGACATCTGTATGCTTCGGCATAGCAAAAGTGCAATGTCTATGCTTAACATGTTGGGTATTTCTTTTCTCTCTTTTATATGCCCATGCATGATATGCTTAAAAGAAAATATGCAAAGAAAATAAAAAGCAAAAAGATTAAAATGCTTTAAAAATGATTGCAAGCGTGTTTTCTAGGAGATGTGGGAGTTATAGGATGTACCTCGACGGTGATAGTCCCCATCAAACAGTTATGATTGTGTGTGAGTTAAAGTTATTTTCTCATATCTCAGATTGTCATAACATGTATACACATATGCAATCTTGCGATGTTTTTCACACACAACACGCAATATTCTTTGCTACTATTGATACATATGCAGGTACAATGTGATTTGGCCATCACAAGTGTTTACATGTGCTAATGTATGCTCACTAAACTGTCTTGACTTGTTTTTGAAAAATAAAATTGGTTAGACTTGTTTAGTGTGTGTGTGTGTTTCTGAGGATCCATGTGCTTAAAATGTTTGATGAGAGATGATTTTGAGAGCTTAATATGTTGATTGGATCATTGATTGAGGTTCATGTTGGATTGCATTCATATCTGTGTTTTTCACTTCTCGAGAAACTGCTTTTATCTGCTGGCTCGACACCTCCTCGATACCTTGTTAGCTGTTGAGCTTCTCAAGCCGTTTTCTTATCGCAATCCCGACACCTCCTCGACACTTGGTGGATTGATTGAGAAAGTTTCTGACCTCTCGATAGCTTCTCGACACCTGGTCGATCAATCGAGCTTCTGTTCTTGTGTCTTTGCCTTCTTTCTTGACACCTGTCTCGACACCTCTCGATCGATCGAAATCCCCTTGCATGCATTTCATTTTTTTTCCCTTTTTGGCCATAGCATCTTGTTATTCTTTTTCTTGTAGGTCTATGGTTCCTTGTTCTCCTCGTTTCCCTCTTTGTCAGTTTTCTGTCTGTCTCCTGTCATGTCTTTTGGCTTTTTATGCCCTTTGACAATCGTGTCAAAAAGGGAGAGAAATTTGAGAATTGAATGTCATTCCTCAGGGGGAGTAATAGACTTAGGGGGAGAACTTCATGTTAAAGGGGAGAATGTTTTTGTTGTAACTAACTAAGGGGGAGAGTTAGTTTGATACACATTAATATTGACATATATTTTGTGTTGTGTATCTTTTGGTTTTGTAACCATTTTACATACATCATGTGTTGTTTCTATATTTGATGATGATGTATGTGTTTCACTCTTTATCTCACATGTGTTGTTTCTTTTCTCTCTTTATACACATGTTTCCTGTTTATTTAACTTGTCATTATTTTCCACATGGTACCTTGATGTGTTTTGTTTAGTGCCTTTCAGGAAAGACAAGTTAAAGCCAAGTCAAGATTCCGAACCTTCTTCTTGCAGCAACTTCCAAGGTTCAGATCTTTTAGACTAGGCTTGTTTATTCTGTAATCTTGAGTAGAATGTATTCTAGGACATTCAATGTACTCTTGTGGTTTTGTCATGGATTGCCAAGGGGGGAGATTGTTGGGGACATATTTTTATGTAATTGGCATATCCTTTGACAAAACGCACTTTACTTGTATTTGGGTAAATCTAAGTAGGTTCAAGATGATCATCACAAGTGGTTAAATTGAAGACATGAAGATTACTCAAGAACTGCTCAAGAAAAGTGCAATCTGTAGGTCTCGATACCTTCTCGACAGAAGCTCTATCTGTCGAGATTCATTAAAACTTGATAGATGTCTCGATCGATCGAGCTTACGGATTTTCATATTATAGCCACAATGTTTTTATTCTAAAAGGCTATTTGTTTATGGGTTTGTATAATCCTTATTGGACTAGGAAAGCCCAAGGTTTGTGTAAACCTATTTGGAATAGAAGAGCCCATTAAGCTCCTATTTATAGGAGGTGGGAAAAAGAAAAACCTAACCCTCGAGAGCTTCATAAGGTTTTCTTTTTGAAACCCTAGCCTCCTCCTACAGAAGAAAGAGTTCTTGCTGCGTTTCTTGTATGCCTTTGGGTTTTGTAACCAAGCAAAGTCTCTTGCACCAACATTGAAGATCTTATTGGTGTTTCTATGTGAAGCTGCTGCAAATCAACTACAACAATCAAAGGGTTGCTGTGGAGTTAGTCACGTACTGAGATTCGTGCAAAGGAGTAAGCCGCGTATTAGGATCCGTGCATCAAATTGGTTAGTCATGTACTTGGGAGCTGTGCATCAAAAGGGGGAACTGTCACTACAGATCAAGTCCAATTGGGTATTGGGGTAAGGGTTCAACTGTAGATTAGGAAGTTAACTTTTGAGTGAATGTGAGCTTGGGGCGCGGCCGCTAGTTTACCCAATGTAGAAGGTGAGCCTAGGTTGCGGTCGCTAGTTTACCCACCGTAGATCAGGAAGTTGACTTTTGAGTGAATGTGAGTCTGGGGCGCGACCGCTAGTTTACCCACTATAGAATGTGAGCCCAGAGTGCAGCTACTAGTTTACCCACTATAGAATGTGAGCCCAGGATGCAGTCTCTGGCTTACCCACTATAGATCAGAAACTTGAAAACTTTTTAGTGACTATGAGTCTGGGGAGCGGCCGCTAGTTTACCCACTGAAGAATGTGAGCCCAAAGCGCAGCTATCGGTTCACCTACTGTAGAATGTGAGCCTAGGACGCGATCACTGGTTTACTCACTATAGAATGTGAGCTTAGGATGCGGTCGCTAGTTTACCCAGTGTTGAATGTGAGCCCGGAGCGCGGCTGCCAGTTAATCACTGTAGAATGTAAACCCAGGACGCTGGTTTACTCGCTGTAGAATGTGAGCCCAAAGCGTTGCCGTTGGTTTACTCACTGTAGAATGTGAGCCTAGGATATGGTCGCTAGTTTACCCATTGTAGAATGTGAGCCCAGAGTGAGGCTCCTGGTTTACCCACTGTAGGATGTTTGTAAGAATCTGTTTTCTTGTGAGATCATATGCTTGACATAGACCTGCATAACATGTTTAGAAAAAAGTGTTAGTTCATCTGTATTGCCATTTAACTTATGGGCTTACCACTTGTGTCTGAATTTCTTGCTATTTTGTAGATTACGTCTCGGAGGGCGAGTTCCAAGGGAGATCGGGGGAAGGCCCCCGTTACGCTACGTCCTATGGGGACGATTCTTCTGATGATGAGACTAATTCAGTTGGTGAGCAGGCAGCTCGAGTTCTGCAAGCAGGCCCGTTGGAGGTACCCCTATGGAAACCCAATCTAGGAGGCGGTGCTCAGCCGAGATGGCCAGCGTCTCCTCTAAGTCCCATACTATTTCCAGTAGGGCTTTTTCACGGCGCAAGTCAGCTACAAGGAGAGGGGCCTCTAGAGGAGTGATGCAAGCCGAAGATCTCCTCATTGATATAAAGGCTGATTTTTCTAGGGACGAGGTTCTGCCAAACTTGGGCGCTCGTAGGCACAGTTTGAGACTGAGGTTCCTGCCATGTCAGGCGAGGGCTAATGCTTGTACTAAAGCTACAGATGGCGGCATCAAAGACATTCACCTTTAGTGCAGGCTGAAGGATCATCCTTCCGCTCAGGTGCGGAAGGGAAAGGTATGCTGTATTTCTTCCTTTGTCATTTAGATTTTCGTTATATGCATGTGCTAACGGATAGTTCTCTGATTCTGAATGTAGGGGCCTATCATTGGAGATGTCCCTGTGAGTGGGGGTAGAGTGGTGGGAGGCATTGTTCATGCTCAGGTGGCCACTGGAGCAGAGTGGAGAGTGCATGCAGAGGCTCTACAGGCTAGAGTGACAGAGCTTGAGAATACTACAGTTGCTAGGGAGGTGCACATGCAGGAGGAGATTGCTCGAGCATTAGCTCGGGAGAGGGAGCTCTGGCAGAGAGATAGGGAGGCCCAAGCTACCATGGCAGAGAGAGAGAGGAACCAGCTTCAGAGTGAGCTAGCCATGCTTCGTGGCTATACCATGATTTTGATGGGAGAGTTACGAGAGACTCGTATTCCTGTTCCGCCTTCGCCTCATATTCCAGGCCATGGGCCTATTGTTCCTCCATACGAGTCTGGGTATATGCCAGCTCCTCCAGGTCTGCTAGGCAATTGGGACTCTTTTGCTTAGACTTAGGGGCCTCATCAAGACCAAGGTACACTCCAAGCACTTAAGGCGGTATGGGTCCCTCTACTGGCCTTTCACCGGTGACGATGATGATGATGATAACGATACCAACCAGTATATCAGGGATGATGATTCTCAGTAGGGCTAGCCTTTGTTGCACCATGATGTAGCCCCTGCGTGGGCATGTATGTATTTTTCATGTATCTTGTAGACTTTGCCCCATGATGGGCCGGTTATGTATGTATATTATTCACTGCCTCTTGATAGGCTTGGACTTGTGTGTATTATATTGCCCTACAGTGGGCCTTGATGTATGATATTATCTCTTTGTAGCTTCATGGTGTATGTATGAAACAATGCCTCTTGTTAGGACTTACGTGTATGATTCCGAAAAATTCCTTTGAGAGGGGTACCGATGTGTGTGTAAAACAATGCCTCTGATTAGGACTTACATGTATAATCATAGAGAAAATCGCCTTTGAGACGACTGTTGATGTATGACTTTAGAGAAAATTGTCATGCTACAGTTTGGGGGTATCCAGCATATCCCTCGACTTAGTGATCTTTCTGTTGTCACCTATGAGTACGGGCTCGTGGATATTGATGTAACTGTGATAGGGCGTGCCTCTGAGTTTTGGAAGGTGCGCCAGTCAAGCATTGACTTCCCCCTTTGTTCTAGGGATGACCAGGAGTGGTTCTCTGTTGAGTTTAAAGTATGGCGAGACATTAGAGATCCCAGCTTTGTGTTTGACTTATCATCACCAATCTCGGCCGAGTTGCCACTTCTGGCTGACATTTTGAGACACTATAGTCTGGAGTTTGAGATCAAGGTTGAGAGGGCCCTTATGGATCTGAGGGAGTGCCTGAGGGAGGCCGTCAGGGATAGAGACTGTTGCAGGGAGCTGGCTGATACCCTTATGGAGGATATTGAAGAGATGAGCAGTGCACATGAGAGTGAGCTTGCTACTCTGAGGGTAAAGCTTGATCAAAGGGGGCCAACCCCTCCGGGCACCGAGGTAAAGTGTGTTCGGCTGAGATCCTGGGTTATGGGTTTGGAGGATGAGCTTGCGGATCTTACTCGGAGGTTTGCCTTTTTGGATCATACTTGGGATAAGGAGAGGGCTGCACTGAAGGCCGGCAGGGCCGAGGCGAGTAATAGGGCCGATGGTTTAGCTTTGGAGCTAGTATAGGCGAGGGCCAACATTCATTCCACTTTGAGCATGGAGTATGGGCGATAGGGCGATGAGCCTAGCAAGCCGCTATTGGCCTTCCATTGCCTTCAGACTGAGCTAGCTAAGAGAGAGGAGGCTTTGAGAGTTGCTACTGCAGAGGTTGGCACCCTACGGGCTTTGCTAGAGACTGGGAGACAAGGCTCTACTTTTGATTCCATGATGGAAAGGGAGCTGGTCTGTCTTTGACATTCACATGATAGACTTTGAGAAATTTCTAGAGACCTGGGCTTTGATGCAGCCGCACTGCTTCACGCTTATGCTCATGATGACCCTATTCTCGTACTGGTTTTGGGAGATTGTGCCAGGCCGTGTTTGATCGCTTGGGCCACGTTTGACTTGCTGGTGTTCTTTTCTGCTTATTCTGTTTCTAGACATGAGCTATGTAGTTAGTATCACACCATGTATGGAAAGGTCCTTCGTAAATTGCGTAGGCCTTCTTCTTTTTGTTTGAGTTCTTAAAGCATAGTCTAGTTTGTTAGGCATGCTTAGAAACTGAGAGATGGTGTAGAGAGATGTTTATGATGATATTCAGGATATATTTATGAGATGAGATTTCATGTTTTGGTACCAAAATGTATGAAAGAAACAGAATATCACAATATAGGCATGTTAATGAATATGAAGGCAAATGCTTCGAAAATGCAAGATTATACAAATAAGTGAAATATGCAAAATCCATGCATATCAATATCTTATTTTTCCAAGGGTACATCCCGTTCTAAACAGATCTTTTCCTTTTCCCATTGAGGTACATTTCTCATTGGCATGAGCCATTACATCTTAAGAAGACCACCAGGTCGTGGCAGTATTGTAGACAGAGAGCAATCTCGGAGGTGTCTTCATATCTTGTCTCGAATGCTGGATCCATCTAATTTTCAGATCTTGAGCAGAAATTCAAGCAGGCCAAACTGACTAATTTTTCTTTTAAGATGTGACCGAACCAAGATGGCTACCTACATACCTCCACTAGGAAGGATCAAGTCATCACGTAGATTAACTGACTTTTGATTGCCTTAATTTTTGCCTAGACCGCCCTTTCGAGTTTTCAATCTAGTAGGCTCTCTCACGCTTTTTCTTTTACTCTCCTTTTACATAGACCGCCCTTTCGGGTTTTCAATCTTCCTTTTGTATTTTCTCACGCTCTCTTTCTTTTGGCTCTCCTTTTACGTAGACCACCCTTTCGGGTTTTCGATCTACCTTTTTACATATTTTTTTTGCTTTTGTTCTTTTTTTTGGTTTTTTTTTCTTTGTTGACATAAAGGCATAAAAATGAGGTGCACTGAGAGGCTCCTTCATGAAAAGTACCGTATGACGGTGTCAGAATTGGTGGGCATATTGAAGTCATGCCCGTCCATGTCGGCTAGAATCAAGGCTCCTCCGGAAAAATGCCTTCTTTACCTCATATGGGCCCTGTGATCAGGCATGGCCTGGTTGCACTTCTTCAAGACTAGATCACCTTCTTTGAAGACCCTAGGTCTAACTTTCTTGTTAAATGCTTGCTCGACGCGGCATTGGTACAATTGTCCATGTCACATTGCGGTCATGTGCTTTTCATCTATCATGTTTAGTTGTTCATATCGGGAATGGGCCCATTCAGCTTCTGACAGCTTTGTTTGAGAAAAAATTCTAAGAGAGGGGATCTCTACCTCTACGAGGAGGACAACCTCCATGCCATATACTAATGAATACGGGGTCACACCCATGGATATACGAACAGAAGTGCGATATGCGCACAAGGCAAACGGTAAGTACTCGTGCCAATCCTTGTATGTGTCTATCATCTTCACCAAGATTTTCTTTATGTTCTTGTTAGCGGCTTCCACTGCACAATTCATCTGAGGGCGATAGGGAACCGAATTTCTCTGCTCGATCTTGAACAATTGGCAGAGTTGCTGGATCATTTTCCCATTTAGGTTGGCCCCATTATCTGTAATGAGCTCTGCCGGCACGGTAAGTGATAAGAAGTATTACAAAGTACTAAGAAGTATTCAACAAACATGACCATCTTTTTTCTTGTCAACCCTTTTCATGGGTGCTTCCATCAAACATGAAAACATAGAGAGAGAATTATTTGGGCTAATGTTATCAACAAAATAAGGATCAATGCACTTTGCTCAAATGCAATCCATTGTAAAAGATTTCATACATATGGTGTTGTTTCAGTCTATCATAAAACATATCTAGGCAACAAACATACATTATCTATTTCCCAACATCATCTACTTGTCTTACCTACACATAATCATAAATTATAATAAAATTGAAAAAGGAAAGGAAAGAAATAAATGTGATGACAATAAATCAAAATATTAATTCAAAGATCAAAGTGGAATCTTTACCCTTTCCTATTGAGATCTACAAGAAGTTCGACAGCAATCAAGACCATCAAAGCCATGTGGCACATAGGATCAACAATTAACTCAGGACCCTTTATGCCATGATTGATCTCTCCTTTCCTTTTTGTAGTCTACCACCAACCAATTTACTTTTAAATGTTTTGAATTATTCTAATATCACTCACACATACACAATAAAAAATGTCGCAAAATAGGCATCATTTAACATAAATTTCATAGTTACAGAATTCTTTTGTCTTGTTTTTTATTTTGTTCTTGGTCTAGTAACAAAATTATCAAGCTAAGCAAACTATACACATTATAGAAAAGAAAGCAAAACCAAAATAGTGTTTATTTAAGTAATTTACAACGTTACCTCTAGCACAGACTACATTTATTATGTGTTGTTGCAATTTACAATATGAGCACATAAAAAATAATTTGCTGCTGTTGCATTAATTATTGCCTATAGCAAAACGTTAAGCTATTTTCCAAAGAACTATTACATTGATTTATTTTCCAGCAAGCTCTAAGGGCTATAGATATATATAGATATTGATTTCAAAAGAAATACATTAGTTTGCATTTAATTTAAAGGGCAACTGAAGAGTTAAGAAAGAGAAAGAGATGAACTGAATTTTTCTGAAGAAATAAGTTATGTACATCTTTTCAATTTCTAAAAGGATGTTGGAATTTATTTTTTAAGTGAAGGTGATTTGGAAGGTCAAATGCAATAATTGCTCTAATGGAGTTCTAATAGAGTGCCACATGGAAGTAGCTCATGCTCTCCCGCATGAGGTCTCTACATATACATATATATATATATATATATATATATATATATGTATATTGATTGTCAATTGCTTAAGCCAAAGGGAAAAATAAAAATAAAGATGTGAGATTGAAATTGATCATAGTTGAATCAATAAATTACCTAAGTTGATTAATTTGTCTAATTTATGTAATGGACTAGTTAATTACATGACAGGCACAACAATATCACTAAAACTAAATTTTATGTCGTTGAAAATAAATTTCAAGTAAACGGTGATATGGTGACGATGGAGAAAACTCAAATGGAAAAAAACCCCAATGGATAGTTTGAAGGTTACCATCAACTTGAATAATTCATTATGAAATATTGAAGTTATAAGTACAAGAAATATACTAAATCCCGAAGTACATACCTACAATAGAACTTGAACTATTTAAGAGCATGACTCCAACCTAGTTGGACTACTCTTCCAAGTGGATCTCTTCAATGTGCATGCATGGATCTCCAATTTGTGATTGACTTCACACAATCAACTATTCTTGATTGTAGAAGTTGTTGGTGAATATGTCTTCACAACAAACCCTTGGCCAACGGTGAATCACGAAATTTGTTCGTTACAAAACCTTAGGCGCACAATGTTGCATCAACTTCTCCAAATGTACATGTTCTTCACCTTACAATATGATTTTATACATTTGGGAACCCTAGTGCACCAATCCCAAGTCACCAAGTCATCATGGGCTGCAACAGAAAATTTAGCAGACTCGAAGTTCAATTAATTGTGAGATGTTGAGGTTTAATGAACCTCAATAGATCGAGTAGAATCGAGGCCGCAAATCCTCCACTATCTTGAAAATTTTTCTTGTGTCTTCAATATGGTTCTTCCACACTATTCTAGACAGGGGTGGGCCCATCTAGAAGGGTGGGGACCATGGCCTCCCAAATGTTTCCGATACTATAAAAGTACCCGTAAAATTTCATAAAATTTTCAAAAAAATTATGTTTGGCCCCACAAACTTCTCAAATATTAGATTTTTACCCCCTAAGTTATATAAAATTTCAAAACAAATATAATTAGCCCCCCAAACTCATCATTTTTCTTGTATGACACTATTAAATTGGTTCAATTGTGTATATATATATATATTGATGAAGCGTAAGTTCGTCAGTAAAATAAGTTCGTCAGTAGAGTAAGTTCGTCAGTAGAGTTATACTGATGAAGCATAAGCTTGTCAGTCGAGTTGGTCAGATGGAAGCAATCCTCAGCCTGTATGAACGTACTCTCAAAGGTGGTCATCGGTGTGGTGCCAGCCACAATGCCTCCGATGCCAAAGTCAGTATAAGAAGCTCTCTTAGGAATAAACAATGTAATTGAACAGAATGAAAGAGATCTCTTAGTGTCTATGTGTGTCTGTACCTTGCATTTGGCAATGTGGAGGCTTTATATATGCGGTTCCAGCTCCTAGCCGTTGGGGCAATTAAGGTGGTTTTAATGCTCTTCTTAGTAACGTTTCTTGCCTCATAATGTGGCTTCAATGTGCTCCAACGGCTCACACAGCTGGAGCTGTAACTGCCCTATGTATTAATTGGCTGTATTGAATGGCCTTTCTGCTTTCGTCAGTGACGTGGGTATTAGTATGCTCGTCCAGGGATCATGGTCGTCGGTATCATGGTCGTCGTCTTCGGTAAATGAGTTCGTCAGTCCCGTCAGCTGCCCCCCGATTCTGTGGTCGTCGTGACTTGTAATGACGACCGTAGAATGTGAAAGGTTTTGGGCTGTAAATAACTCCAATTCGTGTGACCATTTGGGTTTCCCGCTAGTTTTCAGTTTTCTGAGCCTTTGTTTCTAAACTTCTCCCCTTATCTTCGTCAGTACCTTTTGTCTATAACTTCGTCAGTACCTTTTGTGACTTACCCCCTTTTAAAGATTTTTTCATCGTCAGTAACTTACATCCGTCGAGGCGGAATCTTGTTACTTAGCTATTTTTGGCTTTTGTGACTTACATCCGTCGAGGCGGAATCTTGTAATCGTCAGTAATTTACATCCGCCGAGGCGGAATCTTGTTACTTGCCATTTTTGGCTTTTGTGACTTACATCCGTCGAGGCGGAATCTTGTCACCGTCAGTAACTTACATCCGTCGAGGCGGAATCTTGTTACTTAGCAATTTTTGGCTTTCGTGACTTACATCCGTCAAGGCGGAATCTTGTCATCATCAGTAACTTACATCCGTCAAGGAGGAATCTTGTTACTTGCCATTTTTGGCTTTTGTGACTTACATCCGTCAAGGCGGAATCTTGTCATCGTCAGTAACTTACATCCGTCGAGGCGGAATCTTGTCATCGTCAGTAACTTACATCCATCAATGCGGAATCTTGTTACTTGCCATTTTTGGCTTTTGTGACTTATATCCGTCAAGGCGGAATCTTGTTACTTAGCCATTTTTGGCTTTTATGACTTACATTCGTCGATGCGGAATCTTGTCATCGTCAGTAACTTACATCCGTCGAGGCGGAATCTTGTCATCGTCAGTAACTTACATCCGTCAAGGTGGAATCTTGTTACTTAGCCATTTTTGGCTTTTATGACTTACATTCGTCGATGCGGAATCTTGTCATCGTCAGTAACTTACATCCGTCAATGCGGAATCTTGTCATCGTCAGTAACTTACATCCGTCAAGGCGGAATCTTGTTACTTAGCCATTTTTGGCTTTTATGACTTACATCCGTCGATGCGGAATCTTGTCATCGTCAGTAACTTACATCTGTCGAGGCAGAATCTTGTCATCGTCAGTAACTTACATCCGTCAATGCGGAATCTACTTAGCCATTTTTGGCTTTTATGACTTACATCCGTCGATGCGGAATCTTGTCATCGTCAGTAACTTACATCCGTCAATGCGGAATCTTGTTACTTAGCCATTTTTGAGACTTGTAGCTGCTCAGACCTGCTTGTTATAGAGACATTAGCTAAATAGTTCATTTATTAATTTCAATGACGAATACATTTTCTGTTACATCTGTTGGTGGTATTTCTTCAAGTGCTCGATGTTCCATGGCCTCGAGAGCCTCTGTCCGTCTAGGGTTTCCAGGTGATAGCTACCTTGTCTAGAGTAGTGGGTGACTCGGTAAGGTCCTTCCCATGTGGGCTTACGGAACCACAGTGAGAACCCCGACGGGAGAAACCCCATTTAGACTTACCTTCGTCACTGAACCGACGATCTGAGCGGTCCCTTTTCTGTCCTCTACGTTCGTCCTCCTTTCTTTCCTTGTTCCTTGGTTTTTCCACGTCCCTTATGGCAGCCAGTGCTTCTTCTGCGTTCATGTACTTCTGTGCTTTCAGGAGCATCTCCGCCATTGTTTTTGGAGGATTTTTTGCGAGTGAAGAAACGAACTCCCTAGATCGCAGTCCCACTTTGAAGGTCGTCAACTACACCTTATCGTCAGCTTCGTCCACCTCCAGGGTTTTTCGAGTGAAGCGTTTCACATAGGACCTCAAGGTTTCTTTCTCTCCTTGTTTGATGGTGAGTAAATGATCTGCGGTCCTCTTTGGACGTTGTCCTCCAATGAAGTGACGCAGAAAGGCGTTGCTCAACTGCTCGAAGGTGTCAATGGAAGATGTTGGCAACTTTGTGAACCATTCCCTTGCAGCTCCCTTGAGAGTGGTTGGGAAGGAACGACATAATAATTCGTCTGGGGGCTGCTGGAGTCCTAGTGTCGTTTTGAAGGTGTTAAGGTGATCCTGAGGGTCCTTTAGCCCATCAAAGGGTTCAAGTTGAGGTAGCCGAAATTTCGACGGCACTGGACAGTCAAGGACTGCTGTGGTGAACGGTGAATCCGTTGCCCTGACCATTCGATCCACGCTCCGTTCTGTTTTTTTCTTGATGGCATTCCTAAGTTCGTCCATCTCCCTCCTCATCTCCTGGAGCAAGTCCGAGTTCTGCTCGGTTGGAGTAGTAGGCCTTCGATGGTCACTTCTTCTATGGCTATCTCCCTCGTCATCCTGATTCCCCTTAGACCGATTCTCCTTCTGCTGAAGCCGTAGCTTCATTTCCTGATTTTGTTTGGTCAGTTCTTCAACGGTGGCTGCAAGAGCCTGAACTTGTTGTGCTAGGGCTGCGGAATCATGATAGGACTCCATCTGAGAGAAATAGTTGATCGGAAACTACTTTTTCGAGATTGAACACGAAAACGTCGTTTCCCACAGACGGCGCCAAACTGATGAAGCGTAAGTTCGTCAGTCAAATAAGTTCGTCAGTAGAGTAAGTTCGTCAGTAGAGTAAGTTCGTCAGTAGAGTTATACTGATGAAGCATAAGCTTGTCAGTCGAGTTGGTCAGATGGAAGCAATCCTCAGCCTGTATGAACGTACTCTCAAAGGTGGTCACCGGTGTGGTGCCTGCCACAATGCCTCCGATGCCAAAGTCAGTATAAGAAGCTCTCTTAGGAATAAACAATGTAATTGAACAGAATGAAAGAGATCTCTTAGTGTCTATGTGTGTCTGTACCTTGCATTTGGCAATGTGGAGGCTTTATAAATGCGGTTCCAGCTCCTAGCCGTTGGGGCAATTAAGGTGGTTTTAATGCTCTTCTTAGTAACGTTTCTTGCCTCATAATGTGGCTTCAATGTGCTCTAACGGCTCACACAGCTGGATCTGTAACTGCCCTATGTATTAATTGGTTGTATTGAATGGCCTTTCTGCTTTCGTCAGTGACGTGGGTATTAGTATGCTCGTCCAGGGATCATGGTCGTCGGTATCATGGTCGTCGTCTTCGGTAAATGAGTTCGTCAGTCCCATCATATATATATATATATGGCCCTTCATTCTTAAAATTCTAGTTCCACCCCAGATTCTAGACACTTAAAAATAATGACTCAATTATGTTCAAAATGCGTTTTGATTCAAATTTGCCAATGTATACAGCCCTAAGAAAAAAATTTAAGAAATGAACTTTTATCAGACTCATAAATAGTTGGACAGCAGTACCTGAATTCTACTTTCAATTCCTTCCACTGAAATTTCCAATTAACTTATCAAAGTCACTGTACAGAACTTACAAGTGCTTAAGGTTGTTTACAACGAGCTTAATGGGCAGATTCTAGACAAACTCAAATCATAGTTAATTTAAAAGGAGAAGCTGACAACCTTAAAATGAATTTTAGTACTCTATGAATTTTAGTTAATTTAAAAGGAGAAGCTAATGTAATGTTAACTGTTATGATGAGTAATGTACAACACGTGGTATAGAGCGTAGTACATTTGCAATGTCGTCCATGTTCTTCAAAGAAATATGTTCGATACAGATCTTAAGAAAACTAAACAATTGATTCATTCGTCCAAGTAAAAATTTCTTATCCACAAAAGAAAATCCGTGGTATTATTTCATTATCTATAGGTGGGGCTAAAGTTTGACTTCTAGTTGCATCTACCTTCCAATCACAATCAAAATAAAACTCTGGACAAAAAGTCAGATGAAGGCCATTCCATTAATAAACTCTTTCGCAATAGGTACTACTAACATTTATTTCTACCAACTCTGGTATCAGATTAGATCCATAGAGAGCAAACTCTGGTATCAGATCTGATCCTTCAATTGAAACTTACATTTCCAACAGGATGACACACTCTTGTCTGAGTTATGAGTGGTTTTTGTTAATATTCTTTCATGAGATTCTTCTAATGTGTATGAGCTCGTGTGTGAAATCTGCCACAGTTCCAGATTTTGCAAATGAGATAGATCATTTGGCTTTACTTGACTTCAAGAAACGGATAATTCAAGACCCACTTCAAATCATGAGCAAATGGAATGACTCCATACATTTCTGCAACTGGATAGGTGTTAAATGTAGCCCCTCCAGTAAACGAGTAAAGGTTTTGAATTTGATAGCTAAGAAATTGTCTGGCTCCATACCACCCTCTATAGGAAATCTTACTTACCTCACTGGAATCAACCTAGACAACAACAACTTCTACGGTGAAATTCCTCAAGAAGTGGGACGTCTACAGCACCTACAACATCTCAATTTGACTTGGAATTCCTTTGGTGGTAAAATTCCAACTAATCTAAGTTATTGTACCCAACTTAGAATGCTTCATGCTTCTCACAATGATCTTATTGGGGAGATTCCAGACCAACTCAGCTCATTGTCAAAGTTGGAGAATCTACAACTGGGTGGCAACAACCTTATAGGAAATATCCCTGCTTGGATTGGAAACTTTTCTTCTTTGCATCTTCTTGTGCTTGCCGTGAACAATTTACAAGGAACCATACCTAGTGAACTTGGCCATCTATCAAGCTTGGGAATGTTTCAACTTTATGGGAATCATCTGTTTGGTACCATTCCTTCTCAGATCTATAATATTTCTTCCATATACTATTTCTTTGTTACTCAAAACCAGCTACATGGAAGCATTCCCGCAGATGTTGGACTTACTCTTCCTAAGCTTCAAGTATTTGCTGGCGCTGTTAATAGTTTCACAGGAACTATTCCTGCATCATTAACAAATGATTCTCAACTTCAAGTACTTGACTTTTCCCAAAATAATTTGACCGGGACTGTGCCTCAAAATCTAGGAAGCTTGCAAGGCTTGGTCAGACTTTGACGGGACTGACGAACTCATTTACCGAAGACGATGACCATGATACCGACGACCATGATCCCTGGACGAGCATACTAATACCCACGTCACTGATGAAAGCAGAAAGGCCATTCAATACACCCAATTAATACATAGGGCAGTTACAGATCCAGCTGTGTGAGCCGTTGGAGCACATTGAAGCCACATTATGAGGCAAGAAACGTTACTAAGAAGAGCATTAAAACCACCTTAATTGCCCCAACGGCTAGGAGCTGGAACCGCATATATAAAGCCTCCACATTGCCAAATGCAAGGTACAGACACACATAGACACTAAGAGATCTCTTTCATTCTGTTCAATAACATTGTTTATTCCTAAGAGAGCTTCTTATACTGACTTTGGCATCGGAGGCATTGTGGCAGGCACCACACCGATGACCACCTTTGAGAGTACGTTCATACAGGCTGAGGATTGCTTCCATCTGACCAACTCGACTGACAAGCTTATGCTTCATCAGTATAACTCTACTGACGAACTTACTCTACTGACGAACTTATTTTACTGACGAACTTACTCTACTGACGAACTTATTTGACTGACGAACTTACGCTTCATCAGTTTGGCGCCGTCTGTGGGGAACGACGTTTTCGTGTTCAATCTCAAAAAAGTAGTTTTCGATCAACTATTTCTCTCAGATGGAGTCCAATCATGATTCCGCAGCCCTAGCACAACAAGTTCAGGCTCTTGCAGCCACCGTTGAAGAACTGACCAGACAAAATCAGGAAATGAAGCTACGGCTTCAGCAGAAGGAGAATCGGTCTAAGGGGAATCACGATGACGAGGGAGATAGCCATAGAAGAAGTGACCATCGAAGGCCTACTACTCCAACCGAGCAGAACTCGGACTTGCTCCAGGAGATGAGGAGGGAGATGGACGAACTTAGGAATGCCATCAAGGAAAAAACAGAACGGAGCGTGGATCGAATGGTCAGGGCAACGGATTCGCCGTTCACCACAGCAGTCCTTAACTGTCCAGTGCCGTCGAAATTTCGGCTACCTCAACTTGAACCCTTTGATGGGCTAAAGGACCCTCAGGATCACCTTAACACCTTCAAAACGACACTAGGACTCCAGCAGCCCCCAGACGAATTATTATGTCGTTCCTTCCCAACCACTCTCAAGGGAGCTGCAAGGGAATGGTTCACAAAGTTGCCAACATCTTCCATTGACACCTTCGAGCAGTTGAGCAACGCCTTTCTGCGTCACTTCATTGGAGGACAACGTCCAAAGAGGACCGCAGATCATTTACTCACCATCAAACAAGGAGAGAAAGAAACCTTGAGGTCCTATGTGAAACGCTTCACTCGAAAAACCCTGGAGGTGGACGAAGCTGACGATAAGGTGCAGTTGACCACCTTCAAAGCGGGATTGCGATCTAGGGAGTTCGTTTCTTCACTCGCAAAAAATCCTCCAAAAACAATGGCGGAGATGCTCCTGAAAGCACAGAAGTACATGAACGCAGAAGAAGCACTGGCTGCCATAAGGGACGTGGAAAAACCAGGGAACAAGGAAAGAAAGGAGGACGAACGTAGAGGACAGAAAAGGGACCGCTCAGATCATCGGTTCAGTGACGAAGGTAAGTCTAAATGGGGTTTCTCCCGTCGGGGTTCTCACTGTGGTTCCGTAAGCCCACATGGGAAGGACCTTACCGAGTCACCCACTACTCTAGACAAGGTAGCTATCACCTGGAAACCCTAGACGGACAGAGGCTCTCGAGGCCATGGAACATCGAGCACTTGAAGAAATACCACCAACAGATGTAACAGAAAATGTATTCGTCATTGAAATTAATAAATGAACTATTTAGCTAATGTCTCTATAACAAGCAGGTCTGAGTAGCTACAAGTCTCAAAAACGGCTAAGTAACAAGATTCCGCATTGACGGATGTAAGTTACTGACGATGACAAGATTCCGCATCGACGGATGTAAGTCATAAAAGCCAAAAATGGCTAAGTAGATTCCGCATTGACGGATGTAAGTTACTGACGATGACAAGATTCTGCCTCGACAGATGTAACAGAAAATGTATTCGTCATTGAAATTAATAAATGAACTATTTAGCTAATGTCTCTATAACAAGCAGGTCTGAGCAGCTACAAGTCTCAAAAATGGCTAAGTAACAAGATTCCGCATTGACGGATGTAAGTTACTGACGATGACAAGATTCCGCATCGACGGATGTAAGTCATAAAAGCCAAAAATGGCTAAGTAGATTCCGCCTCGACAGATGTAAGTTACTGACGATGACAAGATTCCGCCTCGACGGATGTAAGTCATAAAAGCCAAAAATGGCTAAGTAACAAGATTCCGCCTTGACGGATGTAAGTTACTGACGATGACAAGATTCCGCATTGACGGATGTAAGTTACTGACGATGACAAGATTCCGCATCGACGAATGTAAGTCATAAAAGCCAAAAATGGCTAAGTAACAAGATTCCACCTTGACGGATGTAAGTTACTGACGATGACAAGATTCCGCCTCGACGGATGTAAGTTACTGACGATGACAAGATTCCGCATCGACGGATGTAAGTCATAAAAGCCAAAAATGGCTAAGTAACAAGATTCCGCCTTGACGGATGTAAGTCACAGAAGCCAAAAATGGCAAGTAACAAGATTCCGCATTGACGGATGTAAGTTATTGACGATGACAAGATTCCGCCTCGACGGATGTAAGTTACTGACGATGACAAGATTCCGCCTTGACGGATGTAAGTCACAAAAGCCAAAAATGGCAAGTAACAAGATTCCTCCTTGACGGATGTAAGTTACTGATGATGACAAGATTCCGCCTTGACGGATGTAAGTCACGAAAGCCAAAAATAGCTAAGTAACAAGATTCCGCCTCGACGGATGTAAGTTACTGACGGTGACAAGATTCCGCCTCGACGGATGTAAGTCACAAAAGCCAAAAATGGCAAGTAACAAGATTCCGCCTCGGCGGATGTAAATTACTGACGATTACAAGATTCCGCCTCGACGGATGTAAGTCACAAAAGCCAAAAATGGCTAAGTAACAAGATTCCGCCTCGACGGATGTAAGTTACTGACGATGAAAAAATCTTTAAAAGGGGGTAAGTCACAAAAGGTACTGACGAAGTTATAGACAAAAGGTACTGACGAAGATAAGGGGAGAAGTTTAGAAACAAAGGCTCAGAAAACTAAAAACTAGCGGGAAACCCAAATGGTCACACGAATTGGAGTTATTTACAGCCCAAAACCTTTCACATTCTACGGTCGTCATTACAAGTCACGACGACCACAGAATCGGGGGGCAGCTGACGGGACTGACGAACTCATTTACCGAAGACGACGACCATGATACCGACGACCATGATCCCTGGACGAGCATACTAATACCCACGTCACTGACGAAAGCAGAAAGGCCATTCAATACAGCCAATTAATACATAGGGCAGTTACAGATCCAGCTGTGTGAGCCGTTGGAGCACATTGAAGCCACATTATGAGGCGAGAAACGTTACTAAGAAGAGCATTAAAACCACCTTAATTGCCCCAACGGCTAGGAGCTGGAACCGCATATATAAAGCCTCCACATTGCCAAATGCAAGGTACAGACACACATAGACACTAAGAGATCTCTTTCATTCTATTCAATTACATTGTTTATTCCTAAGAGAGCTTCTTATACTGACTTTGGCATCGGAGGCATTGTGGCAGGCACCACACCGGTGACCACCTTTGAGAGTACGTTCATACAGGCTGAGGATTGCTTCCATCTGACCAACTCGACTGACAAGCTTATGCTTCATCAGTATAACTCTACTGACGAACTTATTTTACTGACGAACTTACTCTACTAACGAACTTATTTGACTGACGAACTTACGCTTCATCAGACTTAATTTTGAAGTGAATGGACTTGGAAAGAGGAAAGATGGTGACTTGAATTTTCTTAGTATCTTTGCTAATTGTACTAGTATGGAGGTCTTGAGTTTTGCTCAAAATCAGTTTGGAGGGGCATTGCCTAGCTCCATAGCCAACCTTTCCACCCAGCTCCAAATTTTTGCTATGAGGCAGAATATGATTCGGGGTGGCATCCCTTTTGGAATCAGGAACCTTGTTAAATTAAACAAACTAGAATTAGGAGGTAACCATTTGGGAGGTCCTCTACCAGATATTCTTGGGAAGCTTCAAAACTTAGAAGTATTAGGATTGAATGATAACGAATTTTCAGGGCTAATCCCTTCCTCTTTGGGTAACTTAACTGCATTAACAATTCTCTATTTGCAAGAAAACAAATTTGAGGGTAGTATACCCCCAAACCTTGGAAACTGCAAAAGATTGCTTATACTAAACCTTTCTAGCAACAATCTCAATGGCACGATACCAAAACAAGTTATTGGTCTTTCTTCCCTTTCAATTTCTTTGGTCATGTCTCATAATTTTTTGATAGGTGCATTACCGAATGAAGTGGGCAACTTAAGACTTCTTGGTGAGTTAGATCTCTCAATGAATAGATTATCAGGTGAAATTCCCACCACCCTTGGGACTTGTATTAGTTTGGAGCACTTGTATTTGGACGGTAATTCATTTGAGGGAATAATTCCTCAATCCTTGAAGAACGTAAGAGGTTTAGAAGATATAGATCTTTCTCAAAATAAATTGTCTGGGCATATTCCTGAATTTCTTAGCAAGCTTTTGGCACTCAAACATCTCAATATTTCCTATAATGATTTCGAGGGTGAAGTGCCAAGTGAGGGAATTTTTGCAAATGCAAGCGCAATTTCAATCTTTGGAAATGAAAAGTTATGCGGTGGTGTCCAAGAATTAAATTTATCTCCATGCTCAAGCAAACATCCTAAATTGTATGGGAAGCTTCTTGCACTCGGAATAATAATTCCTGTCACTTGTATAACCATATTTGTACTTCTTCTGTTGTATTTTTTCCCAACATGTTCTATTGCGAAAAAATTAAGAGACGGAGCATTAACTACGTCTTCTATTGAAGATTGGCAATTACCTATCTCTTATGCAGAACTCTTAGAATCAACAAACGGATTTTCTAAGAACAACTTGATTGGTTCAGGTAGCTTTGGCTCTATATACAAAGGAGTTCTTTCTAGAAATGGAAAAATTGTTGCGATCAAAGTATTGGACCTTCAACAACAAGAAGCTTCTACAAGTTTCATCAATGAATGCAATGCTTTGAGAAGTATACGCCATCGCAATCTCCTCAAGATTTTCTCTACTTGCTCTAGCATTGATCATAAAGGGAATGACTTTAAGAGTTTAATTTTTGAGTTCATGTGCAATGGAAGTCTAGACCAGTGGTTGCATCCAAAAAATGATGAGCAACATCAAAGAAACAAATTAAGCTTTATTCAGTGACTAAATATAGCCATTGATGTTGCTTATGCATTAGAATATCTTCATCAACATTGTTAAACACCAATCGTTCATTGTGATATTAAACCAAGCAATATACTCCTTGATGAAGGTAGCCCACGTTGGTGATTTCGGATTGGTGAAGTTCCTCTTTGAAGCATCTGACAATCCCTCCAAAACTCAAACCCTGTCAGTGGGACTAAAGGGTTCCATTGGGTACATTCCTCCAGGTAATTTTTCAACCAGATGAAGCACAACTCATTTCTTGTTTAATAGTATTTTTTTTTTTCATATTAAACGAATGTATAAATTCTTTCAAAATGAAACTATATGCTTAAGTTTGACACCATTTTTTTGAGTAGGGAAAAATGTTTCACACCATTGGCCACTTAAAAAGAAAAAAAAAAGAGGGCACATATCCACAAAATTGTATGTTGCGATATATGTGCAAACAATGCATAATGCACTAGTGGTTAAATTCTAAGGTCATAAGATTATTGTTTGTTACTGAAAATGCATTAATGAATTACATAGTATGGGATGGGTGGCCAAATTTCAACATTGGGAGATATTTTCAGTTATGGGATACTTTTGCTCGAGATGTTCACTAGGAAGAAACCTATCGATGAAATGTTCATAGATGGTTTGAGCATTCACAAGTTCACTTCAATGGCTTTGCCTGAACATGTAATGGATATAGTTGACCCATCAATGTTCTTTGAGGACAATGGAGAAGATGTTGGTGATGAGAGAAATGAAGATGACATTGAAGATAAAGCAATAATTGAAGAAGTGCCCCATCTCAATGTTAGTAGCAAAATAAAAGATTGCTTGATATTAGTGTTTGAAATTGGATTGTTGTGTTCTACAACATCACCTGATGAGCGGATGCCAACAAATGTTGTTGTCAATGAAATGAATGCAATTAGAGACTCATATCTTAAATTTAAGATGGGAAACAGAAGAAGAATGAACTAGGTATGTAAACTCATTTTATTTTCATCTCAACAAAAATTCATTTGATTTGATTAATGGACATCCATATTTTTCACTTGTTTATAATAGAACAATAATAATATAAAATAAAAACATAAATGAGAAAAAAAAATTGAAAAGAATATCAATCTCTCTATTAGGATTGTTAAGAACTTAAGTCTGCATGTGATTGTTATGAGTTCTTCTAAGACTACAACAAAATGTCACAACATTTTTATAACAAGTGAGATATCATTTCACCATAATTCAAAATAAATTGAAATAAAATAAGATTTTAGTGGGACTTAGCACAACCGAAACAAAGATATTGTGAAAATGTTGTGAGGTTTTGTTGTCTCCCTAGTTCCTAAACTTTTCTGTACTATTATTTAACACCAATGGAATAAAAGGAATAGAATACTATTTGTTCATGTTTTCGCAAGAAAGTAATTACAGTTCTTTCATTCTTCACTATTTCTAATAGTGACGTAGCTGTTCCGTTATTAATTAATTTATGTGATTGTTTTGTAGCATGACAGAATTGGTTGGAATTGAAGTAATGAACTCCCTTGATTGAGTAAAATTTCTGAGGCTCGTGATGGCTATAAATTATAGACTTGTGACATTCTACTGTGTTCTTTACATATGCTGCCACAGCCATTGTCGTTGCTTTCCATGTCAAAAGTAATTTAGATCAATGGCTCCTTGTTATTTGTCAATGACATTTCTTAAACCGTATTACTATATTTATAATATTGTTTTTATCATGGATTGTACGATCGCTCCTTTAATTGTAATATTTGTTTCATACACTATTCCTTACTGTTCTTCTTAACTTAGAAATTTTTGAGGGCGGGTTAGCAGGTAATAACAGTTAATGGGACCTATTTTTGTGTTATTTTCTTTTCTGGATTGTTTTTCTTAATTTGCTATTGTTAGGTTCTAAAGATTTAGGATTAAATATTTAGAATTCTATTTTGTATGTGTTGGCAAACCGAGAACAAAACATGTCTAGTCTATGTGTTAGGCATTGCTCAAAGGTGTATGTTTCAAGCTTCAAGTTCGAGCTGACTGCTAAAAAGAAGAGTTAGAATTTGCAAAGCTCGATCGATCGAAAATTAGGTTCGACCGATCAAAAATCGCAGAAATTAGATTCTACAAAATTTGTAAACAGGGCCCAAGCCCGCAAAAACGTTTAGGATTTCAATCTAACTTGTCCACATATAAAAGGAAAACCCTAGCTACATTTTGGAGACCTTTGGAAGACTTGTGTGTTACTCTTTAGGAGATCTGAGAGGTATTGTACCTTCTAACTACACAAGCGTCTACCAGAGTAAGATCTACAATCAAGCATTGGTAGAATCTAGTTGCCGCTACAAAGATCAACAAGTGAAGGTGATTTGAAACCTTTGAGTGGGATCTCAAAGTCACAAGCGTGGGTGCTTGTGTTGCAGTAAGTCTAAGATGAGAAGGAGTCTGTGGATTTGGAGCTTGCACATAGTTGTGTCAGTAAGTTACTACTTGAGGTATTAATAGATTTAGGGTTAAATCTGATTGTAAAAACTTCGATTCTCTTATAGTAGATTTGCTTTACCTTGAGAATTGCTAGGTCAAATCCTCCCTAGGTTTTTACCTTGAAACGGTTCATTTCATTAGTTTTCCTAGGTCATCGTATCGTGGTGTTGTTTACTTTCCGCTACTTTACATGATATGATTTATTATTGTTTAATCTAGATCTGAATAATTAACCTAAGTAATCACTTGGCTAATATATTAGGTTAAACAATATGGTTTAAGTGGTCTAAACAAACAAACAGATTTCCCTCTTTATATAGCTAACTAATCACTAAAAAGTTACCATTTTTTATAGAGCTATCAATAATATATAACTATCTTTTAATTTAATTCCTTGATCTATCATGCCTGTAGTAATCGCATCCTTTGCGTCTCAAGCCAGCCCATTGCAATGCAAGCCAGGATCATACGGTCCTGTGGGCACTCGAGGATATGATTTGGTACTTCAGCTAAATCTGGTTATTATGCATGGTACAGTCATGCGTTTACTTATTTAAAATTACAAAAGATAAGATTAAGTAACTATCTCAATACAGGATAAGATAAACAAATGCTTGCATGAATTATATTATGGAAAAGCCAGCCGATATGTGAGATGGTAAGTAATGGCAAGTTTTGCTCATTTTCAATTCAATTTTTGTTGCCTATATTAAAACTCCCAACTATCAACCAGTAAAAGAAAATTTCACATAAATATCATATATATATATATATATATATATATATATATAATATTTAAAAGCTTAAGCATAACATTTATTATTGTTATACTTCTGTTGAGCCACACCAGTGTAGCATTTTCGTCTTTCAGTCTATTTCGGTCCACTTAGGTCCAATTCAGTCCATTCGGTCTACTTAGGTCCAATTCGGTCCCGTTCAGTACATTCGGTCCAGTTTGGTCTATGGCGGTCTATTTGGTTCATTTCTTTGCACTTCAATCCATATGCTCCAATTCGGTCCATATCGATCTTTTGGTCCACTTCTATCCATTCTATCGATTTCAGTTGAATGCAGTCCATTTTGGTCCAGTTCAGTCTACTTTGATCCACTTCGGTCCAATCTGGTCCATTTCGATCTAGTTCAGCCCACTTTACTCCACTTCAGTCCTTTTGGTCCATTTCAATCCACTTTGGTCATGACATTTGTATTCATTTACCTTGTAATAAGAGATCTTTTTTGTATTCATTCATAACATTTTTTTGGATTTCTAATATTTTGGATAGTGGAGAAATGTTATTTAATTATAATGCATATGTATTATCACATTAATAAAAAAAAATTGGCACATCTCATTGATTAGCGACTAGTATTGCATAAAACTCAGGTGAGTCTTGCTGGTGTTTTTTTTTTTTTTTTTTTTTTTTTGAGGTGGAGGTTGGTTGGTTGTTTTGGGTTTGAGTAATAAACATGAAAGCTATTTCAAATCATTTCGGTCCAGGCCCATATAATGATCACGTTAGTTAGGACATGCAAGTAAGGTTGCTCTTCCAGACTCCCACATAAAAGAAGTGCATAAATAGGGCCAGGTTTGGATGGATGGAGCCCATCATAACGCAAGCCAGGATCATCAGGTCCAAATTTGATTAACATGGAGATAGAGACTATAAATTGATGACCCATGCAAACTAGGACAAAGTTTTGTATTTCAGCATGATTTGATTATTATGGTGCATGCAAATCTGCAAATGCTTGCATTAATTTCTATGGAAAGGATTCTCAAAAAAAAAAAAAAAAAAAAAAAATTTATGGAAAACCCAGCCAATAAGTAATGGTAGATAGGAGCATGGCCAAGTTTTGCAAATTTTCACTTCAATTTTGTCCTTCGAAACTTGATTTGGCTTATCTCTTGGACTGATGATTCGATCTTTGCACTTAATATATCACTTCAATCATTAGGAATTATGATTTTATTTGTAATTAAATTTTTGTTCATCTAACAACGAATGATGTTTTTACCCTTATAACGTAAAATTATCCTTTTATCCTTTATTTTTGGTTAAAGGACCCTTGAAAAATGGTGTGTTACATATATAGAGAACTTCATACGATTTGGTATTTCAGGCTTTTTAGCATGAAAAATATTTTCAATCATTTTGGCTCAAGCCCATCTAGTGCATACATATAGGGATTGTAATCATCACTTCATATGGGATTGCTCAAATTTGATTGGTCTTTCACGCACTATTTCTCCCTTAGTCAAAATCGACTACTTTAAAGTCGATGGGAACTGCGTTCCTATCTCGGAGCAATAATGTGTTGATCAAGTTACCATTGGAGTCGCAAAGGTATCTAAGATTTTAAGTTGATTACTCAGTAACCTTGAAATGATTGTCGGCAGAATTGAAAGTTTCACATGACCTATTGTTGTGTCATTTTCTTCTCTTGGGTTGTCTTTCTTGGTTTGCTTTCCCACCTAATAGAGCTAATCACTAAATTACTACTGTATTTCTAGAGCATTATTCGATAATTAACTATCATCCAATCTAATTGCTCCATAACTATCATCTAATTCTTGTGTCATGATTATCAATTTTAGTTTTAAAAACATAAGGCTATGGCAGTTGATTTTATACACGGTGAATTAAGCATAATTGTTATGGGGTTTTTTTCTTTGTGTCATAACGTGTCAGATCTAGATTGACTTCTCTTTTGATTTTGGACTAAGATTTAAGATGGGGTTTAAGTCTGCTACTCTCGTCAACATGTATGCGGTAAAGGCAAGCGGCGTTGTCACAAGAATTGCACATAAAAGTGTTAACTAATAAACAAAAAGGGGTTAAAGGAAACGATACAACAAGCAATAGCGATTGGCTTTAAAATATGATAAAAGAGAGAATTTAGAGTGATTTGGTAGGGGACAGAGAGGATTTTTACATGTGGTCAAGAACCCAAAAAATTTGTTTTGGCCTATGATGTATGTGGCGCGCAAGGACGTTGTGTTTTGTTGTGTTTTTTCGTGGAGCAATGGTAAATGAAGGAGGTTTAAGGTTAGTGGAGCTTTATTTTATATTTTTTAAAAATTTTAATGTTTCCACCCACTTGGCATTTATAGAGGCATCTAAGGATGTCTAAAATCCCTAGGAACTGCTCCTTAAGTAATGACTCTTTTTGAGTTTTGGTAATTTTAAGAGGAGTTTTCATGGGACAGTGAAGTTGGTTTGGCTTAGTATTGATTTTAAGTAATTTGATTATTTGGCCAGCTTTCTTTAAGGATTTTGCCTAATGATACTGTTGAATTTAGGGGATTATGTTAGTGTGATTAACGTAGATAAGGTGAAACGAGCATGAAACATGAGGTGAAATAAGAGATGTGAAGCGCAGGAGAGCTTCTATTGGCTTTTTGACTCACCTGTGATACACTTGTGGGCTCATGGAAATCTATGCTTCTTTTTCCTTAAGCTTAAAAGTGTACAAATCCTCTCTTGAGTCCTCCAAACCACGTCTTCGTAAAATTTCTCCAAAGGAAATCCCTTCAAGTGGACTTGGCTACGTGCGATACGAATGAGATAAATAAAAAAGACATTCATGGGCCTGATCTTGCTTCGACTATTTTGCTGACTGGCTTCTAGGTGAGCCTTTGCAAGAATTGGTCTTCAACAATTGTTAATTGCTTTACTTAAAAGGGAAAAAAAATGAAAACTTTTGTCAGGCTCATAAACTATCTGGACAACAGCATCTGCATTCTATTTTCATTTGCTTCCACTTAAATTTTCCAACTAACTTATCAAGGTCACAGTACGTACGAACTTACAAGTGATTAAGGTTGTTTACAACGAGCTTATTGGGCAGATTCCGGACAAACTCAATTCATGCATTAGTGTTAAATGTTAAAATCTTCAACATTACTCGTTTTAACCGAACTAAATGAACTTTCAGTTCATTGTGAAATGACCATTTCGTTCGTATAAGCCAAAAGTCTTCTCTCTGGGTCATTCTTATTTGCTCTCCTGTGATGTTCACTCTTATGATGAGTAATTTACAACTTGTGGTATAGAGCCTAGTACATTGTCTATATATGCCGTCCATGTTCTTCAAAAAAATATATTCGATACAGATCTAAAGAAAACTACACAACCGATTTATTAGTCCAAGTAAAATTTCTGTCCATGAAAGAAAATCCATGGTATTATTTCATTATCAATACTTCAATAGGTGGGGCTAAAATTTGCACCTACCTTATATCATAATCAAATTAAAACTCTGGACAAAAAGTTAGATGAAATGGAGCCACTCCAAATTAAAACTCTGGACAAAAAGTTAGTTGAAATGGAGCCATTCCAAATTAAAACTCTGGAAAAAAGTTAGATGAAATGGAGCCATTCCAAATTAAAACTCTGGACAAAAAGTTAGATGAAATGGAGCCACTCCAAATTAAAACTCTGGACAAAAAGTTAGTTGAAATGGAGCTATTCCAAATTAAAACTCTGGACACCAAATTAAAACTCTGGACAAAAAGTTAGATGAAATGGAGCCATTCCATTAATATACTCTTTCGCAGTAGGTACTACTTATTTCTATCAACCCTAATTGAAAATTTTTGTATTTCCACAGAAAGCAAACTCAGTTCATGGTGAATGACATGAATGATTTAGGAGACTTTTCTCAAATTCGTGTGGTTTATAATACGGATACCCACTACCTTTCAAACTTATCTTATTATGTGGGCTGGAGAGTAATTAAGAAGTGAACTTGTCAGACTCATAACTGGCTGGACAACAACATTTGAATTCTACTTCCACAGAAATTTCCGGCGACTTATCAAAACTTACAGTACAAGACACGTTTTAGCACAATTGACAATCAGGTTATTGTGAAAATTACCGATTCTTATGTACCAAAATGTTTTACAAATTTTCACTTCAATTTTGTCTTTTTGAAACTTGATTTAATTTGGCACCGATGGTTCAATTTTTGCACTCAATATATCATTCTATTCTAACAAATTATGATTTTATTTGAAATTATACTTTTGTTCATCTAGTGGTCAAAATGATGTTCTTTATCCTTAAATTATAAAATTATTTTTTTGCCTTTAAATTTTAACTTTAGGTTAAACCGCGGTTGAAAAATAAAATTATGCAGCACATACTACATATATAAAGAAATTTATACGATTTTTAAAATTTGATACTTGTAAAATTTTAGCTTAACTGTATTCTAGATAATATAATATTTACACAAATTGCGAATGATATGCTCCCATTTATATAACATCTTTCAGACACTATTTCTCCCCTAGTCAAAATTGACTACCTAAAAGTCTACAATCATAGATTAGCTAGTAAACCTCGACAGGAACTCTGTTCCTCTCTTGAAGCATTTAAGGGTTCGTCTAGTTGCCGTTGGAGCCCCGTTAGAGCCCCAAAGAACTATAAAAATTGATTATCTTAACCTTGAAATGAATGTGGGCAGAATTAAAAGTTTCACATTAATGACCTATTCTTGTGTCATTTTCTTTCCTTGCAAGGGTCATCTTTCTTGATTTGCTTTCCCACTTAACGGAGCTAATATTCTCTAAAATACGCAGTTCTAGAGCATTCGATAATAACTATCTTCCAATTTAATTGGTCGATATCTTACAGCCTCTAGACTACCATAGAGATAGAGTTACCAAAATCCTTTTCATGTGGATAGCAGCATCTAAATTCTACTTTCAATTTTTTCCACAGAAATTTCCAATTAACTTATTGTAGGATCAATTTTTGTAGCCCAAGCCCAAAAGGTATAGATTGTGAGCCCAATGAACCCAAGACAATGAATTTGTAGAGAGTAGGTGAAAGAGCTAGGCTAGTAATGAATTAAACAGTATTAGACTGCAGTGCTTGTGATTAAATTAACATTCAATCGTGCTCGGAGAAATGCAAACATAGACGTCCGAAGAGGATTTGTATTGAACGAACGTGGGTTACAATTCTAGGAGCTACAGTAATGGAGTTTTCTCCTTTCTAACTTTCTTTTTCCCATCCCCCATTATCAGAGGCCTCTCCCTCTTATATAGTACCCCCTCCCTTCATCTTCATCGTCCACTTGTTCATCATCTAAACGCCCACTTGAGTGCATGTCCCATCATGTATCCTTTTTAGCCTTGTGTGAGTGGCGATAGCTGAGAGTGCACTGTTCAGGGGTCTTCTCCACATTAATGCGGCCAGGAAAGTAGGTGTAGTGCATTTAATGTGGTGGTTGAAGTTTGTCTTCTAGATATTTCTCCGTTCCTGCTATCTTCATGCGTGCCTGAGGTTCATCTCTATCATTACACTTGTCAGGAGGACCATTTGAGCTTCCCAGACGCCTGTCGGACCAAGCTTCTTCGGATCCAAGGATAATGGCCTCCTTGGACGACTGAAGGTATCCTCGGATTATGACCATGCTCCTCTCCAGACATGCTTCTTTTACATGGGCTTCTTCACGAGTGTTTTCATCTCTTCGGACAAACAGTAGTCTTCAAATAGGGCCTTGGGCCCAATACGTTAGGTTGGGCTTTTCACCCCCCACACTTATCATCCAATTTAATTGCTCATCAATAACTATCATCCAATCCTTGTGTCATGATTATCAAAATTAGTTTTTAAAACAGAAGGCCATGGTAATTGGTTTTATTCACGATGAATTAAACATAATTGTTGTTGGGGTCTTTTTCTTTATGTCACGGCGTGTCAAATCTAGATTGGCTTCCCTTTTGGTTTTGAACTCGGATTTAAGATTGGGGTTTAGTCTACAACTCTCGTCAGCATGTATTGTGGTAAAGGCAAGCGACGTTGTCACAAGAACTGCACACAAAAGCGTTAACTTACCAAAAAAAAGGAGTTAAAGGATAAATGGTTGGTTTAAAAATATGACAAAAGAGAGAATTTAGAGTGATTTGGTAGAGAGAGAGGATTTTCACATTTGGTCAAGAATCCAAAAAATCTATTTTGGCCTATGCTGTATGTGGCACAAGGACGTTGTGTTTTTCCGCGGAGGAATAGTAAATAAAGGGGTTTAAGGTTGGTGGAGCTTTATTTTTTATTTTTAATGTTTCCACCCACTTGGCATTTATAGAGGCATCTAAGGATGTCTAAAATCCCTAGGTACTGCTCTTTAAGTAGTGGCTCTTTTGATTTTTGGTAATTTTAAGCCCTAAGGGAAAAAATTGGCCTTTGCCCTTTTTAAAAAAACAATCCAGCATTTTGTCCTCTTTCTCAAACTAATTAGGGAAATGCTCCTCTTTTGAAAATCGATTTTCTCAAAATCGAGTTAAGCCTTATAGCGGCGTTTTTAAAGAGCTTATAGTGACGTTTTAAGAACCTATAGTGGCGTTTTGTAACTCGATCTCCATGAAGTCGAGTTATAGGTAAAAAAAGAAAAAAAAATTGCATGTAACTCGACTTTATGGAAATTGAGTTACAAAACGTCACTATAAGTCCTTAAAACGTCACTATAGGCTCCTTAAAAATGCCGCTATAGGGCTTTAGATTTTTTTTTTTTTTTTTTTATAACTCGATTTTAAGAAAATCGAGTTTCAAAATAGGAGCATTTCCCTAATTAGTTTGGAAAATTGGGCAAAATGCTGGATTTTTTTTTTTTGAAAGGGGCATTTGCCCATTTTCTCCAAGCCCTGAGTTTCATGGGGCAGCGAAGTTAGTTTGGCTTAGTGTTGATTTTACGTAATCAGATTATTTGGCCAGCTTTCTCTAAGGATTTTTTGCCTAATGATACTGTTGAATTTAGGGAATTATGTTAGTGTCATTAGTGCTGATAAGGTGAAACGAGCATGAAACATGGGGTGAAATAAGATGTTGGGTTAAAATGGATTGACCCCGGTTAATTAATTTAATTACCCAAGTTGATTAATTACAAAATGACTAATATGCAGTGGAAAATAAATTAACAAGGTGATTTGTTGACAAATGGGGAAAACATCTCACAAGGCTAAAACCCTACCGAGTGAATTTAAGGTCACCACTTCCAAGAATCCACAATCAATAATCAAGCGGTTACAAGTATAAGAAATCTTACCACCACCCTGTCCTATCCCAAAATACCAACTTACAGTTGAACCTTTGCTCCAGTACTCAATTAGATTTAATCTTGTAGCAGACTTCTTTCTTTATTGCACAAATTTCCAATCTGTGACTAACTCTTTTGCTGGATCCTAGTATGTGACTAACTCCAACAACTTGAATGATTGTTGTTGGCTGCAAAGTTCTTCACTTCATCAACAATGAAGATCAGGAAGCACTTGGTTACAAAACCCTAAGGCGCGCAAACGTAGTAGCTTCTCATAGAGTATATGTGTTCTAGGTCTCTATTTTCTTGTTCGATGACTTTTAGAATAAGTCTTACATATGACTAGAGTTGTAAAAAGAGAAACCCTAATCAATCAAGTCATCATGGGCCGAATTTGAAATCTGAAATTTCTAAAATCATAATTCTTAATAGATCAAGCTTGTGTCAAACTTCTCCATTAAACTTCAATACTAGCATCTGTCGAGCTTGTGTCGAGACTTAATAAGACAGCTTTTCTTCACTTGTTTCTTGGATCAATCTCCATGTCTTTAATGATACCACTTGATATGTTTAAACAACATACTTCTTGATATTTTAAACTCAACTTAGATCTACCCAAATATTAGTAAAGTGCGATTTGTCAAAGAATTAGCCAATTACATATAAAATATGACCATAACATAAGAGATGTGAAGCAGAAGAGCTTTTATCGCCTTTTTGACTCACATGTGAGACACTTGTGGTTTTACATCCAATTGAACTAAATGAGTTTAGTTAAACCTCAGTCAAATCCAGATCAAACCTCAACAACAATTTGTGTATATCCTTACATAGACTTATTGATCCTTTGCATCTTAAGTCAGTCGAATTTTGATTTTTGGGTCTATTTCGGTCCACTTAGGTCCAATTCAATCTACTTAGGTCCAATTTGGCCTCATTCAATCCATTAAGTCCAATTTGATTAACATGGAGACGGAGACTATAAATTGATGACCCACTCAGACTTGGACAAAATTTGGTATTTGAGCATGATTTGGTTATTATGGCACGTATAGATTTGCAAATGCTTGCATTAATTATTATGGAAAAGATTCTCAAAAAAAAAAATTTATTATGGAAAAGCCAGTCAATAAGTGACGGTAGATAGGAGCATGGGCAAGTTTTGCAATTTTCATTTCAATTTTGTCCTTTGAAACTTGATTTGGCTTATCTCATGGTCCGATGATCTAATTTTTGCACTCAATATATCACTTTAATCGTTATGATTTTGTTTGTGATTAAATTTTTGTTCATCTAACAATCAATGATGTTATTTTTACCCTTATATTGTAAAATTATCCTTAACCCTTAATTTTTGGTTAAAGGACTCTTGAAAAATATTGTGTTACATATATAGAGAAATTTATAGGATTTTCAAAGTTTGCTACTTGTAAAATCCTGACTTAGCTATATTCAGTCGATATTTATATGTAATCCTTTGACAAACTCAATCAAAGTAAGAGCAAATATTGTGTTAATAAAAACAATCAAATCGGGGCTCTAAGCCAACTTCAATTCTCTGTTTTTCAATGATACTTACCTAATTTCCCAAAAAGCAAGTTGCTATTAGGCCAACTATATATAATATTTGTACAAATTGCAGATGATATGCTACCATTTATAATAAGCATTTCAATTCTCTGTTTTTTTTTTTCTTTTTCCTAATCTTTCGAATCGAAGCTTAACCCCTTCCCTCCAAGTTCTTTTCCCTACTTCCAAAGATCCATCAAGCGAGTTGGCACTCATAGATGATTTTCTGGCCACCATTTTTAAATAAGTTTGGCGTTTAAGTTATTTTCTTCTAACCAACATGTAACATTTTCTCCTTTTACTGCGTTGCCAGAGCTGAATGGGTTTGGTGATAAATTAGGGAAATATACCATTCTAACATCCAATTGAACTAAACAAGCTCGGTTAAACCTCGGTCAAATCTAGATCAAATCTCAACAACCATTTGGGTATATGACGACATTAGTGAATTTGTCCCCAGTAATAATTTTTTTTCTTTTTTCTTTTTTTGGGAAACCAGAACCTTCATTCAATCATAGCAGAAACGGCAACAGTTAAATACAAGCTATACATTGATGAGTGGTGACACATTGAGCTAGATGTAAGCTTGTAAAAAAAATCTTGGTCGGTACATTCAATGTGGAAAAAGGCAAAAAAGCAAAGTGACAAACAGAGCGGAAAAATTTAAAAAAAAAAAAAAAAAAAAAATCTTGGAGTGTTAAACACTCTGGAAAATTTATCATGGTCCAACAAACCCCAAAGTTCATCGAATATGGAAAAGAAAAAGTGGCAAACAGGGCAGAAAATATATCGCGAAGTGTCCCACACGGAGGAAACCTATCTGGTCCAAAATATTTGATTTGAAGAAAGAGGCATTTGAATGTGAGACTCCAGCATTTATCAAGAAATACTTAGCTATTGCTGCCTATTTCTTGAACCCCACCTTGCACAAATCACAATTCCTATTGAACTAGGATATCTTTTTTGTCAATTACATGATTGTTTTAAGAGTTTTTTTTGACAAATCACAATTCTTATGGAGACTCATTTCATATGCGCCAACAGCATCTGAATTATACGTCTTCACAAACTTCCAATGACTTATCAAAGTCACAGTATTGGACAAGTTTTAGCAGAATTGACAATTAGGTCATTGTGAAAATGGCCGTTTCTTATGCACCAAAATGTTTTACAAATTTTCACTTCAATTTTATCTTTTGAAACTTGATTTTGGTATCAATGATGGTTCGATATTTGCACTCAATATGTCATTCTAATAGTTAGGAATTATGATTTTGTTTGAAATTAAATTTGTTAGGTTCTAAAGGTTTAGGAATTTATATATTTAGAACTCTAATTTGTAATGTTGGCAAACCATGATCAAAACAACATGTTTAGATTTGTTTAAGTATGCTCAAAGTTGATTAATTATTGTAAAGTTGGAATCGAGAGACTGTAGTTGCATTGGGGCAATTCGGTCTGGCTCGATCGATCGAGAAACAGATTCGATCGATCGAAAATCGACCAGATTGCGTTTTCTACAATTTTCCAACTCAGCCCTAGCTCATTAAAACGTTTACGTTTTTATGTTTTTGCCCTAGGTATATAAGGCAAAACCCTAGCCACCTTTTTAGAGTTGCTCAAGTTGTATTGTTGCTCATACATTGCGGTTTTGTGTAAATCTCTTGTGAGATCTAGAGGAGTTTTCCTTTACACAAAGCTTAGGATTTTCTAGATGGAGATTACTTCAACATCTTGATGATCAACTTGGTTGCTGCCTTTGAAGCTTAAAGAATATCAAGCGTGGGTGCTTGTAGCTGATTGAAGAATTCAAGAAAGAAGGAGTCCGTGGATTCGGAGCTTGCACGGGGTCCTGTCAGTAAGTTCTACTGGTAGGTAGCATTAGGAAGTCGAGCGGGGAGTTTGTAAGTCCTTTTGTATGAACTTCAATTCTTTCACAGTGAATTCAGTTTTGCCTTGAGGATCGGTGGGTAAAATCCTCCCTAGGTTTTTTACCGGTTTGGTTTTCCTAGGTGATCATATCGTGTGTTATTTATTTTTCCGTTGCTATATATTTTCATGATATGATTGTTTGATTGTTTTAACCTAGTATTGCATAATTTGACTAAGTAACAACTTGGCTAATTAACTAGGCTACTCAATCAGGTTGTGTGTTAAGGGGTCTAAAACTGTTCAAGTGGTATCAGAGCGGGTAGCTCTTTTTGTCTGAGATTTTTTATCTCTGAGCTGATCCTTGACCCCTGTTGTCATGGATTCTTGGAAAATCTTTTTGCTTATTTGTCAACTTATCTATTTGTTGTCTTTGCCTTTTGTTGTTTTTGTTAAATCTTTCTTTAAGTATCTTGGCATAATCACATGTGATAAGAATTATGTATGTTATACTGCTTTAACCGCCTTAAAGGCACGTGATTCTTGTCTTTGGTATTTGGATAGTGGTTGTTCCAGGCACATGACAGGAAATAAAGGTTTATTCAAAACACTCTTTGAAGGAAAGATTGGGACAGTCACTTTTGGAGATGGAAGTAAATCTGTGATCAGAGGCATTGGTACTGTGGACATTCCAGGATTGCCAGTGTTTCCTTATTTCCTTTAAAGTTACACTGCACACAACATGGATTCCTCTGATTTTTATTGCACATAACTCGATTAGTGAATAATCGGGTTATGTGTATTACCCTCTGGAAACTGAGATTCCTCTTGGACTGCATCTGGATCAGTCCAGATAAGGAGGGCTGGGTGTGGAACAATAGTTCACATAACTCGGTTTGGATATTATCGAGTAATGTTGTAGGTAACTCGATTTTCGTGGTATCGAGTTACTAGCAAGCCGTACAACAGTACATGGATTCCTTTAAAGCTACACTGCACACAACATGGATTCCTCTGATTTTTATTGCACATAACTCGATTAGTGAATAATCGGGTTATGTGGAAGCCCAAGTACATTGCTAATAACTCGATTTCCGTATAGCCGAGTTATGTGTATTACCCTCTAGAAACTGAGATTCCTCTTGGACTGCATCTGGATCAGTCCAGATAAGGAGGGCTGGGTGTGGAACAATAGTTCACATAACTCGGTTTGGATATTATCGAGTAATGTTGTAGGTAACTCGATTTTCTTGGTATCGAGTTACTAGCAAGCCGTACAACACTACATGGATTCCTTTAAAGTTACACTGCACACAACATGGATTCCTCTTATTTTTATTGCACATAACTCGATTAGTAAATAATCGGGTTATGTGGAAGCCCAAGCACATTGCTGGACTCTATTTAGTTCTCAATCTACGAAGAATCAACCGTTAAACTTCTCAGCGAAAAGCACCGGACTTTGGAGAACCAGAACAATGGCTTCTCAATGGCGGAGAAACAATGAGGATGGTCCTGCTGATCCTACGATGAGGTCCCCACACTTTTTCAAGATTATTCTGCCTCGAGCTCTTCAAGAAGGAAAGATTGTAAGTATACTTAAATTCAGTTTTCAAGTTTTTTCTCTCTGAAACTAATATGCTAATACACGTCGTCCATTTGATCTTCGTTTTTCTGATTTTTGAAAAAATTGTACATTTGTTGCATGTAGACATAAAAACTTTAAGTTTGCAATACGTATGTTACATTTGTTGTTGTGATTTACATTTTTTGTGTTTGATTCCTCTGCAATTGTGAAGTTTTGTTTGTTGAGTTTAGATAGTAAGTTTTTAATAAAATATAGTTCTCTTACAGTTATTTTATTTAAGACTAAGTGTTTTTGTTGTTTTTTGTTTTGTGTTTTAAATTGTTTGTCAATACTTAAGTAGTTAGTCACAAAGCATCAAATGCTTGCAGACAATTCTTCAAATATGGATTAAAACTATACTGAGGATATGTAATGGTAGAGAGTGACAATTCTTCAAATACAATATTCTCTTGGAGACACACGCACATAATTTTCATATTTTGTTCTTAATTTCGGACTAAGTCTTTTATTGTTATTGTTGTTGTTAAGTTTCCAATTGTTTTTCAATGCTTGACTAGTAGACTAAACATGTTCAATGAAAACAAAGCAGAGGGTAATTTAATGGTAGGGGGTAAAAATGTAGCTGTATAAAGGTATGTATGAATATGTAATTCGTATATGTGCCATTGGTTTGAACCTCATGATATGATACACCATTGTTTATTTAAATATTTAACTCTACAGATACCAAAATCAAAAACAGAAACTTGTAATTTCAAACAATGCTTTTAACTCATTCAACTAATAGAACTTCATTTCACCAACATCATCCTCTACATCTCAGTTGTTAGATTGTGTGTTAGATTTCCTGTAATGGTTGCTGCACAAGGATAATATATGCGAACTCAAATGCATGTGTTTATTTACAAAGCCTGCATTAATGTTATGGAGATTCTTTTTTACAGCGGATTCCACCAAAGTTTATACTTCAATATGGAGTTGATTTGTCCGATACGGCCTTTCTTAGGATTCCAAGTGGTACAAATTGGAAAGTGAAGGTGACAAAACATGATGGGGGGGTTTGGTTTCAAAATGGTTGGTGCGAATTTGCAAGCTGTCATGGTGTAACCGTGGGGCACTTGCTAGTTTTCAAATATATTGGAAATTCACACTTTGATGTACTGATATTTGATGCCACTGCAACAGAAATAGACTATACTTTAGATGACCAAGTCCAACCTTGTAGGATGGAAGATAATGAGAGTGATGATGACTCTGTTCAAATCTTGGACGTCTTTACTAAGGGAGAGGGTTCAGGTATGAATCTCACACTGTTGTAACGAATTGGTTGATTGTTATTAGCCTGTTTACTACTAATTTCATGCGCATCACTTCGTATTTTCATGTCATTTCAGGATCGGCTCATGGGGTTGGAGGATATCGAGTAGGATGCACAGGCAGTTCGTTAGTTAAACTTGAATCTGACCAATGTCCTATGAAAGATGGCGGTGTAGCTGAAAATCTGGTGAGAGCCAATGCTTTTAAATCGGACAATCTCCTGTTCACTGTTACCATTCATCCATCATACATTGATGGCAAGGACCGTGCGGTAAGCTTTTAGCTTCACAGAAATTGTTGGGTTTTAGTCATGCCTTCTTTTTTACTTTGATTTTTCATAGATCAATTAGAAAGCATGTACAGATACTTGTTGCTAATGATTTGCGTAGTTGTGTTTTTAGGGGAAAAGATGTATATATATCTAACATCTTAGGTTCATCTTAGGTTCAACAATTTTTGAAATATTGCATTCCAACTTTTTTGTACAGAGTTTACCCCGGGCCATTATCAACTACCTACCAAGAGAAGGCTTTACCAAGGACTACAACAAAGGAAGTATACTCACAGTGAAGCTGGAGGTTGTGGACCAATTATGGCCTGTGAAGTTATACGTTTATGAACGAAGTATGGGTTCATCATGTGTCGTATCTGCTGGGTGGTCTGCATTTGCGAGGGGAAATAAGTTGCAAGTAGGAGATGTTTGCGTATTTGACCTGATCATGAGGGACGATGTTGTGTTGAAGGTCCACATTTTCAGATGCATCGAATAAGTGGTTATGGTGGTTGCATTAAACTTTGGATGTGTGTATTTTGCAACTACTATGTTAAACGTTCAACTTTGGATGTGTTTATTTTGCAACTACTATGTTCATCCGTTTTTTTCCCTTTTTGTTTTTGGAATGGACTGTGGCCAAGGTTGATGTTTTGTTATATCGACATCCTTGGCATGTATTTGTGTTTAAAAGCAAAGCTGAGTTGCTATGTAATATCATCGATACTAGGACTGCATCTGATCAATATGGAGTTATTTATACCAATATAAACTGTGACAAAAGTGTTATGTACCAGCTGCCAGGTAGGATCTGGTTCTTGCTGTTGAATTTGCTTAGGAGTTTATCTTTATCTTTACCAAATTGTGATGAAATTAGTTACGATACTATCTGCCAACTTTCTAAGGTTGGGCAATTTTCTGGCCTCAATGTTGGTAAACAGGTAGTTTGAGTATCTCAAGAATAAACCACTTCATGACCAAAAGCTGGAGGTCCAAATATGGTAATTCCTATTGTAAATAATTCCAGAATTATAAGGCTCACTGCATAAGCTATTGCAATTAAGTTTTAAACCCTTAGAATCACTTGCCGAACTGAATTTGATATCAACTAAGAGCATCCAACTCTATCGGGTTCCTTCAATTAAGCATAATTCCCTATTCAGTTAAGCTCTTGCAAAAGAAAGATTTAAATGTTGGGCCTTACAAACCACACTTCTAAAAATTCCCTCCAAAGAGCTCTCATCGAGTAGGCTTATGCCACATGTGATTCGATAAAGTAAAAAAAAAAACAATAGCCAAATATTGCATGTTGGGTTTTCTTGTTAGTTGGGTTTCTAAGTAGACTTTTGCACCAATTTGGTACATAACATGACCTATTTTGAATGATCCTCATGTCAAAAGCCCAAGTTTACCAAGTTGGAATTATAAATAGATGATTTTTATAAAATTTGTTACTTCATCAATTTGAGAGTAAGAAAGGGGGACAACCCTACTCACCTTTGAATAAGTAGGATTGTGTTTGAATACCGATTTGGTTTACTCGCATTTTACTGAAAATTAGGAGTAAATGGTTTAAAGATGTTCTACATAAATTGCTCATATGTATAAATTTCCCAATCTAGTAACACAACTTTGTTAAAAATTGTTGAAGTGACATATTATGATTGGTGTATAACAAAAATAGAATCAAGATTCATGTTATAATTATGTTGATCTAATCACAATTTGTAATTTTAGCCAACAAGCTTGTAAAAAAGTAAAAAAGAAAAAAGAAAAAAGAAAAAGTTAAGTCCCTAACATTGTTCAAGAATTTATATTTACCCTTCTTGGGGTTTGGTCATAAAAATGTTTATTTTTCATTGAGTTGAATAAGTTAAGAAATTAATTGACGCGAGACATTTTGGACAGTTCACCTCAAACTCTCCACCAAAATGGTTTAGATAAGGAACGCATCAAAGAGGTAAAGAACAGGCCTCAGAGTAAATGGAAGAGAAACTATCCTCTCTCGAGTTCCTTCAATTAAGCATAATTCCCTATTCAGTTAAGGTCTTGCAAAAGGAAGATTTAAATGTTGGGCTATTTTCAATTAACCATAAGAAAGATTTACACCCTTAGCATTCAATTAAGCTCTTGCAAACAACTCTCTCAATGGCTGCATAAGAGGTAATTTGTTGTATTTTACATGCTAATTTTAAAATAAACTCCATGTCAAATTATCTATTTTACACTACATTTCATTAAAATATAAGTTGTAAAAGTTTGACCAAATTTGCTGGAATGAGTTACAGACACTACCAGAAAATAGCCCAACATTAGGGGCGGCTGCACATACATTTCAGGGGGTTCAAATGAACCCCCTGACTTGAAAATATATATATATATATATATATATATATATATATATATATATATAATATTGCTTTACTAATTTAATACTTTTAAAAATATTTTTGCACACTTTGTTTTAAATCTTGCACACTCTAATCACATATTAGCTTATCTCACAATCAAACAACAACTTATTGTATTATTTATGGATGGATGAGTGTGGTTGTGTGAGTTAATAATTATACAGTGCAAGTGGAGTTGAGTTTTTTCATTTAGTTTAAAATATTTTTATAAAAAAATGACAAATATATAACCACAATTGCATAAAAACAAAAATATTATACAAACTTTTTGAGGGTCAAATATTATACAAACTTAACAAAATAAAATGGTCATACTTATATTGACAATAGATAATGAAAACTGATAATAAACTATCATGAAATGATTTCAAAATATAAAAACTCCTAGAAGGAAGTTATAAAATTTCATGTATTTGTGTTTTTTTTGTTCTTCGATAACTAAATATATTCAAGTTTTTTTTTTTTAATTAAATTTTTGTTTAATTTATGTTTCTTAATGACCCCCCTAGAAAAAATTCCTAGAGTCGCCACTGCCCAACATTGAGGCCAGAAACCCCCTGATGTATATATATATATATTTAGATTTTTTTGTTCTCAACTTATGTTATTCAACATTCCGGACACTTGGATTCCTCTTGGACTGCATCTGGGGCGGTCACAATATCTGGGCTGGGAGTTAACAAAACTCGAGTTATATAAAATCGAGTAACAGTGAACATAACTCGATTTCTTACATATCGAGATATGTGGTACACATAGATAGGCTTCTTGTGATTTACAATGAACAGAACTCGGTTTCAGAGAAATTGGGTTCTGTGTAGACCCTCCTGTACAGTTGGATTCCTCTTGGACTGCATCTGGACCAGTCCAAAATATATGGGCTTGATGGGGAAGTCTAGTGAACATAACTCGATATATTAGTAATCGAGTTATATATAACTGGATTCCTGAAATGTACACATCATGTAACTCGAGTATCTAGTAATCGAGTTATATTTAAGTAACTCGATTTGCGTATAATCGAGTAATTTTCGGGATTTATCCCCACCAATATAAACCCCATAGTTCTGCAGAACCTGCAGCTGTGCGAAATTACATCTTCGATTACTGTCGCTGCATCCGGCCGAAATCGACAATTTCCTGCGAAAGTTCTTCGAATATTTTACATAGTAAGAGTCTTTTAACATTTTGTTGTCTTTAAAGTGACACATTTGTGGTGCGTTATTGTCAAAATTTTTATTCATGCTTCAAAGTTCATTGTCTATGTAGATTGTGATGAAGATGGGTGTTTGGGTAGTCAAATGCATTTTTGTTAGTAGGTTGTCTTCAACTAGTATCCTTCTACTAAATGAACTTGCCAGTGGCGCCATATGTGTGTGGTAGTCCTTATGCTGTTTGTATGCCTGAACTGTACATTGTGCAATTTAAAGTTTTTTGTACAAGTTGGTGAAACTTACTACATGTAGCTAGGAATTTTGAAAATGTGTCAGGTCCTACATCCACTTGTATGTTTCCTGTATTATAATGTTGAACATGCTGTTAGAATGCTTGCGATCGGTGCGTGACATTATTGATCATTTTGACAAAAGTCAATATGTTAACAAATTGCATGTTGGCTCTTTGAGTTCAACTAAAGTTCATATACTCTAGGTCTCTATCTTCAAATTACAGGTCCACTCGGACCAAAATGCATTACATTTATTTAACCAACTAAACAACCCGTGAATAAGAATATTGTTTTTTCATTGTGTTGTTGTAAACTACTCTAGACAGTATATTGTATGGATGATTTTATACACATGGTAGTGCGTTAAATTTGGCAATTTTTTTTCTCTCCTTCAAACTTCATTGTTTATCTCATCGTAATGCGGTATTTGGTTATGTTTTTGTGTGAGCTAATCGTGTTTCCACTACTGACCATCAGTTAGTTATGGCTCCGAAGAGGGCTAAGAGGGGAAAATGCAAAGCTGCATCTGAACCTGAAGTGGTGTTTGATCAATCAAGGTTCCTCACGCCCGAGAATGAGCAAACCTTTGAAACCTTGAATAAGCGTAGGCGTATTTGGGGAGAAAGGCAAATCAATCTACACGAACTGCATCCTTCCATCCGTGAGAATCTACAGTCTAGGCATTGGCTGTCCCTGTGTACAAACATACAACCCCCTCCAGCTGACTTGATTAGAGAATTCTATTCGAATCTATCGGTGCATAAGGATCTCGTGGGTCACAAGGTGTCATCGTCCATTCGTGGTGTACCGTTTACAATAACTAGGGAGCGCGTATCTAAAGCTCTTGATGTACCTATAATTTGTAGACCTACTTATCCATACACTATGTATCCTCATGTTGATGATGTTATGGATGTCCTTTGTGGACGATCAGTCACTCAGGGTTCTAACCGAAGTATTAGCTCAAGTGAGTTGACTGAGCTTAATTATATCTTCTTTAGGATAGCTTGTCACAACATTTTCCCTATCTCTCATATCCATACAATCCCTATACATAGGTGTTTCTTTCTGTACGCCCTCGTCACCAATAGTTCCATTTGTTTTCCTTCCCTTTTCATCGAAACCATTGTGGAGGTGCGTAGGAGCAAGTATAAGAGGCATGGTTTGTTTTTTCCAGTTCTCATCCATAGGGTCCTCAAATATTTAGGATTAAATAATTTTCCTTCCCAAGAGTTGGTTCACATCCAAGCCCCCATAGGAGCCAAATTTCTGAAACAGCGAAGTGCCCAAAAGAAGGTTGTCGACCCCAGTGTTGGTCCATCCAAGACACCACAAGTACGGTCTACTACTGGAGATGTTCCAGATGAGGACATGCATGGGGATCCCGCAGCTGCTGTTGCCGAGGATGGTGATGATGAGGTAGATGTTGACACTGCTGATGCAGCGCATACATGCCCTCTTCCTCCCTCTCTTCATGCTATGATGGAGACCATTATGACAACTCAAGCAACCCATGGGCAGATTCTACATGGTCTTCTTGCCGAGGTTGCAGCTCTCCGAGCGGACGTAGCTGACTATAGACGTCCGATTCCACCGTCTCCACCGTCTGACTCTTCATGATTGCCATTGCCCATTGTACCGAAGGCGGGGACGAATTTGTTGTAGTTGTTGTAGCAAATTCATTTGATTGTATGACAATTATATGAACTGGCTTTAAGGCAGTTGTATATTTTGTTATTTGAGTGGCAATTTGACACACATGGTATCCGTGGAAAGTAGTTTGATATATTAATATGATGGCTAGTTTCATGCCCATCGTTACTATTATTAGTATTATTGCAATGGTTCTATATAACATTAAGTAGATCCAAGTCAGTGTGTACAAAATATTTATTTCATAATTCTGTACGGCACTCACATGTTATTAGATTATAGTAATTATTAATACAAATTGAAGGTTTGTGAAAGCACAATTAGTTTGCAGGGTTTGTTGTTGACGATGAACCACCTAGGAGATTTTCCTCCGAGTGGAGGGGCTCAAGCTATATATGCACTTAGGGCAACTGTTTGTATTGGAGGTTTTGCTTTTCAGTCATGTATTTTTCACTAATTGGATATTTTTGTTGCTCTTAAATTAGCAATTATATTATTCTGAATTTCGTCCCCACCTGGACTGTATGTCATGCATCATATTTTCATTACAAATTTTATTGATGAAAACTTGCAGTGCAGACTCGTCAAATAAACACCCTAATGTTTAATGTTTTGTGAAGGATGAAGCACAATTAAACAGATATAACAGTGAGCTCAAGCCACCAACATCAAAGGTATAACAGATGTGCTATTCAGTTCCAATTGGGCTTCACTTCAAACGGGCAACTCTTTGACCACGATGTTTGATCGAACAGTTGACTATGTCGGTATTCCAAATCTACGGGGTCACATTAATTGGCTACGATTACAAGAGAAAGTTTAGTGTTTCAGGCTGTGGGGCTGCGTAATTTGTAAGAGTGATGGTTTTGAGAGCAAAGTGATGCTTTTTAACCTTTAAAGGTTTAATGACCGAAGGTAATGAACACCGTGATGTTTACACACAATGATGTTTAAAATGGCTTGAAAATGGCCAAAGATAATAACACACTGTGATCTTCAGAATTTGTTTTGTGAAGGATTTAAACAATTAATAAATTAATATAGCGAAATTGTAGCGTGAAAGACAAAACATGGATACCTATACCGAAGTTTCAAGATGACCAAGTTCGAACTCTGAACGCACGTCACCAGCCCGCTGCTGTAGCACCAACTGTAATCATATCAAACTCCTTCAATCGTAGCACATGCGCCAACAGACGCAGCTGTTGGCGCCAAGTCATGTTCGCAGTTGTGCACTAGAAGTATCAACAGCTCGACATTGTTTCACACCCACACTCACGTGAATACACAATTCTAAATTTGGATGCATAGATGTCACATTTACATCTAATGTTGCAACTACTGCCCACCTTTGATGCGACATTGGGAACATGTAAAATCCTGTTTAGATTGCAGTGGTTTTCCAGCATGTACTGACATGACAAGCCCTAGCAACTGAAATTTTAATTAAATAGTAGACCGTGAAATGAGGTTATAAATGCTGATATAATGTTAACTTTCTACCCCGCTAACTTCGTAGATTGATTAAGCTATGAGTCACAACGCCTCAACATCAAAGCGAACAATGCGAAACAAGTTTGGATCTACTTCAACAAATGCATCATCACAAGTTCCAACAGATCAACAACTACATACATACACAGACCACTATGGAGGGATATGGGTTGGAAAGAAGAGAGATTTCGTTAATATGCCAATATACACATACGAGAGTCTTGGAAGCGTCGGGCACATCATGGTTGGCAAACCTACAAAACTAAGTACAGATACCACCGCAATAGAGTTCACTGTAGCAGAACAAGCGGAACCACCATGGTCAACCCTATACGAGAAGAGGTGTGAGTTAGAGGTGTATTGTCGATGGCATGGGTTACGAGTTCCTAAGGCATGCTCAGCCGAGTTACCTAGAGATGAACCTGCCAACATACTTGCTCGTCTTGAACAAGAGAACAATCAAATGTAAAGACGACTAGACCGTTTTCATGCAATCCAAAAAGCTAGGAAGCATCTAAAGGGGAAGGCGCAACAGCGAGCCATCAAGTCTATTAATGAAATTACTGCATTAGATGATGAAATAGATATTTCAGACTTCTCAGATTCAAGCAATGATAATTTCTAAAAATTTCTACCTATGAATATTAGACGTTGTTGTTAATGTCTACACATTATGTGCAATACATAATGTTGTTGTTAATGTCTGACAAATGATGATTATGTACGTTCAACTTTTGCAACTCTAAGGATTAAATGTTCATTAGTTTTGGCTAAGTTTATGTGAAATCAGTTTCTCATTTCTTCCCTGTTGTTCTTTGTTGCTACATTCAAGTGATGTGCTTTGGTTGGACAATGTCCTTTGCTTTGTAATGTAGGAAAAACCATAGGAAGTGAAATGCCTCCAAATTATATTTATTGCACATTACTTTTAGGAAAATTTAATAGATTCAATACATACAGACTCATCCAAAGCACATAGACCAACCGCACATATGATTCAATAATACGAATAATTCATTTATATGAGTTGTTTGAGTCGCGGTATCATATACACGTATCCGTGTATCTTAGTTCTTATAGTGTCCTACTTTATATAGATACATTACAGAAAGACTCGGCCAAACCAAACTAACCACTCAGTTACTGAAAATCCATATGGCTCACACAACACACTGTTTCATAGTATTTGGTTTGCTTAGAAATAGGGTAAAGGCCTAAAAGCCTGATCAGCCTCTAAAATGTTTCATTCAAGTTATTGGTTTGTTGTAGCGTTGCTCCAAAGCTCCCTGAAATGTTTGTAAGGGAATATGGGGATAAAACCCTCCAGTGTTGCTACACTCGGTGCACGTAATAGCAAGTGAGATTGGAGAAGGCTAACACAGCTCTACACTATTCAGCTAAGTCATGTTCGCAGTTCTGCATGTGCTGTTCAACAACTCGGCACTGTTAAACCCTGTTCAGTCATATCATCCATGCTCACGTGAATAAACAGATATGCAACATTTTGCAATGCACTATTTTCAAGGATGCGGAGGATCCCTCAACAGTGTAAGCAAAATTTTGGGGGTGAGCTGTCCACCATTGCTACGCTTGATTGATGCAATGTTGCATGTGATGCTCAATAGCTCGACACTGTTGAACCCTGACCACAAGTACCCATTCCCACTCACGTGAATACACAGATGTGCAACCCTTTGCAATGCACCATTTTCGAGGAGGCAGAGCATCCCTTAATTGGTTATGCATCAATTTTGGGGGTGAGCTATCCACCGTTGCTACACTGATATTCGTAGTGCTGCATGTGGTGCTCAACAGCTTCGCATTGTTGAACCATGTCCAGTCATATCACCTACACACACGCCAATGCACAGATAAGATATGCCTTCTTTTGCAATGCACCGTTTTCAAGGATGCAGAGCATGGCTGAAAAGTTTATGATACATTTAACACAGCTCAGCACTGTCTCGTCAAGTCATGTCAGATGACGCACAGGAATGCTAAATAGTCTTCATCAAGACATGCCAAACCGATTAGAGAACAGTCTTAAAACCACATCCATCAGATATAAACCATACTAGTGATCAATGTCCCTAATTAAATATAAGCATAAACATCACTAGTTTAAAATTTAAACATGTTATCCTAGTCCAAACTCTGGTGGTCAACCACGTGAAATATTGAGACATTAAGCACAACATGCTTCCTCTCGATCGCCTCGAAGACACAGACATCTCCTGCTTCTAAATTATTGTGCTTTCGAAAATGCAACCCATCCCTTCCCGAATCTCATTGCTGAATATGTTTTGATAGAGGGTAATAGTAGAAGACATTGAAGTGTGACATCATGATCACATTATGTATAAAGGCTCACCATATTATGCGGCCGCGAGATACCCATGATGAGTTTGTATCATCTTCATCTAAGTTTATTATTTCTACCTGATGATCTTCCGATTTACAATTCTGAGTAGGTGGATATTGAATCTCAGTGGCAGTCTTATCAAATATAAGAACATGGAAGTTGGAATTTCCTTCATATCTGGAGACTAAAATATATAACCATATCAGATAGAATGGTATTCAACAAAATCCTACCAACCATTACAAAACCAAATGTTGTTATCAGCTTTCTTCAATCCCACTTGCCAAAAGTGTGGATAGGGAGCAATGAGTGTAGCTACGGTGGAAAGCTCAGCACTGTTGAACCCTGTCCAAAAGTACCCATCCACACTCACGTGAATACACAGAGCATCACTGACAAGTTCATGCTCAGGTGCTTCGCACTGTTGAACCCTATCCAATCATATCACCTACACGCACGTTAATACACCTTTTGCAATGCACGCTTAACACCTTTTGCAATGCACCGTTTTCAAGGATGCAGAGCATCCCTGAAAAGTTTATGATACATTTATCACAGCTCAGCAATATCTCGTCAAGTCATGTCAAATGAAGCACATCAGTGTTGAGTAGTATTAACGTGAATAAATACGCAACCTCTTTTGCAATACACATCACCAACTTGCTGCTGTAGCACAAGCTATAGCCATATCAAACATCTACCTCAGCGAATCACATGCACCAACAGACGCCACTGTACAACCAAGTCATGTTTGTAGTTTTGCATGTGCTCATCAACACCTTGCCACTGAACAATACACTGTCGAGTCATATCATCTTTATTCACGTGAACACTTACTCTTACATGTAGTCACATCCACGTGAATACTTGCCCTTGCAAAACCCCTATATAAAGTCTCATTTACATCTACCCTTGCAAAACATCTACACATACCCATCTAAAGTCACATTTTCCAATGTCGATGCGCAATTGGATGCTACCTCATTTTCCAGATAACTATAGAAGAGAAAGAGATTCCGACGAGAGGGAATACTATGCAGGATTGCGGCGGGAGTGGGACTTTCGCATGAATGAGTCCAACGCTCTACACAATGATCTCCTGCGACTTGGAGCGCCTCTTGTCGACCGTAGCTCACTCGCATTGCCACGACGAAACATGCACCAATATGAGCGTGCAGTTACTAAAATGAAAAAAGAAAACAATCTTATGATACTTCGTAGGTCCAGGTATCACATGCTACAACTAGCGGAGGAGCTGGCCGCAGCAACGAACAGGCAACTCACTCCGGCAGAACGTAACAATGTCCTCAACTATGAGGACTACTTGTCAGAATGAATGTCTATGTGGTGTGTGTGTGTTATGTCTAGTGTTAAGTTAATAATGTTAGTGTAAGTTATTTTAAGTTTTCTGTGTTATGTCGTACGTGCTTATTGAAAATCATCATGTGTGGGAATATTTAACTTTTATGCGTTATGTGAAAATAATCTAGATTACGAATAACGTGCATACTCCTCACAATCAATAATAACGTTTACATAGTACAAATGCAACAACGGTGACACACATACATAGTTAAGCAAAATAGTTCTCCAACAAAATCTAATAACACCACGACACGATTACTGTTCATCTGACATCTCCATGTCTGACTGATAAATGGGATCGGCAAGAAGTGATTGCATGAACTGTGCATGCTCGTACTCCACTGACTCTCGAATCTCGACTTGGGTTCGATATCGATTAAGACGTATCTTCATTCGATTATTTTCTTCTCTTATGCGGTTCAATGCTTTACGAAGTTCGTCGATCGTGTCTCTAGGCATCTGCGATGCGAGTTGCCGAGGCACTGGCAACTTAAAACCAACCAGCTCATCGTAAAACATTTGCTGTTCACGAAATAACCAAGCCCACTCCTGTCTCATGGTATTGTGAACATCAGCACTATTTCGCAAATTCGGATTGATTGGATAGCTGAACTCATCTTCTAATACCCAACAACGACCCATAGCAGTGAACACATCATGAGGCCTATAGATTTCTGGGTTGCCAGAACCAGACATTGACACTTTATACAATAACACCAAATGATCAAGTTAGTTAACAGTGTGCATCAACTTTTGGTAAATAATGTACTGCTGCATAAAATGGTACACGACAAAGACATTCATAAATTTGTGTACTATTACATGCTAAAAATTAAATACTAACACTAACACTAACATTTGACCATGTGCAAACAAATTGTTGTTAATGTCTACCCATTGTGTTCAATACATAATGTTGTTATAAATGTTTGACCAATGTGATTATGTGCAATACAAAATGTTGCTATAGTAAAGATTTCATTCTCTTGTGGCCAACGTTTACTACAACAAACAACCAAATGGGAGAAGGTGTTGATCTGAGTTTTCTACCTGCTGTGAGTTTTCTACAACAAACAACCAAAGATTTCAGTACAATATCAAATAAAAATATCATTGCCCTAAAATTCTGCTGTGAGTTTTCTACCTGAGATGATACAAACTTCAGTTGAGTCCGAAAGCTGTTGATCTGAGCAGAGTGGAGGTTCAGCAGAAATCCAGACACAAAATGGGAGGAGGTGGTGTGGAGAAATTATACGCGAGTAACTCGATTTTTCGAAGTACGATTATACTTTATAACTCGATATTACAATAATCGAGTTATGTTAAAACCATATATCCGTACGCCTGACACAAAAAAGTCTTAAAACAGGTTTAATAACAGCGTATCTCGATATCTCAATAATCGGTTATATTACTCGATTAATAAATAACCGAGTTATTCAGGGATTTGAAAAACAAAATGCCACGTTGGGCGTACGGTTGTACACACAAACCTTATTATAACTCGAGTAGTCTATAATCGAGTAATTCATATAACTCGACTTTACCATTATCGAGTTATAAAACAGGGGCAATTCCCTATTTAGTTTGGAAAGAAGGGCAAACGCATGTTTAATTTTCTGGAAAAGGGCAGAAGCCCATTTTGTCCAAAAGAGAGGTTAGCATTTTAGTTTACCAAAAAAAATAAAAAAGAGGTTAGCATTCACATTGGCAGTGTTAAAATAGCTAAAAAGTTATTTTTAGCACCACAAACACCAAAATGCATGTTATATTGGAGCTGTTAAATCTTTAAAAATAATTAACAACTTGTTACAGTGAATTGCTATTAGTTGCAATCCATCGAAGCAAGTTGCTAATTACTTATTAAATTACTTTGTTAAATTACTGATTGTCCCAAAAGTTTAAGCTATTATAATATAATAAATTTTATCATTTAATCTCGTAATTCTAACATTGCTTTTATTGGTTTTTATTCTCCCTCTCATCTCAGCCTCTCATTAATTCTCTCTTTTGTGGGTGGATATTTTATATTATTTTAATCGGTGATGTGCTGAACTAAAAAATGAGATGTTGGGTGTATTGTTAAATGTGGTGTTAAATAGATAAAGTAGGTGTTTGAGATACTAAAAGCTATATTAAAAGCTATATTTTTTAGCACCACCGATGTGAATGCTCTATAGTTTTAGCATCAACCACTAGGTGAATCAACACTTTGATGATCATATTGAAAGATAATTTATTTATTCTCAAAAGGAATAGATATTTTAACAAATAAAGTGCGTGTGTGTATATATATATTAAATAAATTGATAGTTTTAAAAACGGAGGATGGTGATAAATTCGAATCTTAAACATCTTTGTTGGAAACATCAGAAAATACCAGTTATCATATATCAATAAATAAATAAAGTTTCGTTTTTAATTTTTAATTTTTAATTATAAATGAATATATTTGTAGTTTTTCATTGTATGTTTTTATTGTTGTTAGGTTCTAAAGATTTAGGAATTTATGTATTAGAACTCTAATTTGTATTGTTGGCAAACCATGATCAAAACAGGTTGTTTAGTCTTGTTTAGGCTTGCTCAAAGTTGTGTCTTTCATGTAAAGTTGGAATCGAGAGGCTGCAGATGCATTGGTGCATTTCGGCCTGGCTCGATCGATCGAAAGAAAGACTCGATCGATCGAATCTTGGGCAGAATGCTTTTCTGCAGATTTTTCCAACTCAGCCCTAACTCATTAAACGTTTTGCGTTTTCTGTTTTTACCCTAGGTATATAAAGTAAAACCCTAGCCACGTTTTTGAGTTGCTCCTGTTGTATTGTTGCTCCTACTTTTCTGTTTTGTGTAAATCTCTTGTGAGATCTAGAGGAGCTTTCCTTTACACAAAGCTTAGGGTTTTCAAGGTAAAGATAGTATCAACATCTTGATGATCAACTCGGTTGCTGCCATTGGAGCTTAAAGAATAACAAGTGTGGGTGCTTGAAGCTGATTGGAGAATCCAAGAAAGAAGGAGTCCGTGGATTCGGAGCTTGCACGTGGTCGTGTCAGTAAGTTCTACAAGTGGGTAGCATTAGGAAGTCAAGCGGGGAGCTTGTAAGTCCTTTTGTATGAACTTCAATTCTTTCATATAGTGGATTCAAGTTTACCTTGAGGATAGTTAGGTCAAATCATCCCCAGGTTTTTACCGTGTGGTTTCTTGGGTGATCATATCATTGTGTTATTTATATTTCCGCTGCTTTATGTTTTTGATATGATCGTATGTTTGTGATAACCTAGAATTGCATAATTTGACTAAGTTAATCACTTGGCTAATTAACTAGGTTAATCTGGTTAGTTTAAGGGGTCTAAAACCGTTCAAGTGGTATCAGAGCAGGTAGCTCTCTTGTTTGAGATCTTTTGATCTCTGAGCTGATCCTTGACCCCTGTTGTCATGGAACATGGACACTCTCTTGTTGTTCCTCCTCACTTTGATGGGAATAACTATGCTTATTGGAAAGTAAGGATGAAAGCATTCCTGAAATCTATTGATGAGAGGGTTTGGAATTTCGTTGAGTACGGATGGGAGAAGCCCACTACTCTTGTGAGTGAGTGGCAAACTTCTCAAAAAGAAACAGCTGGTTTCAATAGCAAAGTTATGAATGCCATCTTTAATGCTGTTTCTATGGAGGAATTTAAGAGAATCTCAAATGTTGAGGTTGCTTATACTGCTTGGAAGATCCTCCAGACTGTACATAAAGGCACAAAGACAGTTAAGATCAATAAATTGCAACAATTAACTTCTAGATTTGAAAGCATTAGAATGTCTGATGATGAATCTTTTGATGAATTCTATGCTAAATTGAATGATATTGTTAATTCTGCATTTAATTTGGGTGAAATCTATGATCAACCTAAAATTGTTAGGAAGATTCTTAGATCTTTAACTGAAGACTTTAGACCCAAAGTGACTGCCATTACTGAGAGCAAGGATGTGGACTCCATCCCTGTTGATGAACTTGTAGGATCTCTTTAGTCCTATGAGTCTGACCTACCCAAAGCAAACAAATCCAAATCAATGGCTCTTAAGTCTGTTGATGATGTTGATGTTGGTGGATTTGATGATAAGCTCTCTGCTACAGAGATTGCGTACCTTGCCAAGAACTTTAGAAACTTTCTTAGGAATAACAACAGAAAGGCAAGAGGTACAAACACTGCTGAATCTAGAAACTTTAGGAAGAATGATCCCACTAAGGTTAATAACTTTGAAAAACCTAGAGAAAAAGTTGGTCAACCTTCAAACAATTCTTTGGGTGCTCAGTGTTTTGGCTGTCAAGGGTATGATCATGTTAAATTTGAATGTCCTACATTCTTGAGGTCTAAGGGTAAAGCTATGGCTGTAACTCTTAGTGATAATGAGGTTTCTGATGATGAGTCTGGATGTGACGAGGATGGAAACTTCATTGCTTTCACTGCTACTACTGTAGTCAATGAAAGTATATCTGTTGAAGAGAACCCTTCTGATGGGGAACTCTCTGAGGATGCAGATCTTCAAGAGGCCTATAATAAACTTTGCAAAATTGCTGCAAAGGATGCAATGAATGTTGAACTTGGCCTGAAAAAAATTGAATCTCTTGAGCTTGAAAAGAAGAATTTGCTTGTTAAATTGTTTGATGCTAATGATCTTTTGAACAATGTGAAATCTGAGAATATGCTCTTGCTTGATAAAGTTAAAACTTTGGAACATGATTTATCTGTTACTAGATCTGCTAGTTCTAAACTTAATCAAATGTTGAATGTTCAAAAGTATCCTTCTGACAAATCTGGTTTAGGTTATGTTGAAAGCATCTCTGTGTCTGCACCACATTCCACGAACTTTGTTCCTTCATCTTCTTCTGAACCTTCAGTGAGTGAGGTTGTGAGTGAAACTGTCAAACCCTCTGTGAGTGAGGTTGTCAAACTTGTGGAAGTTTCACCCCCTAGGAAGAACAGGGTTGATCTAGGAGAGTCTAAACCTAAGGATTCTACCCTTTCTAAGGACAAGATGCATAGTAAACCTGCTTGGGTTTGTCATTTTTGTGGGAAGTCTGGACACATTCGTCCTAACTGTTACAAGCTTCAAGCTGCTAAGAGAGCAAACAAACCAAAAGTGCTTGTATCTCAAGCACAAGATCCTATGGCACTCATTGGTGAATTGGTAAAGGCGTTGAACCTTTATTCCAATCTTGGAGTTGGAAATCACTCGAATGTGAATAAGAACTCCAATGCTCGTGGTGCATCTAAAAGGTTTTGGATGCAAAAGACTCGATCTAATTGAGTCTTTCTGACATGGTCCTTGTGCTTCATTGCTCATTCCTCTGTGACCATTGTTCTTTGGTGTTTGTGTTTTTGTGTTTTTTTTCTAGGACTTGCATTGCATTACATTCATGCATTTCATTCTAGGATTTATTTGTTTTCTCTTTTAAAATAAAATTAAAAAAAAAAAGGAGAAAAGAAAAAATATGTTTGACATTATTTTTCTTGGTTTTTGAAAACAAGGTTGGTCAATTTATTTACACATAACATGTCTTGTGTACCTTGTTTAGCTTTGATGAGCTTATTTATTGCACTTTACTAGTTGAAGTTTTGTAGTGCATGTTGTGTGGGAAAGATGTTTATGGTGTTTATTACTTTGTCTTAATCTTGAAGTCACATGTTATTTGACTGTCGGACTTGATCCTTTTGAGAAAGGCATAAATAACCATCTCACCACTGTTCACTAGCCAATCATGAACACCTTAGTGTATATCGTAAGATTTTGTGCTTGAGAAAGTGTAGCACATGCACAAAAAGAATATAAGGTGTAGCCTCGGTTAATTCACATAATTAAAATTGGTGTGTACTATTAGGCTTGATGCCAATTTACATAATTAAAACTGGTGTGTACTATTAGGCTTGATGCCAATTCACATAATTATGAGGCAAAATTCAAGAAACTTACATGATTGCAAGTTTATGTTCTAGGAGATGTGGAAGTTATATGATGTAACTCTTTAGGTGATAGTCTCTTTTAAATTCTATGTGATGAATTTTGTAGACTTTGTGATTGATTTCTATTCACATATCACCTCACATGTATCTTAAGTTTTTGCTAGTTGCACACACTACACAATTTACTCTTTGCTAAACACTGTACATGTTATTGTGTGTGTTTTTGGTTTGACCAACCAAGTTTGAAAATACCTTGAGTATTATGCAAAACATTTTTTTTTAATTGAGAATTTAAAGGGAGAATGGCTGAAATTTTCTTTGGAGAAACTGGGATTAAAATTTGGGTTTTTGGAAAAGCATTCCATTTCATCTCATACTCATGCATTTTGTTTCATCAATTTTAATGCTTTAAGGAGTTATTTTCAAAAATTGGTTTGGGTTTTTCAAAACTGTAATTTTTCTCAAAATGTTGTGAGTCGCTGCCTGTTTTGATCGATCCAATCTATTTTTCGATTGATCGAAAATACTTAAAATTCTTTTAGAAATCTCGGATTAATTCGATCGATCGAATGTAATTTTCGATCAATCGAATATCGTGAATCCAGTCTTTTAAAACTCAGATCTGACTTTTTCAAAGTCACTTTTCAAAAGTTTTTCAAAACTTTCTCTTCTCTCTCCGACTAGGCAAGGTTCTACAGCGATTTTTTTGTCGTTTTCCCCCGAATTTGTTTGCAAGGTTTCTCTTTCCTCAAGCCGATAAGACTATTTTGCCCTTCCTTTTGAGCTTATTTTCATGTTTTCATGTATTTTTCATGCATTATACATTCCAATTTTCGAACTATTCATTTTTGGGATTTTTGTTGATTCAAGCCTTATTTTGTGAAATTAATCAATGGGTTTTTGTTGGGACATGATATAAACTTGTTGTTGGGGGTTAAATTTGATCAATTTTATGAATTGTGAAAAATTGAATTTTCTAGGGTTTGTATTGAATCCGAATTGGGGATTTTGTTTAATTAGGTTGAAATTGATGAAATTGGCTTGGTGTTTTGATGTAATTAGGCATTATAATCTGTGTGTTGTGTTATGTAATGCTCAACTCATCGATTTGTTTCAAAATTTTCAAGTGGTTTTTTAAATTTTTGGGGTTTTTATTAGAAACTCTATGCTCAAGCCAATTTTGTGAAATTGAACTTAAAATTGAACTTGTTTTACTGCATTAGTACATGCATCATGACATAGTAATTGTTCATGCATCATATAGATTTTTGTTCTATTTTTTTTTTGTGCTAACTTGCAGTCTGCCCTTGGTTTTGTTTTTTTTGTTCTTTTGGTTTTCTCTTTGTGTCTTTGTCCTTTCCTTAGCACTATGCCTAGGAAGACTAGGGCTCGTAGGTCTGTCCCCACACCTACTCCTTCCCCTCCTCCCTTTGACCGAGAGAAGTTTCCTATTAATTGAGAATTTAAAGGGAGAATGGCTGAAATTTTCTTTGGAGAAACTGGGATTAAAATTTGGGTTTTTGGAAAAGCATTCCATTTCATCTCATACTCATGCATTTTGTTTCATCAATTTTAATGCTTTAAGGAGTTATTTTCAAAAATTGGTTTGGGTTTTTCAAAACTGTAATTTTTCTCAAAATGTTGTGAGTCGCTGCCTGTTTTGATCGATCCAATCTATTTTTCGATTGATCGAAAATACTTAAAATTCTTTTAGAAATCTCGGATTAATTCAATCGATCGAATGTAATTTTCGATCAATCGAATATCGTGAATCCAGTCTTTTAAAACTCAGATCTGACTTTTTCAAAGTCACTTTTCAAAAGTTTTTCAAAACTTTCTCTTCTCTCTCCGACTAGGCAAGGTTCTACAGCGATTTTTTTGTCGTTTTCCCCCGAATTTGTTTGCAAGGTTTCTCTTTCCTCAAGCCGATAAGACTATTTTGCCCTTCCTTTTGAGCTTATTTTCATGTTTTCATGTATTTTTCATGCATTATACATTCCAATTTTCGAACTATTCATTTTTGGGATTTTTGTTGATTCAAGCCTTATTTTGTGAAATTAATCAATGGGTTTTTGTTGGGACATGATATAAACTTGTTGTTGGGGGTTAAATTTGATCAATTTTATGAATTGTGAAAAATTGAATTTTCTAGGGTTTGTATTGAATCCGAATTGGGGATTTTGTTTAATTAGGTTGAAATTGATGAAATTGGCTTGGTGTTTTGATGTAATTAGGCATTATAATCTGTGTGTTGTGTTATGTAATGCTCAACTCATCGATTTGTTTCAAAATTTTCAAGTGGTTTTTTAAATTTTTGGGGTTTTTATTAGAAACTCTATGCTCAAGCCAATTTTGTGAAATTGAACTTAAAATTGAACTTGTTTTACTGCATTAGTACATGCATCATGACATAGTAATTGTTCATGCATCATATAGATTTTTGTTCTATTTTTTTTTTGTGCTAACTTGCAGTCTGCCCTTGGTTTTGTTTTTTTTGTTCTTTTGGTTTTCTCTTTGTGTCTTTGTCCTTTCCTTAGCACTATGCCTAGGAAGACTAGGGCTCGTAGGTCTGTCCCCACACCTACTCCTTCCCCTCCTCCCTTTGACCGAGAGAAGTTTCCTAGTGAGAAAAACCAAGAGATTTATGATAAGCTGAACCTTAGGAGGAAGATATGGTCTGAGCGTACTGTCATCTTAGATGAGCTAGATCCTGCCATTAGGGCAAATTTTGAGCATAGGGGCTGGTTACCCTTGGTGGATATTTCTGATCCTTCTCCACCCGCTACCTTGATTAGAGAGTTCTTCTCGAACATCTCTATCCACGTCTATGATTCCAACACTTTAGTAAAGAGTTGGATACGAGGCATAGAGTACACCATTACTTCTACGGTAGTGGCTGATGCTCTAGGGGTACTCTTGGTCCAGCACCCAGTCTACCCATATGATGAGTCTCCTTTATTGAGTGATGTCATGTCTTACATCACTGGGTCTTCTATCCAGTGGGGTTCTGATCCTAGGATCACCTCTACTGAGCTATCTGAGTTACATTATATCTTTTTTAGGATAGCGTGTCATTCTATTTGGCCCATTTCTCATCTTCACACCATTCCTCTCGAGCGGTGTGTATTTTTGTATGCTCTTGTCACTGATGCTCCTATCAGTTTTCCCTATTTGTTTCTTCGTTCTTTGAACGAAGTTTATAGGAGTTCATCTTCATCTCATGCCCTTGTTCATCCCATCTTTATCCATAGGATTTTGCTTTATCTAGGTCTAGCTGATTTCCCTTCCTCTGAGCCTGTTCATGTTATTGCTCCTATAGGTGCGTCTTTTCTTAGACAGAGGGCTGCTCACCTGCGAGTTGTCTCTAAACACCCTAGGTCTGAGCCTTCTGGTTCCGCACCTCATCCCTCTTCTTCTACAGGTCCTGCTGGTGAGGATGTTCCCGATCCTGTTGGTGCTGCTGCTGTTCCTCCACCTCCATCGGATGACTTTGATATACGTCGTACCTTGGAGACTGTCATGACCGTTCAGGCGGCTCATGGTCAGCTTTTGGTGGACTTATTTGACGAGATCCGTGCGTTACGAGCTGATCTGGCGCATCTTCGTTCACCCTCACCACCTCCTTTTGATGATGGCTTGTGATGGCCCTTTGGCATTCCGTCACAAAAAGGGGGAGTAGAGTTTTGTTTTGTAGAGGAGTTTTGTAGTTAGGGGAAGATTTTTTTGTTTTGAGGAGCTAGTGGAGATGTATCTAGGCGCTTCACTTTGTATATCATTTTTAGGGCTATTCATGTTAGGGGGAGTAACATTGTTTTTGATATACATGATATATACATGATTCTTGTTTCTATGGATTCACTTTTATTGATTTATATTTTTGAGTTGTTCATTGATATATGTCTTTATTATGTGTTGTGTGAATCATACAAGAATGGTATACCTGTTTATTTACTGTTTTCTGTCACATATGCGTTTATGCGTTTGTTGAGTGTTTCAGGAATATACAGGTTGATTCAATTGAGCTGCTATTTACACTTGCAGCTGATAGATAGTAGTTAGGATTGAATTTTAGTTTTTATGAGCATTATTTATGTAAAGGGCTTTTACTTGTAAACTTTGAGTTTTTAGTTTGTGTTTTGTCATGGATTGCCAAAGGGGGAGTTTGTTAGGTTCTAAAGATTTAGGAATTTATGTATTTAGAACTCTAATTTGTATTGTTGGCAAACCATGATTAAAACAGGTTGTTTAGTCTTGTTTAGGCTTGCTCAAAGTTGTGACTTTCATGTAAAGTTGGAATCGAGAGGCTGCAGATGCATTGGTGCATTTCGGCCTAGTTTGATCGATCGAAAGAAAGACTCGATCGATCAAATCTCGGGCAGAATGCTTTTCTGCAGATTTTTCCAACTCGGCCCTAACTCATTAAACGTTTTGGGTTTTCTGTTTTTACCCTAGGTATATAAAGTAAAACCCTAGCCACGTTTTTGAGTTGCTCATGTTGTATTGTTGCTCATACTTTTCTGTTTTGTGTAAATCTCTTGTGAGATCTAGAGGAGCTTTCCTTTACACAAAGCTTAGGGTTTTCAAGGTAGAGATAGTATCAACATCTTGATGATCAACTCGGTTGTTGCCGTTGGAGCTTAAAGAATAACAAGCGTGGGTGCTTGTAGCTGATTGGAGAATCCAAGAAAGAAGGAGTTCGTGGATTCGGAGCTTGTACGTGGTTGTGTCAGTAAATTCTACTGGTGGGTAGCATTAGGAAGTCAAGCGGGGAGCTTGTAAGTCCTTTTGTATGAACTTCGATTCTTTCATATAGTGGATTCAAGTTTACCTTGTGGATAGCTAGGTCAAATCCTCCCCAGGTTTTTACCGTGTGGTTTCCTGGGTGATCATATCATTGTGTTATTTATATTTCCGCTGCTTTATGTTTTTGATATGATTGTATGTTTGTGATAACCTAGAATTGCATAATTTGACTAAGTTAATCACTTGGCTAATTAACTAGGTTAATTTGGTTGGTTTAAGGGGTCTAAAACCGTTCAATTGTAATTAGTCTTCCCTCAAACAGTGGGTTTGAGTTAGCTTAACTGACAAATTTATCCTCAAGAAATGGGTTATCACCTACCGCACTTTCACAGCACCTGAATTTGACTTCCAATTCCTTTCTAAAAAATTAACAATTCTAATTTGATTTTCAAATTTCAATTCCAATCCAACTTAGTTGGTGTACCGTGTACATGGGTCTTGAAGTTGACAACCTTACAGTAACCATTCCAGCTTTGATAGCACCCTTTCTAAATTGTATAGTTCTTACTGGAGTCGGCACCAGTAAAAAGAAAACATACGTTTTTTAATAATTCTCAAAACTGTCTTATAATAATCCCAAAAAGTGTTTAAATAGCTAACATAAAGAAACCCTAATTATTAAATGTTCGGGCTTGCTCAAACTCAAGCCCAATAACTAATAGGCTCCATCTATAAGGCCACAGGTTGGGCCGTCTTCTTTTTGCACTTCCTCCTATACGTGCGTGTAATTGGGGGCTTGTACCTCATGTTCGCACCAACTCCCTCCGGGTGAGAAGAACTCGACCCCGTCGAGTGGAAATCTAAAGAGCTCTGATAGTACTCCAGCAAGTCAAGATCCAATCGCTGTAGCTCATCTCGAGTAATCCAAGTGCAATCAGAATCTGGTCGCCCTCGCCACTGAACTAGGAAACGATGAAATCCTCCATCCCTGGTAGAAACAATCTGCTCATCTAAAATAGCATCAATAGATTCTTTATGTGCATAAGGTAAATTTAAGGGTAAAGGGGTGGGAACAGGGGCATCAATAGGATTAGGAAAAGACTCATCAAAAGGGGTATTAGGAATAGCTGTGGGGCTTTTATAAGCAACTAGATCCTCAATATTAAAGGAGGAGCTAATACCATAATCATGAGGAAGGTCAATGACATATGCATTTGGGCCCATTCGTTTCAATACCCTGAATGGTCCGGCACTACGAGCCTGCAATTTCTTAACGGTCCCAGAGGGAAACCGTTCAGGTCAAATTCGAATCATGACATAATCCCCTACCTGAAACTCTGCATGACGTCGATGAGTGTCAGCATGAATTTTATATTGAGAATTACTTGCCTGAATTTTGTTGCGAATCTCAGTATGCAAATCATGAATATGTCATGCAAATGCCTCAGCAGACTCAGAAATCTTAACATGTGGGGACATGGGCAAAAGATCTAAGGGCTTCCTAGGTGTATATCCATGCACAACCTCAAAAGGACTAGCGCCTATAGACCTATTGACAGAGCTATAATATGCAAGTTGGGCTACAGGAATGATTGAATCCCAATTCCGATTGGCTTCACCCACTAGACACTGAAGGAGGTTGCCTAGACTACGATTAACCACCTCAGTTTGACCATCAGTTTGAGGATGAAATGCTGTGGAAAATTTCAATTTGGTGCCCACTAAATGCCACAAGGTCTTCCAAAAATAACTTATGAAACGAACATCCCTATCAGACACTATGGTTTTGGGAAGACCATAAAGTTTGACAATCTCATCAAAATAGAACTTTGCAATCTTAGAAGCATCAGAGGTCTTAGAACATGGTAGGAAATGAGCCATCTTAGAGAAGCGATCAACAACTACTAGAATAGAATCATGCTTCCTAAAGGTGCGGGGAAAACCTAACACAAAGTCCATACTCACATCCTGCCACGGGTGGTCTGGCATAGGTAGAGGCGTGTACAGGCCAGTGTTTTGCTTGCGATGTTTGGCCAGTTGACAGGTACGACACTGATCAACTATCTTAGCAACGCCCCTCTTAAGACCAGGCAAATAGAATTGACGCTCCACTTCCTCAATTGTTTTGTCTCGGCCAAAATGACCTGCAAGGCCTCCCGCATGTATCTCCCAAACTAGGAAATCTCTTACTGAAGATCGAGGGATACATAATTGGTTGGCTTTGAACAAGTAACCATCTCGAAGGGTATAATCATCCAGGATTGGCCGTGGGGCATTACTTAGGCTAATGTAGAGCTCCCCAAAATCTGGGCATGACTCATATTCATCCTTGAGTCGTTCAAAACCAGTAACCTTAACACTCATGACGGATAGCAAAGACACCCTTCGACTTAGTGCATCAGCAGCCTTATTCTCAACTCCCGCCCTATGTTTCACCACAACTACCATGCCTAAAATTCAACTTCTTTTGGGAATGAAGATAGCACAAAGCTTCATGATCAGAGTAGATAACAAATTCTTGAGACAATAGGTAATGGCACCAATGCCAAAGAGATCGAATAATGGCATAAAACTCTTTGTCATATGTGGAGTACTTTTGCTTAGCGTCATTCAATTTCTCACTGAAATAAGCAATTGGGTGGCGCTCTTGACTAGGTACTCCCCCTATACCAATACCTGAGGCATCACATTCCACTTCAAAAGGCTTGGTAAAATCAGGGAGACGCATGACAGGTGCCTCAGTCATCTTTTGCTTTACCTCATGGAAAGCCTTAGTAGCAGCTTTAGTCGAAACAAACTCCCCTTGTTTCATGCAGTCAGTGATGGGGGACATAATGGTACTAAGCCCCCTGATGAATCGGCGGTAAAAAAAAAAAAAAGCGAGCCCATGAAAGCTTCAAATTTCATGGATATTTTTGGGCTCGGGCCACTCCACAATCACTTGAACCTTTTGGGGGTCGGCAGAAACTCCCTCAGAGGATACTATGAAACCTAAGAAGACGACTTTATCGGTGAAGAAAAAGCACTTCTTGAGGTTGCCATATAAACTCTCCTTCCTAAGGGTAGTACAAACTTGAGTTAGATGGTCTAAGTGTTGCTCCCTAGACTTACTATAGATGAGGATGTCATCAAAGTACACAACCAAGAACTTCCCCATAAAAGGCTTGGGCACTTGAGTCATCACTCTCATAAAGGTACTAGGAGCATTGGACAATCCAAAAGGCATGACTATCCACTCATATAAACCATCCTTCGTCTTGAAGGCAGTTTTCCACTCATCACCAGAACGAACCCTAATTTGATGATAGCTGCTTTTCAAGTCTATCTTAGAGAAGATCATTGCTCCAGCCATCATATCCAACATGTCATCCAGCCGTGGGATAGGAAAACGATATTTCACAATGATCTTGTTGATGGCACGACTATCAACACACATCCTCCAAGTTCCATCTTTCTTTAGAGTCAAGAGTGCAAGGACTGCACAAGGACTCATGCTTTCACGAACAAAACCCTTCCTAAGTAGTTCTTCTACATGCCTTTGCAACTCGGCATGCTCTGTAGGGCTCATCCTATAGTGAGGCAAATTAGGTAGGGTCGCTCCAGGCACAAAATCTATGGCGTGTTGTATGTCACGCATGGGTGGTAAATGATCGGGGAGTTCCTCAGGGAAAACATCCTTAAATTCCTGGAGCACTAACTTCACTTCTTCAGGTTGCTCCTCACGAGTCTCTCCATGAACTTCCCTGGCAACTAAGACAAACATAATAGATTCTTGAACCGCTACCCTTTCAAATGCCTTTGGGCTTATGATGTTCGGGCCTTTCGCCGTTGGTGCTTCTTTCTTCTTGCTCATGTCGATTGGCTTGGGTTTCAAAGGATTCAGCACAATCTTCTTACCTTCAAACATAAATGAGCAAGAATTGGATCGCCCATAAAGGGTGACATCCAAATCATAAAGCCAAGGCCTACCTAAGATAATATGCCCTACATCCATGGGAATTACATCACACCATATTTCAGCCTTGTAGGTGAGGAATTGAAGTGGGACAACACATCTTTCTTTCATGGCTATGGAGGAAGTATCCACCCAAGAAACTTTATATGGGTTAGGGTGAGGGGTCAATTTCAAGCCTAGGCGGGAAACAACGTTAGAGGACACCGCATTAATGCAACTCCCACTATCTATAATAACCTTGCAAGTTTTGTCTCAGCACTTAGTGTAAGTTTGGAAGATGGCACTCCTTCGCCAATCATCAGTGCCCCTCTACTCTGTCAAAGCGCACCTTATCACATTCACTCTAGGGACACCAAAGTCCTTGAAGTCATCAACCTGGGGAGAAATGGCTCTAATGCATGCGAGGTAGCTAGGATCATCTTCCCATTCTGCCTCAACATCTTGGGTTTCTTCAACATTTGGATCATACACCAGCTCCTCAACATCTTTAACCTTTTCATCATCCTCCTGAATGACAAGGGCCCTAGAGGGACACCTAGCTGTGATGTGTCCAACCCCATTGCATTTGAAGCATTGGAGGCGAGAGCATAATCTTGAAGGCTCATTGACCACACCTTTTCCCTTGTCCTCTTTTTCTATTGGGGTGCTATTGGGGTTGACCTTAGGCGGTAAGGCAAGTCTAGATCTGCTACCAAAAGGTTGAGGGTTGGTGGGACTACTTCAGAGCTCAAAACGTCGCCAAAAGATAGATTTGGATGCTAATTCACAATTCCTAGTGAGGTCATATGCTTCTCTTAAGGTAGTGACTCCTCAGGTGATAATCTCGCCTAGTAGGTTAGCATTTAAACCCTTCTTGAACCTATTGAGTGTGACAACCTCTTCCTCGGCTATTTGAATTCGCCTCTTGAACTCCTTGAACTTCTCTATATACTCAGCCACAAGAGCAGTGCCTTGCTTTAGACGATCCCACTCCTCAAGGAGGGAGCTCCTATAAGTTGGAGGAAGATAATTCCTCGAGAGTGCATCCTTCATCTCAAGCCAATCAATAATGGGGGGCTCACGTCGTCGCCTAAGGGTTTCCTCAAAGTCCTCCCAGAAAAGGTTAGCTCTTCCAATTAACTTCATCCTGGCATACCTCACTTTCTTGTTCTCAGCCCAATGGTAATAGTCAAAGAATTTCTCCATTTGACGCAACCAATCAGTGAAAACCCATGGGTCTAGGCAACCATCAAAGGTGGGTGCTTCTATCTTGTCCTTAAACATCCTATCATCATAATCCCTAGGGCCATTGTGATTATAGTGATCATGTTCAAAGTTTGGAGCCCTATTAAAGTAACCAAAGTTATGTTGCCTAAGCATGTTATCTCCTTCATGGTTAATGGTCTCTCATTGAGATGCTTCAATTTGCCCAACCCTATCCAGTAAATTATGGACACTTTTTGCTAGTTCTTCTATGGTTTGCTCTAAGGAGGGCCTAGACTTGGAAGTGGATTGATGTTCAGAGTTTGACATGATGTGACCACTACGTAGATGCATGCACACTATATTTATGAATGCAATTGAGATTCACAAAAGCTCAAGTAACCAATTCTCAATGTAAAATTAAGGTCAAGCAAGAGTGCATGTAGAGATTAGATCAATGAATCAAAGGAGTAAATTGCAATCAAGTAGTGACAGTGTTCACAATATTGAGAGATAGCCCAAATAAAAGTCAAATTCCAATAAGCTCCACAATTAATAATGAGAATTAGATATTTCAAAGAATTCTTATTTTTATTTTTATTTTCGTTTTTTTGAAATTCTAGAATGGGTACTGAGAGAAAGCACAAATAATAAAGCAGCTAACTGGAGCACAAAATGGGTAGGCCAGTGGGGTATGGTGGGACATGCACATAAAAAATATAAAGATATTATTTTTCAATGAGACAAAATTGAATCCACCAAAAAGAGAGTAAGAATTGTACCCTTGTCAGTGGCCAATTCATAAGGAAGCTCACCTAGTTAGGAAGCATGCATGGCTTTCATCAGTCCTGGAACTTCTAAAATGATAATTTTTTCCTCGGGAACAATTTTGTTCAAGAATGAGATTTTAATTTCATAGTTGTGAAATCTGAAATAGAGTGCCTACAACACCCCAACTTGTATTTCTAAATAATTCATTTGTAATACAGTGACTAAATTTTATCTCATCCATTAATTCATAGCAATTCTTCTCTCTTTTTTGGACTTTGGACCAACAGTACACCAACCTCTGTCGCCTTAACACAATAGGTTGATGTAAATAAATCTGTGAACTAACCTCTTTTATAATTTTCAAAAATAAATAAATAAATAAATAAATAAAACATCTTTCTTGATGGAAATTATTCCTCAAGAAATGGGTCGTCACCTACCGCACTTACAGCATCTAGAAATTGAAATTCTAGGGGTGTGCATGGGTCGGGTTGGATCGGGTTAAGGGGATTTTTTGACCCAATCCACCTAGGTGGGTCAAAAAAAATTCAACCCAACCCAACCCATCACATAAGTCCAACCTAACCCACATGGGTCGGGTTGAACCCATGGGTTGGAAAATTTTTTTATTATTATTATTAAATTGAATAAAAAAAATACAAATATAAATATATTAAAAAAATCCAAAGATTAGTATCAATGTAACTCCTTAAAAGCAAACAACACTAATGACTAAAAAACAATAGTAATTTACTAGGATTTCTGTGAACTAATTGGCTTTTATATAGGATAGAAAAAGCTAGTTATTTTAAAAAAATTATTAATTATATAATATATTTTAAATGTATATATTAAATATATGGGTGGGTCGGGTTGGGTTTGGTGGGTTTGGAATTTTATGACCCAAACCCAACTCCACCCGCTATCAAAAAAAAATTTGTAACCCAACCCATCAAGCCCTAAAAACCGACCCAACCCGGCGGGTTGGGTACTTGGGTTGGGTCAAGTCGGTTTTGGTGGGTTGACCGGTTGGCTGCACACCCCTAAGAAATTCTACTTCCAATTCCTTTCTCTATCAATTCTAATTTGACTTTCAGTTCCGCACCAACTCAATAGTATCCTTTTTCTTCTGTATAAATTGTAATGTTGTTTAGCTTCTCCTGGACAATTCACAAGGAAGCTCTCCTAGACCTAGTCCTAGTTAGCAAACATAGCCATCATCGGTGTCAGGATTTGTAACTTCTTCAACTAGTCTAAGCCAATACTGTCTGTTCGGTACGTATGATCCTTCCTTTGCTTTTATAATTTATATCTTCCGTACATAGTATATATATAGAAGATACATGATAAATTTTCTTGTATTCCACGGGTTAGCAGCATACTGCACTTAACAACATCTAAATTTTACTTCCAATTCCTTTCTATCAATTTAAATCTGACTTTCAATTCCACACCAACTCAGTTGTTGGACCTTACGGAAACTATCCTAGATTTGATAGTACACTTCTCTTCTTTATAAACTGTAATGTTCTTTTGGCTACTCCTGGACAATTCACAAGGAAACTCTCCTAGTTCTAGTTAGCAAGCACGGTCAGCATCAGTGTTGGGACTTGTAACTTCTTCAACTTGTCTATGGCAATATTTTCTGTCTGTTACGTACGATTCCTCCTTTAATTTATAATACACTATTTCTCCGTCAAGTCAGAATTGACTGCATGGAAGCCTACAATCAGATCTTGGCCATAGTACTCTTCCTATACTTGAACTGTTTAATGGCAGTATTAAAAGTTTCACTGGACCTATTCCTTGATCATCTGGTTAGCTAATTGATCAATGACATTATTAAATGTTTGAAGGAGACTGCAAGAATGTATGTCATCCTAAACCCAGACTCTTCCTCCCATTGAAGGTCGAAGAATTGAATCAATCATCCAAAATATCAATAATGTCATTGATGTCAATGTCATCCTAAACCCAGATTCCTCTTCCCATTGGCAGATTCAATCAATCATCCCAAGATATAAATAGCGAGCCCATCGCAACCCAAGCCAGGATCTTCAGGTCCTGTGGGCTCGCCCAAATTTGATTGACATGGAGATGAAGACTATAAATTGATGTCCCATGTGTTAGGATTGATGTGTTCTAATCTTTTTCTTTCGGCTTCAAAACTGTGTTTCACTCTTCAGTCTCTCTCTGAATCTCTCTCTATGTATGTGAAACCACACGCACCAAGCTTTATATAAAAGCTTCTGCCACCGCCTGACACTCCTAGTATAATTAGGAATAGGAGTTTTATTCATGCAAGCCAACTATTCCTATTTCTATTAAAATTAGGAGTCTTCAATGCTTGCATTCCCAATTGGCCTGGACTCTTGGTGCAGCCATGCACCTCAACACCATGACATGAGGACAAGATTTGGAATTATATTAATTGACAACATATCATTCTAGTAATTAGGAATTATAATTTTGTTTGAAATTAAACTTTTCTTCATCTAACCGTCAAAATGATGTTTTTACCCTTAAATTCTAAAATTATCTTTTTACCTTTAAATTTTAATGTTAAGTTAAATGACAGTTGAAAAATAGGGCACTACATTTATAAAGAAATTCATACGATATTTAAAATTTGCTACTTGTAAAATTCTAGCTTAACTGTATTCTAGAGGCAATATTTACCTTCAAACCTTTATCAAACTCAACCAAGTACAAGCAAATAATGTGTTAATAAAAACAACCATATCATGTCTTTAAGCCTACTTCAATTCTCTGTTTTTCTACGATTTTGTCCTAATTTATCAAAAACAAGCTAGAAATGGGCCAATTATATAATGTTTGCATATATTGCAAGGACAAAGTTCAACTACAAATTTAATTATAACTTAAAGTTACAACTTTATTCAATATCTTTTTATTGGATATAAATTTTGGCAAATCCACAATCAGATTACATTTTCTTCTTATATTCTCTATGCTTGCAAAATTTTTAGAAGATTGAAGATCAATAGCTATGTCATCAATCAATTGTTTAAATTGCATATTTTTGTAGTTTAAAATTATACATAAAAAATAAGTTTATACTCCCACTGACACAAAATTTGACATGTGTTTTAACTTTTAAGAACATAAAAAATATGAAACCAACAGTTAGATTTTAAAAATATGTAGTCGTGTTAATTTTTTTAATGAAAATTGTAGCATTATGCTATAAGCAAATTTGTAGTCAAATTTTGTCCAAATTGGAAATGATATACTCTCATTTATATTACATCTCTCTTGGGCCCTCCAAACCGCATCTTCATAAAATTCCCCCAAAAAAATCCCTTCAAGTGGACTTGGCCACGTTCAATACGAATGAGATAAAAATAATAATAATAAAAAAGACAGGTGCCTGATCTTGCTTAAGACTATTTTGCTGACTGGCCTCAAAGTGAGCCTTTGCAAGAATTTGGTCCCCAACAATTGTTAATTGCTTTACTTATAAAAAGGGAAAAAAATGAAATGAACTTTTATTAGGCTCATAAACTATCTGGACAACCGCATCTAAATTCTATTTTCATTTCCTTACACTTAAATTTTCCAATTAACTTATCAAAGTCACAGTACAGACCTTACAAGTGATTAAGGTTGTTTACAACGAGCTTATTGGGCATATTCCAGAAAAACTCATTTCATGGTCAAAGTTAATAAGTTATTGGGGTTGTGGTGCAAACTTAGAGGAACTGTCACCACACCAGTATGTGGCCTTACTCTTCCTAATTTTGAAATATTTTCCGGTAGTGTTAAATGTTCAAATCTTCAACATTGCTAGTTTTAACTGAACTAAATGAACTGTCAGTTCATTGTGAAAATGACTGTTTCGTTCGTATAAGCCAAAAGTCTTCTTCTAGGTCCTTCTTATTTACGTTAATGTGATGTTAACTCTTATGATGAGTAATATACAACATGTGGTCTAGAGCGTAGTACATTTTCAATGCCGTCCATGTTCTTCAAAGAAATATGTTCGATACAGATCTTAAGAAAACTAAACAACTGATTTATTCGTCCAAGTAAAATTCATTATCCACAAAAGAAAGTCCGTGGTATTATTTCATTATCTATAGGCTAAATTTTGACTTGTAATTGCGCCTACCTTATATCATAATAATCAAAATAAAACTCTGGACAAACAGTTAAATGAAATGGAGCCATTCCATTAATATACTCTTTCGCAATAGGTACTACTTATTTCTATAAACTCTAATTGAAAGATTTTTGTATTTCCATAGAAAGCAAAAACTCTGGTATCAGATTTGATCCTTCACTTGAAACTTGTACTTCCAACAGGATGACACACTCTTGTCTGAGTTAAGTGGTTTTTGCTAACATTCTTTCACGGTATTCTTCTAATTAATGTGTATGAGCTCATGTTTGAAATCTGCCATAATCATTTGTCTTTAAGCCAACTTCAATTACTTTTTTTTTCGATAATTTTGTCCTAATTTCTCAACAAGAAGCTACAAATGGGCCAACTATGTAATATTTGCACAAATTGCAAATGATATGGCTCCCATTTATGATTTATTTAATATCTACTATTTGTTCCCCAGTCAAAATTGACTACCTAAAAGCCTACAATCATAGATTAGCTAGTAAACTTCGATGGGAACTCTGTTCCTATCTTGAAGCATTAACGGGTTCGTCTAGTTGCCATTGGAGCCCAAAAAAAAACTGTCAAAATTGATTATCTTAAGATTCTTAACCTTGAAATGATTGTGGGCAGAATCAAAAGTTTCACGACCCATTCTTGTGTCATTTTCTTTCCTTGCATGGGTCATCTTTCTTGATTTGCTTTCCCACTTAACAGAGCTAATCTCTAAAATATGTATTTCTAGTTCTAGAGCATTCGATAATAACTATCTTCCGATTTAATTGGTCAATAGTTTACAGCCTCTAGACTACCATAGAGATAGAGTTACCAATCCTTTTCATGTGGATAGCAAGATCTGAATTCTACGTTTTAGCAGGATTGACAATCAGGTCATTGTTAAAATGGCCATTTCTTATGCATCAAAAGTCTTCTCTTCTGGGTTAGTGATGTTCACTCTTGCGAACAAAAGAAATCCATGCTATTTTTTCGCCATCCATGGGTGAGGTGGGCTAAAGTTTTGTATTTCTTTATTGATATATCTAGAGATTCACTAAAGAAAAGAGCTTGGAGTCTAAAGAAAGCGGATTGAATAGTTGTGTTGTTTTTCCTCTGCAAATTCAATTGCCATTGACTAAATGTCTAAATCCCCTCCACCCAAAACAATACCTGCTTATGAATTGACAGTCAAGTCATTGTTAAAATGACCATTTCTTCTGTGCCTAAAGTCTTCTCTTTTGGATCAGTGATGTTCACTCTTGTGAGCAAAAGAAATCCGTGCTATTATTTCATCATCCATAGGTGGGGTGTGGCTAAAGTTCTGCATTTCTTTATTGAAATATCAAGACTCACCCAAGAAAGAAGTTTGGAGTCTAAAGAAAGCGGATTGAATAGTCGTGTTGTTTTTCCTCTTGCCATTAACTAATCCCCTCCATCCAAGATGATACCTGCTTATGAATTGACAGTCAAGTCATTGTTAAAATGGCTGTCTCTTATGTGCCAAAAGTCTTCTCTTGTGAGCAAAATAAATCCATGCTATTATTTCATTATACATAGGTGGCCCCGCGGGGCTAAAGTTTTGAATTTCCACAGATAACTGTGTCCTACTAACATGCATTTCTATTTACTCTAATTGAATTGTTTTGAATTCCACATAAAGCAAACTCTGATTTCATATTTGATCATTCACAAAATTGCAACTTTAACAGGATGACGCACCTTTGTCTGAGTTACGAGTGGGTTTTGTTAATATTCTTTCAAGGGATTCTTCTGATGTCTATGAGCTCATGTTTGAAGTCTAAAACAGTTCCTGCTCTTGCAAATGAGACTGATCGTCTGGCTTTACTTGACTTCAAGAATCAAATAACTCAAGACCCTTTTCAAATCATGAGCTCATGGAACGACTCCGTTCATTTCTGCAACTGGATAGGTGTTACATGTAGCCCCTCCAGTAAACAAGTCAATGTTTTGGACTTGGAAGCTAAGAGATTAGTTGGCCCTATACCACCCTCTATAGGAAATCTTACTTTCCTCACAGGAATCAACCTACGAAATAATAGCTTCATTGGTGAAATTCCTCAAGTGGGACGTCTACAACGCCTGCATCATCTCAATTTGAGCAGGAATTCCTTTGGTGGAAAACTTCCAACTAATCTGAGCTACTGTACACAACTTAGAGTGCTTGATGTTGCTTACAACAATCTTGTTGGGCAGATTCCAGACCACCTCAGTTCATTGTCAAAGTTGGTGAATCTAATTCTTCGTGCGAACAACCTAACAGGAAGTATCCCAGCTTGGATAGGTAACTTTTCTTCTTTAAATGTCCTTAGTCTTGCCCAAAACAATTTACAAGGAAGCATACCTAGTGAATTTGGCCGTCTATCTAGATTGGGATATTTTTTGCTTGCTCTAAATAATCTGTCTGGTACCATCCCTCCTCTGATCTTTAATATATCTTCCATATACTTTTTCTCTATTACTCAAAACCAGCTACATGGAAGCCTTCCACCGGATCTTGGTCTTACTCTTCCTAACCTTCAAATATTTTATTGCGGTGAAAACAATTTCATTGGACCTATTCCCACATCGTTGCCAAATGCTTCTCAACTTCAGCGTCTTAACTTTAACCAAAATAGACTAACTGGGGTAGTGCCTCAAAATCTAGCAAGCATGCAAGGCTTGGTTACACTTTATATTAATTCAAATAAACTTGGATATGGGAAAGATGGTGACCTGAATTTTCTCAGTTTCTTGGCTAATTCTACTGGTTTGGAGGTCTTGCGTATTGATGAAAATTATTTTGGAGGAGTATTGCCCAACTCTATAGCCAACCTTTCCACCCACCTTAGCTTTCTTGATATGGGTGTGAATATGATTCATGGTGACATCCCAATTGGGATCGGGAACCTCGTTAACTTAAGCGTTCTTGGATTAGGTGGGAACTATTTGGGAGGTACTCTCCCTCATGTTCTTGGGAAGCTTCAAAAGTTAAATCAGTTATATTTAAGTATAAACAATTTTTCTGGGCCAATCCCTTCCTCCTTGGGTAACTTAACTGCATTGACAATACTTTATATGGAGGAGAATAGATTTGAGGGAAGGATACCCCCAAGCCTAGGAAACTGCCGAAATTTGCTTGTATTAAACATTTCTAGTAACAATCTCTCCGGCACCATACCAAAACAAGTTATGGGTCTTTCATCCCTTTCAATTTTGTTGGACTTGTCTTATAATTTTTTAATAGGAGCACTACCTTTTGAAGTGGGCAACTTAATACACCTTACCCAGTTAGATCTCTCAAATAATAGATTATCAGGCAAAATTCCTACCACCCTGGGGACTTGTATTAGTTTGGAGTACTTGTATTTGGACGGTAATTCATTTGAGGGAGTAATTCCTCAATCCTTGAAGAACTTAAGAGGTTTAGAAGATATAGATCTTTCTCATAATAAATTGTCTGGGCATATTCCAGAATTTCTTAGCAAGCTTTTGGCGCTTAAGCATCTCAATATTTCTTATAATGATTTTGAGGGTGAAGTGCCAAGTGAAGGAATTTTTGCAAATGCAAGGGCAATTTCAATCTTCGGAAATGAAAAGTTATGTGGTGGTGTCCAAGAATTAAATTTATCTTCATGCCCAAGCAAACATCCTAAATTGCATGGGAAGCTTCTTGCACTCAAAATTATAATTCCTATCACAAGTATAATCATATTTGTACTTCTTCTTTTGTATTTTTTCCCAACATGTTCTATTGTGAAAAAATTAAGAGAGGGAGCATTGGCTACGTCTTCTTTTGAAGATTGGCAATTACCAATCTCTTATGCAGAACTCTTAGGATCAACAAACGGGTTTTCTGAGAACAACTTGATTGGTTCGGGTAGCTTTGGCTCTGTATACAAAGGAGTTCTTTCTAGAAATGGAGCAATTGTTGCAATTAAAGTATTAAACCTTCAACAACAAGGAGCTTTGAAGAGTTTTATTAATGAATGCAATGCTTTGAGAGATATACGTCATCGTAATCTCCTTAAAATTATCTCTGTTTGCTCGAGCGTGGATCATGAAGGGAATGATTTTAAGAGCATAATTTTTGAGTTCATGTGCAATGGAAGTCTAGACCAATGTTTGCATCCTAAAAGTGATGAGCAGCATCAAAGGAAGAGATTGAGCTTTCTTCAGAGACTAAACATAGCTATCGATGTTGCTTATGCATTAGAATATCTTCATCACCATTGTCAAACACCAATTGTTCATTGTGATCTAAAGCCATGCAATATACTCCTTGATGAAGATATGGTAGCCCATGTCAGTGATTTTGGATTAGCGAAAATCCTTTTCGAAGCATCAAAAAATCCCTCCAAAACTCAAACCCTATCATCATGTGGGTTAAAGGGTTCTATTGGGTACATTCCTCCAGGTAATTTTTCAACCAAATGAATTCATGCTCACCTCATTTTTTGCGTAACATATTGTTTATTATTAAACTAAAATAGAGATTCATTAAAAAAATTAAGTATGCTGCTGTTTGACACCACTTCCTGACCATGAAAAAAAAAATTGACACCATTGAACTTGAAATAAATGTCTTATGAAGGGCCATATGTGCAAACTGTGCATGATGCATATATTAGTGGCTAAATTCTAATCCCACAAGACTTCCATTTGTTACTATTAATGTTTCAATGAATTGTAGAGTATGCGATGGGTGGCCAAGTCTCAACACTAGGAGACATTTATAGCTATGGGATACTCTTGTTGGAGATGTTCACTGGGAAAAGACCTACTAATGAAGTGTTTAAAGATGGTCAGAACATTCCCACGTTCATTGCAATGACTTTGCCTGAACATGTAATCGATATAGTGGACCCTCTAATGTTCCTCGAAGAGGATGAAGAAGAAGCTGATCATGATGCGAGAAATGAAGAAGACATAGAAGGAAGTGCAATAATCAGAGAAGAGGATCCCCATGTCAATGTTAGTAGCAGAACGATAGATTGCTTGATGTCAGTATTCCAAATTGGATTGTCGTGTTCTGCAACTTCACCAAATGAGCGGATTCGTATAAATGTTGTCCTCAATGAAATGAATGCAATTAGAGACATTGTTCATAAGTTAAAGAAGGGGAAGAGAAGAGCTAGGTATGATAACTCATTACATTTGACTAATTGACCCACAAATCGGTCACGGATAAGTAAATAAATTTAAAATTGAGAGGAAAAACGAAGTTTTGCATGTTACTATTATTTAACACTATTGGAAGAAAGGCAACTTAAATATATAATTGCTGTCAAGTTTGTTCATGCTGTTGCAAGAAATTGTAATTACAATGGTTTCATTTTCCTCTAATTCTATCAGTCACATCCTTGTTGCATTATTAATTTATTCATGTGATTGTCTGTTTTGCAGAATGACCAGATAAGATGGAATCTCTATGTAATGACCCATGATTGATGGCCATATATATTAATTGGCTTGTGACGTTCAACTATGCGGTCTTTAGTTTTCACATATGCTGCCCAGCGATTTGTGTCATTGTTTTCCAGATCAAAGGTAAGATCAATGGCTCACTGCTCACTGTTATTTGTCAATGCCATTTTCTTAAACCATATTACTATATTTTTTTTATCATGGATTGTACGATCGCTCCTTTAATTGTAATAAGTGTTTCATACACGATTCCTACCACCAGATATTGGCCACTAGGCCTTGTGCCTTACTGCATGCTCTTAACTTAGAAATGTTTAAGGGCAGGTTAGCAGGTGATAACAGTTCATGGGACCTATTTTTGTGTCATTTTCTTTTCTAGATTGTTTTTATTAATTTTCTTTCCCTCTTAATATAGCTAATTAATCAATAAAAAAATTGGAAAATTATTGAATACTTCGGGAGTACCATAAATACGTACTTCCTCATCTCACATGAATTGTAGGTCCCACCATGAATTTAATTAGTGGGACCCACAATTATGTGAGAGAGAGGAGCATGCATTTATGATAATCTGGTAGTACTTAATATTTACCCAAAAAAATTACTATTTTTATAGAGTCATCCATAATATATAACTATCTTTTGATTTAAGGAGGTCTTACTTAAAGCAGTGGTCCAAGCCATTCCCACTTTTGCGATGGCTTGCTTTAAACTACCAATAGGTCTTATTAAAGATATTGAGGCAATGATTCGGAAGTTTTGGTGGGTGCAAAGAGGTGATAGAAGAAAAATCCATTGGACCAAGTGGGACACTTTATGCCGACCAAAGAAGGAAGGGGGTTTGCGATTCAAAGATTTGTGTAAATTCAATGATGCAATGCTTGCAAAACAGGTGTGGCGGTTAATAAACAATGAGGACTCCCTTTTCTACAAGGTGTTCAAGGCAAAATACTTCCCAAATTCCACCATCTTTGAAGCAAAAGCTGCAAATGGATCATATGCTTGGAAAAGCATCCTAAGGGCCTGAACACTGATTAATTTGGATGCAAAATGGTGTGTGGGTGACGGGAAGCATATCCGAATTTATGGTGATAGTTGGATTCCTGGAGAAGGATCAGGAAAAGTCCTATCTCCAATTAATCTACTACCAACAGATGCTCGGGTTGCTGATTTGATTAACCCTGTTTCGGGGTGGTGGGACCACCAGATTATAGACTCAAATTTTCTGCCTTTGAAGCTCTCGAGATCAAAGCTATTCCTATTAGCTCAGTTGCACGGGATGATACCTTCTTTTGGTCAAAAAGTAGTGATGGAGCTTACACTGTCAAATCGGGGTAAAGCAATCTGTGAAGAAAGTCAGAGAGAAGCAGCTTCGGTTTCAAGTCCTGGGGTAGGGAAAAATCAGTGGGAAGGGATTTGGAAGCTAAAGGTACCGGGGAAGGTCAAACAATTCATGTGGACAGCCTGTTCAGAATCACTCCCTACGAAGCTAAACTTGTGGAGAAGGAAGATAGTTACATGTCCAAAATGTGAGGTATGTAATTCTCAACCTGAAACTACTTTACATGTTTTGGATTGCGAAGAAACTAGAGCCGTGTGGGACAGGGACTTTATGTGGTTAGACCGCAGAAAAGCAGCCAGAGGTAGTTTTTTTTATTTGTGGGAGATGCTTGATAGCAGGCCTGAGATTAAGGACTTATTTGCAGTCACGGCTTGGCAGCTTTGGACCCGAAGAAATAGAGTGAGGCTAAACCACACTACCTCTCCACTGCAGCAAATCCCAGGTGACGCCAAAAACTACTTGGAGGAGTACAAGAAGTATAACCGGCCCTCGGAAAAGCAGCCTAAGGCTAAGCTCACTCGGTGGAAGCCCCCTGCAACAAATCAGTTCAAAACAAATTACGATGGAGCTGTTTTTGCAGAAACTGGTGAGGCGGGAATCGGGGTGGTAGTCCGGAATAATCTGGGGAAGGTCAAGGCTGCAATGTCCGAAAAAATTTATGCCCCATTGTCGGTTACTGTTCTGGAAGCAATGGCAGCAAGGCGAGCAGCTGCGTTCACAAGAGAAATTGGTGTGGAAAACTGCATCTTAGAGGGAGACTCACAGGTTGTTGTCACTGCTCTTCAAGAGGGGAAAAAGCTGTACTCAGAGTATGGTCACATCTTACAAGACACTTTGTCTCATCTGAATTCTTTTAGAAATTGGTCGCTCTCTTATACCCCTTGGCAAGGCAATGCAGTAGCAAATGCTTTAGCTAGGAGAGCAAAAATGTCTTCTCCATTTTCTGTTTGGCTGGACTCCATTCCACCTGATGTAGTAGCTTTTATAAACGCTGATTTTCCTAGTCTTTAATAAAAGTATCCATCGATGGTATTCTCAAAAAAAATAAAAAAAAGAATTCCTCCATCTCTCATGCCCGTTTTACTCGCACAGACTTATCAATCCTTTGCGTCTCAGCCCATTGCAATGCAAGCCAGGATCATCAGGTCTTGTGGGCTCGCAAAATTTGATTGACCTGGAGATGGAAGCTATAAACTGATGACCTATGCACTTCGGGACAAGATTTGGTATTTCAGCTAAATCTGATTATTACGCATGGTGCAGCATGCGATACATTGAGATGGTTACTTAATTTTTATCTGTTGTAATTTAGTTCTGTTGGAAGCCATAAGGAGTACTGGCCCTTATATTAAATTTAAACACAAGGTAGTTTGAATGAATTATCACTCACATTAATTTGTTGAATGTTGTATGTATTAGATTTATAACAGAGGATACAAGGTGAAATATAAAACAGATAAAGATGACAATAATTCAAAATTGCCAACATAACTAAATTACAAAAGATAAGATTAAGTAACTATCTCAATACAGGACAAGATCCACAAATGCTTGCATGAATTATTATGGAAAAACCAGCCAATATGTGTGGGAGATGGTAAGTAATGGCAATTTTTGCAAATATTCAATTCTTTTTTTTTTTTCTTTTCTTTTTTTGCCTATTAAAACTCAGGCCACCAACTTTTAAAAGAAAATTCCACATAAATATCATTTATATCTATCTATATATATATAATAGACGAAGCTGAGAGAAAGTGACTGCCTACAATTAAGGTCGTATTGACAAATCAGAAAAGTGACGTAAGTTTAAAATGCGATACTTTATGTTGTTTAGTAAAGCTACGACACCATTTAAAAGCCTCTGGGTATAAAAGGAAAACTAACCGGTTAAAATACAATTAAAAGGGCTTACAGTACTCCCAAAAAAAACTTACGATACTGAGAACGGAGAAGGAGAGAGAGATCGAGAGATCAAAAACTGAAACCCAAAACATCAGACACCAATCAAGATGAAGAAGCGCCGTACAGTCTTTTTCCAATATCCCCAAACTCTCTCTCTCTCTTCTCACGAACCCTAATCTTTTTCTTTAAGAATATTCAGTCCCTTCAATCCAGGCTACAGGTTTGTTCTTTAATTCAATCTTTTTCCAATTCAAGATTCACGTATTTGTTTCTTGCTCTCTATATTATTGAATTCCTCAAATTTTTAAATTTTTTTGAAAAATCAGATTTGAATCGATCTTTGTGTGTGTGTGTGTGTTATGGCGAACGGAGAAAGGAGAGAGAGATCGTGAGAAAAGAGAGACAGAGATAGAGAGAGGCGATGAAACAGAGAAAGGCGATGAGTACACGGAGAAAGAAGCAAAGAAAGAGAGAGGCGACAAAATCAAAAAGCTTCAGAAAACAATTTTGCAAACCCAAAACCTTGGCATAACGGTAAACAAAGTGGGGCCTGGGTAGAGAAAAATCTGCCACCATCAGAGAGACAAGCCATGTACCTATAACCGGTAAAGTTAATGTTTTGGTTTTCTTTCCTTTTCCTTTTCCTTTTCCTTTTCAAATCTGGGAATTGAATATAATTTAGGTTTGAATTTCTTGGTTGGATTGGTTTAGATTTAGATTTTTTAATAATTTACTCAGGAATTTGGATGAGAATAGGTTTTGCTTTGCCGATTTGGGTTGCATTCGTTTTGGGTAACTGCCTACATTATATTGTATCCCAGCATTAACGCCGTTTGGCAGTCTGTGTATATATATTAAAAAAAAACGGTTAAAGTCAAATAATAAAAAAAAAGGAAGGAGAAACCTAGCGATGTAGAGAAAGGGAAGGAGCAAAAAAAAAAAAACACTTACGATACAGAGGAGACAGCGTTCGTACGGTCGGTCATCACCATCCCTTGCCAGACTTAGACCATCAAATCACCAGAACCGACATTGACAAAGGTAAATTTTTTTCTCAATTTTGTAGGTTTCGGTATAAAACGTTACTTTTAATTGAGTTTTTTTGTTGGGTAGGTTTAGATTTGATTCATTTTTGTTTTGGGTTTTTGGATTCTCTATCAAAATATTTGTTTTTCAATTTTAGATATTTGCTTTTGTTTTGTTTTTGTTAGTTTTTTTAGATTATAGAAATCACTAAAAATATTGATTTTGGTTTAGGTACTTCTGTTTCTAATCTTAAGGAAATTGTTGGGTATGATGATTGGGTCACTATTAAAATTATAAACTAGACAATGATGGTGAATCCCTTATCCACATCTCTCATTGTTTAGGTTTTTCTTATTCACTTTCAATTTTAAATAAATTTTTACAACTTTGAAGAAACATTTCAATGCTTTTTGCATCAGGAATCAACTATTCTGATATGACAAATTAGCTTTTGCGTCATCGGCTCCATCTGACGAATCAGTACCTAGCAGCTCTAGAAAGAAGAAGTCCAAGTGATCACTGCCATGTTCATGCAATACAAAAAACACCATTGTTTCTGCCAGAAAGGGTATGATCAATTTGAAAATTTTACATGCTTTTAATACTGTTGGAATTGTGGACAGTGATTCAGGCTTGAAATATGTTTATGAGAACTTCTATTTACATCATTTATAGAAAGTAATTTGTACAAGGAAAAGTTATAAAGTAAATGCATAATATATTCCTAAGGTTATTGCAAAGAACAAAGTCAGACATTGGGCGTGAATGTTAGGGGCAATCTGTCATGCTTTATCTGTGGTAAATTAGCTCCTTGATTTAAGCATTGAGGCTGAGAATTTGGCTTCTGTTTGTTGCCATATTGGAGATGAGGCATGGGCTGCAAGTGTGCTTCATTACTTAATATACATATTTCTTCTTCTAATTTATATTTGATATTTGATTTGCCAATTATGTTGCTCCTTAAATGTTTTTGAAGTGACGTGGTTATACATTTTTTTTTCCTTTAATTTTGATCTTATTGTTCCTCCCTTCCCTACCAATTTTTTATGTGAATATTTATCTTTCAAGTTGTTTGTTCTTTAAAATGGAATTAAAAATTCAATGATTGAATTGTGTGTAAGGGCCACTCTCACTTGATTATTTAGCAAAAAAGAATGTGGGTCTTACTTAACTTTATTAAATGTGAGTTTAACCTTTGTGCAATTAGGGTCAAGGACTAATCATCTTTGCAAAATGAACAATGTTGTATGTCGAATCTTTGAGATGAAAAATATAGCATTTTTATTTTTATTCAATATTGTCTAATAGTTGCTTCTTTTCTCAGGCAATAGATTTAAACAATAATTCAATAATTGGGGGCACAACTTAACTAAACAAAAACTAATAGATTTTATTAATTGTTCAATTTCTTATTGGGGTGTACCTCTCTGTTGCTGCCTTTGGAAGGAGAAGCAAACATTTTTTTTATTTATCATATTTTATTTGAGAAAGAAGTCTAATAGAATGTTGTCTTTATGTAGTGCTTTTGGAAGGAGAGAAATGCTAAGAAACAGAGTCTACAACAACATTGAAATAGATGAAAAATTTTCCTATTCTCAAGCATATCATGGTCCTCATGGAAGCTTCAAAGTCTAAGAAAGGCAAATGGATTGGTGTTTCATTTCAGTGTAAGAATTTGAAGAAGTTCCAATATGTTCATGGGCTGTCAAAGTTGAAAAGTGCATAGGAAGACTATTGCTATATTGTTATCTTTGAGGGTTCTCCCTATCAAAGTCATGAGAGAATTTGTAGAACAAGCTTCTTTATTTTTTATTCTATATATACTTTTTTGGACTTAGGTTCCATGTAAGGTATTATTTTGTCTAATAGATGTTTGTTGTACTCCCCTTGGCCTATTTTTAAATTGGTACAAACTGTTGAAACATAAACTATATAGGACCTATAATACTTTTCAAAGTAGCTATGTCAAGGCCTTAGGCCTTCACTTGGTATCAATTTGGTGGGTAGCAGGTGTTTGTTGAAAGTTGTGAGTATTGGCACTTGGCAGCTAAGTGGGTTGTAAATGTTGTAAGTGGAACCTAAGTTTAATCAAGCACTGTGGTCTTCTCTTTTGGTTCTTTGGGCGTCTCTTCAAGTCTTAATCCTTTGTTGTCACGCTCTTGCACTTTTGTTCTTAAGAGTTGGTTTGTCTCTGCCTCTCTTTCTATATTGCATTCTATAGGAATTTTGTTTCACTCCTGATTTCTCCGTCTCCATCGAAATGATTTTTAGTTTTGATATTTGGCTCAAATGGTTATGATTGGTAGGAATAATTGTATTTGGTGAGTGATTAGTTTCTCAGATCTTATTGTCAAATTAGATGCATTTATATTTTATGGTGATGACCTTAGTATTTCATTTTGAGTTTTGATTCGAGAGTCATGTGGATAAAACAAAGTACTTGAAGTAGTTGAGGTCTCAAAGGACATACATGATTCTAAAGAGAATTTACCATCTATCAATTTCAATGTCAAGATTCTAACTGCAAGTATAGGTGCACAAGCCAAACTCTGTATGAGTAACAATGATTGTAGTTTGTGAACCAAATATGTTGGAGAGATTGTAATAGAATACAATTGCATTTTTGGTCCATTTTATTTATTTATTTATTTTAATTTTAAACTATTTCTAATAATAATATTATACTCAATCCATCTTTATTTAATCATCCTATTGTTTGAGACTTCCTGTTATAGAAAGCACACAAATTTGAAATTCATACTTAAATTTAAGACCCTTGATAGGAAAAAATTATATTGGTTTAATTAATCATTAGCTTTTAGCTTTATCTAAATATAATATATTAAGTTGATTGTTTCCTAATTCATAAAATGATCCCGCACATTGCGCGGGTTAAACGCTAATTATCCCGCGCATTGCGCGGGTTAAACGCTAGTATATGTCTAAAAGCCGAAGCGTAACATTTATTGTAACAATACTCTTGTTGAGCCACATTAGCGTAGCGTTTCAGTTCACTTCAATCCATACGGTCCAGATAGGTCAACTTTGGTCCATTTGGTCTACTCCTGTCTATATCGATCCACCTCTATACTTCTGGTCCAATTCGGTACAAGTCGCTCTATTTGGTCCATTTCGCTATACCTTTGTCCAATTCGATCCACTTAGATCCATTTAGTTGAATTCGGTCTACTTCGATCCATTTAGTCCAATTCATTCTAGTTCAGTCCACTTTTGTCCACTAAGTCTAGTTTAGTCCAATTAGGCCAATTAGGTTCATTTTGGTCCACTTCGGTTCAGTTCGATTCATTCAGTCATTACATTTGTATTCATTTTCCTTGTGATATAAGAGATCTTTAGTGCATATGTATTATCACATTAATGCAAAATTTCTACACATCGCACAAATTAACAACTAGTATTGCATAAAATGCGAGTGAGTCTCATTGTTTTTTTTTTTTTAAGAGTGGGGGTGGTTGTTTGTTTTGGGTTTGAGTAATGAAAGCTATTTTAAATAATTTCAGCCCAAGCCCATATAATGATCACATTAGTTAGGACATGCAAGCAGCGCTGGTCTCCCACATAAAAGAATTGCATACATACAGGTTCGGATAGATCTAGCCCATCGCAATGCAAGCCAGGATCATCGGGTCCATTGGGGTCCCAATTTTGATTAACATGGAGATGGAGATTATAATGGCCCGTTTGAGAGGGGAAGGAGGGTGAGTGGAGGAAAGTAGAGTAGAGTTGGCTGAAAATAGGCTAATTTTGGGTCAACTCTACTCTACTCCTTTCTACTCTTCCTCCCTCCCCCTCAATCCAAACATACCATAAATTGATGACCCACACACATGAGGACAAAATTTTGTATTTCAACATGATTTGGTTATTATGATGCATGCAGATTTGCAAGTGCTTGCATTAATTATTATGGAAAAAATTCTCAAAAAAAAAAAAATTTTATGGAAAAGTCAGCCAATAAGTGATGGTAATAGATAGGAGCATGGCCAAGTTTTGCAAATTTTCACCTCCAATTTGTCCTTTGAAACTTGATTAGGCTTATTTCATGGTCGGATGATCCAACTTTTGCACTCAATATATCACTTCTATAGTTAGGAATTATGATTTTGTTTGTGATTGAATTTTTGTTCATCTAACTATTAATAATGTTTTTACCCTTATATTGTAAATTATCCTTTAACCCTTAATTTTTTATTAAAGGACTCCTGAAAAATTGTGTGTTACATATATAGAGAAATTCATAGGATTTTCAAAGTTTGCTACTTGTAAAATCTTGACCTAGCTATATTCAGTCGATATTTATCTGTAATCCTTTAACAAACTCAATCAAAGTAAGAGAAAATATTGTGTTAATAAAACGATCGTATCGTAGCTCTAAGCCAACTTCAATTCTTTGCTTTTCAATGATTTTTACCTAATTTCCCAACAGCAAGTTGCTATTAGGCCAACTATATATAATATTTGTACAAATTGCAGATGATATGCTACCATTTATAATACATATTTCATACACTATTTCTTCCTCAGTCTAGATCGACTACATAAAAGCTTAGTCATAGATTAACAAGCAAACGTCGATGGAAACTTCGGTCCTATCTTGAAGCAATAACTCAGTGGTTTAGCTGCCAACGGAGTCGCCAAGAACCTATTTTCCTAATTCTTTACTCATAATTGTCGGCAGAATTAAATGTTTTCCAGGACCTATTGTCGTGTCATTTTCCTTGCTTGTCTTTTTTGGATTTGCTTTCCCACTTAAAATAGCCAATCTCTAAAATATTACTGTATTTCTACTTTTCTAGAGCATTGCATAATGACTATCGTCCGATTTAATTGCTCAGTATTTACGGCCTCAAGACTCCAATTGAGTTTTTATTTTTCGATACAAGACTCCCATAGAGTTACAAATCCTTTGTCATGATCATCAAATTTAGTTTTATAGAATCGACTATCTCGTATTAAATTAAACATATTGTTAATTGCTTAACTCAAAGGGAAAAAAAATTGTTGGGTTGAAATTGACCTAGGTTGAATAAATTAACTACCCAAATTGATTAATTAGTCTAATTTATGCAATGGTCTAGTTAATTACATGATAGGCACAACTATATCGCCAAAACTAGATTTGATATCGTGGAAAGTAAATTTCAAGTACACGGCAATATGGTGACGTTGGGAAAAACCCCAAAAAAAAGAAAAAAAAAAAAAAAAGAAAAAAGAAAAACCCAATGGGTGGTTTGAAAGTTACCACCAATTTGAAGAATTCATTATGGAAGATTGAAGTTATAAGTACAAGAAATAAACCCGATCACGAAGTACCTACCTACCATAGAACATATTGAATTATCTAAGTGCACAACTCCAACTCAGTTGGACTACTCTTCCAAGTGGTATCGTCAATGTACACAGATCTCCAATTTATGACTGACTTCACATAATCAACTATTCTTGAATGTAGAAGTTGTTGGTAAAGATATCTTCACAACAAACACTTGGTCAATGGTGAACCCGAAAGTCGCTTGGTACAAAATTCTAGGTGCACAATATCGCATCAACTTCTCCAAGCATATGTGTTCTTCTCCTTATGATGACGACTCTTAATAAACTTTTATACATTTGGGAACCCTAGTGCTCGAATCCCAAATTAGGCAAGTCATTATGGGCCGCAACAACAAATTCAGCAGACTCGAAGTTTGTTGATCGTGAGTTGTTGAGGTTTAATGAACCTCGATAGATCAAGTGGAATCGAGGTGGCAGACCTTCCATTATCTTGAGCAGTTTTATCATGTCTTCAACGTAGTTCTTCCACACTATTTTAGACACTAAAAACTAAGGACTCAAATATATTAAAAATGTGCTTTGACTTGAATTTGCTAACATATAAAATGTTTGACCCTAACAAAATAAATAAATAAATAAACTTCTATCAAACTCATTATCAGCTAGACAACAGTATCTGAATTCTACTTTCAAGTTCTTCCACTAAAATTTTCCAATTAACTTGTCAAGAAATGAACTTTTATCACACTCATAATTAGCTTTGTAACTTAATTTACATTTTTTTATCTTGGTATTTATAACAGAGATGTTTAGACTTTTCCATCTATTGATTTGAGGATTGAATCAATCATCCAAGATATCAATAATATCATAGTTGTCAATGTCATGTAAACCCAGACTCTTTTTTCCCATTTGTAGATTCAATCAATCATCCAAGATAGCTCCAACCAGTGCACGAAGAGTGCTGCTCAGTATTGAAGCGGGGTCACTGCGAGGATGTGGTCTTGGGCTAGACCCACTTGAACCGAATCTTGACCTGGAGACTTGTTCAAAGGCCCATTGGGCTTAGACATTAAGGGTTTGCCCCTTGGAAAGGGCCTAGTTATTCCCAACTCATTCATCCCTAACTGGGTTTTGTGCCGGATGGCAGATTGAGATAGGTTGGTCCCATGCTTGTATAATTTCAATTTGGCCTTATATCAATACAAATCTTTGAAGGGTAATGTTAACGGGTACCTTTAGGGCAATTTTTTATAAATAATTTTAGAAAAATTTTAACACTACTTTCATGGGATATATAAAAAGCCATCAAATTTTTTTTTTTCTTTTTCTGTAAAAAATTTCTAAAAGTATTTCATAAACCAATACTCTTAGCGCATCCGTTAACTTTTTCCATCTTTTAATCATTAAAAAAAAATAGTAGACTTATTGTACAACAATACGTATAGAGATGTAGATTTTTTCATTTTTAATGTCAACCATTTATCTTTAGTGAACCTTCTTTTTGGGTGAAGGGAAAAACTATTAACAACGCAGATACAAGGTATAAAATAAACAAATAAATAAGAATATATACACAAAAAGATGAAATGAGGAGGTATCTCAGGAGAGCAGTTCCTTGAACCATACTCTCAGAGCATGTTAGTCTTATTGTTTGTTTGTTTGTTTTTATTTTTATTTTTATTTTTTTTTGGGTAGGGTTTGGTTGTTTGTTTTGGGTTTGAGTAATAAGCAGGAAAGCTATTTCAAATCATTTAGGCCCATGACCATATAATGAACATGTTAGGAGTCCCAGTCTCCCACATAATAGAAGTGCATACACGGGGCCAGGTTTGGACAGAGCGTGCCCATAGCAACTCAACCCAGGATCGTCAAGTCCTGTGGGCTCGCCAAAATTTGATTGACATGGTGATGAAGACTATAAATTGGTAACTCATGCACATGAGGACAAGATGAAGCACACTTCCAAATCTCAAACCTTCTTTGAGTTTAAAGATTCCATTGGATACATTCCTCTAGTTAATTTTTTTTTACTAGAAGCACACTTCATTTCTTGTATAACAATGTGCATTGATATTAAACTAAAGTTGGGATTCTTACAAAAAGTAAATTTATGCTTTTGAGCCTTGACCCCACTTTTTGAGTGGGGAAAAATGCTTGAAACCGTTGTCCAGTTGAAAAAAAAATTTTCATTTTTTTTTTTTGAAAAACCACGTATTCACAAAATCGTATGAAGGGCTATAAGTGTCAGGAATGCATTAAGCATTAGTGGTTAAATTTTAAGCTCAGAAGACTACTATTTGTTACTGAATATTTATTGATGAATTGTAGAGTATGCCATGACTCATGAGTAGCCAAATTTCAACATTAGGAGACATTTGTAGCTATGAGATACTCTTGCTGGAAATGGTCATTGGAAAAAGACCTATTGATGAAATGTTCAAAGATGGTTTGAGCATTCACAAGTTCAGGGGCGGCCCAACATAATTTGGGGCCTAAGGCGAAAAATTTATGCGGGGCCTTTAATACGTAAATATTAATTAAACAAAATTATTTAATACTAATCAAATTAAGGTTAATTTGATACGTTAAATACATAAATAATACCAACTAGACTAATGTTAATTTCATGTAGAAAATTGAATATCACAGTTGAACTATAAATATTAATAAAAAGAAATAAAAATATATTGCTATTGAAAAAGATACTTTATTTTGAACATAAGACGATGCATAGTTAAATAAAGTTGTAATCTAATTTTTAATTTTATATTTTGATTTTAAGAGAGAGAGAGAGAGATAGATATTATTTGGTGTGTGGTTTTGTTGGATATTAGTTTACAAAAATCAGTCTCAAACTATTAGGAGAGATTAATCTATAATTGATGATTTAACACATTTGCAACATCTTTTTGAAATATTTTAGGGTTTCAATTGAGTTAAGGTTCTATTGGTCTCGTACTTTGAGAGTCTTAATAGAAATGAAAAAGAAAAATGCGCTAATTAAAAGCACTATAAAATGTTCAAAATATAATGTGACATTGTCTCTCATTGATGAACTTTATCAATTTAACTAACGAATGTTTATATCACTTTTTTGTGATTAATAACATGGAAATTTGTAAGCCAATAGTAAAATTTGTAGCATTTTTAACATCACTAATAAAAAAAATGTACAATCTTTAGAAAATATATATAATTCTATAAAAATTTGGGCATTTAACTATGAAAAGTGGGGTCTTTTCTCCCAAGGAAAATTTTGTTTTTTGGTGGGGCCTTAGGCCTAGGCCTAACTTGTCTAGGCCTTGAGCCGGCCCTGCACAAGTTCACTGTAATGGCTTTGCTAGAACATGTCATGGATATAGTTGACCCATCAATGTTCTTTGTGGAGGATGAAGAAGATGCCGATGATGACATAGAAGAAAGAACAAAAAATTGAAGATCCTCATATCAACATCAGTAGCAGAATAAAAGAATGCTTGATATATGTGTTTCGAATTGAATTGTTGCGTTCTAAAACATCACTGTATAAGCAAATGCCTAAAAATTTTGTCATCAATGAAATTAATGCAATTATAGGCACAGTTCTTAAATTTAAGAAGGAAAACAGAAGAAGAATGAACTAGGTATGTTAAGTCATTTTATTTGATTAATGGACATACATATTGTCACTTCCCTATATTGGGGGGAAAAATAAGGGTATATAATTAAGGGAAAAAAATGTATAAGTAAAAAAGAAAAGAATATCAATAGCTTCTATTAGGATTTGTCAAGTTGTTTCACTCTTCCCTAATTCTATTAGCCAGTCACGCACTTGTTGTATTATTAATTAATTCATGTGATTGTCTTTTTGTAGCAAATGTTGGATGCCTTCCACCAAATGTTTGGCCACTTGGGCTTGGCCTTACTATTCCTGGAGTCTTTTGGCTGAGTATTATTCCTGGAGACTTTTGGCTGAGTATTGTTAAAATGTAACTATGTAAGTTTATTGGCATTATGAAGAGAGAAGTAGAATTTGGCAACTTGTGTGCTGAATTTGCTTGAAAATTTGTGAGAAGTAGAGAGAGAATCTGACACCGAATTTGGCACTTGAATTGCCGAATTTGATGACAAATTTTCTCTCTCTCGCCCACCAATGTTGATACTCGTTGGTTTCTTTCAAAAATTAAATGTAACTAATGCTATGTTTGGATGTTGGAAAAATGAGGGGGAGTAGAGTAGAGGGAGGGAGAGTGATTAAATTACCTTGTTTTGATGTTTTTTAATGAAGAAGGGAGAGGGATTTGGAGGGATTTGGAGGGATTTGGAGAGGTTTGAACTACTTCTAACCCCTCATTTTTAATTTCCCCAAATTGGAGAGATTTGGAGGGAGAGTGAAGGATAAAAATGTTTGACAAAATGAATTACCAAATTTGCCTTTACTATATTAACAAAATTACAAATGAAAAGACTAATTACTCCCCTCTCTCTTGCTAAATTTTAAAAACATCCAAACAAGGTGGAGGATAACTATTCCCCTCTACTCTACTCTCCTCTCCTCTACTCTCCTTTACTCTCCTCCCTCTTTAAACTTCCAAACATGCCATAAGGCTTCAACCCCCTCCGTTAAAAAAGAGAGGTTAGCATTTACATTGGTGTTAAAATAGCTAAAATGATATTCTTAGCACACCACAAACACCAAAATGTATGCTATATTGGAGCTATTAAATCTATTAAAAAAATTTAACATCTTGCTGCAGTGAATTGCTACTAGTAGGTTGCAATCCGTTGTAGCAGGTTGCTAATTGCTTTTTTAGGTTTTTTACTCTCTCATCTCAGCCTATAATTCTCAGGTGATGTGCTGAAGTGAAAGATGGGATGTATTGTATATGCCATATATGGTGTTAAAATAGATAAAGTAAGTGTTTGAGGTACTAAAAGCTAAATTTTTCAGCACCATCAATGTGAATGCTTATAGCTTTAACACCAGGCTACTCCACACTTTGATGATCATATTGGAAGATTATTTATTTATTTTCAAAATTAATAGATATTTTAACAAATAAAGTGTGCGTGTGTGTGTATAAATTGATAGTTTTAACAACAGAGAATGGTGATGAATTCAAACCTTGGACATCTTTGTCAGAAACAAAAGAAAATCCCAGTTATCATATATCAATAAGATAAATAAAGTTCCATTTTTTTTATAATTAATATATTTATAGTTTTTTATTGTATGCTTTTATTGTAATTAGTTTTCCCTCAAACTAAAATATATATATATATATATCTATATATATGTTTTTCAAAATTTAAATTTGTTTGTTTATAGTTTATACAATTAAGCCATGTACTTCAAGGAGACGTACAACGCCCCAAATTTAATTGCTCAATATATAAATAGTTGTTTGTTTATGCAACTAGCCTCTTTCGTGGTTAAAAAAAAAAAATAAAACTCTACCCTGACAAATTATTCTTCAAGAAATGGGTTGTTGCCTACCGCACTTTTACGGTACCTGAATTTGACTTCCATTTCCTTTCTAACAAATTAACAATTCTAATTTGATTTTTAATTCCAATCCAACTCAGTTGCTGTACCGTGTACTTGGGTTTTGAAATTGACAACCTTACAAGAACCATCCCAGCTTTGATACCGCACTTTTCTTTTCTCTAAATTGTAATGTTCTTTTTTTTCTTTTCTTTTTTCTCAAAAAAATTGTAATGTTCTTAATTTAGTTTCTCCTGGACAATTCATAAGGAAGCTCTCCTAGTCCTAGTTAGGAAGCATGCATGGTACAATTTTGTTCAAGAATGAGATTTTAATTTCATGATTGTGAAATCAGAAATAGTGTCTACAACGCCCCAACTTGTATTTCTAAATAATTCGTTTGTAATACAGTGACTAAATTTATCTCATCCATTAATTGATAGCAATTCTTTTCTTTTTTTTCTGGACTTCAGACCAACAGTACACCAACCTTTGTCGCCTTAACGCGGAAAAATTTGCTATTTACACTGATTTTAGAAATTTTTTTGGTGAATAGAATGCGCGTCAAACTAATTAGTTAGTTGGACTGATTTTGGAACTCGAGTTTGCTAAACTCGAGTTCCAGCCCAAAAATACATGGAACTCGAGTTTGCTAAGCTCGAGTTCCATGTTTTTTTTTTTTTTTTAAGTTCCACGTCAGATTTTTGGGCTGGAACTCGAGTTTGCCAAACTCGAGTTCCAAAATCAGTCCAACTAACCAATTAGTTTGACGCGCATACTATTCACCAAAAAATTTTCTAAAATCAGTCCAAATAGCAAATTTTGCCCCTTAACGCAATAGGTCACTGTAAATAAATCTGTGAACTAACCTCTTTTATAATTTTCTAAAGTAAATAAATAAATAAAACATCTTTCCTGATGGAAATTATTCCTCAAGAAATGGGTCGTCGCCTGCTGCACTTACAGCATCTAGAAATTTTACTTCCAATTCCTTTCTATCAATTCTAATTTGACTTTAAATTCCACACCAACTCAGTTGGTGGACTTGGGTCTTGATGGAGACAAATTAACTTACGGCAACTATACCAGCTTTGATGGTATCCTTTTCATCTGTATAAATTGTAATGTTCTTTAGCTTCTCCTGGACAATTTACAAGGGAGCTCTCCTCCAGTCCTCCAATTTCTTTCTATCAATTCTCATTTTACTTTCAATTCCTCACCAAATCAATAGTGCACTTTTCTTCTTTATAAATTGTAATGTTGTTTAACTTCTCCTGGACAATTCACAAGCAATCTCTCCTAGTCCTAGTTAGCAAACATGGCCATCATCAGTGTTGGGACTTGTAACTTCTTCAACTAGTCTAAGGCAATACTGTCTGTCCGGTACGTATGATCCCTCCTTAGCTTTATAATACATATATCTTCCATACATAATATGTATATCGGATACATGATAAATTTTCTCATATTTCACAGGTTAGCAGCATACCCCACTTAACAACATCTAAATTTTACTAAAATTATCTTAGTCAAAATGATGTTTTTATCCTTAAATTCTAAAATTATCTTTTTACATTTAAATTTTAATGCTGAGTTAAATGACAATTAAAAAATCGGGTACTACATATATAGAGAAATTCATACGATTTTTAATAATTTGTTACTTGTAAAATTATGGCTTAACTGTATTCTAGAGGCAATATATACCTTTCACCCTTTAGCAAACTCAACCTAGTGCGAGCAAATATTGTGTTAATAAAACAATCATATCATGTCTTTAAGCCTACTTCAATTGTCTGTTTTCCGACGATTTTGTCCCAATTTCTCAACAAGCAGCTACAAATGGGCCAACTATATAATATTTGCACAAATTGCAAATGATGTACTCCCACCTATATTACATCTTTCAGACCACTAGCGGAGTTAAGAGAGGGGCAGCACCCCCCACCCCACCAACCCCCCCCCCCCCCCCCCCCCGGCGCGCCGGAAAAGTCTTTCTATTATGTTTACTTACTAGCATGAACCAAAACTTAAAAGTTTTGCCCCTCCTGACATGGAAAATAAACCCAAAAAAAAAAGTCCCATTTACTAATTTAAACCAACCAACCACTTACAACGTATGAAAACCAAAAAGCATATCTATTTTAAATGAGAGTTATTTTATGTACACAACATTTATATCTATGTATATCTAAAAGCTGAAGCGTAGCATTTATATTACTACGCTTCTATTGAACCGCAGCTACATCATCCTCCTATTTCTAATTCTCTCTCTCCCTCTCTTAACTCTTTTTCTTATTAATTCACAACTTATTGTTACACTTTCTCTAACCTTTCCCCTCCCTTCTACCTTTTCATCTCTCCACTACTATCTACCTTAATATCACTTTTCCTCTATCTTTTTACCTTCCTTTATTTTTGGATTTTCTTTTTCTCATCTTCTTACTATAAATTTGCAATTCTCTCATTTCATGCATAGTTTTCCCACATAAAAAAGGTTATCTCTCTCTCTTTTCTAATTTTTTTTTTTTCTTACATCTCCACTTTAGGTTGATTAATTTTTGTGTTCTTTAGAACTCTACTTGCAGTTGATGTGACTTAATTTGGTGTTTTTAAGTTGTCTTTTTTGAACACCCTTGCCAAATAACAAAGGATATCTAACAATATCATTAATTGCCCGGTTTTGGAAGAATGTGTGAAACTAGCATCTCGAGTGTCTAAAACTCGAGTTCCAAGATAAAAATCGAGTTTTTAAGTCTCGATTTGTAAGTGAATGGGTCTGATGTGGAAAAAAATCCACGTGGAACTCGAGTTTTAAAGACTTAAGTTCCATAAATTGCAGGAAAACGCCGCTATAGGGCTTAAAAACATCACTATAGGGCTTAAAAATCAAGTTATAAAAAATTTTTGCAGAAAAACGTTGTTATAGGGCTTTAAAACGTCACTATAGGGCTTAAAAACGCCATTATAGGGCTTAAAAACGCCACTATAGGGCTCCCCGGACCTGGTATTGATCACTTATGAAAAAAATTTGCTGGAAAACGCCGCTATAAAGCTTTAAAACGTCACAATAGAACTTAAAAACGCCACTATAGGGGCGATCACACTAAAAAAAAATTTGCATGGAACTCGAGTTTCTAAAACTCGAGATCTATGTGGCATTTTCAATCCAAATCACCATCAAAACACTCACAAAGCGAGTCTTTGAGACTCAAGTTTTAATATGGATCTCGAGTTTCTTAAAACTTTGAAACGTTGCCTAACTTACTACATTGTTGCTCCTCTCACCATCTATGCTATTTTTCTTTCTTTTCTTTTCTTTGATTTCGTAGATATTATTCTATTGCATTATAAATATAGTATATAAGAATATAATGTTATTCTATTACAAAACATGACTTAGATAATTTGATGTTTATTATTTTATTTTTTTATTTTTTACTCTTTTTCTTCTCATCTTATTTTCTATAAATTTTTTATTTTCTCTCACATTCTCTCCTGAAAAAAAAAATGATCTCTCTCTCTCTCTCTCTCTTATTCTTTCTTGCAACTCTACTTTAGGTAGATGAATCATTGTTTTTTTTTTTTTTTTTTTTAATTCTTGGGTTAATACATTTTGGTGTTGTATCTTTGAGTTCCTTATCACAAGTAGTTTATCTCCCTCTTATAGTTTCAATTTGATTTTTGTTTGAGTTAATACTTAATTATTTTGGAAGTGAGAATTCAAATTTATATCAAAACACAATCTTGGCTATGCATTTGAATGTTCCTATCAATTATTTGAGTAATATTAAAAAGTAATTTTGTTATGAGATTTGATTAACATGATAATCTCCTTTAATAGAATAAGGAATCTGAATAATTTATTTGAAACTTAAAGAGTTTAATTGTACAGAAGGAAAAAAAAAAAAAAAAAAAAAACACATAACAAACTATAACATAATTTCAAAGAATATGGACCGCCTTATAAAGGAATAATATCAATCAAACACACCCAAAACAAAATAATGATATATTGGTAAAGATAGAAATATGAAAAATAATTTAAGATTTTTTTAAAAAAATTTTTAGGGAGAGCAAATTATCTTCAACAAACTTTAGAGAACAAATTATACATTTGTACGGCCCCCGCACCATGGCCCATAGTGGGCCTTGGACCCTGGCCTGGGTGTATGGCCCATGAGGCCGGTCTCCCTCTACCTAGCGGCCCACCCCCGGGCCGCTCATGCTGCAGGCCCAAGCTTTGCCTCTTCATCGTTTCTCGGCAACACCTTCCCGATCAGTGATAAATATACGACACTCAGGACGCCCCGCCCTGTACCTACCCGGCCGTACCTCGGAGAGGCACCGCTGCCGAGAACTATCGTGGAGGTGGGAACCAAGTTCCAACGCCACCCTCACCGCTTCCCACGCCCACCTAACCACCCACTTACGATCGATAATACTGGACCGCCGATTGCACTTACTGGCAAGTAATTATGACCTCTCCACTAATCTGTGGCCTATAAATACAAGAAGTTTTGAGAAGACAAGGGTTGGAGAATTGACGAGAAGAAGAGTGTAAACAGAGAGAAAACAGAGTGAGGAGGTGGTTCAGACCCCCGAGGAGAGGAAATTGATTCCATTGAGCCTTAGCGTTAAGAACGACCCAGTGTAGGAAATCCAAACCCATTATACAAGTAAGTTGTGAGCCCAAGTGAGGCCCAGCCCAACGGGTTTCAGTTTTGGGTGCGCACAATTGGCGCCGTCTGTGGGAAATCCTACTAAGCAGTGGTTCCGCCGAGACTCGTGTACAGGAAAGATGTCTGGAGGTAACGCCGAGAGTGGCTCGGCGGGGTCTTCCAAGGGCTCCACCTGGCGGGAACAGAGGCAGAAGAGACGCGAGGATCCGGCTTACAAGCAACTGGAAGAGTGTTCCGGCCTTGGAGAAGGGTCGTATCAAACGGGGAGAACGGTACCCATCCTTCCCGGCATAGGCAGCCCGACGTCAAGGATGAAGAGCTTGAGCGGCTGCGGAGGTTAGTACAAGACCTGGAGTTGGAAGCACGAAACGAGCGCCGCCGAGCCGGTCAAGACGATCGAGGGAGAAGGCCTGACGCCGAGGAAGAGAGACGCGGGATGGGATCGAATCAATCAGGATCCCGCCTCCACAGGGAGCGCTCGCACTCGAGGGAGTCCCGTCGCCGCCGAGACCGCTCCCATTCAGCGGAATCTCGCCGACGGCGAAATCGCTCTCGGTCGCAGGAATACGGGAATCAGGGCTCGGATTCTCCAGAGGGACGGCCAAGGAATGCGGCCATGGATGCTATGAGTCGTGCATTGTGCAGGGCGGCTCGGTCCCCATTCTCAGCAGATATTGAGCGAGCACTGATGCCAGACAGATTTACGCGCCCGCCATTCAATTCGTATGGTGGGAAAACGGACCCCGTGGAGCATGTCAGCCACTATATCCAGATGATGTCTCTGCATACCCGCAATGACGCTCTGATGTGCAAGGTTTTTCCCTCCAGCCTTGGTCCCACAGCTTTAAGGTGGTTCAACGGGTTGCGCAAGGGCTCCATTCATAGTTTCACCGAGCTAATACAGGAGTTCGGTTCCCGTTTCGTGACGTGCAGCCGGGAACAGCAACCGGTGGACGCGCTACTGTCTATGAAGATGAGGGCAGGGGAAACCCTCCGTGATTATGCTAGCCGATACTGGGAGCTCTACAATGAGATTGGCGGAGGGAACGAGAAGATTGCAGCGAGCACTTTCAGAATGGGATTGCCTGAGGAGTCGGGGTTGAGGGAATCATTAACTAAGAAACCTCCCGAGGATATGAGGCAGTTAATGAGGCGCATTGAGGAGTACAAGCGGCTGGAAGATGATAGAATACAAAGCAAAGGCAAGGCATAGGTGACAGATCGTCCTCGGCAGAGCGGTTTTCAACAGAGGGCACGGGGAAATGTGAGGATTCAAGAGCCAGTAGCGCCAGTAGGGGAGGTGAAAGTGACGTTCAAGGAGCCCGTGCATAAAATTGTGGATAAGATCAAGCACGAGCCGTACTTCAGATGGCCGAACCGGATGGCTGGCGACCCTTCTAGGAGGAATCAGAACCTATACTGCACCTACCACAAAGACCGGGGACATACTACCGAGCAGTGCCGAGTGTTGAGGGACCATCTCGGGCAGTTGGCTAAGGCAGGACACCTCAAGGATTTTGTGACGGATGCCGGGGATCAAGGAACAGGGCATGGCGCACCACACAGAGGGAATCCCCTTCCGCCCCCTCTTGGGACAATTGATGTGATTCACGTCACCCCGAGGGGCATTTCAACGGCAAAGGGGAAGGAGGTGTTGACAGTGATATCGGTAGAGGGGAGTACGGGCGTGCCGCCTCCCGCGAAGAAGATCAGACCTACCCGAGAGCCGATCGCTTTCGACGACAGTGATTTGGAAGGAACCATTCAGCCGCACGACGACGCATTGATAGTCACGGCAAGGATTGGCGGCTTCGTTGTGAAGAGAATAATGATAGACCAGGGAAGCGGAGCGGATGTTATGTACCCGGACCTATTCAAGGGGCTCGGGTTGAGGAATGAGGATCTGTCGAAATACAACACTCCCCTGGTTGGGTTCGATGGGAAAATGGTGGCGCCCGAGGGGCAAATCTCTTTGCCCGTGAACATGGGGGGCAAGGAGGTAATGGTAAGCTTCTTCGTAGTTGCCTCGTACTCCCCCTACACGGCGATTCTAGGGAGGCCATGGATACATGCAATGGGGGCTGTCCCGTCCACTCTGCATATGAAGGTCAAGTTTCATACTGATTATGGTGTCACAGTGATACAAGGAAATCAGCGAGCGGCCAGGCAATGTTTGATCGCCATGGTCGATTGGAAGAAGGAGCAAACCGACCAGAAGGATCAGGCCGACCCCAAATGTTCGTCGTCGGGGACGCCTTTATAGCAATTACAGATCCCGCCAGAGAAGGAGGTCGCGCGCGCCGAGGATATGATCAAGGTAAAGGTGTTGCCGGATACAGACAAGTACTTCCAAATAGGGGAGAGCATGGAAGACCGGGAAAAAGTAGAGATGTTGCTACTCTTAATACGGAATGTGGACGTATTTGCATGGAGTCCATACGAGGTGCCCGGGGTGGATCCCGAATTCATCGTGCATAAACTTGGAGTTGACCCCTCATTCGCCCCTAAAAAACAGAAGCCGAGGAGATCAGCCTAGGAGCACTCCGAGGCAGTAAAAGTGGAAGTTCAAAGATTGAAGGAGGCAGGAGTGATTCGGGAGATCTTCTTCCCGGATTGGTTGGCGAACACCGTGGTAGTGAAGAAGAAGAACGGCAAGTGGAGGGTCTGCGTCGATTTCACCGATCTGAACAGAGCCTGCCCAAAAGACCCTTTTCCCGTGCCAAAGATTGATCAGCTGGTGGACGCCACGTGCGGGCACCCGAGGATGAGTTTCCTGGACGCTTTCCAAGGGTATCACCAAATCACCCTGGCGCCCGAGGATCAAGAAAAAATGGCGTTTATCTCCCCGGAGGCAAATTATCACTACACGAGGATGCCCTTCGGACTGAAGAACGCCGGGGCCACCTACCAACGAATGATAACAAGAATGTTCTGAGACAAGATAGGGCGCACGGTTGAGGTGTACATCGACGACATGGTGGTGAAGAGCAAACAGGAAGCCCTGCATATGGGGGACCTCCAAGAGGTTTTCGAGGTTCTCTGACGGCACAAGTTGCGCCTTAATGCGGAGAAGTGCACGTTTGGCGTCAGGCCCGGGAAGTTCTTGGGGTACCTGATCAGTACACGGGGAATTGAGGTCAACCCCGACCAGATAGAAGTTGTGAGAATACTGAAGCCACCGAGCAACCCGAAGGAAGTGCAAATACTGACCAGGATGCTGGCAGCCCTTAACCGATTCATCTCAAAATTCGCAGATCGCTGCCGACCATTCTACCAACTGTTGAAGAAATGGACTGGATTTCGGTGGAGCGAGGAGTGTGAAGAAGCCTTTGTGGATCTGAAGATTTATTTGGCGCGGGCGCCCATGCTTATGGCACCGGAGCCAGGTGAGGATTTATTCATGTATCTGGCGGTATCCGAGCACGCCGTGAGTGCTATGCTGCTGAGGGACAAAGGGATCCAGCAACCCGTGTACTACATCAGCAAAACTCTTGTCGACGCCGAGACGAGATACTTGCCCTTAGAGAAGCTCGTATTAGCCCTGATACACGCCACCAGGAAGTTGCCGCACTATTTTCAAGCTCACACTGTATACGTCCTGACCGAGTACCCATTACAGTCGTTATTAAAGAGGTCCGATTTCACGGGCCGTATAGCCAAATGGGGGACTCGACTCGGTTCCTTCGACATACGGTACAGACCTCGAAGCTCGGTGAAGGGCCAGGTCCTTGCGGATTTTATCGCTGAGTTTTCGCCCAGAGAGAAGGGGGAGATGGTTTGCCGACTGGAGGCTTGCCCGTGGAAGGTATTCGTAGACGGCGCGTCGAGCTCCACGGGCGCCGGTTCAGGAGTTGTTATGATCACCCCAGAAGGAATACGACTAGAACACTCGTTTAGATTGGGTTTCAGGGCATCCAACAACGAGGCAGAATACGAGGCTTTTCTGGCCGGACTGAGGGCAGCTTCGAGTCTGAGGGCTCGGGAGATTGAGCTATATTCGGATTCGCGTCTGGTGGTTAATCAGGTGCAGGGCAGTTTTGAAGCCCGAGATCCCCGGATGAAAGCGTACCTAGAACAAGCGAGGCTAGCTATGGCCGGCTTCAACACGGTGAAAGTTTTCCACATAGCCCGAACACAGAACAGACATGCTGACTCCCTCGCCACGCTGGCGTCGTCAGTGACCGAAGAGATACCACGGCAAATCAAAGTCGAGCTAATTTCAGAGCCGAGCGTCAGGGTAATGAGCGACTCGGGAACTATAGGGATCAATGTCACGGCAATCGCAGCCCCTACCCCGTGCTGGATCGACCCCATTATCGACTTTCTAGCTGACGACCGACTGCCGAGTGACGAAAAGGAGGGCATCAGGATCCGTAGGATGGCTCCTCGGTATTGGTTGGCAGAAGACCGGACTTTGTATCGAAGGTCCTTCGGAGGGCCGTACCTCTTGTGCTTACGCCCGGAGAGGGTGGGCGAGCTCTTGGCGGAGCTCCACTCTGGGGTGTGCGGCGGCCATGTCGGGGGACGTTCATTGGCGCACCGAGCGATGACTCAGGGGTTTTGGTGGCCTCAGATGCAGAAAGACGCCGCCGAGTATGTGCTTAAGTGTGAACAATGTCAGAAGCACGCCCCTCTGATCCATCAGCCTGCGGGCCACCTGAACCCGATCAGCAGTCCTTGGCCTTTTGCACAATGGGGGCTAGACATCATCGGCCCATTCCCTCGGGCGACGGGCGGCCGAAAGTTCGTTTTGGTGGCCGTCGACTATTTTACCAAGTGGGCGGAGGCGGAAGCTTTGGCCAACATACGAGATGTGGAAGTAAAGAACTTCGTGTGGAAAAATATCATCACCAGGTTCGGGGTGCCGAACACTATCATATCGGACAACGGGCTACAGTTTGACAGCCAGGCGTTCCGAGAGTTTTGCAGTGGTCTCGGCATCAAAAACAGGTACTCAACTCCCGCTTATCCACAGGGCAACGGTCAGGCCGAGGCCGTGAATAAGGTGATTCTGAGTGGGCTGAAGAAAAGGCTGGAGGGCGCGAAGGGAAACTGGGCCGAGGAATTTCCCAAAGTCTTGTGGGCATACCGCACCACTCCTAGACGGTCCACCGGGGAGACCCCTTTCTCTCTCACGTACGGAGCGGAAGCCGTGATCCCTACCGAGGTGAATCTATGCAGTGCGCGAGTAGCGGGGTTCGATCACGCCCAAAACGACGAGATGATGGTAGGATATTTGGACAAGGTGGAAGAGTACCGCGAGATGGTGACAATACGGCTCGCGGAATATCAGCAGAAGCTCGCCCAGAGATACAACCGAGGTGTGAGAACAAGGGAGTTTGTCGCCGGGGATTTGGTTCTCAGAAGAACCGTGGGCAACATGCGGGACACTAATGCCGGGAAATTGGCGCAGACATGGGAGGGACCCTACAGGGTCACAGCTGTGGCCGGCACCGGGGCTTACTTCTTGGAAGACCTCGACGAGAGACAACTGCCCCGACCGTGGAACGTCCACAATCTCAAGAAGTACTATCATTGATGGGCGATTCTCCGAGCATAAAGTTAGCCGCAACCTATTGTATATGTTTTGTTAGTTATACTAATGATGTTTTTCATGCAGATCCGCATTGTTCTAACACTAATTCTCAGTTCGATCCCAATCACCGAGCATGGTTCATTCTTGGCCAATTTGTTCTAAGGACAGAAGCCTAATCCTCGGTTCGATTTATCGCCGAGCAGGCGGAAACCTTAACGGCCCATTCTAAGGACAGAAACCTGACTCTCGGTTCGATCCCTATCACCGAGCAGGTGGAAACCTTGGCCTTTTTGTTCTAAGGACAGAAGCCTGTCCCTCGATTCGATCCTATCACCGAGCAGGTGGACACCTGAACGATTCACTCTAAGGACAGAAGCCTGATCCTCGGTTTGATTTATCGCTGAGCAGGTAGAAACCTTAACGGCCCATTCTAAGGACAGAAACCTAACTCTCGGTCCGATATCTATCACCGAGCAGGTGGAAACCTTAGCCTTTTTGTTCTAAGGACAGAAGTCTGTCCCTCGGTTCGATCCTATCACCGAGCAGGTGGAAACCTGAACGATTCACTCTAAGGACAGAAGCCTGACCCTCGGTTCGATCCTATCACCGAGCAGGTGGAAACCTGAACGATTCACTCTAAGGACAGAAGCCTGACCCTCGATTCGATCCTATCACCGAGCAGGTGGACACCTGAACGATTCACTTTAAGGACAGAAGCCTGACCCTCGGTTCGATCCTGTCACCGAGCAGGCGGAAACCTGAACGATACCCTCTAAGAACAGAAGCCTGACCCTCGGTTCGATCCTGTCACCGAGCAGGTGAAAACCTTAGTCATTTCATCCTAAGACAAAAGCCTGACCCTCGGTTTGATCCCTATCACCGTGCAGGTGGAAACCTTACCATAGCCAGACACATCACAATAAAGAAGTAGCACGATAAAGCATTCATATTAAGGCATAAAACACAAATTAACGTTTTGTTGCCAAAACCCGGCAACTCGAAATAAGGAAAATACAATATAAATAAATTATCCCGTCACCACAACCCGGTGACATAGGCAATTCCGTTTATTCTTAAAAGGAAGTAAAAAATATAGCAGGGCTGACTTTCCAATTTAGATATTCGCCGCATGAGCGGAGGATGCGTCCTCTTGAGAGCGGTGGTCGGCGTAAGGAGTTGAAGGCTGGACGTCCTCCCCGGTTCGGTCCCCAACATGGGGGTGGCTGGTCCCCTCCATATCGGTCGGCACCGCGTGAGAGTCAATGGCGTTCACCAGTTCCCTCATGCTGGAGGTCTCCTCTTCGTCAATAACAAGGGGCGCAGGCTTCTCGGCGTTGGGGATACACGGGAATGGGATCTTGCTGCGATCCCTCAACGGAGAATGCTCGGGAATCCCTAAGGCTTGAAAAGCGGCGAACCAACCCTCTTCATATCCGAGCCTGTGAGCCTGGCGAATGACCGGCTCCGCCGAATTCTCGGCATCTGCGAACCCCTCGTTATACCACTTGTTTTCACAAGCCTCCAGCGCCGCCTTCGAATCGGCCAACTGTCCTTCCAGCATGGTGTTCAAGCTCTGAGCCTCCGCCAGTTTAAGCTTGGTGCCGCCCAGTTGCAGTTCCAGCTCCTCAGACTTCATTTCGGCAAGAGCCTGGGCCTTCACGGCCATAGCGATTTTATTCTCTGCCTCCTCGTCAATTTTCGACTTCTCCCTTACCGTGGCTTCGGCGACGTCCCTTAGGGCCTTCTCCCGCTCAGCGTCCTCGGCTAAATCCTTCATCCTGTCGTCCACAATGTATGACATTTGTGCAGCCTGACCACACAAAGTTCAATTTATAAGGCAAAATAGAAAGTACACACACATGAGCAAAATGGGAAACCGAGGATGGGAAAGAAAAACAAAACAGTTACCGCTATGGTGTGCCACTGCATACGCCTTCCCAAAGACTCATCCGTCCCTTGCGTGAAAGCGTGCAAGTCCTCGGGCAAGAGGATACCGCGCGCCAGACTCTGCGCCACACGGCCCCCATAACCTTTGTCCCATACTCGGGCACTGGCCGTCGACGGAAGTGGCTCGCCGTCAAGCGAAAAGGAGGGTCGCCATGCTGCCGGAGCCCGGGAAGTAGACGCCAGGTCTATCCCGGTTTGTGCTACCGGTTCCCGGATGACAATACCCGCCGAGGGCCGGAGGGGCACGTTGCCCGAGCCTGTCTGAGTCTGATCGGTTGTGCGCGGCCTTTTTCGAACTCGGGTCGATGGGACAGCGGGAGGCGAAGCGTCTTGGCCACGGGTTTGTTGCTGCTGCGCGGCAGGCTGGGCACTCGGGACAAAGCGGTCGATCGTCATCTTCCTCCTAGCCACCATGGCGTTGCCTTGGTCGGATCCTGTTTCAGAGGAGTCAGTTGGTTCCGCGGCTGCACCCTCCTCTTCCCGAACAGTAGCCTCGGGCTCTACAGTTCTCTCGGGCTGAGCAGGAACTTCTTGCTGGATGGGCACGTCTCTTACGCTCGGCAGATACGCGCTCGGCTAATTCGTCACGAATAGGCTGTCGCTCGTCTGAACAAATGAACCAGGGGCCGAGATCACGTGCCTCGCCGGCAGTTAGCTTTGGTGGGAAGAAGTTTGCGTGCCGGACGTCGATATATGAGAGGAGAGGGCTGTCAACTAGCAAAGCTTGGCTGAATGCCTGCCAAGTTGAGTAGACGGGATTGACACCGAGGATGAGGTGGGACGCTCGGAGTTGTCCGTCCGTGTGTACGAAGATTTCTGACCTGAGCACGAAATTCAGGTCCCGAACATGTACCACTCTGAGGTCCGGCTTGAATCTTTTGCTCTCTGCACAAAGGAAATAAGGGTTAATGATTACATAACCGGACCAAAATCAAAAGAGACCAGAGTAAATAAAGGCTAGTCACCGACCAACGTCGCATGGCGAAAATGCACAGGGGATCTCCTCGGCAAACCAATTGCCGCTTACCCGAACGAAATCTTTAGCCGAGTTACGATTTGAATCTGGTAGGCATGAAATAAGCCGTACCCTCACATCCCTAGTCTTTATATAATAGTCAGACTCGATATTGCTGCACAGACTATACATCTGATTAATGTCATAGTGATTTAGTTGCAACTCATACAACTGGTTCAACCTACTCACGCAACTCACTACCCGGTAAAAGTTAGGAGGGAGTTGGTCGGGACAAAGGCCGTAAAACCTAAGGGTACTAAGAATTAGAGGGTCGACCGGGAACCTAAGCCCACCCTCTAGAATGGCCATCAAGGGAAAGAACACCGTGTTTTCACCACGGCGCCTCTGGATGTCAATATCGCCCATATTGCAGTAGGCAATATCTACGTCACTAGGAACATTATAGGCTTCCCTAAATCTAGCCAAAGCGTGTTCGGAAGAAAGGAGGTAAGAGTAACTCATTTTTTTTTCAAAGCGAGTGTTTTTAATAAAAGGGGAAAGAAATGCTACGATTATCAAAGAATAGACTGAAAAAGCAAGAAGAGGGAAAGGAACTTACTGTGGGCTCTAAGGAGGAAGTGTGTTCTAGGCCAGTAGATGAACCACGAGAGAGGGATGCTCGGCAGATTAAGATATTGAAAAGTGAGGAATGCGAAAGTGAAAGTCAGTGACTAGAGGGATTATTTATAGACGTGGGAGTAGAATGATAAGCATTTAATGATCCACTGGAAGGAAACCACGCGGACCGCCACTTCAACTGCCACACGCGTGATGCCTCGGTTCACAAACCGTCAGACAGTGATGACGGATAGGCCGTCAATCAATTCCAGACGCGTCTTTTGAGAAACGCATTAATGCGCCCATCAACGGCCGGGCACTGACCCTTCGACTTCCCAGACGGGTATTTACCCCTTGTGATCCTTGATTCACCCCCGGGAATGGGGAGCGAATCAAGGGGGGACTATTGTACGGCCCCCGCACCATGGCCCATAGTGGGCCTTGGACCCTGGCCTGGGTGTATGGCCCATGAGGCCGGTCTCCCTCTACCTAGCGGCCCACCCCCGGGCCGCGCATGCTGCAAGCCCAAGCTTTGCCTCTTCATCGTTTCTCGGCAACACCTTCCCGATCAGTGATAAATATACGACACTCGGGACGCCCCGCCCTGTACCTACCCGGCCGTACCTCGGAGAGGCACCGCTGCCGAGAACTATCGTGGAGGTGGGAACCAAGTTCCAACGCCACCCTCACCGCTTCCTATGCCCACCTAACCACCCACTTACGATCGATAATACTGGACCGCCGGTTGCACTTACTGGCAAGTAATTATGACCTCTCCACTAATCTGTGGCCTATAAATACAAGAAGTTTTGAGAAGACAAGGGTTGGAGAATTGACGGGAAGAAGAGTGTAAACAGAGAGAAAACAGAGTGAGGAAGTGGTTCAGACTCCCAAGGAGAGGAAATTGATTCCATTGAGCCTTAGCGTTAAGAACGACCCAGTGTAGGAAATCCAAACCCATTATACAAGTAAGTTGTGAGCCCAAGTGAGGCCCAGCCCAACGAGTTTCAGTTTTGGGTGCGCACAACATTATACCCATAGGTCAAAATAAAATTAAATAAAATAATGAAATATTAGAATAGGGCCTACCACAACTATTTATAAGACTTCTGTGAAAATATTGTGACATTTTGTTGTTTCCCTAATTTTTCTTTCTAAAGATAAACAAACCAATCTACTACCGAAATAACAAGGAAAAGACTCCCTGACACACCAATCTCTCTCTCTCTATCTCTCTTTTTTTTTAATTTTTTTTTAATTTTTAAGCTAACTCTAGCTTTTCCCCACAAGTTTCTAGCCACATCTTTGTTATGCAGCATGGCTCTGGCCATCTCTTGAATAACCCTATTCTTCCTTTCTACCACACCATATTGCTGAGGCGTAATAGGAGCAGAGAATTCTTGAGATATACCCGATCTTATGCAGAAAGACTCCATATATGAGTTCTCGAATTCCTTCCCATGATCACTTCAAATTCGATCAATCTTTAGGCTCTTTTCATTCTGCAGTCTTGTGCATAAAGCCTCAATGTGCTCAGGAGCATCAGACTTGGATCGTAGTAGAATGACCCAAGTGTATCTAGTGAAGTCGTCTACCACAACCATGATGTATCTCTTACCCCCAAGAGACTCGGTTCTGGTTAGACCCATAAGATCTAAATGTAACAGCTCCAATGGTCTAGATGTAGCTGATGTCTGAGTGCCTGGATGCTTAGCTTTCATCTGTTTTCCAAGCTGACATGGTCCACACACCACATTGCTTATTCTACTAAGCTTTGGTATCCCCAAGACTGATTCATGCTTAGATACAATAGATAGATGCTTGTAACTAGCATGTCCCATTCGTTGATGCCATAGATCTTCATTAGACAAACGAATGCTATTACACACAATATCAACATCAGGAACCAATCCATAGTAGTTGTCCAAAGTGCGAACCCCACTAATGAGCTTCTTTCCAGACTCATCCATGACAAGACACTTTCCCTTTGAGAATAGCACCATGAAGTCTTGATCACATATCTGACTTATGCTCAATAGGTTCACCCTTAGACCTTCTACATAAAGAACATTTGCAATATCCAGCAGTCCTGATAGAGATATGATTCATTTCCCTTTAATCTGTGACTTGCTTCCATCACCAAAGGTAACATTGTCACCTTTCTTAGACTCGAAGACCTTAAAGAGAGATCTGTCTCCAGTCATGTGTCGTGAGCAACTACTGTCAAGATGCCATAGACATGTGTCCATTACTTTGAATGCAGACTTCATCATGAAACACACTTCATGCTTAGATGACAAATCAGAGGGAATGGTTCTTTCTCTCAACTGCCTTTTATGAACTAAGCCTATAACTTTCACTCCTCTCAAACGAACTCCTTTGCACATTTTCATTCTGAGACAGTCTAGTTTCTTCTTAGCCAACCTGATATCTTTTCCAATAGTCATCATAAGAGAATTCAAATAACTTTTAGACTTGTATTTTCTGAGACACTCAAACAAATAGTGATTAGAAAAACAAGATGTATTTGAAAACAAAGATCTCTTCAAGCCAGTTACAGCCATGACAACAGGGGTCAATGGATCAACACAGCAAAGATTAAACCTAATTAGAGTGTGCCTGCTCTGATACCACTTGTCGGACCATGTGCCTTACCGATCCATCCAACGACCAATTGGTGAAGGATGAGGGAGCACAAATCTTTTATAGCATTCGATCGCAGACCAAGCCCATTGGTATTGGAGCGAATTGTGAAATCCCTCACAATCCCTCCCTCACAATGCGGCTCCAACGACTCGAACCTATGACCTTGGCTCTGATACCACTTGTTGGACTGTGGGCCTTACCAATCCATCCAACGACCAATTAAATTGTGAGGGATTTCACAATTCGCTCCAATACCAATGGGCTTGGTCTGCGATCGAATGCTATAAAAGATTTGTGCCCCTTCATCCTTCACCAATTGGTCGTTGGATGGATCGGTAAGGCATATGGTCCGACAGAATATACTATTTCACCGTCAGCCAGAATAGACTGCATGGAAGCCTACAATCTTACCTTGGCCATAGTACTCTTCCTATACTTGAAATGTTTGATGGCAATTTTAAAAGTTTCACTGGACCTATTCCTTGATCATCTGGTATGCTAATTGATCAATGACATTATTAAATGTTTGAAGGAGACTGCAAGAATGTACGTATGTCATCCTAAACCTAGACTCTTCCTCCAATTGGAGGATTGAATCAATCATCCAAGATATCAATAATGTCATTGATGTCAATGTCATACTAAACCCAGATTCTTCTTCCCATTGGCAGATTCAATCAATCATCCAAGATATCAATAGCTCCAATCAGTGCACTAAGAGTGCTGCTCAGTATGTTTGAAGTGGGGTCACCACTTGGACGTGGTCTTGGGCAAGACCCACTTAAGCCGAATCTTGACCCTGAGGACTTGTTTAAAGGCCCATTGGGCTTTGACCTTAAGGGTTTTTCCTAAAGGGCCTATTCCCTTCTCATTCACTCCCAACTGGGTTCTGTGTTAGGATTGAGATAAGCTGGTCCCCATAATTGTATTTTGGGCTTGTATCAACACAAATCTTTTAATCATTTTTTTTAATGAAATTTTAATCATTTTTTATATATAAAAGTAGACTTATTGTACAATAGCTCGTATGGATGTAGACCTGTTGTCAATCATTTATCTTCAATGAATCTTGTTTTTAACAACGTACAGGCAACGCCGCAAGGTATAAAATAAACAAATAAATAAGAATGATATATATATATATATATATATATATATATATATAGAGAGAGAGAGAGAGAGAGAGAGAGAGGATTTAGGTCCAGTGCTGAGGAAACTCTAAACCAATTGAGATATTGACATGTATTAAATATTTTTCAAGTGTCAACATCTCAATAGATCCAGTACTTCTATATATTGGATCCAATCCTTACCCTACTCATCAAACACCAACACAATCTGGAGTTGTTTGCTGCCACAACTTGGTCAATATGGATACACAGAAATCGGGTCTGACTCAACCAACCAAGCTGTAACCCACACTAGATTGCACCCTTGGCGAAAGAGCTTCTGACAGAGTTCAATGCAGTTCAGACACCGCCTCGTGTGCAGACTTGTACCACACGGACCAGGTGGCGTGCTCCACCTCTGGATCTCGTTAAGGTGAACTTCGACGACGCAATTTTTACGAAGGAAGGAAAGTCCGAAATTCGGGTGGTTATCTAAGATACTCAGGGCAATGTTTTGTCTTCACTATCACAGGCGTTACCTCAACTTCACAGCCCTCTGGAGATTGAAGCAGGAGCTGCATCCTCAGCGTTACAGCTTGCTATAGATTTAGGTTTCAATCGGGTTGTCCTTGAAGGTGACTCACAAGTGTTGATGCATGCCCTGGCTGAGGATACACCCTTTTTGTCCACAGTTGGTTTACTAATGGATGACGTTAGATCCAATGCAGCCTTGTGTACAAAATTACACTACTCTCATGTTAAGAGGGAGGGTAATATGGTCGCTCATAGTTTAGCTCGTTATGCTTTAACTATTTCAAATTTTGTTGTGTGAATGGAGGATGTTCCACCACCCATTGTTTCAGTTGTATTGTCAGACATTGCTAGTTTACCTTAAATAAATTTCGATTACTTGACCCTCAAAAAAAGAAAAAAAAAAAAAAAACCCTTACCCTATACACACACACACACAAAAAGAAGCGTGTCCATAAAATGAGGAGGTATCTCATGAAGCAAGCTCCATGAACCATACTCATAGGGCTTGTGAGTCTCATTGTTTTTTAGGGTGGGTTTGAGCAATAAACATGAAAGCTATTTCAAATCATTTTGGCCCAAGCCCATATAATGAACATGTTAAGAGTCCCCATCTCCCACATAAAAGAAGTGTATACATGGGTTAGGTTTGGCCTTTTTTGCTAAATATGTTGGGTGATAGATTGATCCCGATTAATTAATTCAATTACCCAAATTGATTAATTAGGTCAAATTACTTGCAAACTGTGGAGGCACAAAAAAATCATCAAATAAACTAAGTGCAGCAGAAATTAAATTGATACGATGATTTGTTAACGAATGAGAAAAACCACTTGCAAGGCAAAAACGCCACAGGTGAATTTCAATTCACCACTCCCAAGAATCTACTAATCAAGAACAAGTGGTTACAAATATAAGGAATCTAGTATGTGACTAAATCCTTTGCATGAATCCAAGTATGTAACTAACTCCACAGCAACTTTTTGATTATTGTAGTTGATTTGCAACAACTTCACATAGAAACACTAATAAGATATTCAATGTTGGTATTAGAGACTTTGCTTGGTTACAAAACCCAAAGACGCACAAGAAACGCAGCAATTTCTCTTTCTTCTGTAGGAGGAGGCTAGGGTTTCAAAAAAAAAAAACTTATGAAGCTTTCTAAGGTTAGGGTTTTCTTTTTCCACCTCCTTATTTAAATAGGAGCTTAATGGGCATTTTAAATGGGCTCTCCTATTCCAATTAGGTTTACACAAACCTTGAGCTTTCCTAATTTTATTAGGATTGTACAAACTCATAGACAAATAGCCTCTTAGAATAAAACATTGCCAACTATATTCTGAAATTTGTTAGCTTGATGGATCAAGAGGTGTCAAGCATGTGTCGAGAATTCTTCATTAAGTCTCGATAGATACTAGTGCCAAGATAGTGTCTAGACTAGTGTCTAGCTTCACTAAATTAGCTTTTTTTTTTCACTTGTTTCCTGGTTCAATCTTCATGTTTTTTTATGATACCACTTGTAAAGTAAACTTCACATACTTTTTTATACATTAAACCCAATTTAAATCTACTCAATTACAAGTAAAATGTATTTTGTCAAAGGATATGTCAATACATAGAAAATATGACCCTACCAGAATAGCATAATTTTAGGTAATATTTAGGAAAAAAGCATTGGGTCAAACTTATTTCGTTATGTAGCATTTTTTTTTTTTTGAACTCAAGTTTGTCATACTCAAATTCCAAGCATTATGACAATCTAACCAAACATAATGATTTGAACTCGAGTTTGGTAAACTTAAGTTTCACTTAGAACTCAAGTTTGATAAACTCAAGTTTTAAAAAAAGTGCTACATAACTATATAAGTTTGGTCAAGTACTATTAAGCAAATTTTTCCAAAAATTATGTTATTTAGCAAATTTTTCCAATTAGGTTTGACCAGAGCGAGCCCATAGCAACGCAAGCCAGGATCTTTAGGTCCTGTGGGCTTGCCCAAATATGATTGACACAGAGATGAAGACTACAAATTGATGGCCCATGCACATGAGGACAAGATTTGGTGTTTCAGCTTGATTAGGTTATTATGGTGCATGCATGCTGCACGCAGTACAAGATCTACAAAAGCTTGCATGAATTATTATGGAAAAGCTAGCCATTAAGTGATGCTAGTATATAGAAGCATATGCAAATTTTACAAATTTTCACTTCAATTTTATCTTTTGAAACTTGATTACCGATGGTTTGATTTTTGCACTCAATATATCATTCTAATAGTTAGGAATTACAATTTTGTTGGGAATTAAACTTTTGTTCATCTAACAGTCAAAATGATGTTTTTATCCTTAAATTCTAAAATTATCTATTTACTCTTAAGTTTTACCGTTAGGTTAAACGATGGTTGAAAAATAAAATAGGGTAGTACATAAATATAAAGAAATTTATACGATTTTTATAATTTGGTACTTGTAAAATTCTAGCTTAACTGTATTCTAGAGAATATAATATTTGCACAAATTGCAAATGATATGCTCCCATTTATATAATATCAATGAAATGTTCATAGATGGTTTGAGCATTCACAGATTCACTTCAATAGCTTTGCTTGAACATGTAATGGATATAGTAGACCCATCAATGTTCTTTGAGGAGGATGAAGAAGATGTTGATGATAAGAGAAACGAAGATGACATTGAAGACAGAGAAACAATTGAAGAAGAGCGTCATCTCAATGTTAGTAGTAGAATAAAAGATTGCTTGATATCAATGTTCAAAATTGGGTTGTCATGTTCTTCAACATCACCTGATGAGCGGATGCCAACAAATGTTGTTGTCAATGAAATGAATGCAATTGGAGGCATATATCTCAAATTTAAGAAGGGAAATAGAAGAAGAATGAACTAGGTATGTTAACTCATTTTATTTTCTTCTCAACAAAAACTCATTTGATTTGATTAATGGGCATACATATTTTTCACTTCTTTGTAAAAGAACAATAATAATATTAAATAACAACATAAATCAGAAAAAAAAATGAAAAATTGAAAAGAATATCAATTTCCTTAGTATTACAACAAAATTTCACAACATTTTTGTAACAAGCGAGATATCATTCCACCATAATTCGAAATAAATTGAAATAAAATAAAATAAAGATTTTAATGGGACCTATCACAACTCAAAACAAAGATATTGTTAAAATATTGTGAGATTTTGTTGTCTCAATCTCTAGTTCCTAAACTTTTCTGTACTTTTATTTAACACCAATGGAATAAAAGGAATAGAAATACTGTTTGTTCATGTTTTTGCAAGAAAGTAATTACAGTTCTTTCATTCTTCACTATTTCCATCAGTGACGTAGCTGTTCCGTTATTAATTAATTTATGTGATTGTTAGGATGACCGTATTGGATGGAGGCTATAAACTTATGACCCGTTCACTTGAGGTCAAGATTTGGTATACTCCTGGTAAACCATATTTACATCGCATTTTAGTCTAGTTCGGTCCAATTCACTTCACTTTGGTCTAGGTTCAATTTGGTCTAATTTGGTCTATTCGGTTTAGTTTAGTCTACTTCGGTCGATTCGGTCCACTTCACTCAATTCGGCTCATTTCAGTCTATTTGGTCTACTTTGGTCCTTTGGGTCCACTTTGGTTCATTTTGATCCACTTAGTTCCATTCATTGATAACATTTGTATTCATTTAATCTGTGATATATAACTATAAGAGATCTCTTTTGTATTGATTCAAAACCCTTTTTTTATTCTAATCTTTTGGACCGAAGCTTAACCCCTTCCCTTCAAGTTCATTTCCCTACTTCCAAAGATCCATCAATCGAGTTGTCACCCACAGAGGATTTTACTACCGCCATTTTTAAATAAGTTTGGCGTTTGTGTTCTTTTCTTCTAACCAATATGTAACATTTCCTCCTTTTTCTGCGTTGCTAGAGCTTAATGGGTTTTGACCATAAATTGGTGAAATTTACCATTCTGAAATCCAATTGAACAAATCGAGTTCAGTTAAACCCATGGTTTTTAAATTCGGACCGGACCGTACGGTCCGACCGGGTTTACCGTGAACCATTCATCAAAACGGTTTTTTATACATGAAAACCGGGCATATAGAAAATATGAGAGAACTGCTTGAACCAAGGTCTAACCTGAAAAACCATTCAAACCGTAGGCCAGTCCGACCGTAAGACATCGGTGAAATTTGATTTTCTGATTTGAAATTCTGGCATGGATCTGAAGTGAAAAAAAATAAATAAATAAAAAGAAAGAGAGAAACTGATGAAGAAGATCCGAAGATGAAGCAAGAAATTTAAGGAGCACCGATTGATGGCATGATGAGATTAAAAGAAAAATTAGAGAGCGCAGTTGCAGACGTGACTCATAAGGAGGAAGAAGAGGGGAGGACTGTAGGAGTACTGAACTGGAAGGCTAATGCTAGATAACCGTGTAAGAAGGAAATAAAGCTTCACAAAGTAAAAGTAGAAAAGCATTAGGAATAGATAAATTAGAAATCACGTGGGTGGAGTCAGAATGGATGAGTGAATTTAAATTTGAAAAGGAACCTTCTGGTTTCTATTTTGCAAAAGGGAAATGTTAATGCCGTTGGGGTATTAGTTAAGAATTCATAACTTTCTTTAATTGAATTGTTAACCAATGTCTTATGGCACTCGTTAACATAATCCTTTGCAAAATGCAAATAGTCAAATCCCCACTATACTAATTTATTTCCTAATAAAAGTCTATATTTTTATTTTTACATGTAGCACTATTTTATGTTCAACACTAAAACATACTCGGGCTAGCTACACTAAAGCCGAGGTGGCACTAAGCATGTCTATTTGTTTGAGCACACCTGTAAACTTTTATCATGCTATATTTCTACCTCTCTCTCAAAAAAAAAAAGAGTTTATATTTGAGTTTTTTACTTTAGTCTTTTTTTTTTTTTTTTTTTTAATAATTGTACGGCCCCCGCACCGGTGCCCACTTGGGCCTTGGACCCTGACCTGGGTGTATAGTCCATAAAGCAAGTCTTTTTCTACATAGCGGCCCATCCCGAAGCCACACGGGCTGCGGGCCCCAAACCTTGCCACTTCATCATTTCTCGGCAATACTTTCCCGAGCAATGATGAAGGAACGACGTCTAAACTGTTATCCTTTGCGTGCTCGGTCGTGCTGTACGAGGTGCCTCTGCCGAGAATAGTTACGGAAGTAGGAAACAAGTTCCAACGCCATTCTCACCACTTCCCACTCCCACCTAACCACCCACTTACGATCAATAATACTGGACCGCTAGATGCACTAAACTAGGAAGTAATCATAACCTCTCCACTAACTTTGGACTATAAGTATGAGAAGTTTGGGGAAGATGGGGGTTGGAAAATTTACGGTAAAAGAGGGAAGATAGATAGAGAGTAGAGTGAGAACAAGGTGATTCAGATCCTCTAGAAGAGAAAAGTAATCTCATTGAGTCTCAGTGCGAAGAACGGCCCAGTGTAGGAAATCCAAGCCCATTATACAAGTAAGTTGTGAGTCCGAGTGAGGCCCAGCCCAGGCGGCTTCACTTTTGGGCGCGCACAATTGGCGCCGTCTGTGGGAAACTCCTACTAAGCAGTGGTTCCGCCGAGACTCGTGTGCAGGAAGATGTCTGGAAGTAACGCCGAGAGTCGCTCGGCAAGGTCTCCCCGGGGCTCCACCTGGAGGGAACAGAGGCAGAAGAGACGCGAGGATCGGGCTTACGAGCAATTGGAAGAGCGGTCCGGTCTTAGAGAAGGGTCGTACCAAACGGGGAGAACAGTATCCAATGCTTCCCAGCACAGGCAACTTGACGAGAGGGACGAGGAGCTTGAACGGCTGTGTAGGTTAGTACAAGACCTGGAGTTGGAAGCAAGAAACGAGCGCCGCAGGGTGGATCAAGACAATCAAGGGAGAGGGCCTGACACCGGGGAAGAACGACGCGGAATGGGGTCGAATCAATCAGGATCCCACCACCATCGGGAGCGTTCATACTCGAGGGAATCCCGTCGGCGCCGAGACCATTCGCATTCAAGGGAATCTCGCCGACGACGAAATCGCTCTCGTTCGCGGGAGTATGAAAATCGGGGCTCAGATTCTCCAGAGGAAAGACGGCCGAAGAATGCGGCCATGGATGCGATGAGCAGTGCACTGCGCAGGGCAGCTCGGTCCCCGTTCTCAGAAGACATTGAACGGGCGCCAATGCCGGACAGATTTACACGCCCACCTTTCAATTCATATGGTGGGAAAACTGACCCGGTGGAGCACGTCAGCCACTATATCCAAATGATGTCTCTACATACCCGCAATGACGCTCTGATGTGCAAAGTTTTTCCCTCCAGCCTTGGTCCCATAGTTTTTAGGTGGTTCAACGGGTTGCGCAAGGGCTCCATCCACAGTTTCGCCGAGCTGATACAAGAGTTCGGGACCCGATTCGTAACATGCAGCCGGGAGCAGCAACCGGTGGACGCGCTACTGTCTATGAAGATGAGGGCAGGGGAAACCCTTCGTGATTATGCTAGCCGATACTGGGAACTCTAAAACAAGATCGGCGGAGGGAACGAGAAGATTGCCGCAAACACTTTTAGAATGGGATTGCCTGAGGATTCAGGGCTGAGGGAATCATTAACTAAGAAACCTCCCGAGGATATAAGGCAACTAATGAGGCGTATTGAGGAATACAAGCGGCTGGAAGATGACAGAATACAAAGCAAAGGCAAGGCTCAGATGACAGATCGTCCTCGGCAGAACGGCTTTCAACCGAGGGCACGGGGGAATTTTAGGATTCAAGAACCAGAAGCACGAGTAGGGGAGGTGAACGTGACGTTCAAGGAGCCAGTGCATAAAATTGTGGACAAGATCAAACACGAGCCATATTTCAGGTGGCCAAATCGGATGGCTGGCGACCCCTCTAGGAGGAATCAGAACCTGTACTACACCTACCATAAAGACAGGGGACATACAACCGAGCAATGCCGAGTATTGAGGGATCATCTCGGGCTGGGCACCTGAAGGAGTTTGTGACGGATGCCGGGAATCGAGGAGCAAAGCAGGGCGCCCCACAGAGAGGGAATCCCCTTCCGCCCCCTCTTGGGGTAATTGATGTTATCCACGTCGCCCCGAGAGGCCTTTCAACGGCGAGGGGGAAAGAGGTGTTGACAGTAGTATCGATGGAAGGAAGTACGGGCGTGGCGCCTCCCGCAAAGAAGATTAGACCCACCCGAGAGCCAATTGCTTTCGACGATAGTGATTTGGAAGGAACCTTTCAACCGCACGACGACGCGTTGATAGTCACGGCAAGGATAGGCGGCTTCATTGTGAAGAGAACAATGATAGACCAAGGAAGCGGGGCTGAAGTTATGTACCTAGACCTCTTCAGGGGGCTGGGGTTGAGGAATGAGGATCTTTCGAAGTACAGCACACCCCTGGTTGGGTTCGACGGGAAAGTGGTAGTTCCCAAGGGGCAAATCTCTCTGCCCGTGAACATGGGAGGCAATGAGGTAATGGTAAGCTTCATAATAGTTGCCTCATTCTCCCCATACACGGCAATACTAGGAAGACCATGGATCCATGCAATGGGGGCTGTCCCGTCCACTCTGCACATGAAGGTCAAGTTTCATACCGATTATGGTATCGCGGTGATACAAGGAAGCCAGCGGGCGGCCAGGCAGTGTTTGGTCGCCATGGTCGATTGGAAGAAGGAGTAGACCGACCAAGAGGATCAGGCCGAGCTCAATGTCCGTCATCGGGGACTCCTTTATAGCAATTACAGAGCCCGCAAGAGAAGGGGGCCGCGCGTGCCGAGAGTATGCTCAAGGTAAAGGTATTGTCGGATGCAGACAAGTACTTCCAAATAAGGGAGAGCATAGAGGACCAGGAAAAAGTAGAAATGTTGCTACTCCTTATACAGAATGTAGATGTGTTTGCATGGAGTCCATATGAGGTGCCCGGAGTAGATCCCGAGTTCATCGTCCACAGACTCAGAGTCGACCCCTCATTCGCTCCTAAGAAGCAGAGGCCGAGGAGATCGGCCTGGGAGCATGCGGAGGCAGTGAAAGCGGAAGTTCGAAGATTGAAGGATGCTAGGGTGATTAGAGAAATCTTCTTCCCGGATTGACTGGCAAACACTGTGGTGGTGAAGAAGAAGAACGTCAAGTGGAGGGTTTGCGTGGATTTCACAGATCTGAACTGAGCCTGCCCAAAAGACCTTTTTCCCGTGCCAAAGATTGATCAGCTAGTTGACGCCACGTATGGGCACCCGAGGATGAGCTTTCTGGATGCTTTCCAAGGGTATCACCAAATCGCCTTGGCACCCGAGGATCAGGAGAAAACGGCGTTCATCTCCCCGGAGGCCAATTATCACTACACGAGGATGCCATTTGGGCTAAAGAACACCGGGGCCACATATCAACGAATGATGACGAGGATGTTCCAAGAAAAGATAGGGCGCACAGTCGAAGTATACATCAACGACATGGTGGTAAAGAGCAAGCAGGAGGCACTGCACATGGGGAACCTTCAGGCGGTTTTCGAGGTTCTCCGACAACACAAGCTGCGCCTTAATGCGGAGAAGTGCGCATTTGGCGTAGGGGCCGGAAAGTTCCTGGGGTACCTGATCACTATGCGGGGAATTGAAGTCAACCCCGACCAAATTGAAGCAGTGAAAAGACTGAAGCCACCGAGCAACCCGAAAGAAGTGCAAGTATTAACCGGGATGCTAGCCGCCCTAAATCGGTTCATCTCAAAGTTCATGGATCGCTGCTGACCATTCTACCAACTGCTGAAGAAATGGACTGGATTTAGGTGGAGTGAAGAATGCGACGAAGCCTTTGTGGATCTGAAGAATTATTTGGCACGGGCACCCATGCTTACGGCACCAGAACCAGGCGAGGAGTTATTCATGTATCTGGCAGTATCTGAGCACGCCGTGAGCACAGTGCTACTGAGGGACAAAGGAATCCAACAACCCGTGTACTACATCAACAAAACTCTAGTTGACGCCGAGACGAGATACTTACCCTTGGAGAAGCTTGTGTTAGCCCTGATACACGCCACCAGGAAACTGCCGCGCTACTTTCAGGCTCATACAGTATATGTCCTGACCGAGTATCCCTTGCAATCACTATTGAAGAGGTCAGACTTCACAGGCCGAATAGCAAAATGGGGGACTCAACTTGGAGCTTTCGACATACAGTACAGACCCCGAAGCTCGGTGAAGGGTCAGGTCCTTGCAGATTTCATCGCAGAGTTTTCGCCTAAAGGGGAAGGGGAGCTGGTTTACCATCTTGAGGTTTGCCCGTGGAAGGTATTCGTGGACAGCGCGTCGAGCTCCACGAGGGCCGGTGCCGGGGTAGTCATAATCACCCCAAAAGGAATACGATTAGAGCACTCGTTTAGGTTGGGTTTCAAAGTATCCAACAACGAGGCAGAATACGAGGCTTTTCTGGCCGGACTGAGGACAGCATCAAGCTTAGGGGCCCGGGAAGTTGAGGTGTATTCAAATTCGCGTCTGGTGGTTAATCAGGTGCAGGGCAGTTTTGAAGCCCGAGATCTCCAGATGAAAGCGTACCTAGAACAGGCGAAGCATGTTATGGCCGGGTTCGGTACAGTGAAGGTTTTCCAGGTGGCCCAAACGCAGAACAGACACGCTGACTCCCTCGCGACGCTGGCATCGTCAGTAGCCGAAGAGATACTGCGGCAAATTAGAGTCGAGCTTGTTTCAGAGCCGAGCATCAAGGTACTGAATGACCCAGGAACTGTAGGGGTCGACGTCGCAGCCGTCACAACCCCTGCACCGTGCTGGATCGACCCTATCATCAACTTTTTGGCAGAGGACCGACTACTGAGTAACGAAAAGGAAGGCAGCAGGATCCGTAGAATGGCTCCTCGGTATTGGCTGTCGGAAGACCGGACTTTGTATCGAAGGTCCTTCGGAGGGCCATACCTTTTGTGCTTACGACCAGAGAAGGTGGGGGAGATCTTGGCCGAGCTTCACGGTGGAGTGTGCAGCGGCCATGTGGGGGGACGTTCATTGGCACACCGGGCAATGACTCAAGGTTTCTGGTGGCCTCAAATGCAGAAGGACGCGGCCGAGTACGTGCTTAAGTGCGAACAGTGTCAGAAGCACGCCCCTCTAATCCATCAGCACGCGGGCCATCTAAACTCGATCAGCAGTCCCTGGCCTTTTGCACAGTAGGGGCTAGACATCATCGACCCATTCCCTCGGGCGACGGGTGGTCGAAAGTTCGTTTTGGTAGCCATCGACTATTTTACCAAATGGGCGGAGGCAGAAGCTCTGGCCAATATTCGAGACGTGGACGTAAAGAAATTCGTGTGGAAAAATATAATCACAAGGTTTGGGGTACCGAACTCGCTTATATCGAACAACGGGCTACAATTCGACAGTCGGGCATTCCGAGAATTCTGTGGTGGTCTCGGTATCAAAAACAGGTACTCAACTCCAGCTTATCCCCAGAGCAATGGTCAAGCCGAGGCCGTAAATAAAGTAATCGTCAATGGGCTGAAGAAAAGGCTGGAGGGTGCGAAGGAAAACTGGGCCGATGAGCTACCCAATGTATTGTGGGCGTACCGCACAACTCCCAGAAGGTCCACCGGGGAGACCCCTTTCTCTCTCATGTACGGAGCGGAGGCCGTGATACCTACCGAGGTGAGTCTGTGCAGTGCATGGGTAGCGGGATTCGATCCCGCCCAAAACGATGAGATGATGGTAGGATGCTTGGACAAGGTGGAAGAATGGCGCGAAAGGGTGACTATACGGCTTGCAGAATATCAGCAGAAGCTCGCCCGGAGATACAACCAAGACGTAAGAGCAAGAGGGTTTATCGCCGGAGATTTGGTTCTCAGAAGAGCCGTGGGCAACATGCGGAATACTAGTGCTGGGAAATTGGCGCAGACGTGGGAGAGGCCCTACAGGGTCACTGCGATGGCCGGTACTAGGGCTTACTACTTGGAAGACCTAGACGAGAGACAGTTGCCCCGACCATGGAATGTCCATAATCTAAAGAAGTACTATCACTGATAGGCAATACACCGAGCATCAAGTTAAGTGCACTTTCTTGTATATGTTTTAATGATGATAGTAATGATTTTTGCTCATGCAAATTCGCACCTTTGTACCCTGACCCTCGATTCGATCCCTATCACCGAGCAGGTGGAAACCTTAACAGTTTCTTCTAAGGACAGAAGCCTGACCCTCGGTTCGATCCCTATCACCGAGCAGGTGGAAACCTTAACAGTTTATTCTAAGGACAGAAGCCTGACCCTTGGTTCGATCCCCATCACCGAGCAGGTGGAAACCTTAACAGGTTCTTCTAAATACAGAAGCCTGACCCTCGGTTCGATCCCTATCACCGAGCTGGTGGAAACCTTAACAGGTTCTTCTAAGGACAGAAGTCTGACCCTCGGTTCGATCCCTATCACCGAGCAAGTGGAAACCTTAACAGGTTCTTCTAAGAACAGAAGCCTGACCCTCGGTTCGATCCCTATCACCGAGCAGGTGGAAACCTTAACAGGTTCTTCTAAGGACAGAAGCCTGACCCTCAGAAGCCTGACCCTCGGAAACCTTAACAGGTTCTTCTAAGGATAAAAGCCTGACCCTCGGTTCGATCCCTATCACCGAGCAAATGGAAACCTTAACAGTTCCTTCTAAGGACAGAAGCCTGACCCTCGGTTCGATCCCTATCACCGAGCAGGTGGAAACCTTAACAGTTCCTTCTAAGGATAGAAGCCTTGCCCTCGGTTCGATCCTATCACTGAGTAGGTGGAAACCTTAACATACTATTCCAAGGACAGACGCCTGACCCTCAGTTTGATCCATTCACCGAGCAAGTGGAAACCTTAACAGATTATCCTAAGGACAGAAACCTGAAACTCGGTTCGATTTCGCTCACCGAGCAGATGGAAACCTAAATTATCCAAAAGCAGGAACCTGCCTCTCGGTTCTTAACCCATTTCCGAGCACGCGTAAATCCTAAAAGTCGTCTAAGGACAGAAAGCGGTTTCCGAATTGATACTCTTCGCCTGGTCGTCTAAGGTTGATTCCCCGGTCGAAGCAAAATCACGTCATAATTAAAGCATTCATAACAAGGCACATAAAATTTAGACTGATGTTTAGTTGCCAAAACCCAGCAAATCATAAGATAGAAAATGCAGCATAAAGAAAATAAATTGTTCTGTCACCACAGCCCGGTGACATAGGCAATCCCTTTCAGATAATTTCTTGAAAAGAGAAAAACAAAGCACGCAAAAATTCGGTTCGACGTTTGACTTCAGAGATCCGCGGCGTGGACAAAGGATGCATCCTCGGGAGGCCGCTGGTCGGCGAAAGAGGCTTGCAACTGGGCATCCCCCACGATTTGATCCCCATCATGAGGGTGGCTGGTCGCCTCCATATCGGTCGGCCCCGCGTGGGAATCAGTGGCATTCACCAGTTCCCTCATGCTGGAGGTCTCTTCTTCGTTAATGACGAGAGGTGCATGCTGCGCGACTTGTAGGGGGCTCGAGAAAGGGATTTTTCCGCGATCCCTCAAGGGAGAATCTTCGGGGACCCCCATAGCTTGAAGGGCAGCAAACCAACCCTCCTCGAATCCGAGCTTGTGGGCCTGGCGTACGACCGGCTCCGCCGAGTTCTCGGCATCATTGAATCCCTCCTCGTACCACTAACTTTTGCAAGCTTCCAACGCCGCCTTCAAGTCAGCCAGTTTTTCTTCTAACGCAGTATTTAAACTCTGGGCCTCCACCAGTTTAAGCTCGGTACCGCCCAGTTGCACCTCAAGCTCCTCAGACTTCCCCTCGGCAAGAGCTCTGGCCTTCTTGGCTGAAGCAATTTTTTCCTCTGCCTCCTCGGCAACTTTCAGCTTCTCCTTCGCCGTGGCCTCGGCAACATCCTTCAAAGCCTTCTCCCGCTCAGCATCTTCAGCAAGGTCCCTCATCCTCCCATCCACAATACACGATAGCTGCGTGGCCTGACCACACAATAATGAAGTTTGTGAGGAAAAATGGAAAGTACACATACATTAACAAGTGAAAAATCGAGGATGATAAAGAAAAATAGAACAATTACCGCTATGGTGTGCCACTGCAATCACCTCCCTAAAGACTCATCCGTCCCTTCCGTGAAGGCCTGCACATCCTTGGGTAGAAGAAGGCCACGCGCCAGACTCTGCGCAACACGCCCCCTATAACCTTTTTTCCATGTCCGTGCGCTGGCCGTCGCGGGAAGAGGCTTGCCGTCGAGTTGGAAGGAGGGTCGCCATTCCGCCAAAGCCTTGGAGGAAGACGCCAGGTTTGTCCCGGTTTGTGCTACCGGCTCCCGGATAACGATGCCCGTCGACGGCCGGAGGGGCACGTTGCCCGAGCTCGTCTACGTCTCGTCCGTCGTGCACGGCCTCTTCCGAACACGGGTTGCCGGGGCAGCGAGAATCAGAGCATCTCAGCCAGGGGTTAGTTGCTGCTGCGCGGCTGGCTGGGCACTTGGGACAAAGCGGTTGATCGTCATTTTCCTCCTGGTCACCATGGGGTTGCCTTGGTCGGATTCTGTTTCAGAAGAACTGATTGATTCTGCGACTGCACCTTCTGCCCCTCGAACAGGAGCTTCGACCTCTATAGGGTTCTCGGTCGGGGCGGGAGCTTCTGATTGGACTTGCTCGTGTGCACGTTTTTGGCGCTCCGACGACACGCGCTCCGCTGACTCGTCACGTATGGGCTGACGCTCGTCCGAACAAATGAACCGAGGGCCGAGATCACGCGCCTCGCCTACGATAAGCTTTGGTGGAAAAAAGTTCGCGTGTCGGACATCTATATATGAGAGGAAAGGGCTGTCAACTAACAAGGCTTGGCTGAATCCCTGCCAAGTTGAATAAACGGGATCTACGCGGAGGATAAGATGAAACGCTCAGAGTTGTCCGTCTGTGTGTACAAAAATCTCCGACCTGAGCACAAAATTCAGGTCCCAAACATGTACCACTCTGAGATCCGGTTTGAATCTTTTGCTTTCTGCACAGAGAAAATAAGAGTTAGTAATTGCTTACCCGAACCAGAATCAAAAGAGGTCAAAATAAACAAAAGTTCGGTACCGACCAACATCGCGCGGCGAGAATGCGCAGGGGAGATCCTCAGCAAACCAATTGCCGCTCACCCGTACAAAATCTCTAGCCGAGTTCCTATTCGAATCTGGTAGGCACGAAATAAGTCGTACCCTTACGTCCCTAGTTTTTAAATAGTAATCCGACTCAATGTTGCCACACAAACTATACATGTGATTAATGTCATAGTGATTTAGTTGTAACCCGAACAACTGGTTCAACCTACTTACGCAACTCACTACCCGGTAAAAGTTGGAAGGAAGTTGGTCGGGACAAAGGCCGTAAAACCTAAGGGTACTTAGGATCAAAGGGTCAACCGGGAACCTAAGCCCACCCTCTAAAATAGCCATCAGGGGAAAGAAAACCGTGTTCACACCACGACGTCTTTGGATGTCAATATCATCCATGTTACAGTAGGCAATGTCTACGTCCCTAAGAACATTGTAGGCGGCCCTAAAACTAGCCAAGGTGTTTGCAGAAGAAAGAAGGTGGGAGAAACCCATTCTACAAGCGAGTGCTTTTAAAAAGAAAAAGAGATACTGAGATTATTGAAGAATGGAATGAAATGGAGGAAACAAAAAGAAGAAGAAGAAGAAAGGGAACTTACTGTGGGCTCTAAGGAGAAGGTGTGTTCTGGGCTAGGAGATGAACCACGAAGGAAGAATGCTCGGCAGAGTAAAAGATTGAAGGGTGAGAGATGCAAAAGGAAAGGAAAGTGACAGGAACGACTATTTATAGGCATTGGAAGCAAGATGAGCAGCATTTAAAAATCTGTTGGCAAGATACCACGCGGATCGATGCTTCAACTGCCACACACGTAACGCCTCGGTTCACGAACCGCCAGATAATGATGACGGATAAGCCATCAATCAAGTCTAAACGCGTCTTTTGAGGCGCGCATTAATACACTCGCCAGCGGCCAGGTATTGACTCTTCGACTTCTCGGGTGGATTTCCGCCCCTTGCGATCCTTGATTCATCCCCGAGAATGGGGAGCGAATCAAGGGGGGGCTATTGTACGGCCCCCGCACCGGTGCCCACTTGGGCCTTGGACCCTGACCTGGGTGTATAGCCCATAAAGCAAGTCTTTTTCTACATAGCGGCCCATCCCGAAGCCACACGGGCTGCGAGCCCCAATCCTTGCCACTTCATCATTTCTCGGCAATACTTTCCTGAGCAATGATGAAGGAACAACGTCTAAACTGTTGTCCTTTGCGTGCTCGGTCGTGCCGTACGAGGTGCCTCTGCTAAGAATAGTTACGGAAGTGGGAAACAAGTTCCAACGCCATTCTCACCACTTCCCACTCCCACCTAACCACCCACTTACGATCAATAATACTGGACCGCTAGATGCACTAAACTGGGAAGTAATCATAACATCTCCACTGACTTTGGACTATAAGTATGAGAAGTTTGGGGAAGATGGGGGTTGGAAAATTTACGGTAAAAGAGGGAAGATAGATAGAGAGTAGAGTGAGAACAAGGTGATTCAGATCCTCTAGAAGAGAAAAGTGATCTCATTGAGTCTCAGTGCGAAGAACGGCCCAGTGTAGGAAATCCAAGCCCATTATACAAGTAAGTTGTGAGTCCGAGTGAGGCCCAGCCCAGGCGGCTTCACTTTTGGGCGCGCACAATAATAAATCTCATCATCTCTCCTCTTATTTGGAATTTTTTTTTTAAACATTATAGTTAATTCATTAATTTATATAATTTAGGTATAATAAGAATAAATAATAAAATTTATTTTAAAGTTTGTTTCAATTTTTAAAAATATTTTAGTCAATTTTATTAATATTTATGAATTTAATACCTTTATTTTTATTTTTATTAATTATTAAATTAATTATGACATTATCACGGTTCGACCCCGGTTCAACCTCAGTTCGACCTTAAAAATCTTGAACTCCTCCCTTTTACGATTTAATGAACGATCTGAGTTTCAAAACCTTGGTTAAACCTGGTCAAACCTCAACAACAATTTAGATATATGACAATACAAGTGAATTTGTCCCCAGTAATAGGTTTTTATTTTTTTGGCAAATCGGAACCTTCATTCAATAATAGCAAAAATAGCAACAATTAAATACAAACTATACATTAGTGACACATTGGGCTAGATGTTGGTGTCGGTACATTCAATGTTGAAAAAGGCCAAAAAGCAAAGTGACAAACAGAGCGGAAAATAAAAAAAAAATAAAAAAATAAAAAATAAAAAAATAAATAAAAAATAAATTCTTGAAGAGTGTTAAACACGGTGAAAAATTTATCATGGTCCAAAGTTCATCGAATATGGAAAAGAAAAAGTGGAAAACAGGGCAGAAAATATCTGGCAAAGTGTCTAACATGGTCCAAAGTTCATCGAATAAGGAAAAGGAAAAGAGTGCTTGTATTTCAAACTCTTTCGCTACCTTTTCCCACGTGGCACTGACAAAAGAATCGCTACGTTTTCCCACGTGGTCCTGACAAAAGAAAGAAAAAAAGAGAAATCCACAGCCACAATTGTTGACTGTGTGCCCACGGGACCCTGACAAAAGAAAGAAAAAAGAGAAATCCACCGCCACAATTGTTGACTGTGTGAGACAGCCACAATTGTTGACTGTATGAGTGTAACACAGCTATCATTGTTGATTGTGTAACACATGGTAATAAACTCGAGCTCTTGTCGCATTTTTGATGGTACTGGATTTTCTTAAATTTGAGTTTCGTGTCAAACTTTAGTTTCAAAAATCAGAGTTTTAAAAAGTATTAAATTGTTAAATATTTTTCAAACAATAATAAAGGATTAATAATTTAAAAAAATAGTGGTATTTAATTATTTTTGCCGGACATTCCTAATAGACCGATTGATGTTCTTTTCTTTTTTACATCCAGCCAATTCGGTCATGCTACAAAAAATTAAATCACATGAAGTAATTAACGCAACAAGCGTATGACTAACGTCAACAAACAGCGGACTTGACTTGACAATCCTAATAGAAGCTATTATATTCTTTTCTTTTTACTTCTACATTTTTTTCCTTAAATTTATATGCTTATGTTTTTTTTCCCCTCCCAATATAGGGAAGTGACAGTATGTATGTCCATTAACCGAAGGAATTCAAAAACAAATTGAGATGCTGCAAGCGCGGTAGACATCCCACTTCTTGAGGAATTTCACCGTAGAAGCTGTTGTCTTCTAGGTTGATTCTTGTGAGTTAAGTAAGATTTCCTATAGAGGGTGGTTCAAAAGCATGACTCGTTTACTAGAGGTGCTACATGTAACACCTAACCAGTTGAAGAAATGTACGGAGTCATTCAATTAGCTCATGATTTGAAGTGGGTCTTTAGTGATCCGTTTCTTGAAGTCAAGCAAAGGCCAGACGATCAAAAGTCGGAGTTGTTGCAAATTTCAAACATGAGCTCATACACATTAGAAGAATCCAATGAAAGAATATTAACAAAACCCACTCGTAATTCAGACAAGAGTGCATCATTCTGTTGGGGTTGTAAGTTTGAAGAGAGGGATATAATTTGATAACAGCGTTTGCTTTCATTGGAATACAAAAAATTTAATTAGAGTTAACAGAATTAAATGTTAGTAGGACACAACTTTATGTGGAAATGCAAAACTTCAGCCCCATCTATAGATAATGACACGCATGGATTAAAATGGCCTGACTGTCAATTCTGTTAAAATGTGTCCGGTACTGTGACTTTGATAAGTTAATTGGAAATTTCTGTGGAAAGAATTGAAAGTAGAATTCAGATGCTGCTATCCACATGAAAAGGATTTTGGTAACTCTATCTCTATAGTAGTCTAGAGACTGTAAAATATCGACCAATTAAATTGGAAGATAGTTATTATCGAATGCTCTAGAACTACATATTTTAGAGATTAACTCCGTTAGGTGGGAAAGCAAATCAAGAAAGATGATCCATGCAAGGAAAGAAAATGACACAAGAATAGGTAATAAACGTGAAACATTTAATTCTGCCCACATTCATTTCAAGGTTAAGATAATCAATTTTGATAGTTCTTTGGGGCTCCAACGGCAACTCGACGAACCCTTTAATGCTTCAAGAGAGGAACAGAGTTCCCGTCGATGTTTACTAGCTAATCTATGATTGGAGGCTTTTAGGTTGTCAATTTTGACTAGGGAGAAATAGTGTCTTAAAGATGTTATATAAATGGGAGCATATCATTTGCAATTTGTGTAAATATTATATTATCTAGAATGTAGTTAAGCTAGAATTTTACAAGTGCCAAATTTTAAAAATCGTATAAATTTCTTTATATAAATAGAATGTACTGCCCTATTTTATTTTTCAACTGCGGTTTAACCTAACGTTAAAATTTAAAGGTAAAAAAATAATTTTATAATTTAAGGATTGTTGAGGCTCATTTTTTATGAAGCCCAGCAGACCCAAGGCCCGGAGAAACAACAAAAAAGAAAAAGAAGGAATATGAATGGTTCAAGGGTCCATAAGATGGGTCCATAAGAAGCAAATGGGCTTGAATAAGCCCGGAAAGAAAGAAAATGAAATACCCATGAGAAATATAAAGAAAAGAAAGAATGGGCCACAGCAGGCCCAATGCAATGAAAACTAAGAGAGAAACGGGCTAGTGGAGAATCCATGAGCCCAAAAGATGAAGTATATGGTGTAATTGGGCCGAGGAAGCCCAAAATAAAGTAGCAAAAGTCCATGGGTGAAACAGGACTGAAATGGGCCAGGGATGCCCACCAGAAAAACAAGGGACATTGGAGTCCGCAAGAAATGAAAAAGAAGCCCAGCAAGCATACTGGGCTATTGAGAAGGAAAGCACACGGCAGGTTCAAAAGAGCCCAGCAGGATTGAGATGAGCAGCAGGAATAGCAAACCTGGCATGGCAGGGGAGGCCAAGCCATGAAGCAAAACGCCTAAACTCAAGGGAAGTCCAGCTGATCCTACAGAGCTCCACCTTCCAAGGAAAGAGACAACACATGGGCGTTGGCCTGCCGGAAAAACAATCCACATCAGAAAATGCCAAAAAGCGCACGGCAGGATATGCGCACCCATTTTCAGACCTCAGCAAACGAATGAAACATCAATAAGGTAACGCATGCGAACGACCCAGGCATCACCAGCCTATACCCAGCCACTATGGGAAAGGGTGACGTCATGGGTGAGGGCATGGTCTGGCGGTGGGGAGATGAGCGGTAACCCATTTTTGCGTTTCTTGCCCAGACTCTTTCGGTGGGCATAGTCCTGCTGGGATGACATGCCACCCAAAAGAGGCAAGAGTGGGTAAGAACCGCTGGGTGCATGCCATGAGAGACCGAGAGAGAGAGGACACACTGGACGAAGTAGAGAAGGAACCTTCGTTGTCCGAAAGCCACGGGTCAATGGTGGATCAGAACCATTTGACTCGGTAAGTGGATGGCAAAAGGCTACGATAGCAGAATAGGGCCATAGAAAGGCTAGAACAGTAAAATCGGCCACGGCAAACCCTATATAAGGGACCCGTGGCTGTGTGCAAAAAGGGGAGGGGGCAACAAGAAGAAAAAGGGGTGATCAAAAAAACAGAGAGAAAAGAATTGAAAGAAAGAAAACAGAGAGGAAAGAATTGAAAGAAAGAAAACAGAGCAAAGAAAATTCTAAGAAAGAAAAAACAGAGTGCGTATGGCAGGCATGCACCTAAATGGGTTAACCCCCTCTCTCCCTCAATAGCCTTGTCCTCAAAAGGCAATACAAAATCTATACCTGGGCATATACCATTTGGGGCTGTCCTCTCAAAGCAATTAATTTCACCCAGTGAATTTACTTGCGTTGAGGGAGTAGTTTTCCCTTTCGTGGTTGGAATCCTGCGGTAATACTAAATATGGCAAACTCGTTATTTACTCTACTAATTTCGCTCTAATATTTTGTTTAAACGTTTTTCTTTAAAAGCAAGGCCTTTAAGTCATTTATCTTGTTCGTTGCGTAAGAAACAGTGAATGCATTTTTCTTTACGTTTTCTATTTTATGTCTGCCTGCCATAACCTGTTGACAATGACTCTGCCTGTTGTGAGTTCTTAACTAGACTTTGGTAGACGCGGCAAAGATTGTGCACAAGCCGGGCCAAGGTGTGCTCCAATTGAGCCGGTCCCAACTCCTCACCCAGAAACAACCCGGGCCTAGTACGGCAGGAGCTTGCCCAATACCTCAAGCCAGGCCCACCCCCTTACAAGGATAAAATAATCATTTTCACTGTTAGATGAACAAAAGTTTAATTTAAAACAAAATCATAACTCGTTAGATGAACAAAAGTTTAATTTCAAACAAAATCATAATTCGTTAGAATAGAATGATATATTGAGTGCAAAAATTGAACCATCGGTGCCGAATCAAGTTAAAAAAAATACTTCTAAAAAAAAAAAAAAAAAAAGTTAAAAAAAATGAAAATTTGTAAAACATTTTGACACATAAGAAACGGCCATTTTCACAATGACCTGATTGTGCTAAAATGTGTCCTGTACTATGACTTTTGATAAGTCGCTGGAAATTTATGTGGAAGCAGTGGATACAATTTATTGTTGCTTATTGTTACTGAAAATTGATTGTTGCTAAAAATATTGTAGTAAAATAATTTTTAAATGTATAAATAGTACCGTGGGACCTATTTTTAATATTTTTTAATGCGTGAAAAGTGTTGCTACAGTACGTGAAAAGTGCGCTACAGTACATGAACAGTAATAATTGTCTTCTGCACAGTAATTTTACTGTTTATGTGTTGAAAAAAAAAAAAAAAACTCCGTGAAATTGGAAACGCATAGCAACTTTGAGTGCTATCCAAACCAAGGCGCTGTTGTCCAGCGAGTTATGAGTCTGACAAGTTCATTTCTTAATTACTCTCCAGCCCACATAATAAGATAAGTTTGAAAGGTTGTGGGTATCTGTATTACAAACCACACGAACTTGAGAAAAGTCTCCTAAATCATTAATGTCATTGACCATGAACTGAGTCTGCTTTCTGTGGAAAACTGGAAATACAAAATTTTTCAATGTGTTGATAGAAATAAGTAGTACCTATTGCGAAAGAGTACATTAATGGAATGGCTCCATTTCATCTAACTTTTCGTCCAGAGTTTTAATTTGATTATGATATAAGGTAGGTCAATAAGAACTTTAGAAGTCAAATTTTAGCCCCACCTATTGAAGTATTGATAATGAAATAATATCATGGATTTTCTTTCATGGATAGAAATTTTACTTGGACTAATAAATCAGTTGATTAGTTTTCTTAAGATCTGTATCGAAATATTTCTCTGAGGAACATGAATGGCATATATAGACAATGTACTAGGCTCTATACCACAAGTTGTAAATGTAACACCCCTTAATTTTGATACCAATTTAATTATTATTATACGTAAATTATAAAGGAGGCCTACAATTAAATGGATTAAATTGATTTGGGCTTAAGATATTAAAAATAAAATAAATACTATAGAATATGAAGCCCAAATGAGTTGGCATAAGTAAATATATAAACTTTGATAAGTTTTAAAAAAATAAAATAAAATAAAACCCTAGCCTTCTTCCTTTTTAGTCACACGTGTATTTGATGGGCTTTTTTTTGCTTCAGCCGACTATTGAACTTTGCCTTTCTTCACTGTGGCGTTGAGTTGGAGTCTACAAGTATGGTTTGTCTTGCTCTAAATTTAAGAAGTTTGAATAGTCAGTAGCTAGCAATTGTCATGAACCTAGACTATCATTATACTAATAAAAAAGGGCTCCTATAATTGTATTATAGTAGATAAAGAATAGTCAATATGTTAGGAAGCTTTGAATTGAACCAAATAGAGTAATAGGCTTGGACTTTGTCACCATGCTAAAGGGAAAAGAGTGCTTGTGGTTAATATGCATTCACACATAGCCTCAATTGTTGACCGATTAACCATCACCTTTTGTTTCTCAAAAAAAAAACCATCACCTTTTATTATTGTCTAAATCCTTGTCCAGTCTATCAAAAAAAAAAAAAAAAATCCTTGTCCAGAGGCATCAAGGGTACTAGCACTAGATTGATAGATTAAAGCTATCAAGTGGCTTTGAATGTTAAGTTGAATATATATATATATATATATATATGTATAAAATATTAGAGTCAATGGACATCCAGTGGCATCAAGAGGGAATGCCAAGCAACAAATTAAGGCAATACGTGGCTTTCAATATTAGATTGGATAGATGTAATGTTAGAGTGAATGGATATAAATAAATAATATGGCTATTACATTCAGGTTGGTCAGATATTCATTATTTAACCCTATTGAATTTTCATGAATACCTATGAAGACGTTAATGGAAAAATCTGATTAGGCAGCAATATCTTTAAGTCCAAAAATCTTATCAAAGCTGAAAGTGAATCGGATAGTTAAGTGAATAAATGGAGGATTTTGGATATATCAATATTGTCTAGGATAAAACTATTTAAGTGTGAAAATAGATTTTTAAGTAGAAAATTGTGTATTGATAACCTATTTTTGGTGTTGCTAGGTTCTAATTCTACTGAATTGTTGTGATTGAAGGGAGGTTGATTTCTTTTATTTTCGTAAATAAGAGGTAAGTGGTATTTACTAATTTTGGGGGTTTTCCCAAAACAGTGTTGATTATTAAACTATTCTATATCAAAGAAACATGTTGATATTCTATATATAAATTGATATTTTATAAATGTTTTATGTGCACATTGACTACTCGTCTTATAAAAAACTTGTGGGACAACTTAAATTTATTTAAACTTGTATGTGTGAATATATCTTTATATTTTTGAGAATTATGAATGGATTATTTGTAAGCATATTGAATATGTTTTGAAAACCTATGGCAAGTCGTGATTAGAAGCTCAGTATGGTATTTAGTCCTTAGCAAGGGACAATCATACTGCAGCTAGTCTTTAGCAAGGGATGGTCCCAGAAAAGGGGACAGTGCATATTTGATAGCTTCTTAGCAAAGGAGTATACTATTGAGGATCTAAAAAGGAAGCTCCTTAGCAAGGGAGTGCACCTTTATATATATATATATAGATATAGATAATTATTTCTTGCAACTCTTGATACGTTTTGGTGTTGTGTTTTTTGAGTTCGCATCACAAGTCCTTTCACTCCCTCGTATAGTTTTGCTTTGATATTTATTTGAGTTAATCCTTAGTAAGTTTAGATGCGATAATTTTTTATTATCATCATAATCATGATAATCTCTTTGAGAGAGAAAATTTTAAATAATAAATTTGAAACTTAAAAATTTTAGTTGTACCAAAAGTAATTAAGAAAAATATAATTCATAATAACAATATTTAGAAGAATATTGACCCCTTCAATCAAAAGGATAATATCAAACAAAAACACCAAAAATGATAAATTTGTATATTTGTAAAAGTAGAGAGATAAAAATTATTTTTAGAAATTTTTTAATATTTCAGAAGAACAAATTATATACAATTAAATTTAGAGAGTAAATTATATATTATATCACATCTCAAAATAATCATATATTTCCACGCATCGCTTGGCTCTGCAATAAGTTGTTATAGAATTAGAGAAAATGTGCTAAGCAAACATGACATAAATACTGCACAACCATAAAAAGAAACAATATTGTAATTCAGTACAATCATTAAAAAGATAATATTCAAAAAAATTTCCCTACTTTCGGTGTGTTTTGTGGATGTTAGAAGCTTTCAGTATCAGCGTCCCCCTGAGAGAAGCGAATCTGCAATGGAAGACGAATGAGAAAACCCCTTGTTCATAGAAGACGGATAAGTCTTGAAAAAATCATCGAAACCTTCCCTATGGGCAAATGTTAAGCCGGTGGAACAAAGACCAAGCGATGATAAGTCTGGAAAAGGAACATCACCTTCTAAGTACTGCACAACTTGGCGCATGCTAGGCCTTGCAGCAGCCTCTGATTGAGAGCACATCAATCCCAGTTTCAATACCAACTCTAGTTCTTCTGCTACATAACTTGTACCATAATTTGGATCCCTTGCCTCCATAATTTCGCCTCGGCTCAAATAAGAAAACACCCAATCAACCAAAATCGAATCCTCTAGTGGCCCATTTGCCTGTATTGGTCTTCTTCCACAAGCAACCTCGAGCATAAAGGCCCCAAAAGCAAACACATCGGTGCTTGTTGTGGCCTTGCCACTTCTAGTATGCTCTGGTGCAAGATACCCAAGAGTTCCAACCACATGGGTAGTTTGAGGATCAGTTCCATGGTCATATAATCTTGCAAGACCAAAGTCACCTAATTTACCATTCAGTTCACCATCTAGCAAGACATTACTAGCCTTCACGTCTCTGTGAATGACAACCTTATCCCATCCTTCGTGTAGATAAAACAGCCCCGATGCCACACCTTTTATGACTTTAAATCTCTGGCTCCAACTGAGGGTGACCTGAGGTTGATCAAAGAGGTACTTGTCTAGGCTTCCATTGGACATGCAGTCATACACCAAAAGCAATTCTCGTTTTCTTCGGCAATAGCCCAAGAGTGGTACTAAATTTCTGTGGCGAAGCCGACCTATACTCACAATTTCAGCCACAAATTCTCTCATTCCCTGTCTTGATTCATGAGAGACCTTCTTCACAGCAATCTCAATTTTAGAGGTAGTTAGTACACCTTTATAAACTTTACCAAATCCACCACTACCCAATAGTTCTTTGTCCCTAAATCCTTGTGTAGCAATATAAAGATCTTTGTATTTGAATCTGTGAGGCCCATAGTCAACCTCCCAGTCTTCTACCAATTCTGCAAACTTCCTTTTCCTTTTTATGACATACGTTGCACCTGAAATTGCTACCAAGACTAAACTAACAAGAATCACAGGCAATCCAATTGTCAAAAGTTTAGATCTCTCTTTATCACGAGGCAGCTTGGGAAGTTGAGAAAGGGCAAGTTCTTGAGCCTTACCATTCATCTTAAAGCTCCAACCCAAAATATAATGGGAAGTTAGGAAAGAGCCAGTTGCGGAAGAGAACCCAACATACATGGTTTTGTTAATGATAGGTGAAAGATCACGGGACAAAGACAATAGCGGAAATTTGGGTTTACCAACATCAATTGGAGCTAACTTTACATTGAGTTGTTTCTTGACACCATCATATTCCACCCAAACTTGCATTGGATTTCCACTGAAAAGGGCCAAGTTCATAAAGGCACCACTGTCAGCATAATAACCTGCTAGAGAAGAATTCTCGGACACCATTCCATTTATGTCCACCCCAACATGGTTATCATTGATATCTTTAAATTCTTGGTTCTGGACTGTATCGAGCTCTACAGCAACGACATGATTGGTAGCATTACCATTGTTGGTCTCACTGAAAACGCCAAGGTATTGGTTTGGAGGAGCTCCTGGCCACCCTCTAGTTGGAGAAATCACGAAAGCTATCCCATTTCCACTTAGAGTTGGATATCCGGAAGCAATGGCAAAGACGAAAGTCGTAGAGAAAGAGAAAGCACTGTCATTCAATGAGTTCTTGAAGCTTATTGGAGTCGGGTAGAAAGCATGGCCCTTTTGCTGTTTGGTGTCATTGGTGAGCTCCAAAAGACCATTAGAAGTGATAGTGGCTATGCCGTGTAGGCTAAGATTGACTGATCTAAAACCATTGTAAATGAAGTTGGTATCTTGGGAGCCTACAACGCTTATTAGGAGAGGCAGCAGTATTACAAGCTTGGAAAACATGGCTATATTTGCATACAATTTCTTCTTTTCATTCTAAGAAATGCAGGGTTGGTTTACATACATCATGTTGAGGAGAACATCATATGTAAATGTAATATGTATTCACACCTAAAGTCAAGCTCCCACAATTCATGAGTCACCCGGCAGCCGCGTCACCCAAGTTTCAAGTAAACGATTTTGACTTTTAAGGAATCTCACGTTTTCCATGAAAGTCAGGCTCAAGCTTATTAACCACGCAAATTGTTACATCTTATCTTACCTTATGTGGATGAGAATGAGATACACTTTTTTATTTTCTTTATAACAAGCCGGGGAGTTTCCATTAAATAGATGAGAAGTTTCAAATGGTTTTAATTTTTAATCTCCGAAATTTTGGTTGTTGTAAACTTAAGGACATTTGAATTTGTGTAGTGGGAGAGTAGAAGTTTATCTAAAATCAAGGATTTTCAAATTGGTTGGATGGGGATACATATTTCTTATTTAACAAGTAGGAAAGTTATTTAGGGGATGACCCTTGGACCAAAACCATAAAATTATTTGTAGTATCATCTATTTATAAAGACTCAATTCAGATTCCTTTGTAGACAAAGAATACAATATTTCTTTCACAATGAATATACTTTTCTTCCACTCCAAGGAATAGCCAAACCCCGCCCCCCCTAAAAAAAAAAACCAAATTAGTTTTTTCTTCTTTAGCTAGCAAGTCGCCAAAGGTGGCATACATGTGAAGTATGCAGGGGAGCTGAAGGGTCACGATAGCTGGAGCATTACAGGACAAAACTTTCAGTCTAGTGAGGCAGTTAGCTCGCGATTTAAACTCGCGACTCGTTCCAGTCGCGAGGTTGAGTCGCCAAAATGTCCTATTTGGTTGAAACTGACTTTTCGCATTCCTCATACACCCTAATATAAATACCTTTATACCCACGAAATGTGGAGAGCTTCTAGAGAGTATTTTGAGAGAGAAACCCTAGAGAAAAACAAGATTGACTCGTCCACAATCTTCATCATTTGATTCTCCAAATTCCTTTACTTTTACCCTCTCCATTGACATATCTTTGAGAGGTACATTTGCCAAATCCTATCTCACCATATCCATATATATCAGTGAGGAGGTGTTTTGGTGCTTGGGAAGCAGTTCAGAAGGGACCAATTCATTTGGTTGATGCAATGGGCTATTGCGGGATCCAGTAAGCCAAAGAAGACAAGGTTCGGCATAACCCTGTTGGAGCAAGAAGGTTGGAGGGCTTAGGTGCACTGGGTAGATTAGGCTTGGTGGGTCTTCTGTTATTCATGTATCTCAACTTTATTCTCTAGTGGATTATTGACCGCTTGGAGAGCGGCGAAGAGGTTTTTCGCCAAGTACTTCGGTTTCCTCTTCAATAACACATCTCTGTGTTATCTTTGTGTTTGCATCTCTCTTCCTTTACTTTTTACCTTTTAATTAATGTTGTGATTGTATTCAATTATTGTTTAGAGTGTGTTACCAATTTGGTTATAGCTTATATTTCATATTCCGCACATATATTGTTTGATTATAAGCTTGTGTTGGTATTTTTGTATTTGGGGGTCTAAACGTTCATAGGTGTTTTACACACTATTTGAACTTTCAGTCGATACAACTTTTCCAAAAAGAGAAACAAATGTGAAGTGACAATTAAATCAACAATAACAAAAAGAATTATTAGTGGGGAAAAAAGTGGTTGAAACAATAAAAAAAATGCATCAAAAGAGACAAATTTGGAGAGAGAGAGAGAGAGTATTGACCTTTTCGCAGTGAGCAACTTGGAAAGAATAGGGGAGAGAGGTAGAAATGAAGTAAAAGAAATTTATAAGAAAATCAAGTCGGAAGAGTAAGGGTAGAAGCAAATGAAAGGTCCAAAAAAGTAAAACCGTAGAATTTATGAAGATGGAAGGTTGGAAGGATGGAAGTAGATGAAATGTTCAAAAAAGTGAAACCGTAGAATTTATGAAGATATAAAGGAAATCAAATGAAAATTTTTAGAAGACATGATTGGAGAAGATGAAAATTTGAACTAATAAGAAGACAATGGTTGAAGAAGATGAAAGGTTAAACAAAGTAAAAAACTAAAAATTTAAAAAATTTAAAAAAAAATGTTGCTAATGACATGGCACAAAAAGAGCTTTGTAAAACTTATTTTAAAGCTTCCATTATTATATAATAGTATAGATAGATATGTATAGACATTGTTTTTGGCTTTAAATTCTTCATTGATTTTATTGCTTAGTTATAAACATCTAAAGTAGATGAATTTATAAATGTAAAATTATATATAAAGTTAAAATTGCCCAGATGAATGTGTAAAGTCAATCTATATATATATTTAATACATTCTCAAAAAAATATTTATATATTCTAACATTTTAAACAAAATTTAGGAATAAAAATTAAATAATAAAAAGAATGATTATGCGGCAATGACGTGACGAATGAGGTGGCGCAATATGAGCATAGCAACAACAAATGTTACGCTTCAGTTTTTAAATATATATATATATATATATATAGAATAGTTATTAGTGCTTGTGTGACACGTCATAACGTAATGCAATGACTTAAGTAACATGGGGGCAGTGACCACATTTGTGACTGCGAGACCCTTGATTTTCTTTAATAAAAAAAAAATGAAAAAATAGTTAAATTTAATTACAATCATAAATGCAATTCATTAAGATTTTCAATTAAATTCAAATACATAATTGTAGTTAATCAAATCTAATTATCCTCGTTAAAAATGACATTGTTTCTATTCAATTGGTTAAATCCACTATGTTTTTTATTTGGACAAATTACAACTTACCCACCTGTGGTTTGGCTAAAATTTAAGTTGCCTACCTGTGGTTCAAAATTTGACACTTTACCTACCTGAAGTTTGATCGAAATTTAAGTTGTCTACCTGTGGTTTGAAATCCCATTATACAAGTATTCCGTTTGATTCTTTTATATCTTATTTGATCTTGTATTTTTATGTTTTTTGTGTTTTTGGAAGAGAGACATAAAAGTGAATCAAAATCACATATTTAGCCATGTTTTTAACAAATGTATGTTAAAGAAATCTAATTAAATCAAACTAATTTCAGGTGGGTAAAGTGTCAAATTTCAAACCACAGGTTTACAACTTAAATTTCGGTCAAACCACAAGTGGAAAAGTTGTAATTTGCCCTTTTTATTTATTAATGAGAAAATCCACTATATGTTTGAATTTAATTGTATGGAAAATTGTACTGCAATTAAAAGAACTATAGCTAACTTTTTATTTCTCAAAAAAAAAAATTCTAAGTTTTGCCAATTATAAAATTTTTATAGTTAATGAGTATAATTTAAAATTAATTTATAATGTTTACATTATTGTCCAAACTACTTCTCCAATCAGAGGGCACAAGAGTCCTAATGAATTAGAATATATAAAATTAGCGTAGACAACTACATTTAACCCTACCATAGTACAATTTCACTATTTAAAATTGGGAAATGTTAATGAATATCCTAAGGACATTTTTCATAAAATTGGTTTTAAATTTTTTTTTAAATATTTTATTAACAATTGTTCTAAGAGCACCCGTTAACATGACTCTTAAAATTTTAAATATACAAATAAAGTACATTCCACATTAAATTAGCTCAAATATGGGTAATCTTAGATGACAATTGACAAGATTTATCCCAGATTGCCTAAGAAAATTTGTGGTTAAAAGTTTTTTTTTTTTTTTTTTTTGATAAATTGTTACGAATTTAAAATTTTGCCAGTCTTACAAAGAAACTAGTTGTTAGGTTATAGATTGACCCCAGTTAATTAATTCAACTAGTAAGTTTCCTGTGCGATGCATGGATAATTTTTTGATATTTTATGTAAAACAATTTTGAATAATGTTGTACATAAATTATAAAGAAAAAATAAACTAAATTAGAGTAAAGAAACATATATATTTTGAGATATTAAAAATTGATTTAGTAGCTTCATTGCATATTTGTAGCCTTCTTAAGGTAAGATTATTATTTTTTTAAATCATGAAACCAAAAATAAATGCAAAAGAGTAACAGGACCATGAAAATCAACTAATTTGTGTTGTGTTCACATATTTCATACTATGAAATAAAAGTATACTTAACTCTCTGACTGTCTTCCACTCATCGATAATGCGACATTAAGATATTGTGTGAGCAAGTGTATATGCATATGTCTTATAGATAATTTAAAATTAGATCATGGTAGAATATGACTTTACATTGCGCACCAAATATTCTCTCTACTTATATACCCAAAACAAAAACTAACTTACCAAATTACCTAAACCTAAATCATATTTAAGCCCTTAATTTAAAAAGAAAAAAAGATTACCCATATGGGTTTCGGTGTCTTAATGGTGGTAGAGGCCAGTATAATGGAGGTAGTGACCCCTCAGCTTCCTCCTTCTCTCTCTTTCAAATGTTTTGTTAGTCTCAAATCTTTTATTTTGATAATATATAGTGAAATAATGCCTTTTATTTAACAATCCACAACATTTTTGTGTCTCTCTGTCTCTCTATCTCTCTCTTGAGTCTTATCTCGTTAGTTATTACTATTAGTCTTTACTTATTATTATTATTGTGGGGCCGGTTGTCCAAAAGGATGATGTAGAAATTGTGGGAAATGGGCTTGTGGTCCAACGGCCCAGTCCGAGGACACTCACTTATCCGAGAATAGTTAAAGAGAGATATTGTGGGACTAGTAAAAAAAAAAAGGGATGGAAGTCATATATAGTGGCCCAAAACGCATCCGAGAATAAGAACCACCTTGGATACCGTGGTCCGAGGTGGATGTAACTATCTTACTATTTAGGGTATTTCGCAAAGTTGTATTAGAACTAGAAAATGAATATAGAACAAAGGAGGAACCGGGAGAGATAACAAATATCTTCTAAAACTGCTACCTCTACATTAAATGCTTCCCAACTAACTCTCTGGCCGCATTAATGTGGAGGTGATACCTGAACAGTAACTAAGCAGACTTATGGCTGCTGAGCGAAAGTTCCGGGAGGTGCTGGATGGGACAGAAAGGAGTTCCCAGAATAGAACCTACACGTGTACGGTGAAAATGGGGTGAGGAACATGGTATATAACCTGAAAGTGGATGACATTAGAGGGGACTGGAAGAAAAAAGAAAAAAAAGGATAGAACCCAGAAAGATATCCCCTGAAACCTAGCCGAGGAGAACTTTTTATCGTACAGTTAGCTTGAAACGTCTTTTGCTGCACAATGATCATAACCTTTTCTACCGAATGGAACTAGTTCTTTCACCCACTCTCTAAAAATTTATTGTTTGGGCTTGTTGGGCTAGAAACTCATCCCTATTCTGAGTCCAATCCAACTTGAGTCCCTACAATTATTATTATTTTGTTTCTTTGGTTTTTTTAAATACTAAAACAGTGGGTATGCTAAAAGACATGAAGAATAGTGAAAGGTGTGGTGTAAGTTTAGACAATTAATAAGATATTAATGAGATAACAGTAAAATAAGATAATGTGAACTTTTGGGTAACAATAAAAAAAAGCTTAATGAAAGAGGTAAAAAAAAGGCTAAATGCAAAATTAGAGTGCCACTTGACATAGGGATGAACCCAGGATTTCAAGCTAGGGAGGCCTGGAGTGAATCGAAAAAAAAAATTTCAAATACATATCCATATAGTATTAAAAAACTATCAACTAAGACAAATACACAAAAATCATTATTTCTTAATATATTAAGATACAATCAACTACCAACAAAAACAAAATACACGAAATACTATTGCTTCTTAATACAATCATCTATGAAAAGGGAACTCGGCGCTCTTTTAAATCTTCAAAATTATCTATGATTGAATCCAAACTAAATGTCAAAGCTATATCTTTTTCAATGTATAAATTTAGTATTTTTTACTTCTTTTCAATTTATAAATTTATCTAATCTAGCATTATGAGTTAACAATAGGCGCAAGTGAATCACTATTATTTTCTTAAATTTATGTGACAATTTACTATATTATATGATTTGTTTTTTCTTGTGGTGAGGGGAATTACCGTTGAAGGAGTTCACATGAAACCACTGTTTATATATTGACAGTTATAATTTGTTTCTGTGCCATATGGAACTAGAAGAATAAGAAGAAGAACCAAAGCCAAAATCTTATTTTATGTGTACGTTTATACGCTTAGTTCATGGGTATGGTTTATTCTTTTCATTCAATGGTTTTTAGTACCAACAAACAGCATTTGCATGTACCCATTTCTAAAGCAAGTTCAAGGTCCTCACAGAACTTCACTCTCCTATTACTCTAACCTCATAGACCACTGTTTGTCACTAAAGTCTTTAACTTTTTCCAAAACCATTCATGCCCAGTTGATAAAAGTCAGGTTTGATAGCCATACTTTTCTGGGTGTTAAAAGTGCAAGTCATATCTCACAGCAGAGGTGCACAAAGGAGGCTAGCAATGCAGCAGTTGCTGATGACAAGGGTGTTGATCAAGCTGGGAAGACATCAGCTGCTGATAAGGAGTGCACTACTCAGAGCATTAGGATTGCATCAAATGGCTTGATAAGCACAGAAGTGTTAGACATGCTTGAAGCCATGCCAGATCACGAGTTCTTCATCCAATAGCATTGAAGAAGTTAGTTCCGTAAATCCAGGAGTCTCTTGCTCTTAGACTGCCACGTGTACAGATTCTGGGAGATCCAAATAACAGATTTTGGCGCCAATTGTTAGGCGGTTACATTTTTCTGTGTATATAAAACAGAGTAGAGTTATGTATTATTCATTAATTCCATTTCTTGTAATCTTCTTCTCCATCAATGAAATTCTCTCAATTCTATTTAGATTTTCTATCTTTTACATGGTATCAGAGCGACTAGCACAGTTATACTGATTTCCTAGTCTCGTTTTTTATTCCAAAAGATTCTCGCTTACCAAACAGAAATCTCTTCGAGAAAGTTCTTGAATTCTGATCCACAGAGACTTGATTCATCTGTACCTTGAAGAATCTTTTGTTTTTCCTTTTCAATTTCATTGAATTTCATTAGAAGTTTCATACAAGCTCGTGAAAAGCATCAATGGCTTCTGGAGAAGGAAGTGACTCTGTTCCTGCGCAGAATCAATCCACACAGCAAATCCCTCAGTCCAACACAGAGACCAATTCTCCCAATCAATTTTTCCTTAGTGCCAGTGAGAATCCAGGGAATATCTTAGTCACTCAACTACTTTTGGGAATGAGAAACTATCAATCTTGGTCTAGAGCTATGGTTCTAGCATTAACTGCCAAGAAAAAGATAGGATTTGTAAATGGCAAGATTGCAAAGCCTAAAGATGATTCTCCTCTGTACGAAGATTGGGAAAGCTGTAATACAATGGTTCTTTCTTGGTTGATCAATTCTATGCATGTTGATGTGTCAAGCAGGATTATGTACTGTGAGACTACAAGGGAGATGTGGCTTGAGTTGCAACGTGTATTTTCACAGGGAAATGGACCAAAGATTTATAATCTTCAACAGGAAATCTCACAAATAACTCAGAGGTAGTTATCAGTGACTGAGTATTACTCTAAATTCAAGAAGCTTTGGGATCAACTACTTCATTATGAGCCTTTACTAGCTTGTACGTGTGGGGCAATGAAGACTCTAAGCATTGCTCATGAAAAGTCCTATGTGATGAGGTTTTTAATGGGGCTCAATGAGAATTTTGAGACTGTGAGGAGCCATATTCTCATGCTTGAGCCATTTCCATCAATGAGCAAGGTGTATGCTTTAGTTCTTCAAGAAGAATCTCACAAAGGCATTGGACATGGTTCTACCTTCACACCTAAACCTGATTCAGTGGCAATGTATGCCAACACTAGAGGGAATTATGGAGGTAAAGGTGGCCCTAAGAAGGAGAGGACTTTGTGCACCCATTGCAACATGCTTGGACACACTGTGGACAAGTGTTACAAGCTGCATGGATACCCACCAGGTTACAAGCACAAAGGCAAGCCAAATTTCAATGCTAATCAAGTTTCATATCCTCAAAGCCAAGGTGTTGAAGTTCCTTCCAATGCATCTGCTCAATGTCCTATTTCTAAGGCACAAAGTGAGCAATTGCTTGCTCTTTTCAATACTGGTACTGATCAAGGTGCTAATCACCATGTTGCAACTGTGAGTACAAGTGGTGTTGTCTCTAACATACTTCCTAGAGCTCCTGGTGTACCTGCTGCAACTGGTTTGCCTTCCTCATCCATTTCACCTTCAAAAGTGCTAATTGTTCTTTTGTTGACACTATTTCAGGTACAAATTCATTGTTCTTTAAGACATTCCATTTTTTCTGCCAAAGTAGTTGATAGAGAGGTTTTTCATGCCACTGATTGGGTCATAGACACAGGGGCTACGAATCACATGGTCCATTCCATTTCTTATTTTACTACTGTCACTGCTACTTTAAACACATTTGTTAATCTGCCCAATGGAGAAGTAGCTTCAGTCACTCATGTAGGCATTGTGAAAATCTCTAAACATCTTACTCTTCATAATGTTCTATGTGTTCCATCCTTTAGTTTCAATCTTATTTCTGTCAGTCAGCTAGCCAAGTCCACTGTTTGTTGCCTCATTTTCTTTGGAAATTTGTGCTTTATCCAGGACCTTGCTCATTAGAGCACACTTGGTCTGGGTAGAGAATGCAATGGACTTTATTTGTTGGACAAAGGCAGCATCTCTACACCTTCCATTGCAGCTTCTATTTCAGCTTCTGTACATAGTTCACAGCTTCATATCTGGCACTCCAGATTGGGTCATCTGTCCAATGCCAAATTGGCTTCAATAAAACCAAATGATGTACCTTGTTTCACTTCTATTGAGAATTTCAATTGTGACATCTGTCCACTTGCTAAACAGAAACGTTTACCTTTTAATAAAAGTTCTCATCTCTCTAATTCTTGCTTTGAATTGATCCATTGTGATTTGTGGGGACCTTTCTCTATTCCTACTGTTAATCATTGCAAGTATTTTTTAACCATTGTTGATGATTACTCTAGGTGCACTTGGGTGTATTTGTTAAAGCATAAATCCCAAACACAATCTGTTTTAGAACAATTTTGCACTATGGTGGAAACCCAATTCTCTAAGAAAAATAAAACTTTAAGATCTGATAATGGTACTGAATTCTTCATGAAAGATTTCTTTGCCAAGAAGGGCATTTTGCATCATTTAAGTTATGTTGAAACCCCACAACAAAATGACATTGTTGAGAGGAAACATCAACACATCTTGAATATGGCAAGAGCTCTTATGTTTCAATCTCATTTACCTTTGCATTTGTGGGGTCATGCTATTCTTGCTGCTGTTTATTTGATCAACAGAATCCCTTCATCTGCTTTATCAAATAAAATTCTCTTTGAAATGCTATTTGGTCATCCACCTAGTTATGCACATTTAAAGGTGTTTGGTTGTTTATGCTTTGCTTCTACAATTTCTTGTCACCGATCCAAGTTTGCACCTAGGGCTGTTAAATGTGTTTTCTTGGGATATCCTTTTGGGGTTAAAGGATATAAAGTCCTTGATTTAGCTACCAATAGGGTGTTCCTTTCTAGGGATGTGGTTTTTCATGAACATTCCTTTCCTTTTGCTTCTGTTTCAACTAAGGCTGCAGATCCTTTTGTTCCTTCTGCTATTGAAGCTTCCTGCCCTGCTGATGATGATGGGTTTGTTACTCCCATTAGCATACCTGATCCTGCTTCCTTAGACCTTGATGTTGTTCCTAATCCTTCTGCTATTGTTCAATCTGTTCCTAATGCTACTTTTTCTAGTCCTATTCAGGTGCCTAATTCTGTTCAGGTGCCACATTCTTCTACACCAGTTGTTCCAGTTCCATCAGTACCTCTTAGGAAGTCATCTAGAGACATCAGACCTCCTGCCTATCTGCAGGACTATGCCTGTACTGCTGTTGCAGCTGGTGCTCCTTATGATCTTGCTCAGTGCCTTACCTATTCTCATTTGGAACCTTACTATCACTCTTACTTGCTAGCTGTCAGTTCTAGTCCCAAAGAACCTCATAGCTTTTCCCAAGCAGTTCAGGACCCCCTTTGGAGAGCTGCCATGGACAAAGAAATCCAAGCCCTTGAGCTAAATCATACATGGGATGTGACTAGTTTACCTCCTGGTAAGTCTCCCATTGGCTGCAAGTGGGTCTACAAAGTGAAGCTTAATCTTGATGGTAGTGTTGAAAGGTTTAAAGCTAGGCTGGTTGCCAAGGGCTATACCCAAAGGGAAGGACTTGATTTCCTTGAAACATTTTCTCCTGTTGCTAAAACTGTTTCAATAAGGGTCTTGCTTGCTCTTGCTGCTGCCAGGCAGTGGCCTCTGCATCAATTGGACATCAACAATGCTTTTTTGCATGGTGATTTAGATGAAGAGGTATATATGTCATTGCCACCGGGTTTTCACAGTAAGGGGGAGTGTGTTTCAGCCTCTTCTACTGCTCCTAGGGTGTGTAAGTTGGTTAAGTCTCTTTATGGTTTGAGACAAGCTTCAAGGCAATGGTACACCAAGCTGTCAACAACTATAAAGGAGCTTGGTTTTGTTCAATCCTGATCGCTCTTTATTTGTGCACAGCAAAAGGTCTTTGTTCACTACTCTGTTGGTTTATGTAGATGATATGGTCATCACTGGAAATGATCATGCTTGTGTTACTTCTCTCAAGTCTGTTTTAGATCAGAAGTTTGGTATTAAGGACTTAAGATCACTCAAGTATTTCTTGGGTTTAGAAATTGCAAGAAACAAGAGTGGAATCAGCCTATCTCAAAGGAAGTATGCTTTGGAAGTTCTTGAGGAAACTGGTATGACAGGGTGTAAACCAGTCCAAACTCCAATAGAGCAACAACTCAAGTTGTCTAAAAACAGTGGAGACTTGCTTACTGATTCAGGGCAGTTTAGAAGACTCATTGGAAAGCTTATGTACTTGACTCTAAGCAGACCAGACATCACATATGCAGTGCATAGACTTAGCCAGCTCTTGGCACAACCTAGAGCACCACATATGAAAGCAGCCACCAGGATTCTGCAGTACATCAAAGGAACACCTAGTCAAGGTGTTTTCTTCCCCAATAACTCTGACCTGCACCTAAAAGCATACTGTGATGCAGATTGGGCAGGATGCCCTGACACTAGGAAGTCTTTAACAGGCTATTGTGTGTTTCTTGGTGATGCATTAGTGTCTTGGAGGTCTAAGAAGCAAAGCATAGTGTCTAGGTCCAGTGCAGAGGCAGAGTATAGGGCTATGGCCACTACAACCTGTGAACTAACTTGGATTTTGCATTTGTTACAAGATCTACATGTCAAACATGATAAGCCTGCACTGATGTACTGTGATAACCAGGCAGCACTTCATATAGCTGCAAATCCAGTATTCCATGAAAGGTCGAAACATATAGAGGCAGATTGTCATGTTGTGAGAAACAAGATTCTTGATGGTGCACTTAAAACCTTCTATGTATCAACTAAGGATCAGCTGGCAGATGTGTTCACCAAAGCATTAGGAGTAGAAAGTTTTCTTAAACTAATCAGAAGGCTAGGTGTGATTAATATTTTTGCTTCTACAGTGGCTTATCCTCATATAGGTTTGGAAGAGCAAAAGGCAAGAGCTGTGCTCTTGAGGGGGAGTGTTAAAAGTGCAAGTCATATCTCACAGCAGAGGTGCACAAAGGAGGCTAGCAATGCAACAGTTGCTGATGACAAGGGTGTTGATCAAGCTGGGAAGACATCAGCTGCTGATAAGGAGTGCACTACTCAGAGCATTAGGATTGCATCAAATGGCTTGATAAGCACAGAAGTGTTAGAGATGCTTGAAGCCATGCCAGATCACGAGTTCTTCATCCAATAGCATTGAAGAAGTTAGTTCCGTAAATCCAGGAGTCTCTTGCTCTTGGACTGCCACGTGTACAGATTCTGGGAGATCCAAATAACAGATTTTGGCGCCAATTGTTAGGCGGTTACATTTTTCTGTGTATATAAAACAGAGTAGAGTTATGTATTATTCATTAATTCCATTTCTTGTAATCTTCTTCTCCATCAATGAAATTCTCTCAATTCTATTTAGATTTTCTATCTTTTACATTGGGTAATCGCTGTCTTGACTTATACTCTCAGTATGGCACAGTCAATGATGCCTTGAAAGTGTTTGATGGTATTTCTGACAAAAATTGTATACTCTCGCCTCTGGCTTTCTCTTCTTTTTTTTTCAATTCGTTTTTCCGTTTGGTTTTGGACTACTGGGTTAATGGGTTTACTCTTTTTTTTTTTTTTTTTTTTTTCTTTTTTACATTTTTTTTTTACATGGGCTCTGGGCTGGCCCACTCAGTGGGATGGTTCAGGATTTTTGGAGGGGGGGGGGGGGCCCAAGTCTTCTTCTTGTTTTTTTTTTTTGGAAAATTTACTTACTAAATTTTTTTTTTTTTTTTTTGGTGCCCGGGGGGCCCGAGCCCCCTTAGGCCCTCACCTGGGTCCATCCCTGACTTGACAAGACCTCATGCACTCTTGCATGAGGTCTTTGAGAAAGAGACATTTTGTAACAACTTTTATTCTACAATATTCCTCCCAAAATTGTTTTTTTTTTACTCATTCCTTGAACTGAATAATTATAATGGCTATGTGTGTGCAATTTATAATTGTTGTTTCACTGCATATTTAAAGCCTTTTCAATGTAAGATTATTATTATTTTTAAATATGAAATCAAAAATAAATGCAAAAGAGTAACGGGACCATGAAAATCAAATAATTTGTATTGTGTTCACATATTAAATACTATGAAATAAAAGTATGTCCAACTCTCTCACTGTCTTCCACTCATTGATAGTGCAGCATTAAAACATGGTGTGGGCAAGTGTGTATGCACGTGTCTTATAAATGATTTAAAACCATGGTACAATATGGTTCTACATTGCGTACCAAATATTATCTCTACTTATATACCTAAAACAAAAATTATCCAACCAAATTACCCAAACCTAAATCATATTTAATCCCCTAATTTAAAAAGAAAAAAAAATATTTGTAGGGGTTACGGCGTCTTGAAGGTGGTGGGAGACCAATATGACGGAGGTAGTGGCCCCTCAGATTTCTCTTTCTCTATCTTTCAAATTTTTTGTCAGTCTCAGGTCTTTTATAGTGAAACTATGCGTTTTGATTTTGTAGTGAAACAATGCGTTTTATTTAACAATCCACAACATTTTTGTGTCTCTCTATCTCATTCCAAGGCCTTATCTGGTTAGTTATTACTATTAGTCCTTAATTATTATTATTATTTTTTTTGCTTTTTTTAAAATATTAAAATGGTGGGTATGCTAAAAGACATGAAAAAGAGAAAAATGGGTGATGTAAGCTTAGGCAATTAATGAGAGATTAATGAGATAACAGTAAAATAAGTTAATCTAAACTTTTAGGTAACAGTAAAAGCATCTTAATGAAAGAGGTAAAAAAAATGCTAAATGCAAAATTAAAGCGTCACTTGACAAGATCTCATGCACTCCTGCGTGAGATCTCTGCTTATATATATATATATATATATATATGATTATTCCTTTATAACTCCTAATCACTAATCAACATGAGTCTCAAAAAGTTTTGTGATAGGACTTTATCATACGTACAAAATAAGTATAAATTTTTTTATCTTTACTTTTTTTTAAAAGGATATTGCTATTGTGTTCATCCTTATAAGAATTTAAGCATAGATTAAATTTTCATTATTTTTGACAATTTTTCTTTGATTCCTTTATAATATATGTATTGTGTTGGTTTAAATGAATTTTTTTTCAAATTTTTATAGGATGGACTTTAGATAAGATGTTCAACTTTTATACGGCAAGCATTGATTGTAAGTCTTGTACATGGAACAAATAAAGATAAGAAATTAAGAATATGGTCCATTTTGGTCGGCCTTAGCTTGATTTATCTAGACATCAATTTTCTCTCTTGCCAAAAGTCCGACTTATTTTAGGCGGAAGTTTCCTTGATTATTACTTGTATACAAAATTCCAAGATCATAAAATTGGAATAGGTCCCTTACTAACCTAACCAATTGTAATAGGATGAAATTTCTTCCCATCCACACTAAACGTTGTGTACACTACAAATTTTTTCTGCATCTCACAATGATACGTTGTTGATAGGTGTCATCCAAGTCCAACATGATTGAGAGTTGTAATTGAGACTATGGCCCAAAAGCTTTACTATTCAATACTTTGCGAGAAAAATTAAACACTCATTTGATGTAACAAGAGACTATGGAATTTGACAAAGTATATACTGGGGTTTGTTCTTGATGTTGTGAATTTGGTATAGGTACTAAAAACTCTAGTTTGATTAGTTGGCAAGTCATGTTCTTTAATCGTGAAAAGTATACAATGGAAAACTTTTATATTCCTGAAATAAATGTTTTGGAGAGAAAATTGTTAGCCCTCTCTATAACACCCCAAAATCATAAGCAATAAAAGTCTATTTAATCTGAATAATCCATAAGAATATTAAATAAAAGAAACCAGCAACCTTAAATCTCATCACAAATGTCAGAGCTCTAATTCACCAAAGACAAAACATCCTCAAAATAATTCTCCAATACAATATTTAATGCCATAAAAATAACAATAAAATCCTCAATTCCACAAAATAATTCGTGATTGCTGTCTCTCAAGAATCTCTACTCCAATAATCCCTCTAATGTATCTGTAATGGGAAATAATAGGGGGTGGGGGGGTGGGGGTGAGATAACTCAATAACTGGAATTCACTAATATTGGGGTGTGGGAACAAACCTTTCAATTAAATAATTCATACAACAATTTCATAGCTTGTAACTCATCAATATTTATCATCAAATACTTCATATATATATATATATATATATATATATATAAAAATATCTTTATATTGTGAGTCATCATAATATATATATATATATATATATATATATTAATACCATCACATAAACAATTCCCTAACTTTTCTCGTGGTCACGTTTACGTCCCGTTGACAAGGTTGTACTGTCCCCTTTTTGGGACTGGAACCTTTCATCCATTTTCTTAAGGATGGTTCCTTTGAAACCTAAAGGTGCACTCCCTTGCTAAGGAACTTCCTTTTTGGATCCTCAATAGTATACTCCCTTGCTAAGGAGCTATCAAATATGCACTGTCCTCTTTTCTGGGACCGTCTCTTACTAAGGACTAAATGCCATACTGAGCTTCTAATCACGACTTGCCATAGGTTTTCAAAACATATTCAATATGCTCACAAAATAATCCATTCATAATTCTCAAAAATGTAAAGATATATTCACACATACAAGTTTAAATAAATTTAGGTTGTCCCACAAGTTTTTCATAAGACGAGTAGTCAATGTGCACATCAAACATTTATAAAATATCAATTTATATATAGAATATCAACATGTTTTTTTGATATAGAATAGTTTAATTATCAACACTGTTTTCGGGAAAACCCCCAAAATTAGTAAATACCCCTTACTTCTTATTTGTGAAAATAAAAGAAATCAGCCTCCCTTGAATCACAACAATTCAGTAGAATTAGAACCTAGCAACACCAAAAATAGGTTCATCAATACACAATTTCCCACTTAAAAACCTATTTTCACACTTAAATGGTTTTATCCTAAACAATATTGATATATCCAAAATCCTCCATTTATTCACTTAACTATCCAATTCATTTTCAGCTTTGATCAGATTTTTGGACTTAACGATATTGCTGCCTAGTTAGATTTTTCTGTTAACATCATCATAGGTATTCATGAAACTTCAATAGGGTTGAATAATAAATATCTGACCAACCTGAATGTAACAGCCATATTATTTATTCATATCCATTCACTCTAACATTACATCTATCCAATCTAATATTTTTAAGCCACGTATTGCCTTAATTTGTTGCTTAGCATTCCCTCTTGATGCCACTAGATGTCCATTGACTCTAATATTTTATTTATATATATATATATATGTACAACTTAACATTGAAAGCCACGTGATAGCTTTAATCTATCAATCTAGTGCTGAGTCTTTTAGCTAAATATTGCTGAATTTGGAGTTTTTTTGCGTTATGGGCGCTGTTCCAACTTAATTAGGGGATTGAGGAGAGAGAGTAAATTTCGGCAACACCGTTGCCGAAATTCCAACAAAAGTGTGCAAGAGAAAGAGAAAAAGCTGGAGAGAGAAAATTTGGAATTTCGGCAATGACATTACCGAAATTCCTGTTGCCCAAAAAACTGACCAAAACTAATTGTGGCAATGACATTGCCGAAATAGGGGAAAAAAAATTTTGTGGCAATGCCATTGCCGAAAATGGGAGGGGTAAAAAAAAGTGGTTGCCGAAATCTGGGAGGAATTAAAATTAAAAAAAAATGCTACATACACAATATTTTTACAACAAATCACATGTGATTAGTTGTTATTAGTTCAAATTTGAATTTAACACTGAGATTACTTTTTTAATCCAACAATAACAATCAGTAATAACCTGTCACTTAGAATTTGTTGTAAAAATATTGTAAAAATTGTGTGCACTTATCATTTCTCAAAAAAAAAAAAAAAAACTGTAATGGATTTGTGGCAATGAAATTGCCAAAATAGGGAAAAAAAAAAATTTGTAGCAATTGTGGCAATGCCATTGCTGAAAATAGGAGGAAAAAGTGGAGGCTTTTGTTCAGTTTAGTTTATATCACATTTTGTCCTTAACTTTTTAATAAATGGTCAATTCTAACCTCTTAGAGATAATGGTTTTTCTTTCTTTTAATTGTCTGTTTGGTCAAGTAAAGGATTTTCATCCAGTACATGGATCATGTAGTTATAGTGGTGACTACGAATTACAATTTTTTTTTTTCCTCTTATTTTCGGCAATGGCATTGCCACAATTTTTTTTTTTCCTATTTCGGCAATGCCATTGCCACAAATTCATTACACTTTTTTTTTTTTTTGAGAAATGATAAGTGCACACAATTTTTACAAAAAATTCTAAGTGACAGGTTGTTACTGATTGTTATTGTTGGATTAAAAAAGTAATCTCAGTGTTAAATTCAAATTTGAACTAATAACAACTAATCACATGTGATTTATTGTGAAAATATTGTGTTCATAACACTTTTTTTTTTTTTTTAATTCCTCCCAGATTTCGGCAACCACTTTTTTTTTCCCCCTCCCCTCCCATTTTCGGCAATGGCATTGCCACAATTGCCACAATTTTTTTCCCCCCTCTTTCGGCAATGTCATTGCCACAATAAGTGACAGGTTGTTACTGATTGTTATTGTTGAATTAAAAAAGTAATCTCAGTGTTAAATTGAAATTTGAACTAATAACAACTAATCACATGTGATTTATTGTGAAAATATTGTAAAAATATTGTGTACATAACACTTTTTTTTTTTTTTTAAATTCCTCCCAGATTTCGGCAACCACTTTTTTTTTCCCCTCCCATTTTCGGCAATGGCATTGCCACAATTGCCACAATTTTTTTTCCCCCTATTTCAGCAATGCCATTGCCACAATTAGTTTCGGTCAGTTTTTTGGGCAGGAATTTCGGTAATACCATTGTCGAAATTCCAAATTTTTTCTTTCTCTCTCATACTTTTGTTGGAATTTCGGCAATGGTGTTGCCGAAATTCACTCTCTCTCCTTAATTCCCTAATTAAGTTAGAACAGTACCCATAATGCAAAAAAACTCCAAATTCAGCAATATTTAGCCAAAAGACTTATCTAGTGCTAGTATGCTCCCTTGATGCCGCTGGACGAGGATTTAGACAATAATAAAAGGTGATGGTTAATCGGTCAACAATTGAGGCTATGTGTGAATGCGTATTAACCACAAGCACTCTTTTCCCTTTAGCATGGTGACAAAGTCCAAGCCTATTACTCTATTTGGTTCAATTCAAAGCTTCCTGACATATTGACCAATCTTTATCTACTATCATACAATTATAGGAGCCCTTTTCTATTAGTATAATGATAGTCTTGGTTCATGACCATTGCTAACTATTGACTATTCAAACTTCTTAAATTTAGAGCAAGACAAACCGTACCTGTAAACTCCAACTCAACGCCACAGTGAAGAAAGACAAAGTTCAATAGTCGGCTGAAGCAAAAGGAAGCTCCTCAGTAAAATACACGTGTGACTAAAGAGGAAGGGTTTTATTTTATTTTATTTTTTTAAAGCTTATCAAGGCTCATATATTTACTTATACCACTTCACTTGGGCTTCATATTCCATAATATTTATCTTATTTTTAATATCTTAGGCCCAAATCAATTTAATCCATTTAATTGTAGATCTCCTTTATAATTTACGTATAATGATTAAATTGGTATCAAAATTATGGGGTGTTACACTCTCATCCCATTGGGACCCCCCTATTTATACAAAGAAAAAAGGGTTCAATATTCCTAAGTGTGACTTAGTTACATGGAATTTTTGTGCAATTGTGCCTAGATTTCTTTTAAAAATTTAATTATAATTTTAAACTCTAATTTGGTGGTTTTTATATGATTTTTGTGGTTTGATTTTGATTCAGTAAAGACATATTAGCCAAAAGAAACGAAAGTAAAGCTATTAAAGAAATTTGTACTTTTAAATTAGCAATTACAGATGGCTAATGTTGCATTGTCATTTGTGGTTGCGGTATGAATAAGAGGTATGTTGTTTGGGCGACTGATTGTGGCAAAGCAATTGTTAGGATATATGTGAATCATATTAGGAACATATGTCATTTAGAATTTGTTAATCTTTTGACAAAACGCACTTTACTTGTAATTGGGTAGATCTAGGATGTGTTTACTATTTAAATGAACAAGAGTTCAAGATCAAGTGTTAAAGCAATTCAAATTTGTCCAAGAATCAAGTGAAGAAGTGCTGGATTTTAAAACTCGACAGCTAGCTCGATAGATGACATCTATTGAGGTTTAAAAGACAGATTTAGCCCAATGCTCGACAGCTGCTCAATAGATAAGCTATCTATCGAGATTTATGAAAATCAATTTTTCAGATCTGATTTTACTCCAATCCGTGTATACATGTTTGGGTTTTCTTTTCTCACAACTCTAAACATATATAAGGATTATTTTAAGGGCCGTCAAAGGTGGCACAAATGTAAGACAAAGTTTTGTTCATGCAAATTGTGATTAGAGACAGAATTTGCCCTAGTTCATCTTTCTCTTAAAGAAGCTACTGCATTTGTACGCCGTTGGGTTTTGTAACCAAGGAGTTTCATGATCTTCATTGTGTTGATGAACTGAAGAACTTTGCAGCCAAAATCTTTCTCAAGTTGGTGAGTAAATTGTGTACTGGGATCCACGCATCGATCGGTTAGTTACGTACTGAGAGCCGTGCATTGAAAATGAGAGATTGTCACTACAGAACAAGTCTAATTGGGTATTGGGGTAAGAGTTCAACTATAGGTTGGTATAAGGTATTGAGATTCCTTTACTTGTAACCGCTTGTTGTGATAATAGTGAATTCTCAGAAGTAGTGACTTTAAAATCACTTGTTGGGGTTTTTGCTTTGAAGGTTTTCCCCATTCGTAAACAAATCATCATGTCAACTTTATTTTCCGCTGCATATTAACTAAGTTGGTGATTTGTTTGTGCTACCATGCGTTTTGCATGTTAATTGAATCAATTAATTAATTTGGCTAAATCAATTGGTTAATTTCTCACAAGGAGTCAATACATTCTTGGCCTATCATCAATTAACCATATTAAAATGGATTAGAAACTTTTTCTTTCTTCTTTACCATTTGTGGTATGTATATGCCTTTTTCACATATGCTCAAATGAAATACCCATTAGGATTTCCCTTAATTCTGATAATTTTTTTTTTTAAAGGAAGTTCTATATTTATTAAATGATATATATATATATATATATATATATATATGTCGAGGGCCATGTAGCTAAATTGGCACCTCCCCATACACAAAGTGTTTGGGGTTTAAGGGAGAAAATGTTCAAATTGCAAGAGCCAGGGAAAAAAGATTCAACTTGCGAGATTAGCAGCATATTGTAATTATTTCTAAATAATATATATATATATATATATATATATATATATATATATATATATATAGAGAGAGAGAGAGAGAGAGAGAGAGAGAGAGAGAGAGAGATTGTTTTCCTTGAGCTAAAGCAGTTGCGATGGAAGTGTGGAGTGGATGATTTTTTTTTTTTTTTTTTTTTTTGGCTCATTCATTTTGCTATCTATAACTTTGATTCTTCTTTACCTAATAAAGTTTGGAATTTTCCGTCAGTACATTTTTTCTTCAAGAAAATGAATAGAAATCTCCCTTCATGTTCATGCTCATGCTAATGTTCATATTTATATCTTTTGCAATACTCAATAAGTTGTCTACTCATATTGTGAATTATCAATTGTAGTTAAGAAAAAAAGTATAAACACAATACTATTCAATTAAACTAACGTGAAAAATTAAATCTATTAGATTAAAAAAATGGACATGAAAATGAAAATTGCACAAAAAATTTCTTAAATAGAAGTAAAATAATTTTTACTCAATATTGTTTATCAAGCAATCATGTACAAACTAACAACATTCCAAACATTATGTGCATAATGGGATGATGAAATGGTTGTTCAGTTTATTTAAGAAATGTGATCTAGCTAATAGAAATTAAAAAAAAAAAAAAAAATACAATAACTTTCATGCATAGTCATGAATTATACCTTTACTTATATCTTATGCATTTTATGAGTTTTATTTTATATAATTGTATTTCATAAAATTAACAAAATTTATCATAAAACCCTTCATTGTATTTTTTAAAATCACTACATAAAGATACCATTTGTTTTGTCTTATCAACACACTTCTTGATATCCTAAACACATCTTAGATCTACCAAATTACAAGCGTATTTTGTCAAAGGATATGCCAATACATAGAAAATATTACCCTAAAACTAGTCAATGTATTAAGTTGAATGACATTATTTGGTTCTCTCCTTAAAAAAAAAAAAAAAAAAAAAAAAAAAAAAAAAAAAAAAAAAAAACTTAAGTTCAAAGTCTTCTCTCAAAGGGATATTTTTATGAAATAAAGATTTCCTTCGTAGAGTTGTCTCAAATTCTAGCTGTAACTTGAAAAGCTATTTAGGTTTCCTAGTTAAAGAAGAAAAAACTAATTTGGTTTTTTTTTTTTTTTGGGGGGGGGGGGGGGGGGCTATTCCTTGGAGTGGAAGAAAAGTATATTCATTGTGAAAGAAATATGGAATTCTTTGTCTACAAAGGAATATGAATTGAGTCTTTATAAATAGATGGTACTACAAATAATTTTATGGTTTTGGTCCAAGGGTCATCCCCTAAATAACTCTCCTACTTGTTAAATAAGAAAGATGTATCCCCATCCAACCAATTTGAAAATCCTTGATTTTAGATAAACTTCTACTCTCCCACTACACAAATTCAAATGTCCTTAAATTTACAACAACCAAAATTTTGGAGATAAAAAATTAAAACCATTTGAAACTTCTCGTCTATTTAATGGAAACTCCCCGGCTTGTTATAAAGAAAATAAAAAAGTGTATCTCATTCTCATCCACATAAGGTAAGATAAGATATAACAATTTGCGTGGTTAATAAGCTTGAGCCTGACTTTCATGGAAAACGTGAGATTCCTTAAAAGTCAAAATCATTTACTCGAAACTTGGGTGACGCGGCTGCCGGGTGACTCATGAATTGTGGGAGCTTGACTTTAGGTATGAATACATATTACATTTACATATGATGTTCTCCTCAACATGATGTATGTAAACCAACTCTGCATTTCTTAGAATGAAAAGAAGAAATTGTATGCAAATATAGCCATGTTTTCCAAGCTTGTAATACTGCTGCCTCTCCTAATAAGCGTTGTAGGCTCCCAAGATACCAACTTCATTTACAATGGTTTTAGATCAGTCAATCTTAGCCTACACGGCATAGCCACTATCACTTCTAATGGTCTTTTGGAGCTCACCAATGACACCAAACAGCAAAAGGGTCATGCTTTCTACCCTACTCCAATAAGCTTCAAGAACTCATTGAATGACAGTGCATTCTCTTTCTCTACGACTTTCGTCTTTGCCATTGCTTCCGGATATCCAACTATAAGAGGTCAAGGGATAGCTTTCGTGATTTCTCCAACTAGAGGGCGGCTAGGAGCTCCTCCAAACCAATACCTTGGCCTTTTCAATGAGACCAACAATGGTAATGCTACCAATCATGTCGTTGCTGTAGAGCTCGATACAGTCCAGAACCATGAATTTAAAGATATCAATGATAACCATATTGGGGTGGACATAAATGGAATGGTGTCCGAGAATTCTTCTCTAGCAGGTTATTATGCTGACAGTGGTGCCTTTATGAACTTGACCCTTTTCAGTGGAAACCCAATGCAAGTTTGGGTGGAATATGATGGTGTCAAGAAGCAACTCAATGTAACTTTAGCTCCAATTGATGTTGGTAAACCCAAATTTCCACTATTGTCTTTGTCCCGTGATCTTTCACCTATCATTAACAAAACCATGTATGTTGGGTTCTCTTCCACAACCGGCTCTTTCCTAACTTCCCATTATATTTTGGGTTGGAGCTTTAAGATGAATGGTAAGGCTCAAGAACTTGCCCTTTCTCAACTTCCCAAGCTGCCTCGAGGTAAAGAGAGATCTAAACTTTTGACAATTGGATTGCCTGTGATTCTTGTTAGTTTAGTCTTGGTAGCAATTTCAGGTGCAACGTATGTCATAAAAAGGAAAAGGAAGTTTGCAGAATTGGTAGAAGACTGGGAGGTTGACTATGGGCCTCACAGATTCAAATACAAAGATCTTTATATTGCTACACAAGGATTTAGGGACAAAGAACTATTGGGTAGTGGTGGATTTGGTAAAGTTTATAAAGGTGTACTAACTACCTCTAAAATTGAGATTGCTGTGAAGAAGGTCTCTCTTGAATCAAGACAGGGAATGAGAGAATTTGTGGCTGAAATTGTGAGTATAGGTCGGCTTCGCCACAGAAATTTAGTACCACTCTTGGGCTATTGCCGAAGAAAAGGAGAATTGCTTTTGGTGTATGACTGCATGTCCAATGGAAGCCTAGACAAGTACCTCTTTGATCAACCTCAGGTCACCCTCAGTTGGAGCCAGAGATTTAAAGTCATAAAAGGTGTGGCATCGGGGCTGTTTTATCTACACGAAGGATGGGATAAGGTTGTCATTCACAGAGACGTGAAGGCTAGTAATGTCTTGCTAGATGGTGAACTGAATGGTAAATTAGGTGACTTTGGTCTTGCAAGATTATATGACCATGGAACTGATCCTCAAACTACCCATGTGGTCGGAACTTTTGGGTATCTTGCGCCAGAGCATACTCGAAGTGGCAAGGCCACAACAAGCACCGATGTGTTTGCTTTTGGGGCCTTTATGCTCGAGGTTGCTTGTGGAAGAAGACCAATACAAGCAAATGGGCCACTAGAGGATTCGATTTTGGTTGATTGGGTGTTTTCTCATTTGAGCCGAGGCGAAATTATGGAGGCAAGGGATCCAAATTATGGTACAAGTTATGTAGCAGAAGAACTAGAGTTGGTATTGAAACTGGGATTGATGTGCTCTCATTCAGAGGCTGCTGCAAGGCCTAGCATGCGCCAAGTTGTGCAGTACTTAGAAGGTGATGTTCCTTTTCCAGACTTATCATCGCTTGGTCTTTGTTCCACCGGCTTAACATTTGCCCATAGGGAAGGTTTCGATGATTTTTTCAAGACTTATCCGTCTTCTATGAACAAGGGGTTTTCTCATTCGTCTTCCATTGCAGATTCGCTTCTCTCAGGGGGACGCTGATACTGAAAGCTTCTAACATCCACAAAAACACACCGAAAGTAGGGAAATTTTTTTAATATGATCTTTTTAATGATTGTACTGAATTACAATATTGTTTCTTTTTATGGTTGTGCAGTATATATGTCATGTTTGCTTAGCACATTTTCTCTAATTCTATAACAACTTATTGCAGAGCCAAGCGATGCATGGAAATATATGATTATTTTGAGATGTGATATAATATATAATTTATTCTCTAAATTTAATTGTATATAATTTGTTCTTTGGAAATATTAAAAAATTTCTAAAAATCATTTTATCTCTCTATTTTTACAAATATACAAATTTATCATTTTTGGTGTTTTTGTTTGATATTATCCTTTTGATTGAAGTGGTCCATATTCTTCTAAATATTTTTATTATGAATTATATTTTTCTTAATTACTTTTGGTACAACTAAATTTTTAAGTTTCAAATTTATTATTTAAAATTTTCTCTCTCAAAGAGATTATCATGATTATGATGATAATAAAAAATTATCACATAATTACAATTGATATTATTCAAATAATTGATAGGCACATTTAAATGCATAATATTCGTGTAGATTGTGTTTTAATATAAACTCAAACTCTCACATCTAAACTTACTAAGGATTAACTCAAATAAATATCAAAGCAAAACTATACAAGGGAGTGAAAGGACTTGTGATGCGAACTCAAAAAACACAACACCAAAACGAATCAAGAGTTGCAAGAAAGAATTATCTATATCTATATATATATATATATATAAAGGTGCACTCCCTTGCTAAGGAGCTTCCTTTCTGGATCCTCAATAGTATACTCCCTTGCTAAGGAGCTATCAAATATGCACTGTCCCCTTTTCTGGGACCATCCCTTGCTAAGGACTAGCTGCAGTATGATTGTCCCTTGCTAAGGACTAAATACCATACTGAGCTTCTAATCACGACTTGTCATAAGTTTTCAAAACATATTCAATATGCTCACAAAATAATCCATTCATAATTCTCAAAAATATAAAGATATATTCACACATGCAAGTTTAAATAAATTTAGGTTGTCCCACAAGTTTTTCATAAGACGAGTAGTCAATGTGCACATCAAATATTTATAAAATATCAATTTATACATAGAATATCAACATGTTTCTTTGATATAGAATAGTTTAATAATCAACACTGTTTGGGGAAAACCCCCAAAATTAGTAAATACCACTTACCTCTTATTTGCGAAAATAAAAGAAATCAACCTCCCTTAAATCACAACAATTCAGTAGAATTAGAACCTAGTAACACCAAAAATAGGTTCATCAATACACAATTTCCTACTTAAAAATCTATTTTCACACTTAAATGATTTTATCCTAGACAATATTGATATATCCAAAATCCTCCATTTATTCACTTAACTATCCAATTCACTTTCAGCTTTGATAAGATTTTTGGACTTAAAGATATTGCTGCCTAATCAGATTTTTCCATTAACGGCGTCATAGGTATTCATGAAACTTCAATAGAGTTAAATAATGAATATCTGACCAACCTGAATGTAACAGCCATATTATTTATTCATATCCATTCACTCTAACATTACATCTATCCAATCTAATATTGAAAGCCACGTATTGCCTTAATTTGTTGCTTAGCATTCCCTCTTGATGCCACTGGATGTACATTGACTCTAATATTTTATATACATATATATATTCAACTTAACATTAAAAGCCACGTGATAGCTTTAATCTATCAATCTAGTGCTAGTACCCTTGATGCCGCTGGACAAGGATTTAGACAATAATAAAAGGTGATGGTTAATCGGTCAACAATTGAGACTATGTGTGAATGCATATTAACCACAAGCACTCTTTTCCCTTTAGCATGGTGACAAAGTCCAAGCCTATTACTCTATTTGGTTCAATTCAAAGCTTCCTAACATATTGACCATTCTTTATCTACTATAATACAATTATAGGAGCCTTTTTCTATTAGTATAATGATAGTCTAGGTTCATGACAATTGCTAGCTATTGACTATTCAAACTTTTTAAATTTAGAGCAAGACAAATCATACTTGTAGACTCCGACTCAACGCCACAGTGAAGAAAGGCAAAGTTCAATGGTCGGCTGAAGCAAAAAGAAGCCCATCAAATACACATGTGACTAAAAAGGAAGAAGGCTAGGGTTTTTTTTTTTTTTTTTTTTTAAAGCTTATCAAGGCCCATATATCTACTTATGTCACCTCACTTGGGCTTCATATTCTATAGTATTTATCTTATTTTTAATATCTTAGGTCCAAATCAATTTAATCCATTTAATTGTAGGTCTCCTTTATAATTTACGTATAATAATAATTAAATTGGTATCAAAATTATAGGGTGTTACATTTACAACTTGTGGTATAGAGCCTAGTACATTGTCTATATATGCCATTCATGTTCCTCAGAGAAATATATTCGATACAGATCTTAAGAAAACTAAACAACTGATTTATCAGTCCAAGTAAAATTTCTATCCATGAAAGAAAATCCATGATAATATTTCATTTGTTGTAAAATAGTGGAAGCTCAAATGACCAAGATTGATTGTGAAAATATTTTAGGCCTGAGAAAGATCTCCAAACTAACAATAGGAACGAAGAAAATTAATCCAAAAGAAAATAGGCACAAAACACCAAGATTTACGTGATTCGGCAATAGCCTACATCCACGGGCGACGACGAACAAATTTCACTATAACAAATTTGGGATAATACAAATTGGTGTAGAGGTACTCTCACAAACCCAAATCCCAAATACACCCAAATAGCTCTCTCTCACAAATACAAAACCATAGAACCAAATACAAACCCAAGAACCAAAAGTTCACAAATATCAAATACGAATACCAAATACCAAATGCGAATTGCACACAAACCAAAGAGAGAGCCACAAGCTATGTAGTCAGTTTCGTACCGTACCGGCCGGTACGGCCGATATTTTTCGTACCGGTGCCTAGAACGGTACAAAAACGTCCTCATTCCGTACCGGTTTAAATACCGGCGTTACCGGAAGCGTTCCGACTGTACCGGCCAAAATACCGGATTTCGACCGGAAAATGAATACCGGCCCGAAACAGAAACGCAGATTTCTTTGAAATTTTTCACTCACCTGAGATAATTTCTCAACAAAATTTCATGATCTGATGCATCTTTCACGTATCTCGGTCTCTTTTCTGCTTAGCTATCCATTTTTCTTCGTGTTCTCTGCAACGTCTGTGTTGCTCTAATGTTCTTCTTCTTCATTTTTTTATGTCTCCACTGTTTCTCAAAGATTTTGAGTTTTCTTTTGAGTGCCCACGTGATAACTTACCAAAGGTAAGGAGAAGACTTGCTTTTTGAAATTTGAAATGAGATAAGACTCATCAGTAGAGGTAAACATGTGGAGGAGATAAAATCAAGGTAAAAATAAAGAAAGATAAATTGCAAAAGTAAAAGAGGATGAGTGGAGGTGATTAACAACTTGTTGGCAGATGATGGCGATTGAAAATTGATACACGTGTACCAAAACAAAAACAAAAATATTATATTTATAATATTTTCACAATATATTTTAAATTTCAGGATGTTATTATTTTTTTAAAAATATTATATATATATATATTAAATTTATAAAATAGCGGTAAATCCGAAACGGTACACCGGTATTGACCGGTACCGAAATATATCGTTCCACTGGCCAAACCGGTACAGCCTCCGGTACGAAATTGACTCCTTTGGCCACAAGTCAAATCCAAAAGTTGCAATGCACCAAGAGAGAGCAAATCATCAATCCGCAGAACCAAAACCAAGTGGCAACAAACCTCTCTCACTATTCCAAATTGCAACCCACAAATATCAAAGAACCAAACAAGAGAGAGCCTATTTTTCTCAGACACACTCACATCTCTTTCTCTCTCTAATTTTCTGTAGCAGCACTATGCTTATATAGGAGACTTGAGTAGGCTAGAATATCCAAAACCAAGAAGGACTAGACTTCTTTTCCACACACAAAAGGAGAATCACTCCTATTCCAAAAAGAATTCCAAATCAAGTAGTAGACAAGAGTTCTAACCCAAAAGGAATAAAATTCCTTCCTTATCCAAATCCAACAAGGAGTCGAACTCCTAATTCAAGCCATATTCTATATCATTATCAATACTTCAATAGGTGGAGCTAAAATTTGACTTCTAAAGTTCTTATTGACCTACCTTATATCATAATCAAATTAAAACTCTGGACGAAAAGTTAGATGAAATGGAGCCATTCCATTAATGTACTCTTTCGCAATAGGTACTACTTATTTCTATCAACACTAATTGAAAATTTTTGTATTTCCAGTTTTCCACAGAAAGCAGACTCAGTTCATGGTCAATGACATTAATGATTTAGGAGACTTTTCTCAAGTTCGTGTTGTTTATAATACAGATACCACAACCTTTCAAACTTATCTTATTATGTGGGTTGGAGAGTAATTAAGAAAAGAACTTGTCAGACTCATAACTCGCTGGACAACTGCATGTGAATTCTACTTCCACAGAAATTTCCAGCGACTTATCAAAAGTCATAGTACAGGACACATTTTAGCATAATCAGGTCATTGTGCAAATGGCCGTTTCTTATGTGTCAAAATGTTTTACAAATTTTCACCTTTTTTTTTAACTTGATTCGGCACCGATAGTTCAATAGGAATTGTGATTTGTGAGAGGTGGGGTTCAAGAAATAGGCAGCAATTAATAGCTAAGATTTTTTAATTTTTTTTAAATTTTTTAAATTTTCCGCTCTGTTTGTCACTTTGCTTTTTTGCCTTTTTCAACATTGAATGTACCGACACCAACATCTAGCCCAATGTGTCACCAATGTATAGTTTGTATTTAATTGTTGCTATTTTTGCTATTATTGAATGAAGGTTCTTATTTGCCAAAAAAATAAAAACCTATTACTGGGGACAAATTCACTTGTATTGTCATATACCCAAATTGTTGTTGAGGTTTGACTAGGTTTAACCGAACTCGATTTGTTCAATTGGATTTCAGAATGGTAAATTTCACCAATTTATGGTCAAAACCCATTAAGCTCTAGCAACGCAGAAAAAGGAGGAAATGTTACATATTGGTTAGAAGAAAAGAACACAAACGCCAGACTTCTTTAAAAATGGTGGTAGTAAAATCCTTTGTGAGTGACAACTCGATTGATGGATCTTTGGAAGTAGGGAAATGAACTTGAAGGGAAGGGATTAAGCTTCGGTCCAAAAGATTAGGAAAAAAAAAAAGGTTTTGAATCAATACAAAAGAGATCTCTTATAGTTATATATCACAGATTAAATGAATACAAATGTTATCAATGAATGGAACTAAGTGGACCAAAATGAACCAAAGTGGACCTAAAGGACCAAAATAGACCAAATAGACTGAAATGAGCCGAATTGAGTGAAGTGGACCGAATCGACCGAAGTAGACTAAACTAGACCGAATAGACCAAATTAGGCCAAATTGAACCTAGACCAAAGTGAAGTGAATTGGACCGAATTAGACTAAAATGCGATGTAAATATGGTTTACCAGGAGTATACCAAATCTTGACCTCAAGTGAACGGGTCATAAGTTTATAGCCTCCATCCAATACGATCATCCTAACAATCACATAAATTAATTAATCACAGAACAGCTACGTCACTGATAGAAATAGTGAAGAATGAAAGAACTGTAATTACTTTCTTGCAAAAACATGAACAAACAGTATTTCTATTCGTTTTGTTCCATTGGTGTTAAATAAAAGTGCAAAAAAGTTTAGGAACTAGAGATTGAGACAACAAAATCTCACAATATTTTAACAATATTTTTGTTTTGAGTTGTGATAGGTCCCATTAAAATCTTTATTTTATTTTATTTCAATTTATTTCGAATTATGGTGGAATGATATCTCGCTTGTTATAAAAATGTTGTGACATTTTGTTGTAATACTAAGGAAATTGATATTCTTTTCAATTTTTCATTTTTTTTTTCTCATTTATGTTGTTATTTAATATTATTATTGTTCTTTTACAAAGAAGTGAAAAATATGTATGCCCATTAATCAAATCAAATAAGTTTTTGTTGAGAAGAAAATAAAATGAGTTAACATACCTAGTTCATTCTTCTTCTATTTCCCTCCTTAAATTTGAGATATATGCCTCCAATTGCATTCATTTCATTGACAACAACATTTGTTGGCATCCGCTCATCAGGTGATGTTGTAGAACACAACAACCCAATTTTGAACACTGATATCAAGCAATCTTTTATTCTACTACTAACATTGAGATGACACTCTTCTTCAATTGTTTCTCTGTCTTCAATGTCATCTTCGTTTCTCTTATCATCAACATCTTCTTCATCCTCCTCAAAGAACATTGATGGGTCTACTATATCCATTACATGTATTTGATTATTTTTGCAAGATTGTCAAGTCTGCATGTTACTGTTTTTTAACACAAATGGAATAAAATGAATATGGATTACAATTGTTGTCTGTTCATGTTGTTTCAAGAAGTTAGCCACTTGGGCTTGGCCTTCTCATTCACATTGGCGATGTTAAAATAGCTAAAAAGTTATTTTTAGCACCACAAACACCAAAATGCATGCTATATTAATTGGAGCTGTTAAATATTTAAAAATAATTAACGACTTATTACAGTGAACTGCTATTAATTGCAATCCACCGTAGTAAGTTGTTAATTGTTTATTAAATTACCATGTTAAATTACCGATTGTCTCAAAAGCTTAATCTATTATGATAAGGTGAATTTAATCATTTAACTACATACTTCTAACTTTAGTTTTATTGGTTTTTATTCTCTCTCTCATCTCAACCTCTCATTCTCTCTTTTGCTGGTGGATCTTTTATATTATTTTAATTGGCGATGTGCTGAAGTAAAAGATGGGATGTTGGGTGTATTATTAAATGTGGTGTTAAAACAGATAAAGCAGGTGTTTGAGGTACTAAAAGTTATATTTTTTGGCACCACTAATGTGAATGCTCTATAGTTTTAGCATCAACCACTAGGCTACTCCACACTTTGATGATCATATTGAAAGATAATTGATTTATTCTCAAAAGGAATAGATATTATAACAAATAAAGTGTGTGTATATATATTAAATAAATTGATAGTTTAAACAATGGAGGATGGTGATGAATTCAAACCTTAAATGTCTTTGTCTGAAAAATAAAAAATTACCAATTATCATATATCAATAAATAAATAAAGTTCCGTTTTTAATTTTAATTACAAATAAATATATGTGTAGTTTTTCATTGTATGTTTTTGTTGTAATTATTCTTCCCTCAGAAATTGAGTGTCTACAACGCCCCAACTTGTATTTCTAAATAATTCATTTGTAATACAATGACTAAATTTTATCTAACAAACTTGTTGATGAGCTAAAATGTGAGAATGAATCTCTGAAAATGCATGCCAAGTGTTTGATTGCTGAGCCTATTGCTAAAAAGGATGATAATATATGTTGCAATCATGTTGTGGTACCCGATGTTTTGCCTAATGTGTGTTCTACCTCTAAGGACAAATCGGTGTACATTCCTCCACACAAAAGAAATCAAAAGGTGGAGAGAAAGGCTATTAAGTCAAAGCCTCCATTTAGGTCTCAACCTAAGGTTTTGAATGAATCTAAGTTTGTTCCTACTTGCCACCATTGTGGTGTGATTGGTCATATAAGACCTCAATGTCATAAGTTGAAGAGAGAACAAACCCATGTTGCTAGATCCCTTCCCAAAAGGCTTAGTGAATCTAAACACATTGTTTATCACCATTGTGGTGTTTTTGGTTATCTAAGACCTCATTACTCTAAGTTTCAAGCTCTTAAAAGAATAAAAAGAAGGACAAGGATTTCCTGCAAACATGTTTGCAGGAAATCCTACATACAAGGCAAGGTGGCAATTAGTGAGAGTGACAAGTGTCCTAGGTCATGTGCAATGCACATGACCAGTTAACTCAAATTTGATGACTAACGGTGTTAGAATTTTGCTTTAGAACCGTTTGCTCTCTCTCTCTCTAAATCAGACATTCTCTATCTTCGTCCAAGATCTCTCTCTCATCCTTCGTGCTCAGCCTAGCCACATCCACTCATTCCCTCTCCACCGCGTTTCCACCTCTGTTTGCCGCCAAGAACCACCGCTTCAGCACCTTCTTTCGCAGAAATCTCTTTGGTGAAGACAAATACGACAACTCAGAATTTTTCAAGGTTTGTTACCTAATCGGCTTCCAAATCCCTCTCTCTTATTTATTTATTTTAATTTACAAAATCTCCTTAAATCCCTAATATCTTTGAGGGTTTTAGGATTTTATGTGGGTAAATTGTACAGTTTTTTTATATTTTTGAGATTTAGGGGTTTGCCATGCGTATAAAATTTCTCTTTGTTGGGGTGTGGGTGTTGATTTTGGGGCTTATTGGGTTTGAAAGATTTGAGTTGAAGAAGGGTGGGGTTGAAAGGGTGTGATAGATCATGGAGCACAGAACTTTTATTCTAATGACCTTGGTTGTCAATGGCTATCAACAACCATTATTTTTCTCTGAAATTTAGTTGTGTGTAAATATTATATATCTATGTTTGACAGCGATTATATTTTTTCTGAAATCTAGTAAAAATTGCATGGTACTAATTTTAATGCCACTTTTGTCAACATTGGTTACATTGATTCTTTTTCTTGTGAGATCTTTTGTTGCTAAATTTGTTCTGTATTATGTGGGATAAAAGAAAAATAGACTAAACAATGATATTATTTTTGTACCTAGCTATAAGTACTGTAGCTCTCCCATATTTGTTGTTATGGCCCTTATGGGTACATAGCTATAGGTTCTTCTGTTTTATTGGTGTCCAAAATAAGCTAATGGTTTGTTAACTTGGGTTCTCTTCTTAATATCTTTGTTATACTTGATTGGCTTACTCAAAGAACTTGGGTATACTGAGAAAATGATTTACATATTTTGACAAAAGCAATTTAGCTTTTGAAGCTTTTGTACATTCACATTACATATTTTCTTTATTCTTGGTTAATAACTTTGTTTTGTTTAATCTTGTTTTCTTTTACAATTTTTTGCAGATGTGTCAAGCCAATACCAGATAAGTAGTACCGATTTTGTGGCACTCCACTTTACAATGAAATATTTAGAGAGGTTAAAGAGTGCCTTCATGAATTTTTTGGAACAAGGTTTTTTTGGGATCCAATTGAGCAGTCATCTCTCTTTTTCTGAATTGAATTGGTAGTGACGACAATGGAAGGGCTGCCACAGTTGCGCCACATGAGATCATCATAGCATTTGGTCTTGAAACATACACTTTTTCCCTACCTTTTTTGCTAGAATCTTGAAACATACACCTTTTCCCTACAATTTTTGATAGAATTATGTATTTTGGTGCTAGAATCTTGAAACATATACTTGTATCGAAGTCTATATTTCAATAGAACCCTTGTTGTTGTGGTTTTGTAATCCAAGCATATATTTCAATAGAATTTGTACATTTTTAGATTAAATGCTTTTTTTTTTTTTTTTTTTAATGTGTTGAGTTTTAAGATTGCAAGATTGCAATTGTCACTAAAATTGGTTTGTTGTCTACCAGTCTTGATAAGGGAAAAAAAATACAAATTAAAGATGATAAAGTCTCTTACCATCTTTATGAAATCAAAACTACCATAATTGGCTTGGTAACATTTCAAAAGATAAACCACAAGCATCATTATAGATATTAAAATATTTAGAAAAGAATAATGATATTTTATTCCATTCTCTTGGTTTGTACGGTATATAAAGGTTTTTTAATAAATGAATGAGAACACTCATGCGACAAAATTGGACAATACAACAATACAATACATACTCTGCAAAGTCTTTCGCCTTATTACCTAAATTAAACTAGAAAGGAGGTAGCATATGTCAAATCTGAAACTTAACTAAAATTGAACGATAGCTCCCTTTATAACCTTCAAACAATAAGATCACCACAATGAAGAAAGGTAAAGAAAGGGTTTCAACGCCTGCCCAACCTCTAAAGAATGATGGTCTCCTCTACTGCATTCTGTGAATAAAAGAAAGGAGAATATAAGTTAGCCAAAGGTCAGATACTTGAATATGTTAAGAAAGTAGTTACTAAGCATTACCTTCAAAACTTCTAAGTTTTAACAAAGATTTTCGTAAATAAATTCCCTGCATATCCAAAATCAACAAAAGAAAAAGAGCTAAAAAGAACCAGACACTACCAAATCCATACATGTTATACGCATTTCTTGTTCACATAAGCAATTGCACCTATTACAAAATAGGTGAAACCAGCAAAAGAACTAAACATGCCTTTAACTTCAAAATCCCCACCATTAACTTATCCCAACTTACAATCATTCGTAGCCCATTAATCTACAGCTAATTAATGGCACTAGTAGATTACTTAGCACATTAATTTAGCTCGTGTAAAATATGAGACACATAATGCAATGTGTACTATAGCTTAACTAGATTTATAACTATAGAGCATTAATATCAAACTACAACATTCTATAGCCACAGCATAAGCAGGTCTTAAGGCATTGAATAGTTTTCAAGTCTTGGCAAAGTTCTCTATATTGTCCATATAACCAAAGGGGAGTGGCTATTCTAGTAACACTACTATGTCTTCCAAAAGACCATAACTCTCTAGCAATCAAGCAATAAATTACCAGAAAATCATGCATGAAAGCTTATTTCAAGTTGCAACCATGAATTTGGTGTCTACCAAACTTACATTAGGCATTAAAGTCAGTCAAGGTCTACCAAACTTACATTAGGCATTCAAATCAGTCAAGGTTTCCCGATGATAGTTCACATAGATTTCATATTCTGAAACTAAAAGCATTTAAATTTTATTCAACAAAACAGATTAAGACTAAGGCCCAAAGAACCACACCCAGCGGATGATAAAAAAATAAAAATAAAAATAAAAATTCATCAACTCAGAAACATTTTAGCAGTGCAAAGTCGCGGACTACAACTAAAACCCCATTACAACAAGTCAGCACCTAACACCAGTAATCACTATCCAACCAAAACCAACAAAAAACATAAGCTCTTAAACACAATTCCAGTAGCACTCTATGCTATAGAACTCAACTAAGATCAGGCCAAGCTCCAATATTCAATCTTTAAAAATAAAAATTACAAATGGAAATTCTAAATTTTTTTTTTAAGGAAATGTGTTAATTACCCACATAAAAGTTATAATGAATTCTATCATTTTTGATGGGTTGTTGGTATAAGCAGAAGTTTTAATTTACGAAATCTCCTAAAATCTCCAAAATATAAAAAATTGTACGATTTACCCACATAAAATCCTAAAACCCTCAAAGATATTAGGGGATTTAAGGAGATTTTGTAAATTAAAATAAATAAGAGAGAGGGATTTGGAAGACAATCAAGTAACAAACCTTGAAAAATTCTGAGTTGTTGTATTCGTCTTCACCAAAGAGATTTCTGCGAAAGAAGGTGATGAAGCGGTGGTTCTTGGTAGCAAACAGAGGTGGAAACGCGGCGGAGTGAGGCTAGTGGAGAGGGAATGAGTGGATGTGGCTAGGCTGAGCACGAAGGATGAGAGAGAGATCTTGGACGAAGATAGAGTACGTCTGATTTAGAGAGAGAGAGAGAGAGAGAAAAACGGTTCTAAAGCAAAATTCTAACACTGTTAGTCATCAAATTTGAGTTAACTGGTCATGTGCATTGCACATGACCTAGGACACTTGTCACTCTCACCTTGCCTTGTATGTAGGATTTCCTGCAAACATGTTTGTAGGAAATCCTTGTCCTAAAAGAAAATAAAACTTGAGCTTCTTGGAAGTTGTGCTAAAAAGAGTAAACCGGATTTGAGTAAAAATAGCATGTTGTTAAAAAAAATGTTTAATGCTCTTAACTCCTTGACTATGTGCATCTCTAGTTCTCATTCTTCCAACCCTCGTCTCACTTCTCATGAGACACTCATTCCAAACAATCATTCTGTTTGGATGAGGAAGGGTTCCTATGGTTGAGCTTTTGCTCTTTTGGTCCTTGATCTAATTTTTTCGATCTTTGTAGGACCCTTCATGCATTAGATGCTTCATTGTCATGCATTTGTGCATCATGTATCTCTTTATATGCATTGTTTTTGTTGTTTCTGCATTTGATCTTACTTTTATGTTTTAGTTTTGTGTGAGTGAAAAAATTCAAAACCACATAAAAAGTGAAAAAATCCAAAAAGTTTGATCGTATATATTTGAGCACATATCTCATGTGAGTTTGGCCTAGTACCTTCGTATTAATGGCGTAGTGCATTTACAAACTTAGCTTGTTTTGTATGCACATTTATTTGTCTGGAAGAAATCTTGAAAACTATGTGTGATTGTTGTAAATAGATCTTCAAGCTTGTTATGAATGATTGATCAATAGTCTTGATGGTCTTGATACTTGCATAGACTTGTGCCTATATCTCTTCCCACTTTATTTTTTGTTTTTGCAAAAGAACTCACCAAATGTAAATCTCCAAATGAAAAGAGATATTGAATTGCAAAAGTCTGTCGCACATACTAGTATTTGACTAGGAAAAAGGGAAAGCGACTTTTGTTTTGAAATGTATGGTTCTCAAAAAGCCAAAAGCTAATTCTACATGTTGATATATCAAAAAATATCAAGCACCAATCTCAAAAAGAGATGTATTATCCAAAATGGATCAAATGTTATGATTTATACAGAAGTCAAATGAAAAGCTTCTAAGATTTGTAATCAATTTGTGGGAGGTCATATATGTTCATTTCTATAATTGAGATAGACCACTTGATTTAGTACCAGTTGTGTATGACTTGATTGAATTGATCATTGAAGCTTCACTCTCTTCTAAGAACTATTCCACACTTGATTTACACACACAACACACAAGCTTAATGTTCAATGAATGCTTATTTCATTTGTGTGATTGTACATGTTCAAATGTGATGTGTGTGTGCTCAACCATATGTGGATCAAACCAAAAAGATTTTTGTTCTTTTTGTTTGCTTTTGGAAGTGATTTGTATCACCCATGTTTTTTCAAAGTTTTTCAAGTTGTTTTTGTGTGAAAAACATGTTTTCTGGGTGTTTTCATGACTTATTTCATATATAAGCTCAATTGGGAGTTAAATGGTCCAATTTTAAAGTTTTTTCAGCTTTGGACAAAGACTTTCGCGACTATCTTGCGAGTAAGACTTACCCGCGAAAAATTTTGCCAATAATTTTGCGAGTAAGCTTCCGGCGATAATTCCCAGATCAGCTTTTTAAAGGGCATTTCGTGGGTCTTTTGTTTTAAACTTCTCTCATCTTCTCCCAAACCCCTGTTTTAATGCTTTAACATCAAAACCCAACTTATTTCAAGTGTTTTACATTCCATAAACATCTCTAAGGTAATCTTTAACCCTTTTTCATTGATTTTGATCCTTAGATTATGTTTTAGGGGTTTTATGTTCATAGTTGGGTTTTTCTCAAATGGGAGTTAGAAAACTTAATTTTTGTTAATCTTTTTTATTGGGCTTTGTTTTAAATGATGTCTTGCTTTGGATGTTGGCCCCTTGTGGAAAAAATAACATGTATTTAGGCAAGATTTTTATATGTTCATGCATTGTTTAACATATATGTGTAGTGTGTGCACTCTATATGTTTGATAAAATGCCCAAATGACATTTTCTCGTTGTTTTGGACTCCGATGAGTACCAAACTTTCGGAATCACCATAATTATTCATGTTTATCATGTTTTAATCATTGGTTGTGTGTTTTATACACCTTTCCCCGTGAGTGCTTGCTCATGCATTGGTCATGCATCTCACATGCACACTAGATGCACACTAGATGCACCTTTGCTCCTTACACTCTAACACTTGACATGTTTTGCATTCACTCATGCCAGTTAAGTCTTTTTAGACCTTTTAGCACACATAACATGTTCATGTGTCTTTATCATGCCTAGGTCTATATCATGTTCCATCATCCTTAGCATGTCATGTTCTTTATGCTTTGTAGCATTTTTTAAAATATTTTTGGTCTTTCATTTGAGCTTCATTTTCTCATTTATCTTGCACCCCTCATGAATCATCTTTTACCCTTGTTCATATCTTCTTTTCTTTCCCTCCTTCCTCTTGATTAATTTGTCTATTCGTGACAAAAAGGGGGAGTGTATCGTCATTTCTATATGACTCATGTGCATACTCTTAGGGGGAGAAATTCTACCTCGTGCACATTCATAGGAGGAGAAAGCCATAGGGGAGATGCATATACCAAGGGGGAGAAGAAATTTTTTTTAGAAAACCTTGATTTACTTTATGCTTGTTTTCTCGTTACTTTATGGTGCTTTGATATGCTTTATTGCTCTCATTGCATCGTGCTTATGTATTGGGCATGCTTTTATCCTTATGCTATTGTGCTTTATTGGTTGCATGTTCGGATGATCATTTGTTTTACTATATGATCATTGTAGTCATTTCCATATGACTGTCAGGTGTATGATCAAGTTGCTCATATGTTTTACAACATGTTTACTTGATCGCATTTTATTTGTTACATTATACTTGTCCTTTTATCACTTGATTTACCTTGAGGGCCTAATGCATTTTGTGTAAGTGTTTCAGGTTACAAGTATCTTGTTCCAAGTGCATCATAGATTTTAGATTTAGGTGTGAGTGAGTTTTGCCATTGTTCCCAGACTCACGTTTAAGCTTAGAGTCTGTTATAGGGTGTTTTGTCACGGAATAGGCAAAGGGAGAGATTGTAAAGTTGTGATTTACAACTATGTTTTATGTTGGCTTTATATCATGACAAAAAGTGTTGTAATTGCTTCAATTTTGTTCCTTGTATTTTGTGGGATTTTATTGTATTGGGTTTTTAGTATTAATTTGCTGAAGACTCAAGCTGAAATGAAGAATCAGTGGAGTTCGCAAAAAAGCTCGCGAGAAACTAACCTGCGAAAGAGCCATGTAAGGAGCACATGACTGGAAGTTGAAGAGTCGTGCTAGGCTGTCGTTTTCGCGAGTGTCTCGCGGGTAAGGCCTTCCCGCGTGGTAGTCGCAAAACATTCTGCCTGGAGGATTTTTAAGAGTGACTTTCTTACCCTTCAACCAAACTATATATACCATCATTACCCACAAATGTAAAGAAGGCCATTTAGAGAAAAAAAACTCTGGATAGGTTTTCTACAACACATATACCCATCTTTTAGAAAGAGAGCTACTCATCCTTAGTGAGAAATCATTGTAGCCTCTTCTCCATCCCTCTCCCATTGTCATACCTTGAGAGGAGATTTATACCCAAACACAACCCACACCTATTCAGAGTGTAGAGAGTATTTTGGAGCTTGGGAAGTTTTGAGGATTTTCCAAAAGAAGCTGGTGAGGCTTGGTGGATGCAATTGGGCGTATTGCGGGATTCGGAAAGTTAGACAAGACACGGTTCCGAGAAGCCTTGTTGGAGTAGGAGCTTAGAGGGTTTAGGTACATCGGGTAGATTAGGCTTGGAGGGTCTCTTGCTAACTCATGTATCCCAACTGATTGCCTAGTGGATCAATTACCGCTTGGAGGGCGGCGGAGAGGTTTTTCGCCAAGTTCTTCGGTTTCCTTTTCGATAACACATCAGCGTGTTATCTTGTGTTTGCATTCTTTCTTCCCTTACTCTTGTGCTTTACTTTTATTGTTGGTTGTTCATGTTTATGCACTAGAGTAGTATTAGTTGTTTGCGCTTCATTTACTCTTGTTTCCACACTTAGATAAGCTAGAGTAAAATCAATCGAGCCGTAATCTTTTAATTGTGGGTCTAAATAGCTCTTGTGTTTTCAACACTTTTTCGAGCTTTCATCATCCATTAATGTGTAGCAATTCTCCTCTCTTTTTTGGACTTTAGACCAACAGATACCAACCTTTGTCACCTTCTCCCTCAAAAAAAAAAATAAATAAATAAATAAAAAAACTTTATTGCCATAACTCAATCGGTTGCTGTAAATAAACCTGTGAACTAACCTCTTTTATAATTTTTAAAAATATATAAATAAATAAAACATATTTCCTAATGGAAATTATTCCTCAAGGCTCAAGAAATGGGTTGTCGCCTACTGCATTTAATTACAGCATCTAGAAATTTTACTTCCAATTCCTTTCTATCAATTCTAATTAATTTGACTTTAAATTCCACACCAACTCGGTGGACCTGGGTTTTGATGGAGACAATCTTACAGCAACTATCCCAGCTTTGATGGTACCCTTTTCTTCTGTATAAATTGTAATGTTCTTTAGCTTCTTCTGGACAATTTACAAGGGAGCGCTCCTCCAGTCCTCCAATTTCTTTCTATCAATTCTCATTTTACTTTCAATTCCTCACCAAATCAATAGTACACTTGTCTTCTTTATAAATTGTAATGTTCTTTAGCTTCTCCTGGACAATTCACAAGGAATCTCTCCTAGTCCTATTTAGCAAACATGGCCATCATCAGTGTTGGGACTTGTAACTTCTTCAACTAGTCTAAGCCAATACTGTCTGTCCGGTACGTATGATCCCTCCTTTGCTTTATAATACAAATATCATTATATCTTCCATACACAATATCGAATGCATGATAAATTTTCTCATATTCCACGGGTTAGCAGCATACCACATTTAACGTCTACATTTTACTAAAATTATCTTAGTAAAAAAATCCAAATGATGTTTTTATCCTTAAATTCTAAAATTATCTTTTTACATTTAAATTTTAATGCTAAATTAAATGACAATTAAAAAATAGGGTACTACATATATAAATAAATTTAGACGATTTTTTAAAATTTGTTACTTGTAAAATTGTGGCTTAACTGTATTCTAGAGGCAATATATACCTTTAACCCTTTAGCAAACTCGACCAAGTACGAGAAAATATTGTGTTAATAAAACAATCATATCATGTCTTTAAGCCTTCTTCAATTATCTGCTTTCCGATGATTTTGTCCTAATTTCTCAACAGGCAGCTACAAATGGACCAACTATATAATATTTGCACAAATTACAAATGATATACTCTCATCTCTCTCTCTCTATATATATATATATATATATAACTAGTCACTAACTCGTGCAATGCACGGGAAAATCTTATGAAAGTATAATTTATACATTAAAACTTTTTAATTTTACATGAACTATAATAGTTTTAATAATATTTGAAAAATAAAATAAAAAGTGAAAACTCAAGCCAATTCAAGATGAACCACTGCAATAACAAAGGCAGTCCTCCCATTCATTTTTGCAAGCCAATTGCAACTGCAAGAGCTATCATGAGGGCATTCCATCGGATAGTTTTGACCCAAGTATGCTCCTTTATTTTAATCCTATACATCAGCAATTTGAAGTGAGTTTTCAGCATGTGGTATCAAGTAAAAATCATGTTTGCACAAAACCTAAACAGACATCAACAATTTTACCAAATTTTTTGCTAACTTCATAATAATTTTGGAACATCTTGCAAGCTTTAATCACCGCTGGCACATTATTGATGTTGAAGTTTATACATGTTCTGCATGTTGTATTAAGTTTTAGGGTTTTATAGATGTGACAGCCAAATGATACATTAAAAGACTTTTATCACATAATAATGATGCAGCAATCAATATATAAATATATTGTGAGTAACAACATTTAAAAGGAACAAATAAAAAATAAGTGTAATTGTTTTGAATTATCCATTCATCTTAATCTGAATTTAACAAACTAAATTTGATAAAATAGTTTTCATATGAATAAAGCTTTATAAAGCTTGAGTATAGTTTCCTCTTTTTTCCAAAAGTTTCCACATAATTCATCCAACAAAGTCTACAACTCTTCCCAAACCTTTTTTGGAAAAGTGAACAACTCTTCCCAGGCCTTACCAAACCTAGAAGAAAAGAATGAAAGAAAACTTTAATTCAAATAATCATTCAGAGGAACAACTGCAAACAACCATGAAAAATTTATGACTTGTGTTTTTATTCATTGAAATTGAACATTTACATGTTTCCTACCATAAGGTTTTGGATTCTGACTCCAATTCCAAATGCCATGTCACTTAATGTAAAGTTGTAAATTGTCAGCTTCTCATCTTTTTTAGGAATCCATCACCTCTTCTCAAAGGCATTATCCTAGCACACTGAGCCTTCACCATCCATGTTAAACTCTATCCCAAAAAACTATATAAAGATGCTTGAATCCCAGACATACTAAATAAAAATCCAAAACTTATTCCTACACTTTCTTAATAACCAAACCAAAATTATTATTAAAACAAAAAAATACAAACATGCACATAATGATACAAAAAGAAAGAGAGTGTTTATAAGAAAACTCAGATAATACCCAATTGTGATAATCAGAGTCCACTGGCAGCCCATGTAAAAAATACTTTTAATCAATAACAATGCAATGCAATCTGCTACATAGATTAAGATTATTCACCCAAAAAAAAGAAAAATAAAAAAATGCAAAATGGGAAGGGACATAGATAATAAATTTGAACATCTTGATAAATCCTATGAAAATTTCAAAGTAATCTGACTTTCAAATGAAAATTTGCTAGAGCACACATCAAGGAATTTAGGATTTTGAACAGTATTGAGTCAAGATCTGTAACAATGCACAGAATAGTCCATCAGATTTGTGTAGACAAATCATCAAATTTAAATGGGATTAACTCTGTAAAGTTGTGATTGTAATTGTAAAGTTGTGATTTACAACTATGTTTTATATTGGCTTTATTCCATGACAAAATGTGTTGTAATTACTTTATTTTATTTCCTTGTATTTTGTGGGATTTAATTGTATTGGGTTTAGTATCAAGTTGGTGAAGACTCAAGCTTTATTGAAGATCAGTGGATCTCGCGGGTGTGTCGCTGGAAGCTAAGCCGCGAAAGAGCCATGTGAGAAGCACATGACTGGAAGCTGAAGAGTCATGCCAGGTTGTCGTTTTCGCGAGTGTCTCGCGGGTAAGGCCTTCCCGCGAGATAGTCGCGAAACATTCTGCCTGGAGGATTTTAATGAGTAACTTTCTTACCCTTCACCCATACTATATATACCCTCATTACCCACAAATGTATGAGAGGCTATTCAGAGAGAAAAACCCTAGATAGGTTTTCTACAACACACACACCCATCTTTTAGAGAGAGCTACTCTTCCTTAGTGAGAAATCATAGTAGTCTCTTCTCCATTCCTCTCCCATTATCATAGCTTGAGAGGAGATTTGTACCCAAACACAACCCACACCTGTTCAGAGTGTAGAGAGTGTTTTGGAGTTGCTGGGAAGCATTGGAAGAAGCCAAGGATGGCAGATGCAACATGGAGCTAGTTGCGGGATCTGGAGAGCTAGACAAGACACGGTTCCGAGAAGCCTTGTTGGAGTAGGAGCTTGGAGGGCTTAGGTGCATCGGGTAGATTAGGCTTGGAGGGTCTCTTGCTTACTCATGTATCCCAACTGATTGTCTAGTGGATCGATTTCCGCTTGGAGGGCGGCGGAGAGGTTTTTCGCCAAGTTCTTCGGTTTCCTCTTCGAAAACACGTCTCGGTGTTTTCTGTGTTTGCATCTCTCTTCCCTACTCTTGTTCATTTCATTTTTACTGCTGTGTTGCTTTAAATATGGATTAGAGTTGCTTCTTGTTTATACGCTTGTGTTTACACTATTCCGCACTTGTATTAAGTTAGTGTAAAATCAACCAAGCCGTAATTTTAATCGGGGGTCTAAACAGCTCTTGTGTTTTTCAACACGTTTTCGAGCTTTCAATTGGTATCAGAGCGGGTACACTTGCTGTGGTTTTAATACCTAAGTGTGATCCTTGACCCCTTGTGTGTTTTGCCATGGATAATGCTTTACATGCTTGTATGGATGTTGTTGATTGTAACATGCCATGTGTTTGTGAAAATGCCTCTATGAGTGTTTATCCTCATGATTGTGATGCCATGTTATATGAATCCATGGGTGTTGTTGACAAACTCTTGAAGAAAGAAGCTAAGAAGTTTCAAAAGAATTTGAGCAAGTTCATTTGTGAAAAGGATGATTTGATTGCTAAGCTCAATGAATCCAATAAATTGGTTGAAAAATATAAAAAGCTTGCTGAAAATTCTCTTGAAAAGCTGAAAGAGTTTGAGTGTTTGAATATGGACTTGGATGCTAAACTTGTTTTGTCTAACAAACTTGTTGATGATCTTAAATCTGAAAATGAATCTCTTAAGATGCATGCCAAGTGTTTGATTGCTGAACCTATTGTCAAAAATGATGAAAATATATGTTGCAATCATGTTGTGGTACCCGATTTTGTGCCTAATGTGTGTTTTGCCTCAAAGGACAAATCGGTGTACATTCCTCCACATAAAAGAAATCAAAAAGTGGAGAGAAAGGCTCTTAAGCCTAAGCCTCTGTTTAGGTCCAATCCTAGGGAATTGAGTGGATCTAAGTTTGTTCCAACTTGCCACCATTGCGGTGTGATTGGTCATATAAGGCCTCAATGTTCTAAGTTGAAGAGAGAACAAACCCAAGTTGCTAGATCCATTCCCAAAAAGCCTAATGGACCTAAATACATTGTTTGTCACCATTGTGGTGCCCTTGGTCATCTTAGACCTCATTGCTCTCAATTTCAAGTTTTTAAAAGAATCAAAAGAAAAGAGAAACTTGAGCTTCTTGCAAGTTGTGCTAAAAATGATAAACCGGATTTGAGTGAAAATAGCATGTTGTTAAAGAAAGTGTTTATTGCTCTTAACTCCTTGACTATGTGCATCTCCGGTTCTCATTCTCCCAACCCTCGTCTCACTTCTCTTGAGACACTCATTCCAAGCAATCATTCCGTTTGGATGAGGAAGGGTTCTTATGGTTGAGTTTTTGCTCTTTTGGTCCTTGATCTAATTCTTTCGATCTTTGTAGGACCTTTCATGCATTAGATGCTTCATCTTCATGCATTTGTGCATCATGCATCTCTTCATATGCAGTGTTTTGTTTTTGTCTTTGATCTTACTTTTATGTCTTTGTTTTTTGTGTGTAAAAAAAAAATCCAAAACCACATAAAAAGTGAATATTCAAAAAGTTTGATCGTATATGTTTGAGCACATTTCACATGTGAGTTTGGCCTAGTACCTTCGTACTAATGGCGTTGTGCATTTACGAGCTTAGCTTGTTTTGTATGCACCTTGTTCTTTGTGGGAGAAATCTTGAAAACTATGTGTGACTGTTGTAAATAGATCTTCAAGCTTGTCATGAATGATTGGTCAATAGTCTTGTTGGTCTTGATACTTGCATAGACTTGTGTCTATATCTCTTCCCACTTTATTTTTTTTGCAAATAGAGCTCACCAAATGTAAATCTCCAAATGAAAAGAGATATTGAGCTGCAAAAGCCTGTCGCACATACTAGTATTCGACTAGGAAAAAGGGAAAGCGACTCTGTTAATGTGATTTGTATGGTGCTCAAAAAGCCAAAGGCTAATCATCAATGTTGAAATATCATAAATTTCAAGCACCAATCTCAAAATGAGATGTTTTTGTCCAAACAAAATAAAATGGACCAATTGTTATGCCTTATATAGAGCCAAATGAAAAGCTTCTGAAGTTATGTATTCAATGTGTGGGAGGTCATATATACTCATTTCTATAATGGAGATAGTCCACTTGATTTCGTATCAGTTGTGTATGACTCGATTGAATTGATCATTGAAGCTTCACTCTAGTCTAAGGACTATTCCACACTTGATTCCCACACACAATACACAAGTTTAATGTTCAATGAATGCCTATTTCATTTGTGTGTTTGTACATGTTCAAATGTGATGTGTGTGTGCTCAACCATATGTGGTTCAAACCAAAAAGATTTTTGTTCTTTTTGTTTGCTTTTGGAAGTGATTTGTATCACTCATGTTTTTTCAAAGTTTTCAAAGTGTTTTTGTGTGAAAAACATGTTTTCTGGGTGTTTTTGTGACCTATTTCATGTATAGGCTCAACTGGGAGTTAAATGGTCCAATTTTAAAGCTTTTTCAGCTTTGGACAAAGAGTTTCGCGACTGTTTCGCGAGTAGCTCGCGAGTAAGGCTTACCCGCGAAAATTTTCGCGAGTACTTTCGCGAGTCAGCTTCCCGCGAAAATTTCCAGATCAGCTTTTTAAAGGGTATTTCGTGGGTCTTTTGTTTTAAACTTCTCCCATCTTCTCCCAAACACTTATTTTCATGCTTCTACATCAAAACCCAACTAATTTTAAGTGTTTTACATTCCATAAACATCTCTAAGGTAATCTTTAACTCTTTTCATTGATTTTGATCCTTAGATTATGTTTTTGGGGTTTTTATGTTCATAGTTGGGATTTTCTCAAATGGGAGTTGGAAAACTTATTTTCTGTCAATCTTTTTGATTGGGCTTTGTTTAAAATGGTGCTTTGCTTTGGTTGTTGGCCCCTTGTGGCAAATATAACATGTATTTAGGCAAGTTTTTCATATGTTCTTGCACTGTTCATCATACATGTGTAGTGTGTGCACTCTAAGTGTTTGATAAAATGCCCAAATGGCATTTTCTCGTTGTTTTGGACTCCGATGAGTACCAAACTTTTGGGATCACCATAATTATTCATGTTTATCATGTTTTGATCATTGGTGGTGTGTTTTGTACACTTTTCCCCTTGAGTGCCTTGCTCATGCATTGGTCATGCATCTCACATGCACACTAGATGCACACTAGTTGCACCTTTGCTACACACACTTGAACACTTGACATGTTTTTGCATTCACTCATGCTAGTTAAGTCTTTTTAGACCTTTTAACACATTTAACATTTTCTTGTGTCTATGTCATGCGTAGGTCCATATCATGTTCCATCATCCTTAGCATGTCATGTTCTTTATGCTTTGTAGCATTTTAAAAAAAATGTTTTTTGTCTTATGTTTGAGTTTCATTTTCTCATTCATCTTGCATCCCTCATGCATCATCTTAATATTTTCTTCTTTCCCTCCTTCCTCATGATTCATTTGTCTATTCGTGACAAAAAGGGGGAGAATATTCCGGAGAGTATACCGGTGTGTTTCGTCATTTCTATATGACTCATGTGCACACTCTTAGGGGGAGAAATTCTACCTTGTGCACATTCGTAGGGGGAGATGCATATACCAAGGGGGAGAAGACATTTTTTTGAGAAAACCTTGATCTTCTTTATGCTTGTTTTCTCGTTACTTTATGGTGCTTTGATATGCTTTATTTCTCTCATTGCATCGTTGGACATGCTTTTACCCTTATGCTATTGTGCTTTATTGGTCGCATGTTCGGATGATCATTTGCTTTGCTATATGATCATTGTAGTCATTTCCATATGACTATCTTGTGTTTGATCAAGTTGCTCATATGTTTCACAACATGTTTACTTGATCGCATTTTACTTGTTACATTATACTTGTCTTTTTATCACCTGATTTACCTTGAGGGTCTAATGTGGTTTGTGCAAGTGTTTCAGGTTACAGGTATATATGTTCCAAGTTCATCACAGCTCCTATGATTCATGATAGGGGGAGTGATATGATAGGGAAGTACTTTATATTATGTACCCATGTTGCTTTTGTAAGCTTTAAGGGTTTGTTTCATTGCATAATTTGTAGGCTTTTATGATTTGTGCCATGTATTTGCAATATTTTGCTTATGCAGCCTTTTTTGCTTGTGCTATTGAAGTTTAATGTCACACATTTACTTCACTACATCACTCTTGTGCCCTTGTAGGATTGTTCCTAGATGCATATACGTTCTATGCATTGGTTGAGTGATGAACACTCTTGTGCCCTAGTAGGATTGTTCCTAGATGCAAATACTTCAAGTATTTTGCATTGGTTGAGTGTTGGACTTGCAAATGATACTCTTCAAATGAGCTTATCATCTTGCATGTCCGGATGTTCATTCCTTGTGTGAATGAGCATAGTGATTACTTCTGTTTAAGTGATTGCTTGTTTGATCTTGCCATGGTCTATTGTTTTTATTCCATTTTGCTTGATCACATTATATTTGCTCCATATGCATTTCAAGTTTTCTGCATACAATGATATTATTGTGTTGTTGTGTTTCAGGAGTTACTTGTTCATATGTCCAAGAGCTTATCAGAATCTAGAATTAGGTGTGAGTGAGTTTTGCCTTTGTTCCCAAACTCACGTTTAAGTCTAGAGTCTGTTATAGGGTGTTTTGTCACGGAATAGCCAAAGGGGGAGATTGTAAAGTTGTGATTTACAACTATGTTTTATATTGGCTTTATTCCATGACAAAATGTGTTGTAATTACTTTATTTTATTTCCTTGTATTTTGTGGGATTTAATTGTATTGGGTTTAGTATCAAGTTGGTGAAGACTCAAGCTTTATTGAAGATCAGTGGATCTCGCGGGTGTGTCGCTGGAAGTTAAGCCGCGAAAGAGCCATGTGAGAAGCACATGACTGGAAGCTGAAGAGTCATGCCAGGTTGTCGTTTTCGCGAGTGTCTCACGGGTAAGGCCTTCCCGCGAGATAGTCGCGAAACATTCTGCCTGGAGGATTTTAATGAGTGACTTTCTTACCCTTCACCCATACTATATATACCCTCATTACCCACAAATGTATGAGAGGCTATTCAGAGAGAAAAACCCTAGATAGGTTTTCTACAACACACACACCCATCTTTTAGAGAGAGCTACTCCTCCTTAGTGAGAAATCATAGTAGTATCTTCTCCGTCCCTCTCCCATTATCATAGCTTGAGAGGAGATTTGTACCCAAACACAACCCACACCTGTTCAGAGTGTAGAGAGTGTTTTGGAGTTGCTGGGAAGCATTGGAAGAAGCCAAGGATGGCAGATGCAACATGGAGCTGGTTGCGGGATCCGGAGAGCTAGATAAGACACGGTTCCGAGAAGCCTTGTTGGAGTAGGAGCTTGGAGGGCTTAGGTGCATCGGGTAGATTAGGCTTGGAGGGTCTCTTGCTTACTCATGTATCCCAACTGATTGTCTAGTGGATCGATTTCCGCTTGGAGGGCAGCGGAGAGGTTTTTCGCCGAGTTCTTCGGTTTCCTCTTCGAAAACACGTCTCGGTGTTTTCTGTGTTTGCATCTCTCTTCCCTACTCTTGTTTATTTCATTTTTACTGCTGTGTTGCTTTAAATATGGATTAGAGTTGCTTCTTGTTTATACGTTTGTGTTTACACTATTCCGCACTTGTATTAAGTTAGTGTAAAATCAACCAAGCCGTAATTTTAATCGGGGGTCTAAAAAGCTCTTGTGTTTTTCAACACGTTTTCGAGCTTTCAAACTCTAAAACTATTAACATCAAATGGAAGAGAAAAAAGAACTTCATAAGAATGAAGATAAACTCACTCTTCTATTGTTTGCTCATCGCAAGTAATTCTGAAAACATTGCACACATCTTTAACTCTCATTGCACCTTTGCTGTTAGACATAGAAAAATAGAAGGAAAATGTTTAAATTAAACACTTCAACATTAAAATAAATATATAGAATAGATTAAAAACCATCTTTTCTATGGGAGGTAAGGTTAATTTAAAAACACAAACTGGTCAAGTTTCAGATTCTACCTAAAAACATATTACCAATATTAATGTGGCAAGAATTAGTAGAGATCGTCACTGATATCAACGGCAACAATAGTTCCTTAAATCTCAACCATTTCAAATATAAAATTTTCACTCACTTTGCGTAAACATGAAAAATTCGTACCAAAGTCAACAAAATGTTTAATTGGACATGTGAGAACTCTAAAAGAAGCACACTTAGCAAAAAAAAATTTTATCAATTTCTCCTTCCAAATGAAATCTTAGGGTAGCTTTGATATGGTAAAATCTGACCACCCAATTACTATAAGGCAAATCTATGTCCAACACCTCAAGTAGCCTATCACCACATATTGACTTCAATACATAAAGGCAAAGGCAAACAGTATGTAGAGGCTATAGGAAGGCATGGCTTAGTTCATGTACTCAAAAAATTTTATTAAGAGAGGGATTTGACTCTAAATTAAGTACCTATTCTCTCATCCATACAAAAAAATATATAATTTGGGTATCCCCAAATTCATCAAAAACACGAAGTTTAAACCACTATTTGCCTATTAGATTCAATAATCAATATATCAGCTTGGATCACAGCGAAGTCTCTCAAAATATGCTTCAAAAATAGATATGGAAGAAAAAATAACACAGCTCTACCTTTTCAATTTGCTATTGCTTGAATTTGTAGACAGCTTCTAAACTTTATAGGTTCAGTCCTTCACTGTGCATGGCAGAAAGCAGAAAATAAAAGTCAGTAGTAGGAACAAATCTTAGCTTCCATGGTTATACCAAAAATTAAAATACAAACCTTACCATAACTAACAAATAAAAGTTGTAGATAAACAGCAAAGCCAAGGTTGCAGAAGGAGGACACTGGAAAAGAAGTTGGGGTCTGCAACCAAACAAAGAATCAAACAAAACCCCCCTCAAAAATCTAGATGCTGCTCTTAAAGAAGATTCTGATCAAATTTATTATAAAAAAAAAATAGCATGATTCTTTGATAAAGTACAAATTCTACATATTTGCTAATTAATGTCCATATCATAGTAAACAGAAAACCTTCAAAACCCAAAACCACTGTCACATTCACTTCACAATAAAATCAATATAGTTGGCCATGAATTAGCAGTTTATGAAAACAATACATGAGGTAGTATAAAATATAGCCCGATCATGAAACCATAAATCCTAGATAGGCAAAAGGAAAAAAAAAGCCATGAAACTGAAACACACGAAAGCAAAACCTATAGGATTGGGAGGCTACGATCAAAATTGGAAACTGCCACCAAGTATATATAATTAACCACAAATCCACATGAGGCTAAAATAATTCAATAATCTACAACAAAAAGTTAATTATTCAATAACTAAATTAATATACTTGATTTGTATATAAACCTAAAAACTTAAATTAAATCCAAACACAAACAAATGACTCACAAAAACATCAAGGGCATGCCAAGGATGCTTGTCTAATAAAAGGACAGGATATATCATTACTATCCCAAAAGATGAGCACCAAGTATTGTATAAACCTTAACTTGTATTATTCATTCAAGCCATCACCTTTTCTTGGGTGCAAAACTTCTTACACATAACATAACAAAATTATTAACAATGAAACAGAATAACAACTCTAAAATCCCAGATGGATTTTCTTGCCGCCAATAATTGAAATTAATAAAACCCACTACGGCTCCAAACCCATCAATCTAAACTAATCATTCAAAAGAAACACTCCTAAACGAAACCCTAAATCATATTTCAACCAAAATTATAGAACAAAATAAAAAACTTACCGGTAATGTTTGCGGAGAGAATCTGGTCTGAAAAAAAAAAAAAAAAAAAAAAAAAAAAAAAAAAAAAAAAAAAACAGACACTGACAAATATAGAGCTAGAGAAGGATGGTGCCAGAGAAGGTGGAGCTGTTGAGATGTGGGAGAGAAGGACTGATGGTGGCCTGCGTTTTGGACTGAAGGTGGAGTCGTTGAGCTGCTATTTGCGTGTGGGAGAATGGCAGAGCGTGGTCGGCGTTTTGGAGAAAGGAGAAGGGAAAGCGTGTTAGGGCTTCTCTGATTTTGCGTTTATGTTTTTTTTTTTTTTTTTTTTTTTGCGTTTATGTTTTAGTTATAGGAGGAAGGAAAGACTGATCGATTGGCTTTACTTGACTTCAAGAATTGGATCACTCAAGACCCACTTCAAATCATGAGCTCATGGGATGACTCTGTTCATTTCTGCAACTGGTTAGGTGTTACATGTGGCCCTTCTAGTAAACAGGTCATGACTTTGAACTTGACAGCTAAGAAATTGTCTGGCTCCATACCACCCTCTATAGGAAATCTTACTTACCTCACAGGAATCGACCTACGAAACAACAAATTCTACAATGAAATTCCTCAAGAAGTGGGGCGTCCACAGCAACTGCAACATCTCAATTTGAGCAGGAATTCCTTTGGTGGTAAACTTTCGACTAATCTGAGCTACTGTACACAACTTAGAGTGCTTGACGTTGATTCCAACGATCTTGTTGGGCAGATTCCAAACCACCTCAACTCATTGTCAAAGTTGGTGAAACTAAATCTTGGCAAAAACAGCCTAACAGGAACTATCCCAGCTTGGACAGGAAACTTTTCTTCTTTGTATGTCCTTAGGCTTCCTGAAAACAATTTTCAAGGAAGCATACCTGGTGGACTTGGCCGTCTATCAAGGTTGGGATTTTTCAACCTTCCTAAGAATAATCTGTCTGGTACCATCCCTCCTTAGATCCATAATATTTCTTCCATTTACTTTTTCTCTGTAACTGACAACCAGCTACATGGAAGCCTCCCAACATATCTTGGTTTTACTCTTCATAACCTTCAAATATTTTATGGCGGTGGAAACAAATTCACGGGACCTATTCCCGAGTCATTTTCAAATGCTTCTCAATTTCAGGAACTTGAACTTGTTGAAAATGGTCTGACTGGGACAGTGCCTCAAAATCTAGCAAACTTGCAAGGCTTGCTTTGGCTTAATCTTGGAAATAATAGCCTTGGAAAGGGGAAGGATGGTGACTTGAGTTTTCTCAATTTCTTGGCCAACTGTACTAGTTTGGAGGTATTGAGTCTTTGAAGTAATAATTTTGGAGTATTGCCCAGCTCTATAGCCAACCTTTCCACCCAGCTAAGCTTTCTTTATACGGGTGGGAATAAGATTCATGGTAACATCCCTACTGGGATCAGGAATCTCATTAACTTAAATGATCTTAGATTAGAAAATAACTATTTGGGAGGTACTCTCCCTCATGTTCTTGGGAAGCTTCAAGAGTTAAATGTATTACATTTGAAAGATAACAAATTTTTTGGGCCAATCCCTTCCACCTTGGGTAACTTAACTAGGATGACAAAACTTTATATGGAAGGGAATAGATTTGAGGGAAGGACACCCCCAAGCCTAGGAAACTGCCAAAATTTGCTTTTACTGAACCTTTCTCATAACAATCTCTCTGGAACAATACCAAAACAGGTTATGGGTCTTTCATCCCTTTCAATTTTTTTGGACTTGTCTTATAATTTTTTTATAGGAGCAATACCTTCTGAAATGGGCAACTTAGTACATCTTACCAAGTTAGATCTCTCAAAGAATAAAATATCAGGCAAAATTCCCACCACCCTTGGGACTTGTATTAGTTTGGAGTACTTGTATTTGGGCGGTAACTCATTTGAGGGAGTAATTCCTCAATTCTTGAAGAATTTAAGAGGTTTAGAAGATATAGATCTTTCTCATAATAAATTATATGGGCATATTCCTGAATTTCTTAGTAAGCTTTTGGCACTTAAGCATCTCAATATTTCTTATAATGATTTTGAGGGTGAAGTGCCAAATGAAGGAATTTTTGCAAATGCAAGCGCAATTTCAATCTTTGGAAATGAAAAGTTATGTGGTGGTGTCCAAGAATTACATTTATCTTCATGCTCAAGCAAACATCCTAAATTGTATAGGAAGCTTCTTGCATTCGGAATAATAATTCCTATCACTAGTATAATCATATTTGTACTTCTTTTGTTGTATTTTTTCCCTACATGTTATATTGTGAAAAATTCAAGGGAGGGAGCATTAACTTCATCTTCTTTTGAAGATTGGTAATTACCTATCTCTTATGCAGAACTCTTAGAATCAACAAACGGGTTCTCTGAGAACAACTTGATTGGTTCGGGTAGCTTTGGCTCTGTATACAATGGAGTTCTTTCTAGAAATGGAGCAACTGTTGCGATCAAAGTATTGGACCTTCAACAACAAGAAGCTTCCACAAGTTTCATTAATGAATGCAATGCTTTGAGAAGCATACGCCATCGCAATCTCCTCAAGATTTTCTCTGCTTGCTCTAGCATTGATCATAAAGGGAATGACTTTAAGAGTCTAATTTTTGAGTTCATGTGCAATGGAAGTCTAGACCGGTGGTTGCATCCAAAAAACGATGAACAACATCAAAGAAACAAACTAAGCTTTATTCAAAGACTAAATACAGCCATTAATGTTGCTTATGCATTAGAATATCTTCATCAACATTGTCAAACACCAATTGGTTATTGTGATATTAAACCAAGCAATATACTCCTTGATGAAGATATGGTAGCCCACGTTGGTGATTTCGGATTGGTGAAGTTCCTCTTTGAAGCATCTAACAATCCCTCCAAAACTCAAACCCTGTCAGTTGGACTAAAGGGTTCCATTGGGTACATTCCTTCAGGTAATTTTTCAACCAGATGAAGCACAACTCATTTCTTAATTAATAGTTTTTTTTTTTTTTTCATATTAAACAACTTTCAAAATGTAACCATATGTGCTCAAGTTTGAGACCACTTTTTTGTGTAGGGAAAAATGTTTCACACCATTGGCCACTTGGAAAAAAAAAACGCACATATCCACAAAATTGCATGTTGTGATATATGTGCAAACAATGCATAATGCACTAGTGCTTAAATTCTAAGGTCATAAGATTACTATTTGTTACTGAAAATATATTAATGAATTATAGAGTACGGAATGGGTGGCCAAATTTCGACATTGGGAGACATTTTCAGTTATGGGATACTCTTGCTAGAGATGTTCACTAGGAAAAAACCTATCGATGAAATGTTCATAGATGGTTTGAGCATTCACAGATTCACTTCAATAGCTTTGCCTGAACATGTAATGGATATAGTGGACCCATCGATGTTCTTTGAGGAGGATGAAGAAGATGTTGATGATGAGAGAAACGGAGATGACATTGAAGACAAAGCAATAATTGAAGAAGAGCCTCATCTAAATGTTAGTAGCAAAATAAAACATTGCTTAATATCAGTGTTCAAAATTGGATTGTCATGTTTTGCAACATCACTTAATGAGCAGATGCCAGCAAATGTTGTTGTCAATGAAATGAATGCAATTAGAGACACATATCTTAAATTTAAGAAGGGAACCAGAAGAAGAACAAACTAGGTATGTTAACTCATTTTATTTTCTTCTCAACAAAAACTCATTTGATTTTATTAATGGACATACATATGTTTCACTACTTTGTAAAAGAACAATAATAATATAAAATACAAAAATAAATTCAAAAATGAGAAAAAAAAAATGAAAATTTTAAAAGAATATCAACCTCCCTATTAGAATTGTTAAGTCTACATGTTATTGTTATGAGTTCTTCTGGGATTACAACAAAATGTCACAACATTTTCATAACAAGTGAGATATCATTCCACCATAATTCGAAATAAATTGAAATTTAAAAAAAAAAAAAAAAAGATTTTAATAGGACCTATCACAACTCAAAACAAAGATATTGTGAAAATATTGTGAAATATGGTTATCTCGATCTCTAGTCCCTAAACTTTTCTTTACTGTTATTTAACACCAATGGAATAAAAGGAATAGATTTACTGTTTGTTCATGTTTTTGCAAGATAGTAATTACAGTTCATTCTTCACTATTTCTATCAGTGACGCAGCTGTTCCGTTATTAATTAATTTATGTGATTGTTTTGTAGAATGATCGGATTGGATGGAATTGAAGTTTTGAACCCCCTTGATTGAGTAATATTTCTACTGTGTTCTTTAGTGTACACATATGCTGCCTCAGCCATTGTCATTGCTTTCCATGTCAAAGGTTATTTAGATCAATGGCTCCCTGTTATTTGTCAGTGACATTTCTTAAACCATATTACTATATTTATTATTTTTATCATGGATTGTACGATTGCTCCTTTAATTGTAATATGTGTTTCATACACTATTCCTTACTGTTCTTAACTTGGAAATGTTTGAGGGCAGGTTAGCAGGTAATAACAGTTCATGGGACCTATTTTTGTGTCATTTTCTTTTCTGGATTGTTTTTCTTAATTTGCTTTCCATCTTAATATAGCTTTTTAATCACTAAAAAATTACCATTTTTATAGAGCCATCCATAATATATAACTAACTTTTGATTTAAGTCCTCGATCTCACATGCCCTTTTTGTACTCGCATAAGCTTATCAATCCTTTGCGTCTCGAGTCAGCCCATCGCAATGCAAGCCAGGATCATCAGGTCCTTTGGGCTCGTACAAATTTGATTGACTTGGAAATCGAGGCTATTAACAGATGACCCGTCCACTCGAGGACAAGATTTGGTATTTCAGCTAAATCTGGTCATTATGCATGGTGCAGGCATGCATGCGATATATTGAGATAGTTACTTAATCTTATCTGTTGTGATTTATTTCTGTTGAAAGCCATAAGGAGTGGCCCTTACACCAAATTTAAACACAACGTAGTTTGAATGAATTATCATTCACACTAATCTGTTGAATGTTATATGTATTAGATTTATTATTGAAAATACAAGGTGAAATATAAAACAGATAAAAAGTATGAGCAAACTCAATCAAAGTATGAGCAAATATTATGTTCATCATAATAAGTTAATAACGATCATATCATGGCTCTAAACCAATTCAATTCTTTGTTTTTCAATGATTTTTACTCTCTTTTTTTTTTTTTTTTTTTTTTTTTTGCTCAAAATCTAATTTCCCACAGCAAGTTGCGATTAGGCCAACTGTATATTACAAATTGCAGATGATATGCTCCCATTTATAATACATCTTTCATACACTATTTCTCCCACGGTCTCTATCGACTACGTAAAACCTTAGTCATGGTCATATATTAACTAGCAAAAGTCGATGAGAACTTCCGTACAAGATCCACAAAATGCTTTGGGTGAATTATTATGGAAAAGCCAGCCAATAACTGATGGTACGTTATGGCAAGTTTTGCAAATTTCCAATCCAATTTTTGTTGCCTAATGAGAAAACTCCGCCAACCAGTAGAAGAAAATTCCACACAAATATCTTGGTAGACTGGTTGTTTTATCCATAAGTAATAAAAATAAAATTCTAAACTCTTTTTTTTCTTCTATATGGAACCCCGATAGGCCAAAGTGCCAATGCCAACCAGTCAACCACTAAGCTAATTAGTAACACATACTTGGTCCTTGACACTTCTTGATAAGCTTATTGAAGTTACTGAAAATTTATTTAGTAACCAACAAATTCAAAGTTTTAGGAGTAATCAGAAGATTAAATTGTAATGAAGAGCCAGAAAACATACACACTCTTTCCATAAAGAACTGTCAAGATATATATTAGCTAATTAATTATCATGCAAGTCTGAATATAAAAAATTATGCAAATCTCTGTGGATGTAGTAGAACCATAAATTTTTTATGCCACAACTCTGATGTGAGTGATAAAAAAATTTGTAGGTTCTTCTATGTGCTCGTTTGGATTGGGCTGAAACGCGCGTTTGCGTTTTAGCTTTTTTTTTTTTTTTTTTTCAAGCGTTTCAAGTCAATTTTTTACTGTTCATTCACTATTGCGGCTACTGTTCATAAACAGTAGCCGCAATATTTGACTTTTCCCGTGACAGTGCACATCGTGCACTATTCATGACCCACAAATTTCACTTTTTCACAACTTTTTCATTAAAAATGAGTCTCACGGTACTATTTACACATTTAAAAATTATTTGCTACAGTATTTTTCAGTTTTTAGTTTTCAGCTGTATCCAAACAGGACCCTATATAAGTTTATTTTATCACTCTTATTTTAATTTTTTTTAGTTTGATTTATTTTGGTTTAAGTAGTTTTGATGAGTTAGGAAATTTAAAATATAATTTAGGCATGAATTGTGACAATTGATTAAAAAAATAATAAAATGATTAATGAAAGTTCAATTTTTTACAAAGTATGAAATATTTAAACAAACCAACCATGGATTGGGTTAGAGACGGAGCCAGAACTTGAAGTTAGGGGAGGAAGCTTTGCTACTGTTTGCGTGCAGCTGGTCCAGCCTTTAGCTCTATTGTTTAGCTGCTAAAGTTTTTTTTTTTATTTTTTTTTTTTTATGTGTGTGTTTGCTATTGGGTAAGGACAAATTTATTTTATTTAAAAATTTTAAATTGTTTTAAGCTATTATTGGTAATTTTTGCTGTTAGACTAATTTTTTTGGGCTTGTATATTTTGTTATAATTTTAGGTTTATAAATTTTTTATGCCCCTTTAAAATGAGAAAAATGCTAAAGTTACAAATGAACCCAAATACAAAACAATAAGAATTTCCTACCTTGGTAATTTATAAAAATATTGTAGAAAAGTTTGTGATTATAGTATTACTCTTAAAAAAATCAATGATATTGTTAAAGGAGGCAAAGTTTTTTTTTTTTTTTTGAGGGGGGCAAAGTGTAATTTTATAGAACAAAATTACTAAAATTTATACCTATATATATACTAATTTTTTTTTTTACAAAAAAATTAGGGGGAGCCATTGCCCCCCATGGTCAAAGTCTCCCTCCATCTGTTAAGGACATATTTTATGTAAATTGGCAAATCCTTTTGACAAAACGCACTCTACTTGTAATTGGGTAGTTCTAGGTGTTTTTAATACTTCAAGAAACCTTGTTTCAAGATCAAGTGTTGAAGTCATCAAGTCTGTCTAAGAAAAAGCAAGCTGAAGTGCAAGTTCATTAAATCTCGACACCTATCGATAGCTACCTCGACACCTGGCTATCTGTCGAGATCTTCAGCTGATTCTTATCGCAATCTCGATAGCTTCTCGATAGCTGGTCGATCGATCGAGAAAGTTTCTGTCCCCTCGACACCTTCTCGACACCTCCTCGATAGCTGCTATCTGTTGAGATTCATTAAATCTCGACACCTCCTCGACACCTCTCGATCGATCTAGGTTACGGGAAATCAGAATTTTCAGCTTTTTGATTTTTGGGCCAGGCTTATGTATTTGAGTAGGGTTTCTTTTCTCACAACCCTAGACCTATATAAGGCTTATTTTTAAAGGCCGTCACACAAGAGAATAAGAGAATACAAGGAGAACATATTCAAAAGGTTATTCTCTCTGAAAGAAGCTACTGCGTCTTTACGCCTTAGGATTTTATAACCAAGTGCTTCTTGATCTTCATTGTTGATGAAGTGAAGAACTTTGCAGCCAACATTCTTCTTCCTTAAGTTGGTGAGTGAGTCACGTACTGGGATTCGTGCAAAGGAGTGAGTCACGTATTGGGATTCGTGCATCAAAGGGTGGCGTTCATATATTGAAGAGTTCAGAGGTTCTGAAGCAGTAGAAGGTTTCTGCTGTGAGTTCATCTACGGGGATTGTAGAGTCTAGGGACAAAGGTTTTGTACTAGATCTGAAACTTCTCTTTACTATAGTGGATTGCTTTTCGGGAAGGTTTCCCCCCAGGTTTTTTACTGTGAAACTGGTTGGTTTCATTGGTTTTCCTGGGTCATCATATCTTGTCTTATTTACTTTTCCGCTGCATTCATTATTGACATGATATTGATGTTTGTTTGTTTTAACAAGTTTATTCATAATAAATCTAATTAACAACTTGGGTTTAAAACTTGTTAATTCTATCAACCGGGGTCTAAATTTCCCAACACCATCCATAGGTTGGGTTGATAATTTCTCAACCCCACAAGCTCGAGTTAGGTTATAAAACCCTCCAACCCGACCCAAAAGATGACTCATGCACAATCTTAGCTATATTTGCTCCTAAAATTGCAACTCTTCAATAGGGTACAACTCCCCATGAAATGGTATAAGGGTGTCCATAATATATAGACCCACAAGTTTTAGTCATTTCATGCTTGTCGCCCTCTTATTCTTAAAGAAGCTTCTTTCGTGGGACTTTCATTTCTGTGGGATCAAGAACTATGATTTTATTTACTTTCAAATACATATCGAGCAATGATTCTGAATAAACCCCAAAAGGAAAAGTAAAAACCAAATATATCATGGTCCAACTATATTGTGTGTGCTGCCATGATGATACAACTTTATTAGGAAAGCTTTATTACTAAAGACGTTTTTATTTACTTCCCTTGTCTTCTAGATAGAACTCTCTCCACTCCAATACTCCTACAGTGGCATTGGCATGAATAAAAATTTTCTATCTCACTCTTAATGTTCCATTTTATATTCCATTAACTGCTTTGTATGTATGCTATATGTTTAATTGATGGAATATAAAATAAAACACTCAAAATGAGACAAAAAATTAATCTACCTTGCCAGAAACCAAATATCTTTGACAATATAATTGCCTTCCACACATAGTAATATACTCTATTTGGATGCAAAATCTAGAAAAAGCTGGGCACTAAAGGTGATGGGCAGGCTGCAATACTCCAGGGAAAGCTGGCACCATGGTCCGGATATGAGATTTGCATTTCTTTTTGAAGAAACATGGCTTGGCTGTAAGATTCTAAATTGACTGAAGCATTTCTGAACTTGGTGACAAAACATCCTCATCAACCTTAAGCCTCTTTGGAGCTCGAAATCCTTCCTCAGACTGTATTTCATTTCTGTCAGCTTCTGAATCAGATTCTAATTCTTTTGCATTTGACTCTGACTCCTCACAAAGGGAAGGTAATGATATGGGAGAAATAGGCTTGCGAGGTTTTGTATTGGTTGCTTGGTTTCGATGTTCCTCTGTAATTTGGTCAAGGAATCTTCCTTCAACTTCAAGTTCAAGCTTCAATCTCATTTGAACCTGTTGTGCAGATAGCACCCTAGGACTCTAATCAATAACAGTAAATAAGCGGAAATCAAGGATCCGTTTGGATATAACTGATTGTTGCTGAAAACACTGTAGCAAAATAATTTTTAAATGTATGAATAGTACCGTGGAACCCATTTTTAATATTTTTTAATGCGTGAACAATGCATGAACAGTGCGCGCACTGTTCATGTACAGTACTTTTTGTCTCTAAAAAGTCAATAACTCCGGCGTAAAAAAAAAAAAAAACTGAAAACGCAGCTTACAAAACGCAACGCAACATTGAGCACAATCCAAACCTTCACTAAATAACAAGCACACACAAAGAACACAAGAATTTACGTGGTTTGGCAAACTGCCTACCTCCACAGAAATGACGGAGAAATTTCACTATAAAAATAGGGAGATACAATAATGCACAAGAACACTTTCAAGAAACCCAAATCCCAATACACCCTAACTCTCTCTCACCCACAAGACAAGAAAATACTATTTTTCTTCTTATGCGGCTGCTGCTAGGTCATTGGAATTCTATATTCTCTCTTTTTATTTCTTTCATCTCAAACCTAATATATATATATATATATATATATATTTTTTTTTAGGTCGGCTATCACTAGGAATTATATTCCTAGTTGAATTCGGTTTCCTAATACTACTTGACTTGGGCTTGTGGCAATTCAAGCCACACACACGAGCCCACATCAACAAATCTCCACCTTGACTTGAATTGATCAAGCTACACGAGCAAACTCCTCCATCGCCTCCACCTTAGCCCTTAAGGGCTCACAAGCTGCAAACACCAATCAAGTCCAAGCAGCCCTTGAACTTGTTTGTTGGAACTGACTTTGTCAACACATTAGAGGATTCTCAAGTCTTATTCTTCTGTAGTGACCCCATCTCTTCTACATCCCGTATAAGACAATGGATCTCCACTGCTAGTTATGAGAGCAAAGCTAATCATGTCTTCAAAGCCATATCTCTGTGGTGCTTTGTGAACCCGCTTCTCTCTACCTTTAGCAATTGAATAAGGCTCTTCTTGTTGCTGTTGTGGATCAATCTCAACATCACCCTTATCACTGGGTGAACTATTCTCATCAAACTCCACCTCAACAGTTAATTTCTCCTGTGTACTATCATCACAAGTCTCTGCTTCATTCTGTTTCAACATAAAGGCTTCATCAAATATGACATCTCTGCTAGTCACCGCTTTCTTTGAGATTGGATCCAAAGCCTGTAGCCTTTAACACCTTTTTCAAAACCAAGAAATACGCATTTTCTTGACTTCAAATCCAATTTAGAACGTTCTCCACTTTGTACATGCACATAAGCTGGACAACCAAAGATTTTTAGACTCGAATAATCAACTGGTTTACCTGACCAAACAATCTTGAAATCAATGGCTAATGATGGAGATCTATTAATAATGAAGCTTGCTATGTTAATTGTCTCTACCCAGAACACCTTAGGCAACCCTGCATTCAATCTCATGCATCTGGCTCTTTCTGCTAAGGTTCTGTTCATTCTCTCTGCAACCCCATTTTGCTATGGAGTTCCTTTAACTGTGAAGTGACAAGTAATGCCTTCTAATTCACAAAATCTTATGAATTCTTTATCTCTATACTCTAGTCCATTATCTGTTCTAAGGTATTTTATTTTCCTGCCAGTCTAATTCTCAACCTGTGTTTTCCACTTTTTAAATATGCCAAACACATCAGACTTATGCTTCATAAAATAAATCCATACCTTTCTAGAGTAGTCATCAATGAAACAAATGAAGTACTGAGCACCACTATGAGAAGAAACTGATACTGGGCCCCAAACATCTGAATGAATGTAGTCAAGAACACCCTTACTTGTATGAGAGCTTGTCTTGAAACTGACTCTATGCTGCTTCCCATACACACAATACTTACAAAAGTCTAGCTTGCATGTCTTCAACCCCTTTAATAAATTTCTCTTGTGCAACTCTAACATACCACGGTCACCAATATGGCCAAGTCGCATATGCCATAATTTTGTGTCGTCAGTGCTGGACTCCATCGGAGTGGTGACTGCAACTCTTCCTACAACTGTGTTTCCAATCAATCTGTAAAGCGTACTTACTTTCTCTTCCTTCATCACCATCAAAGCACCTTTGGTAATCTTCATGATTCCACCCTTTGATGAGTATGAATAGCCTAAATCATCCAATACTCCTAAAGAAATTAAATTTTTTCTAAGATCTGGAACATGTCTGACATTACTAAGAACTCTCACAACTCCATCAAACATCTTGATCTTCATTGTACCAATTCCAATAACCAGGCATGTAACATCATTACCCATTGGACCATACCACTATTGTAAGACTTATACGTGTCAAACCAATCTTTCTTTGGAGTCATATGATATGAGCATGCTGAATCTAAAGCCCAAGATTCCAATAGAACATTGTTACTTGATGAGACTAAAAGTAAATCTGCACCAACTTCACTGTCATTTGATGTTTCTTCAGCAACACTAGCTGATTCTAGGGGCTTCTTTCCATTCTTCTTCTCCTCTAAATGCTCTTTCAACTCTTTACACTGACTCTTGTAGTGCCCTTTCTTGTGACAATAAAAGCACTCTACATCTTTCTTTGCACGTGATTTAGATTGTGATCTGTTCTTGTTGGAGTTCCGTCCTCTTGACTTGCTTCTACCCCTATTGCTTGACTCAGACTTAACAATAAGTCCATCAGCCTGAGAACCATTGTCATCTGGCTTCATCTTTATATGTGACAAGAGAGCACTAGTCACCTCCTCAAGTACTATAGTCTCTTTCCCGTACATCAACGTAGTCACTAGATGATCAAAAGAAGTAGGAAGCGACTCAAATAAGAGTATCGCTTTATCTTCGTCCTCATAATTCACCCCAAAACTTGACAGTTGGGTGTTCAACATATTAAATGTGTTGAGATGCTCCAACAGATCAGAACCCTCCTTCATATGCAAACCATATAATTGCTTCTTCACGTACAACTTGTTCGTCAAATTCTTTCTCATGTACAGACCTTCTAATTTTTCCCAAACCTCCTTTGCGGTCTTTGCTTCTAGGATGTTATGAATGACCTCATCACCTAGATTGAAACGAATAGCCCTAGCTGCTTTCTCATCCATCTCTACCCATTCTACATCCTTCATCGTTTCCGGTTTCTTCTCCTTCCCAAGCAAGGCCTTGTGAACTCCTTGTTGAATTAGGAGATCCTTCGTCTGCCTTTGTCAAAGAGAAAATTTTCCCTTACCACAAAACTTCTCTATATCGTACTTTGTGCTTAACATCTTTACTATGTTCAAAGGATTGAATCCTAACCAACCTGGCTCTGATACCACTTGTTGTGCAAATAGCGTCCCAAGACTCCAATCAATAACAGTAAATAAGCGAAAATTAAATAACAAGCACACATAAAGAACACAAGAATTTATGTGGTTCGGCAAACTGCCTACCTCCACAGAGATGACGAAGAAATTTCATTATAAAAATAAGGAGATACAATAGTGCATAAGAACACTCTCAAGAAGCCCAAATCCCAATACAGCCTAACTCTCTCTCACCCACAAGACAAGAAAATACTATTCTTCTTCTTATGCGGCTGCTACTAGGTTATTGGAATTCTATATTCTCTCTTTTTATTTCTTTCATCTCAAATCTAATATATATATATATATTAGGTCGGCTATCACTAGGAATTATATTCCTAGTTGAATTCAGTTTCCTAATACTACTTGACTTGGGCTTGTGGCAATTCAAGCCACACACACGGGCCCACATCAACAAAACCTTCCATATATACAAACGAAAGAGGTTACCTCTAATGATAAAATAAAAGTTAAATGATTGAATTCACAATTTTTCTAAAAGTTTTAGAGTTAAAACTCAATGATACTTAAATAATTAAATTCACTAATTTTCTAATCATTTTTATTTTTTAGAACAATTGGTAATTCATTAATTAACATACATTGATACAAAAGGTTTATTTACCCACCCCACCCCTTTTTCTTTAATTTTTATTAGATCTTGCTTACTAGTACGTATTGAGCAAAGTTGGGATTTCTTGAATACCCCAAGTTGATCACTCACTCGCATATGTACTTCCTTTTGCATTTGTAGTGCTTCATTAAGTTGAGCAGCACTGCAAATATTTAGAATCACAACATGGCTTGTATGAGAGAAAATTCATTAATAGAAAAGCAAAAGAAAGTCCTCAAACACATGAAGGACTTGCAATGGTTGCACAATTTGCCTGGAACCACTCCTCATGAAATAGAGACAAATTTGAGTCTCTAGCTGGAGCAAAATTACTACTCCCCCAGGGCTAAAACCCACTCTTCAAATATAAATAAATAAATAAAATAAAGTAAAAATCTCACCATGTTGTACTGAAATTAGGCAGTAGTTCTGATATGTTTCTCCTCTCAAACTTGCCCCCTATACAGAAAAAAAAAATACTATGAAATAAAATTAAAAGAAGTGATGAAGCATAAGAAGAATAGGTTTTCTATTTCAGAATTTCTGATCAAGAAATAAATTGGATTTTTTAAAAAACACTTACTACTGGTCGACTCTGGGATAAATTTTGAGATCCTGTATTTCTGGGACAAAAGGAATAATCCAAAAACCTATCAGCATACCTAAATGAAATTCCTCAAAACTTTCAAAACAAAGAAATCCATGTGTTAGTATTATATTTTATACAACAACAGCAAGATTGTAACGAGGAACACTGCAGTTTAGAGAAAACACAACTGCTTCTTCTGATTATCCAAAGCCCCTTTTTTGACTAACTTAAGGATCCGTAGTTGCACTACACACTAGACGTGTTCCAAGATCCAAAACTGAAAGTTTTTTAAGCCACAACATGCATGCACTGCCATAAAATTTTAAATAAGTGATATTACAAATATTACAATATAATGTTACAAATTGATTTATCATCGTCTCAAAAAAATAATTCAGACATTTTTTATACTGATGAAGTAGCAGCATCAACCACATATCAATTTGTAAGTCATTTATAACTAGAAAAACTGTACTTTTCCACTCTAAATTTTCAATTTATTAACAATGTTTTTTTTTTTTTTAAGAGCAATTTATTTATTAACAATGTTCCCCCCAGATTATCGATTTGCCTAATTCACATACCAATTTGAAAGAATATCATATCAATGTGCCCCCACCGTTTAAATCCAACGTTAAATGAGAGTAAATTGGTTCAATTACAAAATTATACTTGTTAAGTGCAATAGAAAAACCACAATTTTCTTTTAATTTAACTCTCAATTTTGAGAGTAAAAGGTATTAATATACAATTCTCTTAAATTAGAGTCTCAATTAGGCAAATTGAGAGTTTAGAGAAGACATTATAAATGAGGTGAAAGTTTATGACAGAAATTGGTTGTAGTTTTAGCATTGACGAGAGAGAGAGAGAACCTGTAAGTGGCTTTTGACATGATAAATGTTTAGCCCAGGAATGCTCATAGTCTTCAAGATACCCTTTGGAGTAGCCCCTGCCAAGCAATGACACATAAAACATGCATGCAGGCCTTGATAAACCATCGCTAAAGCGTAAAAAACCATGAACAAATCGTGCAAAACTTTTAACACATGAAATACGTGATGTGTACAGACAACGTTCACTAACGAGTGTGTAGTAATCAGTGCTCTCGAGACTTACTATCTGGGCCACCAAGCTTATTAACTGCCTGTTCGAACTGTTGGTGTAGCTCATCTGTCCAACGCAAGCGTTCTTTCCCAGCAGAGCCATCTGAGCGACTCGAACCCATATCGGAATTAGGCAGCTGATGAGCAACCCAAGAACTACATGAGCGATGGCCAGGAAAAAAAGGAGGATTATAGAGAGAGATATGAAGACAAAAGCAGTTGTGAAAACGAAAAAAACTAAGATGGTGATGCACACTAGAGATTTAGATGCCATGAAATATCTTTGTTGTCGGAGCTAAACAGGTTGCATTTCAAGACTTTCAAAATCTTAGTTATCTTTTTCCTATCTTATGTCCAAAAGACAGTCTGTCAGTTCTGTCTCAAGCTATGCTCATTATTTGGAGACCAAATCTAAGGTCGGGACTGAAGGTGCAAAGGAAAGTGTTTGAAAGTTCTAAGTAAAAATTCCTCTTCATGTGTGAGTCAACCCAGTATCATAGGTGCGTGTAGTACTGACAATTAGTTGGGTTGGACCGTTGAAGTTTGATTATACTATATGTTACTGTAGTTCATACTAGAGCTAATTTTATCTGAGGGTCACATCATGATTTTTATTTTAACATTAAATAAATAAATAAGAGATTTGAACAGATTCATTTGGTGTTTTTTCCAATACAAATAAGAGGATAAAAGAGCATAACCACTAAAAAAAAAAAATTAGAAAATACAAATATTCTTAAATTTATGAATCAATAATTATGAGCAATCTAATAATTTTCACAAGTGAAAAAAAGATAAAAACTAGATGCCGCGATCAAAATATCTGCTTGTATACTAGTTAGTATGTAAAACATGAAATAAAATCACCTATAAAAATATCTAAATATATAGAGTTTTAAGATTAAAATAAATAGAGTTTCACACATATATACACTTAGATTATGTTAGAGTAGAAATTCTATTTTATATTTAAAAAAAAAAAGATTAAAATAGAACATGTTGGGTAAAGAAAAAGAAGTTTAAATATTTAGTAAGAAAATATATAATATACTTATGAAAAAATAATTAATGTTAGCAGTAAATTTTGGATCTAATGTATTTTTGGTTTGGAATTGCACCTCAGATCTGTGGGTAATATCATCAATATTTTCATGTGCAATATAAAAAATTTAATATAATACTCTTATCAATGAAAAGAAAATTAGATTTTATAACTACAATTTTTTTGTTTACAATAAAGTGGACAAAGGAGATTCCAATTCAAATCCTCTTTGTTGAGAGAATTAGATAACATTACCGAGCCACAAGGCTTTTGATTGTATAACTATGATTGTTGTATAAATAGATTAAATATTACCAAAACCAAAATAAAACGAAAATGGTTTTTGACAAAAGAGGGGGCGAAAAAGGCTGACTCATGTGACCCTATGGATCAACTCGGTCCAACTCATTCAGTCACTTTGCGTAGCCACGTATGAATCGTCTCATTTCTTCGTGGGTCTAATGCAATGTGTAGTTGGGGTGGAAAGGAAAAGAATGAAATAGGATGGAAGGAGCATGAAGAGGAAAATGTAATTTTCATGGTCTGGTTGGGGTGAAAATGAAGAGGAAAGAAAATAGGGATAATTGGAGTTTTCTACCTGAGTCCACTTCCAAATTGTGAAGAAAACTGATGGAAATTTAGACCCCTTAAACAACCAAATTGCGTAGTCTAGATTAATTAGCCAAGTTGTTACTTAGTCAAATTATGCAATTCTAGGTTAAAACAATTCAACAATCATATCAAGAATAATAATGCAGCGGAAAATAAATAACACAAGATATGATCACCCAGGAAACCATACGGTAAAAACCTGGGGAGGATTTGACCCACCGATCCTCAAGGCATAACAGAATTCACTATGAAAGAATTGAAGTTCTTACAAAAGGACTACAAGCTCCCTGCTCGACTTCCTAATGCTACCCACCAGTAGAACTTCCTGACACGACCACGCGCAGGCTCCGAATCCACGGACTACTTCTTTCTTGAATTCCTCAATCAGCTACAAGCTCCCCGCTTGCTTTTCTTTTAAGTTCCAATGGTTGCAACTATGTTGATCATCAAGATATTGACAACCCTAAGTTTATGTGAAGGAAAGCTCCTCAAAGATCTCACAAGAGATTCACACAAACAGCAAATATGAGCAACAAAACAATATGGACAACCTTCAAAAACGTGACTAGGGTTTTGTTTATATACCTAGGGTAAAAACATAAAACCCTAAACGTTTAATGAAGTAGGGCTGAGTTGGAAATTCTGCAGAATAATCAACCTGTGCGATTTTCGATCGATCAAGTCTATTCTTCGATCGATCGAGCCAGGCCAAAAGTCCCAAGAACTTCTGCAGCCACTCGATTCCAACTGTACAATAATAAACCAACTTTGAGCAAGCCTAAACAAGACTAAATACAATGTTTTGATCATGGTTTGCCAACATTACAAATTAGAGTTCTAAATACATAAAATCCTAAGACCTTAGAACCTAACAAACTCCCCCTTTGGCAATCCGTGACAAAACCATAATTAAAAGCTCAAAGTTTTACAAGTAAAAAGCCCTTTACAAAGATAATGCTCATAAAATCAAATTCAGCCTAACTACTATCCATCAGTTGCAAGTGTAGACAGCAGCTTAGTTGAATCAACCTGTATATTCCTGAAATACTCAACAAACGCATAAACGCATGTGTGACAGAAAAAAGTAAAACAATAGGTATAACATTCTTGTAAGATTCACACAACACAAAATAAAGACATATATGAATGATCAACTCATAAATATAAATCAATAAGCAGTGAATCATAAAGCAACAAGAATCAACAAAAATAACATGTATATCAATCAATGTTACTCCCCCTAACATGAATATCCCCAAAAATGATATACAAAGTGAAGCACCTAGATACAATCTAAAAAACTCCACAAGCTCCTCAAAAACAAAAGTCTCCCCCTAACTACAAAAACCCTTCTACAAGTCAAAAATACCACTCCCCCTTTTTGTGACGGAATGCCAAAGGGCAATCACAAGTCGCCATCAAAAGGAGGTGGTGAGGGTGAATGAAGACGCGCCAAGTCAGCTCGTAGAGCACGAAACTCATCTAGCAAGTCCACCAAAATCTGACCATGAGCCTCCTGAACGGTCATGACAGTCTTCAAAGTACGACGAACATCGAAGTCGGCCAAAGGAGGTGGAGGAACATCAGCAGCAGCAGCATCATCACCAACTGGATCAGGAACATCCTCACCAGCAAGACCTGCAGAAGAAGAAGGAGGAGGTGCGCTACTAGAGGGCTCAGACCTAGGGTGTTTAGAACCAGCTCGAAGATGAGCAGCCCTTTGTCTAAGAAAAGACGCACCTATAGGAGCAATAACATGAACAGGCTCAGAGGAAGGGAAGCCACCAAGATCAAGATAAAGGAGAATCCTATGAATGAAAATAGGATGTACAAGAGCATGAGCAGAAGATGAACTCCTATAAACATCGTTCAAAGAACGAAGAAAAAGATGGGGAAAACTAATAGGAGCATCAGTAACCAGAGCGTACAAAAATACACACCTCTCAAGAGGAATGGTGTGAACATGGGAAATGGGCCAGATAGAATGACACGCTATCCTAAAGAAGAGATAGTGTAACCCGGAGAGCTCAGCAGAAGTGATCCGAGGATCAGAACCCCACTGGACAGTAGTCCCAGTGATGTAAGACAAGACATCACTAATCTCGGGAGACACGTCATATGGATAGACAGGATGTCGAACCAATGGTACCCCTAGAGCATCAGCCACTACCTGAGGAGTAATGGAGTACTCTACGCCTCGTATCCAACTCTTGACTAGAGTGTTGGAATCATAGATGCGGATAGAGATGTTCGAATAGAACTCTCTAATCAAGGCAGAAGGTGGAGGAGGATCAGAAACATCCACCAAGGGTAACCAGCCCCTACGCTCAAAGTTTGCCCTAATGGCAGGATCAAGTTCATCTAAGTGAACAGAACGCTCAGCCCAAATCTTTCTCCTAACATTCAGCTTCTCATAAATCTCTTGGTTTTTCTCACTCGAAAACTTCTCACGGTCATAGGATGGAGGGGGTGAAGGAGAAGGTGAGGGAACATTCCTACGGGCTCTAGTTTTCCTAGGCATAGTGCTAAGGAAAGGACGGAGACACAAAGTGAAAAACCAAAAAGAACAAGAGAAAACAGAACCAAGGGCAGACTGCAAATTAGCACAATAAAAAATATAGAACAAAAATCTATATGATGCATGAACATTAATAATGTTGTGATGCATGATCTAATGCAGTAAAAAAATAAGTTCAATTGAGATTGAATTGACAAAATTGGCTTGAACATGGAATTTTTTATCAAAAATCCCAAAAATTGAAAACCACTTGTTGAAATTTTTTACCAAAAAGATGAATTGAGCATTATAAAACACATTACATAGATTATAATGCTTAATTACAACTACACAACAAGTCAATTTCATCAAATTCTTCCCAATTTAACAAAAGCCCCAATTCCGATCAAGAACAAACCCTAGATTTTTCAATTTTTCACCAAACTCAAATTTGATCAAATTAACAGGTAATAATCATGTTTCTGAAGTGTCCCCACAAAAACCCAATAATCAATTTCATAAAATAAGGCTTGAATCAACAGAAAATCCCAAAAATGGCAAAGTGCGAAAATCGCCCCCAAATGCATGAATATATGCATGAAAAGATGAAAATAAATTCAAAAGGAAGGGCACAAGAGTCTTACCGACTTGAGGAGAGAGAGATTTTGCAAAAAGAACGGAGGAAAACGACAAAAATCTCTATGTGGAGCCTTGCCTCGTTGGAGAGAGAAAAGAAAAAGTTTGAAAAGTTTGAAATAGAACTTTGAAAAAGTCAGATCAGAACTTTTAAAAAAGCTTTTCCACGATGTTCGATCGATCGAAAATCAGATTCGATTGATCGAAACACACAGTCATTTTGAGACAAATGAAAGCACTTTTTCGATTGATCGAAAATCAGACTGGATCGATCGAAATGGGCAGAGGCTCACTAAATTTTGAGAAAAAATCACAGTTTTGAAAAACACACCAAATTTTGAAAAACAACTCCTCAAAGCATTAATTTACAAAAATAAAATACATGAGTATGAGATGGAATGCTTTTTCAAAAACCCAAAATTTTAAACCCAATTTTCTCAAAAACAAGTTTCAATTATTCTTCCTTTGAATTTTCTCAAGCAACAAATATGTTGTGCACAAATCTCAAGATAATTTCAAACTTTGGTTGGTCAGACCAAAAACACACACACTAGCATGTACAGTGTTTAACAAAGAGTAACTTGTGTAGTGTGTGATACTAGCAAAAACTTGAGATACATGTGAGGTGATATGTGAATAGCAATCAAACACAAAGTCTACACAATTCATCACATAGAATTTAAAAAGAGACTATCACCTAAAGAGTTACATCCTATAACTCCCACATCTCCTAGAACAAAAGCTTGCAATCATGTAAGTTTCTTGTATTTTTGCCCCATTATTTAGGTGAAATTTGGCATAAAGCCTAATAGTACACACCAGATTAGATTATGTGAAATGGCATTAAGCCTAATAGTACACACCAATTTTAAGCATTAAGCATTTAAGCATTTAAAGAGGCTACACCTTATGTTCTTTTTGTGCATGTGCTACACTTTCTCGAGCACAAAATCTTATGATATGCACTAAGGTGTTCATGATTGACTAGTGAACAGTGGTGAGATGGTTATTTATGTCTTTCTCAAAAGGATCAAGTCCGACAGTCAAATAACATGTGACTTCAAGATCAAGACAAAGTGATTAAAAACCACAAACATCTTTCCCACACAACATGCACTATAAAGCTTTAACTAGTCAAGTGCAATATTTAAGCTCATCAACATTAAACAAGGTACACAGAACATGACATGTGTCAAAAGATAGACCAACCTTGTTTTTCAAAAATCAAGAAAAAAAATAGTGTCTAACATAATTTTTGCTTTCTCCTTTTCCTTTTTTTTTTTTTTTTTTTTTTTTTTTTTTTTTTTTTTTTTTTAAAGAGAAAACAAATAAATCCTAGAATGAAATGCATGAATGTAATGCAATGCAAGTCCTAGAACAAAAGAAACACAAAAACCAAAGAACAATGGTCACAAAAGAGTAGAGCAATGAAGCACAAGGACCATGTCAGAAAGACTCAGTTAGTTCGAGTCTTTTGCATCCAAAACCTTTTAGATGCACTATGAGCATTGGAGTTCTTATTCACATTCGAGTGATTCCCAACTCCAGGATTAGAATAAAGGTTTAACACCTTTACCAATTCACCAATTAGTGCCATAGGATCTTGTGCTTGAGGCACAGGCACTTTTGGTTTATTTGCTCTCTTATCAGCTTGAAGCTTGTAACAGTTAGGACGAATATGTCCAAACTTACCACAATAATGACAAACCCAAGCAGGTTTACCATGCATCTTGTCCTTAGATTTGGTAGGCTCCTTAGGTTTAGATTCTCTTAAATCTACCCTAATCTTCTTAGGTGGTGAAACTTCTACGGGTTTAACTATCTCACTCACAGGTGGTTTGACAGTTTCACTCACAACCTCACTCACAGAAGGTTCAGAAGAAGAAGAAGGAACAAAAGTAGTGGAATGTGGTCCAGAATCAAAAATGCTTTCAACATATCCTAACCCAGTTTTACCAGTAGGAGACTTTTGAACATTCAGCATGTGATCAAGTTTAGAACTAGCAGATCTAGCAACAGATAAATCATGTTCCAAAGTTCTAACTTTATCAAGCAAAAGCATGTTCTCAGATTTAACATTATTCAAAAGCTCATTAGCATCAAACAGTTTAACAAGCAAATTTCTCTTTTCAAGCTCAAGAGAATCAATTTTCTTTAGGCCAAGTTCAACTTTCATAGCATCCTTTGCAGCAACTTTGCAAAGTTTGTTATAGGCCTCTTGAAGATCTGCATCTTCAGAGAGTTCCCCATCAGAAGGGTTCTCCTCAGCAGATATGCTTTCATTGACTATAGCAGTAGTCGTGAAAGCAATGAAGTTTCCATCCTCGTCACAACCGGACTCATCATCAGAAACCTCATTATCACTAAGGGTTACAGCCATAGCTTTACCCTTATTCCTCAAGAATGTAGGACATTCAGATTTCACATGACCATACCCTTGACAGCCAAAACACTAAGGACCCAAAGAGTTATTAGAAGATTGACCAAAATTTTCTCTAGGTTTTTCAAAATTGTTAACCTTAGTGGGATCATTCTTCCTAAAATTTCTAGGTTCAGCAGTGTAAGTACCTCTTGCCTTTCTATTTGTATTCCTAAGAAAGTTCTTAAAGTTTTTGGCAAGATAGGCAATCTCTGTAGCAGAGAGCTCATCATCAAATCCACCACCCTCAACATCATCAACTGACTTAAGAGCCATTGATTTGGATTTGTTCACTTTAGGTAGGTCAGACTCATAGGATTGAAGAGATCCTACAAGTTCATCAACAGGGATGGAGTCCACATCCTTGCTTTCAGTGATGGCAGTCACTTTGGGTCTAAAGTCTTCAGTTAAAGATCTAAGAATCTTCCTAACAATTTTAGGTTGATCATAGATTTCACCCAAATTAAAAGCAGAATTGACAATATCATTTAATTTAGCATAGAATTCATCAAAAGATTCATCATCAGACATTCTAATGCTTTCAAATCTAGAAGTCAATTGTTGCAATTTATTAATCTTAACTGCCTTTGTGCCTTCATGCACAGTTTGGAGGATTTTCCAAGCAATATGAGCAACCTCAACATTAGAGATCCTCTTAAATTCCTCCATAGAAACAGCATTAAAGATGGCATTCATAGCTTTGCTATTGAAGCTTGCTGCTTCTTTTTCAGAAGTTTGCCACTCACTCACAGGAGTAGCGGGTTTCACCCATCCGTATTCAACGGAATTCCAAACCCTTTCATCAATGGATTTCAGGAATGCTTTCATCCTTACTTTCCAATAAGCATAGTTGTTCCCATCAAAATGAGGAGGAACAAACAGAGAGTGTCCATGCTCCATGACAACAGGGGTCAAGGATCAGCTCAGAGATTAAAAATCTCAAACAAAAAGAGCTACCTGCTCTGATACCACTTGATGGAAATTTAGACCCCTTAAACAACCAAATTGCGTAGCCTAGATTAATTAGCTAAGTTGTTACTTAGTCAAATTATGCAATTCTAGGTTAAAGCAATTCAACAATCATATCAAGAATAATAATGCAGCGGAAAATAAATAACACAAGATATGATCACCCAGGAAACCATACGGTAAAAACCTGGGGAGGATTTGACCCACCGATCCTCAAGGCATAACAGAATTCACTATGAAAGAATTGAAGTTCTTACAAAAGGACTACAAGCTCCCCGCTCGACTTCCTAATGCTACCCACCAGTAGAACTTCCTGACACGACCACGCGCAGGCTCCGAATCCACGGACTACTTCTTTCTTGAATTCCTCAATCAGCTACAAGCTCCCCGCTTGCTTTTCTTTTAAGTTTCAATGGTTGCAACTATGTTGATCATCAAGATATTGACAACCCTAAGTTTATGTGAAGGAAAGCTCCTCAAAGATCTCACAAGAGATTCACACAAACAGCAAATATGAGCAACAAAACAATATGGACAACCTTCAAAAACGTGGCTAGGGTTTTGTTTATATACCTAGGGTAAAAACATAAAACCCTAAACGTTTAATGAAGTAGGGCTGAGTTGGAAATTCTGCAGAATAATCAACCTGTGCGATTTTCGATCGATCGAGTCTATTCTTCGATCGATCGAGCCAGGCCAAAAGTCCCAAGAACTTCTGCAGCCACTCGATTCCAACTGTACAATAATAAACCAACTTTGAGCAAGCCTAAACAAGACTAAATACAATGTTTTGATCATGGTTTGCCAACATTACAAATTAGAGTTCTAAATACATAAAATCCTAAGACCTTAGAACCTAACAAAAACAGTATGGAAATACCATTAAGAAAAAAATTATAACATTACTCCTTCACTTTTTTATCCTTTCACTTTTATATAATGACATGATAATAATATAATCTCCATATTTCCACGCTTCTGGTCTCTATACCAAATACACACGGTAGCAAACACAAATCTTTTCTATCATTGCACGTCCACTATCTCAACCAAACAAAGCTTGAATATTCGTTACCTACACCCATGTAACGTTTTTATGATCCATTTGACTTCTCTAAACATAGGATTTAGAAGGAAGCCTAATTCTTACTAGGCAATTGAGGCCCAGTTACACCTAACCTTCCACCTTGGGCCGCGGACCAATTCGTTGCTTTGTTCCATAGTAAGGGGCCTTGATGCTCTCCATAATTGTCTCCATGCTTCAGGTTTGACCTTTTGATTACTTTCAAAGGTTCATAAACATTAAAAATGGCTGGATTACTTCATAAGATGGAGAAAGTACACCATATGGGAATAAATAACATTGTAGTGGAACTTGATGCAAAAGTAGTCATAGATCTGGTTTGTGCTATTAACACCCCTAACAGATATTATACTCCTCTTCTAAATGACTGCAGGATCTTGCTCACTCGATTTCAAGGCATGAGGATCAAACATGTGTACAGGGAGGGGAACAAATGTGCGGACATGCTTGCTAAGGAAAGCTGTTGGTTAGAAAATGATTTTGTAGTTCTTGAAAGTCCCTTATCAAATGAGCTATGTATTTTGTTAAATGCTGATACTGCTAGTATATGCTCTCTAAGGCTTGTAACAAACTCTCAGCCCACGTTGGCTAGTTAATCTATGAAGTGTTCCTTTTAACCAAAAAAAAAAAAGAAAGTACACCATATTTCGATAATACCAATTCAGTATTTGTTTTGGTATTTTCTATCAAATAAATAAGTGACACATGTTTCAGAAAACCACATCATACTACTCCAATAGTATAGAAGATTGTGATTAATTTATTGGAGTAGTCTGATGTGGTTTTTTGAAACAAGTGTCACTCATTTATTGGGTAGAAAATACCAAAACAAATGTTGAGTTGGTATTATCAAAACATGGTATACTTTCTCCATAAGTTGGAGCTTTGCTGGCATTGGGTGTAACTTGTAAAGTACTACCTCCGTTCCACTTTGTTTGTCCTCTATTCCATTTTGGGATGTCTCAAAATATTGTCATGTTTCTAAAAATAAAAGTTATTAATTTACTAATGTTCCTATTATACCCTTATTTTATGTCATTAATAACTCTTTTAAAAAAAACTGATAAATTTATTTAAGGGTAGTTTTGTAAACTTATACATTTTTATAAAGCAGACAAAACAATAAATGATGTTCCCTTAAAAATTTTGACTTTTCCAACAGAACAAACAAAGTGGGACGGAGAGAGTATATATTAATTAACAATTCAACTGAATCACCAATCACAAAGCTTGTTTTAAAGAATTTAACCTTGATGCATTGGATCTTTTGCGGCAATCTAATCTTCAAAGTCAAGTTTTAGGCCCAATAGGGGCACATTCAACAGTCTCTATGCAAATCCTAATGGGGATTCACGATCTGTTTGTTTCAGCATTAACGTTTTTTGAAAAATAGTTCATATTCTATAAAGAATTTTCTGGAAAACTATTTCATTTTCCGGTGTTTGGTAACGACTTTGAAAATGACCTTGAGAATGTTTTCTGGTGTTTGGTATGCAATTTTTTTTTTTTTTTTAATTTCTTGTATAATTTAAAACATGTGTATTATGTTAACCAACTAATGTAATCAATATAAATAAAAAACCAAGAATTAATTTGGTTTTTGTACGCTTATATATATGGATAGTAACGTACACACACACACATATAAACCATACATACATATAAAACTGGCTCTATACTAGAAGCAAATGTTGGGGTCGCCTAAGGCCCCACATAGAAAAAGGCCCCCAAATTTTAACCAATAGTGTTATTTTTTTTATAATAGTATTAATTAAGCTTAAATATTAGTCAATAAATAAAATAATATTTTTTATCAAATGAAAAACAAGAAAAAAAAAATGCTACATCAACAATATTTTTCACATAAATCCTAAGTGGTAGGTTGTTACAAGCTATTATTATGCCAAAAAATTAATTTTAGTGATGAATTCAAATTAGAATCAGCAACAACTTAACACATAGGATTTGTTGTGAAAATATTGTAAATGTAGCACTTCTCAAATAATTTAAAAAAAAAAAAAAGCAATATACAAAAAATTCACAACATTTTTCACAAGTTGAGTTGGCAAACGTTTACTAGTTTTTATCTAAATTCATCACTAACATCACTTTTTTACTTACCACTGTCATTCTACCCCATTAACAAGTGTAAAAAGTTTTGTAAAATTTTTTGTGTATAGACTTTGTAAAAAAAAAAATCTACGTAGTTCATGTTAATTAGTTGTAATTTTTGCATCTAAAACAAGATAATAAAGTTTAAGTAATATTTATTTTTTTTAAATCATATTTAAATATATAAAATGCCTCAATTTCAGTTTTCGCCTTAAGCCCTCAAATATATTAAGCCACCTTGCATACATAGCGCATAAAAAGCAGTGGGTCTCATCCTTATTTTATATATTTTTTGCACTTTTATGTTCAAAAAGAAGTAACTTTTGCCTGGAATCCATCAAACAAAAAATTTCTTAGAGAAAAAAAAAATCAAGCTGAGAATTCAAAGCAAAGAATATGTGATTAGATAAAAAGCAAAGAGAAGAGAGAGAAAGTGAGACAACTTACCATGAGAGAGAAGGAGCCAAAAAATTATGTTTCCTGCGGCTATAAAAGAATATAATATTTATAGGAGATGCAACAAGTGAGAAAGAGATTGTTTTCCAAAAAAAAATTTGGAAAACAATCTATAGAAATTAAGCCTTATTTTTATTAGGATTTTCCACTGACTAAAAATTGTTTTCTGTGGATCAGTTTTTTTTTTTTTTTTTTTGCTACCAAATACTAAAAAATGTGAAAAACTATCTTTACATAAAGTTTTCCAACGAGACCCAGCATCAGAAAATAATTAGAAATATAGACAGCTAATGTGTACTCAGAAGGAACACGTTCCTTTACAATCACAATGCATAGACGTGCATGTACATGTAAAAAAAAAAAAGGCACTTCACCAACTGCATATATGTTATTGGTGAATCTGACACAAATTAACAGATTCTAATTATATAAAGAAAATATTTGAATAACAAGGATTCACCGGGGAAGATGGCTTAGACCCCTTTGAAACAATCTGTTAGAAATAAATATTACAGAGCAAACTCAATACATAACTTTTAAAAAAGTAACACTGCTATACCATTTTTTTTGTCAGCCACTGGAACAATGCTATTCATCCCCCAACATTGGCTTTAGTGACTACTACTGCCTGCCCCTCTTCATACAAGATGGGCATTTGTATTGCTTGATGCTTTCCGCCTTAGCAGGTGTTATCTTCACACACTTTCCATGGTACCACCTCTCACAGACATCGCAGCCAATCCAAAATTCATCTGCGTTTTAATTTCCACCGCAGCTCCCACAAAGGGTTTCACTATGTTCATCTTCTTCCTCCTCAAAATTCTCGACACTTTGAAGATGACATTGGAAGATTATTTATTCTCGAAAGGAATAGATATTTTAATAAATAAAGTGTGTGTGTATATATTGAATAAATTGATAGTTCTAACGACGGAGAATGGCGATGAATTTGAATTTAAGCATCTTTGTCAGAAATATAAAAAAACACCAGTTATCATATATCAATAAAATAAATAAAGTTTCGTTTTATTTTCATTTATAATTGATATATTTATAATTTTCCATGTATGAAATATATATGTTTTTCAAAATTTAAATTTGTTTGTTTATACAATTAAGCCATGTGCTTGAAAGAGACAGCCCCCCAAATTTAATCGCTCAAAATCAAATATATATGTAGTTGTTTGTTTATACAACTAGTCTCTTTGGTGGAATAAAAAAAAATTAAAAAAAAAAGTAAATTCCATTAACAACCACTAAGATTTGGGTTGATATCAGCCAAGTTCAAAACAGTTTAAAATTAACCAAAATGGTCCATAAGCCCAACTTAGTTCCTAACACTGTTAGCCCTCCTGTTAGTGATTTTCTTTCCCTCTCTCTCTCTCTCTCTCTCTGACTTGTCTCTTGTCTCCTTCTTTGTGTGACTTTCTCCCCTCTCTCTTAGACCTTAAATCTACTACAACCAAAACATAGCCATACACAGTAACAAAACCTAAAATTAAGAAACTCAAAAAATCCACAACAAACCCAACAACAATACCACCACCATATTGGAACCCACTACATGAATCAAACAATCACCACGGTGGGAGATCAATCTCGGCCTTGACGAGGTTGAGGGAGAACAATTTGAAGACGCAATCGAGAGCGGGCTCGACGACTTTGGTGTAGCCGGATTCGAGAGCGAGAATGACAGGTTGGAGAAGGCAATCGTTTCCAGGTTTGAAGACGCAATTGTTTCTTGTCTCTTATCTCTAATCACTATTTTCACTCTCTTCTCCTCTCTATCTTCGTCTTTTTTGGTGGAGCCGTGGTGGTGGGTTCGTTGATTTCTTCTCTCCCTTCGTCTTTGTTGTGGCGTCGTGGTGGTGGGTTCGTTGATTTTTCCTCTCTTTTCGTCTTTGCTGTGGCGGTTTGTGGTGATTTATGGGTTTTTGTTAGGTCGGTGTTAGAGGATTTGGGTTTTTTGTGGGCCTGTTTTGGTTTGGATTGGCGTTAGAAATCTGGGTTTTTTGTGGGTGTGGAGGAGTTGTGGGTTTTAGTTTGACGTGTTTGTTTGTTGATGCCGATGCCGATGCAGGTGGTCTGTGGTCACTGGTTCTGTGTTTGTGAGTGGGTTTTGTTGATGCCGATGTTGATGTTTTGCTGCTAAGTTTGCGGGTTTTGTTGATGGTTAGTGGTTGGTAGTTCTGGGTTTGTGCCATGTGGGTTTAGCTTATTAAGAGCATCTCCAGCAGATTAGCCAAATTTTTGTACTGTTTGGCTCATGAACAGTGATATTTAGCTTTTGCCTACTCACTTTTTCAAATACACTTCCAACAAATTCTCTATCCTATTCTCTATCTCATTTAAATATTATTTTTTCATTCATTATTTATTCTTTTTTTAACAACTACACATCTTCCAACATTTTTTTATACAACACATCATTATTATAATAGAAAATATATATTTGAAGAATGAACAGTAGCCCATCAAACTTGATGGGCTACTGTTCATTAGCAAAAAAAAAAAACCTGTTTGCCGAAGTTGTTGGAGCATCTACAGTACACCATATTCTCCAAATTTTGCCTATTAGACCCGGATGCCCAAGCCCCTGGAGATGCTCTTATGTGTGGGTGGTTGGTGGTCGCTAGGTTCATTCAAGCTTTTTTTTTTTTTTTTTTTTTTTTTTTTTTGTTTACTGAGAAAGAGGTTCTTCAATTTTTTTCCTCTTCTAATTTATTCGAATAGAGAAAGAGAAGAGAAAGAGGCAAGTCTAACGCTGCGTTCGTTCGGAGTGAAAATAGGAAGGATGGAAAATAGAGGGATGAAAAATGTTGTTTTCCACTGTTCGTTTGGGGAAGGAAAATAGGAAGGATGGAAAACCCGAGAGAAAGTTTTCTCTCTCAGGCCAAATTTTTTTTCCTCCCAAATCGGGAGGAAAACTTGGGTTGAAAAGTGCTACAACAGCACTTTGTCTAAAATGCCCTCTTTACAGCTTTTTTTTTTTTTTTTCAATGAGACCTGGACGTTCTTTTCTTCTTTCTTTTTTTCTTTTTTTCTTTTTTTCTTTTTTCTTTTTTCTTCTTCTTCTTTTCAACGTGACCTGAACGTTCTTCTTTCTTTCTCTTTTTTTTTTTTTTTTTAAATGTGACCTGAATGTTTTTTTTTTCTTTTCAATGTGACTGAACGTTCTTCTTCTTCTCCTTTTTTTTTTTTTTTTCAACGTGACTTGATCTAATTTTTACATTATAATAATAAAAATAATAATATAAATTTATATATATGATGTGATAAATTTTATATTATATAATGAGTACAAATAAATATATTTCTTACATATTATATAACAAGGGTATAATAGTCAATTTATATAAATTATATTTTCCATCCTTCTCTTTTTCTCTCCAACCAAACAAAAAAGTTTTCCACCCTCCCACTTTTCCACCCTTCCAACCGAACACACAAGAAGGAAAACTAAATATTTTTCATCCTCCCACTTTTCCATCATTCCACAATTTTCTATCCTCTCACTTTTCCACTCCTCTAACCAAACAGACCCTAAGGGAGGAAGAAAATCACTAACGGGTTGGCTAACGGTGTTATGAACTAAGTTGGGCTTATGGACCAATTTGGTTAGTTTCAAAATGTCTTGGATCTGACCGGTATTAGCTCAAACCTGAGGGTGGTTAATGGAATTTACCCAAAAAAATAAAAATAAAAAAAACTCTTCCCAGGCAAATTATTCCTCATGAAATGGGTTATCGCCAACCGCACTTTCACAGCACCTGAATTTGACTTCCAATTCCTTTCTAGAAAATTAACAATTATAATTTGATTTTCAATTCCAATCCAACTTAGTTGGTGTACCGTGTAATTGGGTCTTGAAGTTACAGGCACTATCCTAGCTTTGATACCAAGCATTTATTTTCTCTAAACTGTAAGTGTTCTTTCTTTTCTTAATTTTTTTTTTTAATGTTCTTAATTTAGTTTCTCCAGGACAATTCATAAGGAAGCTCACCTAGTTAGGAAGAATGCACAGCAATCATCAGTCCTGGAACTTCTAAAATTATAATTTTGGCCTTGGGTACAATTTTGTTCAAGAATGAGATTTTAATTTCATAGTTGTCAAATAGAGTGTCTACAACACCTTAACTTGTATTTCTAAATAATTCATTTATTTATAATACAGTGATAAAATTTTATGTCTTCCATTAATTTATAGCAATTCTTCTATTTTTCCTGGACTTCAGACCAACAGTATACCAACCTTTGTTACTTTAATGCAATTGGTCACTGTAAATAAACCTGTGAACTAATCTTTTTTATAATTTTCATAAATAAATAAATAATATATCTTTCCTGATGGAAATTATTCCTCAAGAAATAGGTCATCGCCTACCGCACTTACAGCATCTAGAAATTTTACTTCCAATTCCTTTTTCTATCAATTATAATTTGACTTTCAATTCCGCACCAACTCAATAGTACACTTTTCTTCTGTATAAATTGTAATGTTGTTTAGCTTCTCCTGGATAATTCACAAGGAATCACTCCTACTCCTAGTTACCAAACATGGCCATCATCAATGTTGGGACTTGTGACTTCTTCAACTAGTCTTGGTCAATACTGTCTGTCCGGTACGTACATCTAAATTTTACTAAAGTTATCTTAGTCAAAATGATGTTTTTATCCTTAAATTCTAAAATTATCTTTTTACATTTAAACTTTAATGCTATGTTAAATGACAGTTAAAAAATAGGGTTACTACATATATAAAGAAATTCATGCGATTTTTTAAAATTTGTTATTACTTGTAAAATTATGGCTTAACTGTATTCTAGAGGCAATATATACCTTTAACCCTTTAGCAAACTCAACCTAGTACGAGCAAATATTATGTTAACAAAACAATCATACATGTCTTTAAGCCTACTTCAACTGTCTTTTATCCGGTGATTTTGTCCTAATTTCTCGACAAGCCGCTACAAATATAATATTTGGGATTTGGTTTACTTTCAGTACTTTTTTTAGCTGGACATCTCATTTTGTTTTAAATAACAATGGTAAGTGGTAATAGATTTTAATCTTTACATTTTATTTAGTTAGTGAGTAATGTGGCAGTTTCTCATTAAAACAAAAAGAAATTTCAATTAAAAAAGTATTAGAGGTAAGTCAAGTCTTAATATTTGCACAAATTGCAAATGATAAAGTCTTTCTATTATGTTTACTTACTAGCATGAACCAAAACTTAAATACTTTGCCCCTCCTGACATGGAAAATAAACAAAAAGACAAGTCCCATTTACCAATTGAAACCAACAAACCAACCACTGACAGTGTATTAAAACTAAAAAGCATATCTATTTTAAATGAGAGTTATTTTATATACACAATAAATTGTCACAACATCTATATCTATGTATATCTAAAAACTAAAGTGTAACATTTATTATTATTATACTTTTATTGAACTACATTAGCAGCCATGTTATCTACTTATTTTCAACTCTCTCTCTCTCTCTCTCTCTCTCTCTCTCTCTCTCTCTCGTATTTTTAACTATTTTTCTTATTAATTCACAACTTATTGTTACACTTTCTCTAACTTTCCTCCTACCTTCTATTTTTCATCTCCCCACTAGCTACTATCTACATTAATATCACTCTTCCTCTATCTTTTTATTTTCCTTTATTTTTGGATTTTCTTATTCTTATTTTCTTACTAAAAATTTGCAATTCTCTCTCATTCTATGCATAGTTTTCTCACATAAAAAAAGTTCTCTCTCTCTCTCTCTCTCTCTCAATTTTTTTTTTCATTTTTTGGTGGATTTTTTTCTTACATATCTACTTTAGGTTGATTAATTTTTGTGTTTTTTAGAACTCTGCTTAATTTGGTTTGATGTGATTTAGTTTTGTGTTTTTAAGTTGTAATCTTTGTTTTTTTTTTTTTTTTCTTTGATTTCATAGATATTATTATATTGCATTATAAATATAGTATATAAGAATATAATGCTATTCTATTACATAACATAAGTTAGATAATTTGGTGTTTATTACTATATCTTCTATTTTACTTTATTTCTTCTCATCTTATTTTCTATAAATTTGTTATTCTCTCTCTCTCTCTCTCTCTCTCTCTCTCTCTCTCTACTATAGGTAGAGATGAATCATTTTTATTTATTTATTCTATTTCAAGTTTAATATATTTTGGTGTTGTATCTTTGAGTTCCTTATCTCAAGTAGTTTCTCTCCCTCTTATGGCTTTGATTTGATTTTTGTTTGAGTTAATACTTAGTTATTTTGGAAGTGAGAACTTGAATTTATATCAAAACACAATCTTGGTTATGCATTTGAATGTCCCTATCAATTTTTTTTTTTTTTTTTTTTTTTGAGAAACCCCTGTCAATTATTTGAGTAATATTAAAAACTAATTTTGATATGAGATTTGATTAATATGATAATCTCCTTTAAGAGAATAAGGAATTTAAATAATTTATTTGAAACTTAAAAAATTTAATTGTATAGAAAAAAAAAAAACCATTGCACACTATACCATATTTTCAAAAAATATGGACCATGTCATAAAGGAATAATATCAATCAAACACAACCAAAATAATAGAATGATATTTTGGAAGAGATAGAAATATGAAAAAAAAATTTAGAATTTTTTTAATTTTTAGGGAGCACAAATCATCTTCAACAAATTTTAGAAAAAAAATTATACATTATACCATAATTACAAGATAAATATTAATTTTCACGCATCACGTGAGTCTGCGACAAGTTTTCATAACAATTGAGACTTCAATCTACCATAGGTCAAAATAAAATTAAATAAAATAATGAAATATTAGAATAGAACCTACCACAACTATTGATAAGACTTTTGTGAAAATATTGTGACATTTTGTTGTTTCCCTAAAAAAAAAAATACTCTCTAACACACCAATCTCTCTCTCTTTTTTTTCTTTTTTTTCTTTTTTTATGCTAACTTTATCTTAATTTTCACATTTTACCAATATTCAGTATTCATGACACTTTTTTGAGTTCTTTTCCCCTACTATCCCAAAATTTTCCTTTTTCTAATAGCAATAAATCCCACTTTTTATATAAAAAAATGTACTTAATGTCCTTTTAATGTATTATAACCCTAAAGCCTCCACTGTGTTCTTTTTATCCAGCTTTTGACTTTATCACAATTTTAAAGTGCAGATTTTTCTTTTTCTTTTCTTAGTAGACCCCCCTTTTTTGCCATTTAAGAAATTAAAAAATTAGAGAAGGAAATGTTGAATTCTACATGTAAGGACTTGGGCCCAGGTGACCAAGATTGGCCCAGGTAACCAAGGCCCAAGGCTGGCCCAAGTAACCAAGGTTGTCCCAAGTAACTGAAATTGGCCCAACATTGTAGGGATAGGCCCAACCCAATAACAAAAGTGTAAGGATGTAAGGTTGGCTCTCGGGGGAAACCAACTATATCTGGGTCGGGTTTGGTCCAATACCAACTAACAGGACAGGGGAGGCCAATGAGGGGACGGTCAAATTCAGATCGGTTCCTCTAGCATAGTTAGTGCCTTTGGGAAGTTCGTTGCCGAACGCTATTTGGCGTCAGGAATAAGTTTAAAGAGAATCCTCAGAAGGAATCATTTTCTCTAGGATTCTAGGCAAAAGTGAAATTGCGTGGGAACTAATGCAAAAGTAATAATTTGGATCCCCACCAAGGGGAGACTACAAAAGAGAAGATAGGACGAATGGGAAGGGGGTTGGTTGGTAAACACAGAGAAGGGAAAAATCAAGGAGATTGTTAGGACATATGTAATTTAATGTTAGGAACATATGTCAACATAGAATTGGCTAATCCTTTGACAGAACGCACTTTACTTGTAATTAAGTATATCTAGGATGTGTTTAATGCTTCAAGGAACAAGGTTTCAAGATTAAGTGTTAAAACCATGCAAGTCTGTCCAAGAAACAGGTAAAGAAGTGCTGGATTTTAAAGCTCGACAGCTAGTATCTATCGAGGTTTAAAAAGCTGTTGAAACTCGATGCTTGATAGCTAGCTCAACATATAAGCTATCTATCGAGGTTTATGAAATTCAGTTTTTTAGAACTGATTTCAATCTAATCCATGAATACATGTTTGGGCTTTCTTTTCTCACAACCCTAAACATATATAAGGATTGTTTTAAGGGCCGTCAAAGGTTGCGCAAGTGTGTAGCAAAGTTGTGTCCGAACACAGAATTTGCCCTAGTTCATCTTTCTCTTGAAGAAGTTACTATGTTTGTACACCGTAGGATTTTGTAACCAAGGAACTTCGTGATCTTTATCGTATGATGAATTAAAGGACTTTACAACCAACATCTTTCTCAAGTTGGTAAGTAAGCCGCTAACTGGGATCTACATATCAAATTGGTTAATCACGTACTAGGAGCCGTGCATTACAAGGAGAGATTGTCACTACATAACAAGTCCAATTGGGTATTGGGGTAAAGGTTCAACTGTAGTTTGGTATAAGGTACTGGGATTCCTTTACTTGTAACCGCTTATTATGATAATAGAATTCTTAAGAGTGGTAACCTTAAAATCATCCAGTAGGGTTTTTGCCATGTAGGTTTTCTCCATTCGTAAATAAATTACCGTGTCAATTTATTTTTCCGCTGCATTTAGTTATTTGGTGATTTGTTTGTACTACCACGCTTATTGCATGCAAATTGAATTAATTAATTAACTTGGCTAATTAATTGATTAATTCATCACAATGGGTCAATACATTCTTGGCCTATCAGAAAGGAAAAATGAGAGTGAGAGGAGAGATCAAAGAGGGATAGGGTTGGGCTTGTGACAAGGAAGAGGAGGAGTTTGGGTTGTCAAGGCAGCATTTAAGGCAACATTTAGTAGGAGTGCAAGGATACCCACCAACAACAAATTAATTAGGAGCCCAAATTCATCATCCCTAAGGGAAGTTCCAGGGGGACTAGGCACCACACTACATATTTTTTTTAAAGTGATCAAGATAGTGAGACTATACAACTTTGTACATTTAGATTGATTTATTTTCTCAATTTATTTTGAGCAAAAAATTAGATGTCTTAGATTTATGTATTTAGCTAGTTGCTTACTTTAATTGATTGTTAGTAACTATGAATTAATTATTTTTATTTATTTATTTTAATGACAAAAAATATACACTTGTAGTCAACTAAACAAAGTATGAAAAAGTAAATTACAGTTTATATTTATATTAGATTTTGATTGACAATTAGAATTATTTATTTATTTTATTATTAATATTGGTTAATATTTTAATGGAAAATTTAACCAATGCCCTTAGAGTATTGGTTTAAGAACATTTTTATAAACATTTTATTGGAAGAATGATAAACCAATAAATGTTGTTGACAGTTTTTTATATTTCCCATAAAAGTTGTGTCAAAACTTTCCTATTATAGTTTACTAACAATTACCCTAAGGGCATCCGTTAACATGATCCATATTTTAATTAAGAAAAAAAGTTTATATTTATTTGGCTAATTTTTTAATGTTCTTGTAATCTTAATCCCCTAAGCTAATATTTGGCTCAACCACTGTTTCAGACACTATTTCTCCCCAGTTCAAAATTGACTACCTAAAAGCCTACAATCATGGATTAACTAGTAAACTTTGATAGGAACGCTGTTTCTATCTTGAAGCATTAACGGGTTCGTCTAGTTGCCATTGCAGCCCCAAAGAACTATCAAAATTGATCATGTTAACCTTGAAATGATTGTGGGCAGAATTAATAGTTTCACATTACCTATTCTTGTGTCGTTTTCTTTCCTTGCATGGGTCATCTTTCTTAATTTGCTTTCCCACTAACAGAGCTTATTTTTTAGAAAATATGTATTTCTATTGCATTCGATAATAACTAGTATCTTCCGATTTAATTGGTCGATATTATGTTAGAACTTATTTCCCTCTCCCTTGGGTGTGTTTGTTTCTCAAAAAAAAATTGGTCGATATTTTACTATCAGTATTCTACTTTCAATTCTTTCCATGGAAATTTCCAATCAACTTATCAAAGTCACAATACCGGGCACATTTCAACAGAATAGATAGTCAGGTCCTTGTTAAAATGGCCGTTTCTTATAAACCAAAACCAAAAGTCTTCTCTTTTGGATCATTCTTATATACGTAAAGTTTACTCTTGTGATAAGCAAAAGAAAAATCCATGCTATTAATTCATTATCTATAGTTGAGGCTAAAGTTTTGCATTTCCACAGAAAGCTATGTCCATGCATTTCCACACATGATTCTGTTATCTCTAATTGAATTTTTTGTATTCCACAGAAAGCACACATTTTGACCAGATTCTATCCCTCGCTTCAAACTTGCAACCTCAATAGAATGACACTCTTGTCTTAGTTATGAGTGGGTTTTGTTAATATTCTTTCATGGGATTCTTCTAATGTCCATGAGCTCAGGTTTGAAATCTAAAATAGTTCCTGCTCTTGCAAATGAGACTGATCGCCAGGCTTTACTTGACTTCAAGGTTTGGATCACTCAAGACCCACTTCAAATCATGAGCTCATGGAATGACTCCGTTCATTTCTGCAACTAGATAGGTGTTACCTGTAGCCCCTCCAGTTAACGGGTCACTATTTTGGACTTGGAAGCTAAGAGATTAGTTGGCCCCATACCACCCTTTAGGGGAAATTTTACTTGCCTCACGGGAATCAACCTATGAAGCAATAGCTTCAATGGTGAAATTCCTCAAGAAGTGGGAGATCTACAATGCCTGCATCATCTCTATTTGAGTAGGAATTCCTTTGGTGGTAAACTTCCGACTAATCTGAGCTACTGTACAAAACTTAATAGTGCTTGACGTTGCTTACAACAATCTTGTTGGGCAGATTCCAAGCCACCTCAGCTCATTGTCAAAGTTGGTGAATCTAAGTCTTGGCATGAACAACCTAACAGGAAGTATCCTAGCTTGGAAAGGAAACTTTTCTTCTTTGTATATTCTTAATCTTGCCCAGAACTCTTTGCAAGGAAGTTACCTAGTGAACTTGGCCTTCTATCAAGCTTAGGAAAATTTCAACTTTATGGGAATTATCTGTCTAGTACCATTCCTTCTCTAGTCTATAATATTTCTTCCATATACTACTTCTCCGTTACTCTAAACCTGCTATATGGAAGCAATCCCCCAAATCTTGGTCTTACTCTTCCTAACCTTCAAATATTTGCTGGCGCTGTTTATAGTTTCACAGGAACTATTCCTGCATCACTGTCAAATGCTTCTCAATTTCAGGTACTTGACTTTTCTCAAAATAATTTGACAGGGACTGTGCCTCAAAATCTAACAAGCTTGCAAGGCTTGGTTAGACTTAATTTTGAAGTCAATAAACTTGGAAAGATGAAAGATGGTTACCTGAATTTTCTCAATAACTTTGTTAATTGTACTAGTTTGAAGGTCTTGAGTTTTGCTTAAAATTAGTTTGGAGGGATATTGTCCAGCTTCATAGCCAACCTTTCCACGCAACTAAAATCTCTTACTATGGGTTCAAATATGATCCGTGGTAGCGTCCCTATTGGGATTGGGAACCTTGGTAACTTAAACTTGTTGGGATTAGAAGGTAACTATTTGGGAGGTCCTCTACCAGATATTCTTGGGAAGCTTCAAAACTTAGAAGGATTATATTTGAATGATAACGAATTTTCAAGGCTAATCCCTTCCTCTTTGGGTAACTTAACTGCATTAACAAGGCTCTATTTGGAAGAAAAACGAATTTGAGGGTAGTATACCCCCAAATCTTGGAAACTACAAAAAATTGCTTATACTAAACCTTTCTAGTAACAATCTCAATGGCACGATACCAAAACAAGTTTTTGGTCCTTCTTCCCTTTGGTCATGTCTCATAAAAATAAAAATAAAAATAAAACTCTTCCCTGACAAATTATTCCTCAAGAAATGGTTTGTCGTACACTTTTACAGTACCAAAATTTGACTTCCAATTCCTTTCTTAACAAATTAACAATTCTAATTTGATTTTCAATTCCAATCCAACTTAGTTGGCGTACCGTGTACTTAGGTCTTGAAGCTACAGGAAGTATCCCAGCTTTGATACCACACTTTCTTTTCTCTAAATTGTAAATTTTTTTTTTTTTTTTTCCCTCAAAATCCTGGACAATTCATAAGAAAGCTCTCCTAGTCCTAGTTAGGAAGCCTCGGCAGTGGCGACGCCACTTTCAGGCCAGGGTGTTCCCAGGAACACCCTGACCTGAAAAAAAAAAAATTTATATATAATAATTAAAAAAAAAATTTGTTTACCCTTATAAAAAAAAATTAGGAACACCCTCAACCGAAATTAGGAACACCCTCAACCAAAAACGGATTCCGGGCCAAAACAAAAACTCTTGATTTCCCATACAAAATAATGAAAATATAAACCTATAATCCAAACAAAGCAGATATAGATCAGTAATGGAGGTGAGGAGATGTTGTGCCGGGTAGAGGCGGCTTGAGAGAGGAGCATGGAGGTGCTATTAGGGATGAACGATGCTTGTTGAAAGAAGTAAGGTGGCGGTGCAAAACAATGCTTGAAGAGAAAAAAGCTGTGACTAAGAAATATAAGAACGAAGAAAGAAAAGAAGAAAGAAAAGAGGAAAGTAGATCTGCAGAAAAATCTAGAAGAGATAGGATACGTGTGAACTGTGAAGGAGGGTTAAAGCAAAAATGACACATAAGTTAAAATAAGAAAAAAACAAAAGAGCCTTAGAGGTTTCTGGAGCTATAGGTTCATTGTTTTCTCTGGGCCATCCTGTGCTTGTAAACCTCTTGAGTCCTGGGCCGGGTTTCTTTTTGTTTTTTCTTTTGTTTGGTTTTTTTTTTCTTCTTCTGATTAATATATTTCTACTATTTCAGCCCAAAAAAAAAAAGAAAAAAAGACCTGACGGAGAAAACAAAGGAAAAGGGAAAAAAATTTATTAAAAATTAAATTAAAGGGTGGGCCTTGGTTTGTGGTTTGGGTTTTGACATGGGTATAATTTAAGGTTTGGGTTTATCACTTGATTGACACACTCAATTTTTAATTACATTATACATATTAATTATACACATAACAAATTATAGAAGACAATTAATAAACAAATTAAACAACTAAATTATATTAGGCTAAACAATAATAAAACAATACATTATAAAAGACAAACAAATTAAATTATGTTAGGCTAAACAATAATTAATAATTTTATAATTAATGAAATAACAATATAACAAATTATAGTTTATAAAAGACAAACAGATTAATGAAACAACTAAATAACAATAATCAATAATTTTATTAATATTTCAAATGAACTTATAGTTTATTATTTATTCTTTTGCTAGAATTATGGACAAATATTTGATAAGAAAACCACGTAAAAGGCAATTGTAAATTTTATGTATTTGCGTGTTTTTTTATTGTTGTTGTTGTCAATAAACAATTTTTTTTTTTATTAAATTATGTAATTTATACTTATTGAAGAACACTCTGAAAAAAATTCCTAGAGTCGCCACTGAGCCTCGGGTACAATTTTGTTCAAGAATGAGATGTACCAACAATATACCAGCCTTTGTTGCCTTAACGCAATCGGTCGTTGTAAATAAACATGTGAACTAATCTCTTACATAATTTTTAAAAATAAATAAATAAATAAATAAAGCATCTTTAATTTCCTGATGGAAATTATTCCACAAGAAATGCGTCATCACCTACCGCATTCACAGCATCTAGAAATTTTACTTCCAACAATACCTCTCTATCAATTCTATTGACTTTAAATTCCGCACCAACTCGGTGTACCTGCAGGGTCTTGATGGAGACAACCTTACGGCAACTTTGATGGTTTACCCTTTTCTTTTGTATAAATTGTAATGTTCTTTAGCTTCTCCTGGACAATTCACAAGGAAGCTTTCCTAATTCCTAGTCCTAGTCCTAGTTCCTACGTAGCTCAGCTAATTTGATCCCAACCTTGGCTTTTGCCTCGCCTGTATTCTTGTTCCATATTAATGAAAGTTTTCTATCGTTTTGATCTCAAAAAAAAAATTTAAATTTAACTTCCAATACCTTTCTATCAATTCTAATCTGACTTTCAATTCCACTTGCACACCAACTCAGTTGGTGGACCTTTCGGGTACTATACTGCGCGCCTTTGATAGAACACTTTTCTTCTTTATAAATTTTAATGTTCTTTAGCTACTTCTGGACAATTCACAAGGAAGTTCTCCTAGTTCTAGTTAGCAAGCACGGTCAGCATCAGTGTTGGGACTTGTAACTTCTTCAACTAATCTATGGCAATATTGTCTGTCTGGTACTTACGATTCCTCCTTTGATTTATAATACATATATCTTCCATAAATATACTATTTCACCTTCAGCCAGAATAGACTGCATGGAAGCCTACAATCTTACCTTGGCCATAGTACTCTTCCTATACTTGAAATGTTTGATGGCAGTTTTAAAAGTTTCACTGGACCTATTCCTTGATCATCTGGTATGCTAATTGATCAATGACATTATTAAATGTTTGAAGGAGACTGCAAGAATATACGTATGTCATCCTAAACCCAGACTCTTCCTCCTATTGGAGGATTGAATCAATCATCCAAGATATCAATAATGTCATTGATGTCAATGTCATCCTAAACCCAGATTCTTCTTCCCATTGGCAGATTCAATCAATCATCCAAGATATCAATAGCTCCAATCAGTGCACAATGTGCACTAAGAGTGCTGCTCGGTATGTTTGAAGCGGGGTCACCACTTGGACGTGGTCTTGGGCAAGACCCACTTAAGCCGAATCTTGACCCTGAGGACTTGTTTAAACTTTAAAGGCCCATTGGGCTTTGACCTTAAGGGTTTTTCCTAAAGGGCCTATTCCCATCTCATTCACTCCCAACTGGTTTCTGTGTTAGGATTGAGATAAGCTGGTCCCCATAATTGTATTTTGGGCTTGTATCAATACAAATCTTTTAATCATTTTTTTTTTTTTGATGAAATTTTAATCATTTTTTATATATAAAAGAAGTAGACTTATTGCACAAGAGCTCGTATGGATGTAGACTTGTTGTCAATCACTTATCTTCAATGAATCTTGTTTTTTTTTTTTTTTTTTTTTGGTTAAAAGGAATATATTATAAAACAACTAAGTGTTTACAGACACCAAAGATGGGCTTGTCAGCCTACTACATGACACACCATACATATCTGCATACAAAATAGGGAGTAATTCAACAGAGGGGGGCTGATCAAAAATGACAAACTCCTCATGCATACAACAGCCCCTTCTAGCCAAAAAATCTGCACCCATATTAGCCTCTCTAAACACGTGCACTACTCTGACCTGCTGCAGCTGATTTAACAGCAACCTGCAATCATGCAAAAGAGGAGAATAACCTCTATTAGCTGTACTGTTAGACTTCAAGAGCTCCACAATCACCTTGGCGTCTAATTCAACCTCCAATTGCTGGCATCCTAATTGAATAGCTAATGTGAGACCATCCCTTAAAGCCCACCATTCAGCAATAACGCTAGTAGTATATCCTATTGACCTTGAATACCCTTTAATCCAATGGCCATGACTATTTCTGATGATGCCACCACCCCCTGCCTTACCAAGATTTCCACAAGATGCCCCGTCGGTATTAAGTTTAAACCACCCTTCAGGTGGTTTATTCCACCAAACCTGAATAGTGATTTTCCTAGCAGCCTTAAAGGATTTACTCACACAATAAAAATATTCCCTAGCCTGATGAATACAAAGCTTATGAAGATTAGGATTAGGAATAGAATTTTCAAAGACCACCTTGTTTCTGTTCTTCCATAAAGACCAAATAGCAAAAAGAAATAAAGTACCCCAACATACCATGGACTTGTGCAAAACAGTACTTGTACTGTTAACCTTCAACCACACCTCAAAATTATCATTAAAGGTGTTAATAAGGGCTGGTGGAGGTTCCAGCTTCCTCCAAAAGTCACGGGTTAGATTGAAGTCCCGTAACAAATGAGGGATAGTTTCCTCACTACACTTACACAAGGGGCAGCACTTATCACAATTTATCCCTCTTGCAGCCAAAACACCATGCACAGGTATACTACCATGACAACTTAGCCATAGGAAGTGAACGATTTTGGGTAAAATATCCAACTTCCAAATCCAAGAGCCTTGAAATGACTTCCCATTATTTTCCTCCTGCCTAGCCACTTGATAGGCTGATTTTACAGAAAAATCTCCATCTTTTGAAAATTTCCACATGATAAAATCACCAGCCCCATCACAAATTCGAAATGGGATGGCTCTAATCTTATCTTTAATGTCTTCAGGAATAACAAATGACAAACCCTCCCAATTCCAAATTCCCTCATGCCTTAAATCCGCAACTGTAAGGCCAAGATCACCTTGATTAAGGGGACCCTCAATTAACTCTCTTAAAGATTCACCCCTTATCCAACTATCTGTCCAAACTTTGACTCTCGACCCATCTCCCAAACCCCAACAAACACCTTTCATAAATATAGGGAACCCCACTTTAATAGCTTTCCAATTTGGAGAAGATGGAAGACTATCCGGATTACTAGCTCTAGCTCTCGGACCTGTACAATACTTTTTTAGCATAATTTTGGCCCAATTCGCATCCTGTTCATGATACATCCTCCAATTTAATTTTGAAAGCAAAGCAATATTCTTTGCTCTAGCTGCTTGGATCCCTAGCCCTCCTTCTTCCTTAGGTTTAACAATTTTATTCCAACCCACTAGATGCATCTTTTGCTTATCACTAGTGGAGCCCCATAAAAAATCTCTATTAATTTTATCCAACTTATCGCAAATATGAGCTGGAAGTACAGCAGCTTGCATCACATGGTTAGGCATGGCAGCCATGACAGACTTAATCAAAACAGACCGACCTGCAAAAGATAAGAATTTCGCTTTCCATCCCGATAATTTGTTCATAACCCGCTCCACAATATCATTATATTGCCTCCGATTTGCACCCTTGTGGAGTAAAGGAAATCCAAGATATTTTCCTATATTTCGAGTTTCATTTATTCCCAATTTCTCCCACACCTCCTCCTTCATCTCCTCACTAACATTAGGGGAGTAGTAAACATGGGACTTACTTTGACTGATTTTCTGTCCAGACTCTTTACAGAACTTCTCCAACACTTCAGCAATGGCATTACATGCCTTAGTGTCCACTTTACTGAACAAAATTATATCATCCGCAAATAATAAATGGGAAACTCCCACATTACCCCGAGAAGCTGTTAGAGGCGTCCAATCACCATCCCTACACTTAAGCTCAATCAAATGACTTAAATACTCCATACACAATATAAATAAGTAAGGTGACAGGGGGTCACCCTGCCTAATACCCCTCGAGGGATTGAAGGAATCCAAAACTCCCCCATTAACCAGAACCGAGATACTAGTCGTAGTCACATATCCCATGATTACTTTGATCAGATTTGGGGGCAAGTGAAAAGCTTGTAAAACCTTGTGGATAAAGCTCCACTCAAGTCTGTCATAGGCTTCCTCCAGATCTAGTTTGATTGTGTATTAAATATTTTTCAAGTGTCAACATCTCAATGGATCCAGTGCTTCTATATACTGAATCTAATCCTTACCCTATACACACACACACACACACACACACAAAGAACTGTGTCCATGAAATGAGGAGGTATCTCATGAAGCAAGCTCCATGAACCATACTCTTAAGGCATGTGAGTCTCATTGTTTTTTAGGGTGGGTTTGAGTAATAAACATGAAAGCTATTTCAAATCATTTCAGCCCAAGCCCATATAATGAACATGTTAAGAGTCCCCATCTCCCACATAAAAGAAGTGCATACATGGGTTAGGTTTGGCCTTTTTTGCTAAATATGTTGGGTTATAGATTTATCCGATTAATTAATTCAATTACCCAAGTTGATTAATTATGTCAAATTACATGCAAATTGTGGAGGCACCAAAAAATCATCAAATAAACTAAGTGTAACGGAAATTAAATTGATACGATGATTTGTTGACAAATGGGAAAAACCACTTGCAAGGCAAAAACCCCATCTGGGGTAATTTCAAGTCACCACTCCCAAGAATCTACTAATCAAGAACAAGCGGTTACAAATATAAGGAATCTTACCACTACTAGGCCTATTCCAAAATACCAACCTACGGTTGAATCTTTACTCCAATCCCCAATTGGACTTGATCTTGTAGAGACTTCTTCCATTGCACGGATCCTAGTATGTGACTAAATCTTTTGCATGAATCCAAGTATGTAACTAACTCCACAACAACCTTTTGATTGTTGTAGTTGATTTGCAACAACTTTACATAGAAACACTAATAAGATCTTCAATGTTGGTATTAGAGACTTTGCTTGATTACAAAACCCAAAGACGCACAAGAAACGCAGCAATATCTCTTTCTTCTGTAGGAGGAGGCTAGGGTTTCAACAAGAAAACCTTATGAAGCTCTCTAGAGTTAGGGTTTTCTTTTTCTACCTCCTTATTTAAATAGGAGCTTAATGGGCATTTTAAATGGGCTCTCCTATTCCAATTAGGTCTACACAAACCTTGGGCTTTCCTAATCTTATTAGTATTGTACAAACCCATAAACAAATAGCCTCCTAGAATAAAACGTTGCTAGCTATATTCTGAAATTTGTCAGCTCGATAGATCGAGAGGTGTCAGCATGTGTCGAGAATTCTTCATTAAGTCTCAATAGATATTAGTGTCAAGATGGTGTCTAGACTAGTGTCTAGCTTCACTAAATCAGTTTTTTTTCACTTGTTTATTGGTTCAATCTTCGTGTTTTTAATGATACCACTTGTAAAGTAAACTTCACATACTTTTTGATACATTAAACCCAATTTAGATCTACCCAATTACAAGTAAAATGTATTTTATCAAAGGATAGGCCAATACATAGAAAATATGACCCTAACAAAATAGTATAATTTTAGGTAATATTTAGGAAAAAAGTATCGGGTCAAACTTATTTAGTTATGTAGCATTTTTTTTTTTTTGAACTCGAGTTTGTCAAACTCGTGTTCCAAGCATTATGAAAATCTGATCAAACATAATGATTGGAACTCGAGTTTCACTTAGAACTCAAGTTTGATAAACTCAAGTTTCAAAAAAAGTGCTACATAACTAAATAAGTTTGGTCAAGTACTATTTAGCAAATTTTTCCAAAAATTATGTTATTTAACAAATTTTTCCGATTAGGTTTGAACAGAGCGAGCTCATAGCAGCGCAAGCCAGGATCTTTAGGTCCTGTGGGCTTGCCCAAATATGATTGACACAAAGATGAAGACTACAAATTGATGGCCCATGAACATGAGGACAAGATTTGGTGTTTCAGCTTGATTAGGTTATTATGGTGCATGCATGTTGCACGCAGTACAAGATCTACGAAAGCTTGCAGGAATTATTATGGAAAAGCTAGCCATTAAGTGATGCTAGTATATAGAAGCATATGCAAATTTTACCAATTTTCACTTCAATTTTATCTTTTGAAACTTGATTACCGATGGTTTGATTTTTGCATTCAATATATCATTCTAATAGTTAGGAATTACAATTTTGTTGGGAATTAAACTTTTGTTCATCTAATAGTCAAAATGATGTTTTTATCCTTAAATTATAAAATTATCTATTTACCTTTAAGTTTTACCGTTAGGTTAAACAATGGTTGAAAAAAAAAAATAGGGTAGTACATAAAAATAAAGAAATTTATACGATTTTTATAATTTGGTACTTGTAAAATTCTAGCTTATTAACTGTATTCTAGAGAATATAATATTTGCACAAATTGCAAATGATATGCTCCCATTTATATAATATCTTGCTAGAGACGTTCACAGGAAAAAAACCTATCGATGAAATGTTCATAGATGGTTTGAGCATTCACAGATTCACTTCAATAGCTTTGCCTAAACATGTAATGGATATAGTAGACCCATCAATGTTCTTTGAGGAGGATGAAGAAGATGTTGATGATGAGAGAAATGAAGATGACATTGAAGACAGAGAAACAATTGAAGAAGAGTGTCATCTCAATGTTAGTAGTAGAATAAAAGATTGCTTGATATCAGTGTTCAAAATTGGATTTTCGTGTTCTACAACATTACCTGATGAGCGGATGCCAACAAATGTTGTTGTCAATGAAATGAATGCAATTAGAGGCATATATCTCAAATTTAAGAAGGGAAATAGAAGAAGAATGAACTAGGTATGTTAACTCATTTTATTTTCTTCTCAACAAAAACTCATTTGATTTGATTAATGGGCAAACATATTTTTCACTTCTTTGTAAAAGAACAATAATAATATAAAATAACAACATAAATGAGAAAAAAAAATGAAAAATTGAAAAGAATATCAATTTCCTTAGTATTACAACAAAATGTCACAACATTTTTATGACAAGCGAGATATCATTCCACCATAATTCGAAATAAATTGAAATAAAATAAAATAAAGATTTTAATGGGACCTATCACAACTCAAAACAAAGATATTATTAAATATTGTGAGATTTTGTTGTCTCAATCTCTAGTTCTTGAACTTTTCTGTACTTTTATTTAACACCAATGGAAAAAAAAGAATAGAATTACTATTTGTTCTTGTTTTTGCAAGAAAGTAATTACAGTTCTTTCATTCTTCACTATTTCTATCAGTGATGTAGCTGTTCCATTATTAATTAATTTATGTGATTGGTTTTTAGAATGGCCGTATTGGATGGAGGCTATAAACTTATGACCCGTTCACTTGAGGTCAAGATTTGGTATACTCCTGTTAAACCATGTTAGGTTCTAAGGATTTAGGATCTAAATGTATTAGAACTTTAATGTGTGATGTTGGAAAACCATGATCAAAACTTAGAGTCTAGAATTAGGCTACTCAAAGTATGTTTATTGTAAAGTTGGAATTGAGTAATTGCAGAAAATTATTGTTCACTTTCTACTTTCTGCAAGGCTCGATCGATCGAAAACTAGACTCGATTGATCGAAGCTCGTGCAGATTGTTTTTTTGCAGAATTTTCCAACTCAGCTCAAGCCCGTATGACGTGTAGGGTTTTATGTTTTTCCTTAAGTATAAAAGGAAAAACCCTAGCCACGTTTTACTGTTGTTGTTTATACTGTGTGTATGAATATCTTGTGAGATCTAGAGGTGTTTGCCTTCATATATACTTATGGTTATCAAGATCAAGATTGATGTCTAGAGCTTGGTAATCGCTTCAGTTGCTGCATAAAGAGCTTAAAGATAAATACAAGTGGGAGTACTTGTGGTTGTTGTGAATCCAAGAAAGAAGTAGTCCATGGACTCGGAGCTGTCACGTGGTCGTGGTAATAAGTTTTCTAATCGATGTAGCAATAGGATGTTAGTGGTCTAAGTCGCTATTGTAAAACTTCAATTCTTTCATACTGGATCTGTTTTACCTTGAGGGTATAGCTAGGTTAAATCCTCCCCAGATTTTTTACTGATTTGGTTTTCCTGGTTTATCATATCATTGTGTTCTTTATTTTCCGCACTGTTTCAATGATATGATTTACTTGTGTTAACCTAGATTTGAATCATTTACCTAAGTTAATCACTTGGCTAAATAACTAGGTTAATCTGTTTGTGTTTAAGGGGTCTAAAAATGTACAAGTGGTATCAAAGCAGGTTAGCTCTAGCATTTAGATCTTTTGATCTAAGAGTTGATCCTTAACCCCTGTTGTCATGGAACACGGTCACTCTCTTGTGATCTCACCTTACTTTGATGGGAATAACTATGCCTATTGGAAAGTAAGGATGAAAGTATTCCTGAAATCTATTGATGAGAGAGTCTGAAACTCCGTTGAATATAGATGGGAGAAGCCCACTACTCTAGTTAGTGAGTGACAAACTTCTCAGAAAGAAGCAGCCGCTTTTAATAGCAAAGTCATGAATGCTATTTTTAATGCTGTTTCTATAGAGGAATTCAAGAGAATCTCTAATGTTGAAGTTGCTCATACTGCATGGAATATTCTCCAAACTATGCATGAAGGCACAAAGGTAGTTAAGATTAACAAACTGCCGCAATTAACTACTAGATTTGAAAGTATTAGAATGTCTGATGATGAATGTTTTGATGAATTCTATGCTAAATTGAATGATATTGTTAACTCTGCTTATAATTTGGGTGAAATCTATGATTAACCTAAAATTGTTAGGAAGATACTTAGATATTTGACTGAGGACTTTAGACCCAAAGTGACTGTCATAATTGAAAGTAAGGATGTGGATTTTATCCCTGTTGATGAACTTATAGGATCTCTCCAGTCCTATGAGTTAGACCTACCCAAGGCAAAAAAATCTAAATCAATGGCTCTTAAGTCAGTTGATGATATTTAAGGGAATGGATTTGATGACGAACTCTCTGCTACAGAGATTGTTTACCTTGCCAAGAACTTTAAAAACTTTCTTAAGAACAATAACAGAAGAACAAGAGGTAAAAACAATATTGAACCTAGAAATTTTAGGAGGAATGAACCCACTAAGGTGAACAATAATGAAAAACCTAAAGAGAAAGTAGATCAAACCTCTAATAATTCTATGGGTCAACAATGTTTTGGTTGTTAAGGGTATGGTCATGTGAAATCAGAATGTACTACATTCTTGAGATCAAAGAGTAAGACTATGGTTGTAACCCTTAGTGATGATAGAGTTTCTAAAAATGAGTCTGGTAGTGATGAGGATGGAAACTTCATTGCTTTCACAGCTACTGCTTTAGTTGATGAAAGTGTTATGGTTGATGAGAACCCTTCTGATGGGGAACTCTCTAAGAATGCTGATTTGTAAGAAGCCTATAATAAGTTTTGCAAGAAGCCTATAATAAGCTTTGCAAGGTTGCTACAAAGGATGCTATGAATGTTAGGCTTACAAAAAAAAATTTCTCTTGAACTTGATAAGAAGAATGTGTTCATTAAATTGTTTGATGCTAATGAATTGCTTGATAAGGTGAAGACTGAGAACATGTTGTTACTTGATAAAGTTAAGAATTTAGAACTTGAATTATCTGTTGCTAGAGAACAAACAAATAGGTCTGCTAATTCTAAACTTGAACACATGTTGAGTATTCAGAAGTCTCCTTTAGACAAAACTGGTCTAGGTTTTGAAGATAGCATCTCTGTGACTAAGAATCATTCCACAAACTTTGTTTCTTCTTTTGAGCCTCTCATGAGCGAGATTGTCAAACTAGCAGAAGTTACTCCTCCTAAGAAAATTAGGGTTGATCTCAAAGAGTCTAAACCTAAGACTCCTAACCCTTCTAAGAACAAGTTGCATGATAGACCTGCATGGGTTTGTCATTTTTGTGGAAAGTCTGGGCACATTCATCCAAACTATTTCAAGTTGCAAGCTACTAAGCAGCAAATAAGCCAAAAGTACATATGCCTCAAGCACAAGATCCCATGGTACTTATTGGTGAATTGGTAAAGGCTTTAAACCTTTATTCCAATCCTGGAGTTGCTCAGCATTCTAATATGAATAATAACTCCAATGCAAGGGTTGCATCTAAAAATTTTTGGATGTAAAAAGCTTGATCTAATTGAGTCTTTCTGACATGGTCCTTGTACTTCATCTCTCTATTTTTTGTGACCATTCCTCTTTGTTGTTTTGCTTTCTTTGTTTTCTTCTAGGATTTACATTGCATAACATTCATGCATTCCATACTAGGTTGTTTTTGTTATTCTTTTTAATAATAATAATAATAATAATAATAATAATAATAATAAAATTAAAAAAATTAAAAAGAGGAGGAAAATGGAAGAAAAATGTGTTTTGCATTATTTTTCTTGGATTTGAAATCAAGGTTGGCCATATTATATTTACATAACATATTTATATACCTTGGTTAGCTTGGATGAGCTTATTTTATTGCACTTTACTAGTCGTAGTGCATGTTGTGTGGGAGTTGTTTATAGTTTTTGATCATATGATCTTGATCTTGAAGTCACATGCCTTTGATTGTTGGACTTGAACTTAATGAGAAAGGCATAAATAACCATCTCACCACTGTTTACTAGCCAATCATGAACACCTTAGTGCATATCATAAGATTTTGTGCTCGAGAAAGTGTAGCACATGCACAAAAAGAACATAAGGTGTAGCCTCGAATTAAATACTAAAATTGGTGTGTACATTATCTTGGCTATTTTAATAAGTTTCAAATAAAATAAAATTGGTGTGTACATTATGAGACAAATCAAGAAACTTACATGATTGCAAGCTTTTATTCTAGGAGATATGAGAGGTATATAATATAACTCTTTAGGTGATTGTCTTTTTCAAACTTATGTGATAAATTTTGTAGAAATTGTGATTGATCACTATTTACTTATCACCTCACATGTATCTCAAGTTTTTGCTAGTTGCACACACAACACAAGTTACTCTTTGTTAAACTTGGAACATTATATTATGTGTGATCTTGTTGTGGCCATCCAAGATTAAAAATTCCTTGATTTTAATGCAAAATGTGTTTAAAGTTTGGGAATTGAGGACAAATTGATTGAAAATCTTGTTTGTGGAAGATCTGGGTTAAATTCAAGGGTTTTTGAAAAACTTTTCATCTCATACTCAGACATTTTATTCATAAAACATTGTGCTTTGAGGAGTTTCTGCATTAAAATGCTTTTTTTTTTTAAATTTGATTTTTCCAGATTTTCAATCAATCGAACCTGTTGCTCGGCCAATCGAAATTGCGATTAAAAATTTAGTTTGAATCTGCTTGGCTTGATCGCTGCTTAATTGATGCTGGATCGATCGAATATGTATTTCGATCGATCGAACCTAGTTTTCGACCGATCGAAAATCGGTCAGAGAGTTTTTTAAAACATGATATTTTCACATGATCTTCACTATTTCAAAAGTTTTCTAATAGCTTTTCTCTTTCTCTCTTCGACCGATCCAGATTCACTATCAATTTTTTGTTGTTTTCCCTCAAATTTTTCTCAAGGATTTTGTTGTCTAGCACCGATAAGATTCTACCCTTTCTTTTTTGGTTTAATTTCATTTTTCATGCATTTTAGGGAAATTTTCGGACCTAATAGTTTTTGGGGTTTGACATGTTTTCTTTCACAATTGATCAATGGGTTTTTGTTATTGGATGATGTAAACATGTTCCTCATAGTTTAATTTGATCAATTTAGTGATTTGGGAAGAATTGAAAATTCTAGTGCTTGAAACTCACTGAATTTGGGAATTTTGTTCAATTGAGATTAATTTGATGAAATTGGCTTGTGTAATTGATTAATTTTGTCATTATATTCTGTTATCTAACTTGTGTAATGATAAATTGATCAATTTGTTGGGATTTTTGAAATTGAGTTTTTCAAAGTTTGGGTTTTTGTTCTAAAACTCTATATTCAAGCCAATTCTGTGTTTTTAAAGTATAAATTGGACTATTCTCAATGCATTAGAGCATGCATCATGTGGTTATTTTGTTTATGCATCATATAGATTGTTCTTTTTTTTTCTTTTTTCTTTTTTTTTCTTTTTTTGTGCTCTAACCATGTCTGATACAGTCTGCCCTTGGTTTTTTCTTTGTTCTTTTTCTTTGTCTCTTTTCTGTCTATCCTTTCCAACCCTTAGCATCATGGTTAGGAAGACTAGAGCCCATAGGACATCCTCCTCCACCTCTACTCTAGCTTTTGATAGTGAGAGGTTTCTCAGTGAGAAAAACCAAGAGACCTATGAGGAGCTGAACACTCTTAGGTCTCTGTGGGCTGAGAGAAAAGTTGTTTTAGATGAGCTTGACCTAGAAATTAGGAGAAATTTTGAACGTAGGGGTTGGTTGCCTTTGATGGATATAAACCATCCTCCTCTGGCTACCTTGATTAGAGAGTTCTACTCGAACCTTTCTGTCCACTCCAATGATTCCAACACTCAGTTTGTGAAGAGTTGGATACGGGGTGAAAAGTATGTCATTACTCCTTCAGTAGTGGCCTCTGCTTCATAGGGTGCCTAAGGTACAGCATCTTGTGTATCCGTATGATGAAAGCCCTCCACTTGATGACATTATGTCATATTTGACTGGAACTTCCATTCAGTGGGGTACTGATCCTCGGATCACTTCTCATGAGTTAACCGAGATTCATTACTTGTTTTTCTGGCTTTCTTGCCATTCCATCTGACCCATCTCTCATTTGCACACCATTCCTATCGAGAGATGTGCATTTTTGTATGCCCTTGTGACAAATGTTCCTATGAGTTTTCCTCATCTTTTCATTTGATCCTTGGTTGAGGTTCATAGGAGTTGTTCTTCTACTCATGCTCTTTTCTTCCCAGTTTTTATTCATCGGATTTTATTGCATTTAGGTTTAGATGAGTTTCTTGCTTCTAAGCCTGTACACATTATAGCTCCTATTGGTGCCACCTTCCTTAGGCAGAGAGCTACTCAGATGCAAGCTAGCTCTAAACACCCTAGAGTTGAGTCTTCTTCGGGTGTTGCACCTCCTCCTCCTCCTTCTTCAGGCGATCTGACTGCTGATGAGTATATTGATCTGACTGTTGCTGCTGCTCGTCCACCTTCTACTTCAGATGATTCCAGCATTCGTCGTATGTTAGACACTGTCATGACCGTTCAGGCAGCTCACGGTCAACTTTTAGAGGATGTGCTCACGGAGCTTCAGGCTTTGCATGCAGATTTGATGAGCTTTAGACGGTCACCTCCACCACCTCCTTTTGATGATGAGTCTTAATTGCCTTTTGGCAATTCGTCACAAAAAGAGGGAGTACATATGGATGGAGATAAGGGGAGTTTTTTTTTTTTTTTTTTTTTTTGTGTTTTGGAGCTTTGGAGCTTTAGATTGTATCTAGGTGCTTCACATTGTGCTTATTTTTTGGCTCATGATGTCTTTATTTTTTATGAGTTGTATATGATAGGGGGAGACATTATGTTTTTATTTCTGTTTCTTGTTTCACATTGTGCTACATTGGTTATTGATTTATATTTATGAGGTTATTCATGATATATGTCATTTATTTTATATTATGTGAAATCAAGAATTTATTTTGTTTTACTTGTATTTTCCACACATGCGTTTATGTGTTTGTTGAGTGTTTCAAGAATATACAAGTTGATTCAGTCGTGTTGCTGGCTACACTTGCAACTGATAGATAGTAGTTAGGTTGAATTGTTTTTGGTTGGGCAATTTTTATTGTAATGGGCTATTTTTTGTAACTTTGAGCATTTTGTTTTATTATATGTTTTGTCACGGATTGTCAAACGGGGAGTTTGTTAGGTTCTAAGTATTTAGGATCCAAATGTATTAGAACTTTAATGTGTAATATTGGCAAACCATGATCAAAACTTAGAGTCTAGAATTAGGCTGCTCAAAGTATGTTTATTGTAAAGTTGGAATCGAGTAATTGCAGAAAATTACTATTCACTTTCTGCAAGGCTCGATCGATCGAAAATTAGACTTGATCGATCGAAGCTTGTGCAGATTGTTTTTCGGCAAAATTTTCCAACTCAGCCCAAGCCCATATGATGTGTAGGGTTTTATGTTTTGCCTTAAGTATAAAAGGAAAAACCCTAACCACAATTTACTGTTATTGTTTATACTATGTGTATGAATCTCTTGTGAGATCTAGAGGTGTTTGCCTTCATACATACTTAGAGTTATCAAGATTAAGATTGATGTCGAGAGCTTGGTGATCGCTTTAGTTACTGCATAAAGAGCTAAAAGATAAACACAAGTGAGAGTACTTGTGGTTGCTGTGAATCCAAGAAAGAAGTAGTCTGTGGACTCAGAGCTGTCACATGGTCGTGGTAGCAAGTTTTCTAATCGAGGTAGCAATAGGATATTAGTGGTCTAAGTCGCTATTGTAAAACTTCAATTCTTTCATAGTGGATCTATTTTACCTTGAGGATAGTTAGGTTAAATCCTTCTCAGGTTTTTTACCGGTTTGGTTTTCCTAGGATATCATATCGTTGTGCTCTTTATTTTCCGCACTGTTTCAATGATATGATTCACTTGTGTTAACCTAGATTTGAATAATTTACCTAAGTTAATCACTTGGCTAAATAACTAGGTTAATCTGTTTGTGTTTAAGAGGTCTAAAAACATACAAACCATATTTACATAGTATTTTAGTCTAGTTCGGTCCAATTCACTTCACTTTGGTCTAGGTTCAGTATGGTCTAATTTGGTCTATTCGGTCTAGTTTAGTCTACTTCGGTCCATTCAGTCCACTTCACTCAATTCGGCTAATTTCAGTCTATTTGGTCTACTTTGGTCCTTTAAGTCCACTTCGGTTCATTTTGGTCCACTTAGTTCCATCCAGTGATAACATTTGTATTCATTTAATTTGTGATATATAACTATAAGAGATCTCTTTTGTATTGATTCAAAACATTTTTTTTTCTAATCTTTTGGACCGAAGCTTAACCCCTTCCCTTCAAGTTCATTTCCCTACTTCCAAAGATCCATCAATCGAGTTGTCACTCACAGAGGATTTTACTACCACCATTTTTAAATAAGTCTGGCGTTTGTGTTCTTTTCTTCTAACCAATATGTAACATTTCCTCCTCTTTCTGCGTTGCTAGAGCTTAATGGGTTTTGACCATAAATTGGTGAAATTTACCATTCTGAAATCCAATTGAACAAATCGAGTTCGGTTAAACCTCGTCAAACCTCAACAACAATTTGGGTATATGACAATACAAGTGAATTTGTCTCCAGTAATAGGTTTTTATTTTTTTGGCAAATCAGAACCTTCATTCAATAATAGCAAAAATAGCAACAATTAAATACAAGCTATACATTGGTGACACATTGGGCTAGATGTTGGTGTCGGAACATTCAATGTGGAAAAAGGCAAAAAGGCAAAGTGACAAACAAAGCGGAAAATTTTAAAAAAAAATTTAAAAATAAAAAAAATAACCTTGGAGAGTGTTAAACACGGTGGAAAATTTATCATGGTCCAAAGTTCATCGAATATGGAAAAGAAAAAGTGGCAAACAGGTCAGAAAATATCTGGCAAAGTGTTTAACACGGTGGAAAATGATCTGGTCCAAAATATTTGATTTGAAGAAAGCGGTATTTTCATGTGAGACAATGAGACTCCTCCCAGCATTTAGCCAGAAATCCTTAGCTATTAATTGCTGCCTATTTCTTGAACCCCACCTCTCACAAATCACAATTCCTATTGAACTAGGATATCTTTTTTGTCAATGACATGATTGATTAAGAGTCTTTTTTGACAAATCACAATTCCTATGGAGACTCGTTTCAGTTCAGTCAATAGAGAAAAAATTAAGAAATGAAAACTGGCTGGACAAGCCTCTGAATTCTACATCCACATAAACTTCCAATGACTTATCAAAGTCACAGTAGTATTGGACACGTTTTAACAGAATTGACAATAAGGTCATTGTAAAAATGGTTGTTTGATATGCGCAAAAATGTTTTACAAATTTTCACTTCAATTTTGTCTTTTGAAACTTGATTTGGTCCTGATGATGGTTCGATTTTTGCATTCAATATATATATCATTCTAATAGTTAGGAATTATGATTTTGTTTGAAATTAAACTTTTGTTCATCTAACAGTCAAAATGTTGTTTTAATTTTTAAATTCTGAAATTATCTTTTTAGCTTTAAATTTTACTGTTAGGTTAAACTACGGTTGAAAAATTAAATAGGATAGTTCATAAATATAAAGAAATTTATACGATTTTTAAAATTTGGTACTTGTAAAATTCTAGCTTAACTATATTCTAGAGAATATAATATTTGAACAAATTGCAAATGATATGCTCCCATTTATATAATATCTTGCTAGAGATGTTCACAGGAAAAAAACTTATCGATGAAATGTTCATAGATGGTTTGAGCATTCATAGATTCACTTCAATTTTATTTTCAATAGTCTATTCACTTTTTTTAGGGATGTGGAAAAAACTGATGCCTTATTCCTTACAAATGGAACAAACTAAGGCATCAAGGAATGACTGTACAAATGTTTGGTAGCTAAGGCACCCGTTATATATCACAGATTGTTTTATGTACCTAAAGTTATTGTATCCTATGTATTACAGCTTGAAATTGGTATACTAGGTTCCCTATGCATGTCTATAATTTTTGTATGAACTCTATGGAGGCTTAGGATCCGTTTAGTACACGTGTTTAAAAACTGAAAATTGTTGTTTAAAAATATTTGTGAAAATACGTGTGAGTAAAAAAGTGCATTGAAATGTGTGAAATGTTGTTTAAAAACTGAAAATGATTATTTAAAAATACTAACCAAACACCTCCTTAGCCTCTTTGTTATTTTCTCCATCAATATATTATGTTTATCAGGTATCAAAAAAAAAAAAAAAAAGATCCATCAATCGAGTTGTCACTCACAGAGGATTTTACTACCACCATTTTTAAGTAAGTCTGGCGTTTGTGTTCTTTTCTTCTAACCAATATGTAACATTTCCTCCTTTTTCTGCGTTGCTGGAGCTTAATGGGTTTTGACCATAAATTGGTAAAATTTACCATTCTGAAATCCAATTGAACAAATCGAGTTCGATTAAACCTCGTCAAACCTCAACAACAATTTGGGTATATGACAATACAAGTGAATTTGTCTCCAGTAATAGGTTTTTATTTTTTTGGCAAATCAGAACCTTCATTCAATAATAGCAAAAATAGCAACAATTAAATACAAGCTATACATTGGTGACACATTGGGCTAGATGTTGGTGTCGGTACATTCAATGTGGAAAAAGGCAAAAAAGCAAAGTGATAAACAGAGCGGAAAAATTATTATAAAAAAATAATAATAATAATAATTAAACATAAATAAAAAAGAAGAAAAAAAATCTTGGAGAGTGTTAAACACGGTGGAAATTTATCATGGTCCAAAGTTCATCGAATATGGAATAGAAAAAGTGGTAAACAGGGCAGAAAATATCTGGCAAAGTGTCTAACACGGTGGAAAATGATCTGGTCCAAAATATTTGATTTGAAGAAAGCGGTATTTGCATGTGAGACTCTGAGACTCCTCCCAGCATTTAGCCAGAAATCCTTAGCTATTAATTGTTGCCTATTTGTTGTACCCCACCTCTCACAAATCACAATTGCTATTGAACTAGGATAGGAGTATCTTTTTTGTCAATGACATGATTGATTATGAGTCTTTTTTGACAAATCACAATTCCTATGGAGACTCGTTTCAGTTCTGTCAATAGAGAAATTTGAAATGAAAACTGGCTGGACAAGCATCTGAATTCTACCTCCACATAAATTTCCAATGACTTATCAAAGTCACAGTAGTATTGGACACGTTTTAACAGAATTGACAATAAGGTCATTGTAAAAATGGTTGTTTGATATGAGCCAAAATGTTTTACAAATTTTCACTTCAATTTTGTCTTTTGAAACTTGATTTGGTACTGATGATGGTTCGATTTTTGCATTCAATATATATATATATATATATATATTCTAATAGTTAGGAATTATGATTTTGTTTGAAATTAAACTTTTGTTCATCTAACAGTCAAAATGATGTTTTTATTTTTAAATTCTAAAATTATCTTTTTGAGCTTTAAATTTTACTGTTAGGTTAAACTACAGTTGAAAAATTAAATAGGATAGTTCATAAATATAAAGAAATTTATACAATTTTTAAAATTTGGTACTAGTAAAATTCTAGCTTAATTGTATTCTAGAGAATATAATATTTACACAAATTGCAAATGATATGCTCCCATTTATATAACATCTTTCAGACACTATTTCTCCCCCGTCAAAATTGACAACCTAAAAGCCTACAATCATAGATTAGCTAGTAAACCTCGACGGGAACTTTGTTCCTCTCTTGAAGCATTAAAGAGTTCGTCTAGTTGCCGTTGGAGCCCCAAAGAACTATCAAAATTGATTATCTTAACCTTGAAATGAATGTGGGCAGAATTAAAAGTTTCACATTTATTACTATTCTTGTGTCATTTTCTTTCCTTGCATGGGTCATCTTTCTTGATTTGCTTTCCCACTTAACGGAGCTAATCTCTAAAATATGTAGTTCTAGAGCATTCAATAATAACTATCTTCCAATTTAATTGGTCGATATTTTAGTCTCTACACTACCATAGAGATAGAGTTACCAAAATCCTTTTCATGTGGATAGCAGCATCTGAATTCTACTTTGAATTATTTCCACAGAAATTTCCAATTAACTTATCTAAGTCACAGTACCGGACACATTTTAACAGAATTGACAGTCAGGTCATTGTTAAAATGGCTGTTTCTTATAAACCAAAAGTCTTCGCCTCTACAAAAGAAAATCCATGCATGTCATTATCTATAGATGGGGCTGAAGTTTTGCATTTCCACAGAAAGCTGTGTCCTACTAACATTTAATTCTGTTAACTCTAATTAAATTTTTTGTATTCCACAGAAAGCAAACGCTGTTACATGTAGCCCCTCCAGTAAACGAGTCATGCTTTTGAATCATCCTTTATAGGAAATCTTACCTCACAAGAATCGACCTAGAAGACAACAGCTTCTGAGGTGAAATTCCTCAAGAAGTGGGATGTCTACAGCGCCTGCGGCATCTCAATTTGTCTTTTAATTCCTTTGGTTAATGGACATACATATTGTCACTTCCCTGTATTGGGGGAAAAAAAAACATAAGCATATAAAATTAAGGAAAAAAATGTAGAAGTAAAAAGAAAAGAATATCAATAGCTTCTATTAGGATTGTCAAGTCCGAATGTTACTGTTTATTAACGCTAATGGAATTCATGGATTACAATTGCTATTTGTTGACGTTAGTCATACGCTTGTTGCGTTAATTAATTCATGTGATTTACTTTTTTGTAGCATGACCGAATTGGATGGAAGTAAAAAGAATAGAACATCAATCGCTCTATTAGGATTGTCAAGTCTGCATGTAACTGTTCTTTAAGACTAATGGAATAAAATGAATACAGATTTCAATTGTTGTCTATTCATGTTGTTTCATCAAGAAATTAGCCACTTGGGCTTGGCCTTACTCTTCCTTAGAAATGTTTGTGGACAGATATTCCATAGTTTCACGGGACCTATTCCTGGTGTCTTTTTGGCTAAATATGGTAAAAATTTAAGTTTATTGTAAAAAAGCAAGTTTATTGGCATTATGAAGAGAGAAGTAGAATTTGGCAACTTGTGTGCTGAATTCGCTTGAAAATTTGTGAGGAGAGGAGAGAGAATCTGACACCAAATTTGGCAATTGAATTGCTGAATTTGATGTCAAATTTTCTCCCTCTTGCCCACCAGTGTTGATACTCATTGGTTTCTTTAAAAAATTAAATGCAACTAAGGCTTGAATCCCCATCCCTTAAAAAGAGGAGTTAGCATTCACATTGGCGGTGTAAAAATAGCTAAAAAATAATTTTTAGCACCACAAACACCAAAATGCATGCTATATTGGAGCTGTTAAATCTTAAAAATAATTAACAACTTGTTACATTGAACTACTATTAGTTTCAATCCACCGTAGCAAGTTGCTAATTGCTTATTAAATTACCATGTTAAATTACCAATTTTTCCAAAAGTTTAAACTATTATGATATGGTAAATTTAATCATTTAACTACATACTTCTAACATTGCTTTTATTGGTTTTTATTCTCTCTCTCATCTCAGCCTCTCATTCTCTCTTTTGCGGGTGGATATTTTATCTATATATATATAAAACCGAAGCCTCTGAAGCTCTCACAATTTTCCACGTCATCACTATATTTTTTTTTTCTTTTTATTTTAGATTCTTTTTATTCTAGGTTTTATATCTTATATATTTATTATTTCTCTTTCACGTATAATTATCTTTTCAGTGTTACAATAGTTTAGTTTAAGTAAAACTCTATTAGATATATTTTATTAACCTCTCCAGAGCTTATCACATCATTATTATTATTTATATATAATATAAAATTGAAGATTAAAAATTAATTATAATTTTTTAAGATACCTCACGCTAGAATTAAAAAATAAAAAAAAATGACTCACTTTAGGTTTCAAAAAAAAAAAAAAAAAACTTTAGGATTTAAGAAAAAAAGAGAGAGACTCCTGGTAGGACTCTCTCTTCTCTCCTTAAAACCCTAGCAATTACCATCTCAAAACCCTAAACTTAAATTCACTTTAAGATTAAAAAAAGAACAAGAAGAGAGACTCACATAAAAAAAAATAAAAAATAAAAAATAAAAAATAAAAAATAAACCGTAGGTTCTTTCTTTTTTATTTGCTTTCATATGTGCTTGAGATTTTCATTCTATCTTATTCTTTTGTTATGTTTAGAATTGATTTTGTTTTGAGTATTTGGGTTAATCTCTATATTTTGACAATGTTTTTGTGGGTTTAGTTTTTGGATTGAAATTTCTAATAATTATTTTATACTGTATATGGCAGATGAAACATCTCTATTTTTTGGAGAAAAATCAAAACTGCAACCTATGTCTTCCAGCCCAAAGAGTGGTAAATTTTTATTTGGTGTATTATATATGAATTTTTTGATCTTAATTCTTTACCTTATATTTTTTTGCTTTATTGAGAATTTTTATTTGGGTTCATGTGATTTTTTGTTTTCTTAATGAAAGCTATGATTTTTAGTTGATTGATTATTTGTTTGGATTAATTTCAATTAATTATTTGTTTGGATTCAACTTAAAAGATAATAGAATTAGTTGTTATAATTTTGATAATGTTCTATGTTTTGAATTGTTTATATTGTTATTATTATGACTAAGTAAGATTTGTTTATATCTTTGTAGTTTATATTAGTTTTTTTTTTTTTTTTTTTTTTGAGAAACAAACACACACACACACATACAAGGGAGAGGGAAAGGAGTTCTAATACAAAGCTGCAACCTATGTCTTCCAGCCCAAAGAGTGGTAAATTTTTATTTGGTGTATTATATATGAATTTTTTGATCTTAATTCTTTACCTTATATTTTTTTGCTTTATTGAGAATTTTTATTTGGGTTCATGTGATTTTTTGTTTTCTTAATGAAAGCTATGATTTTTAGTTGATTGATTATTTGTTTGGATTAATTTCAATTAATTATTTGTTTGGATTCAACTTAAAAGATAATAGAATTAGTTGTTATAATTTTGATAATGTTCTATGTTTTGAATTGTTTATATTGTTATTATTATGACTAAGTAAGATTTGTTTATATCTTTGTAGTTTATATTAGTTTTTTTTTTTTTTTTTTTTGAGAAACAAACACACACACACACATACAAGGGAGAGGGAAATGAGTTCTAATACAAAGGCACACCACAACTCCACTCAAAAGTCATGGTAACTTTTAAGGGAGGGTGGGGTAGTTTATATTAGTTTTGAGTGTGTGTGTGTGTGTGTGTATAACCTTTGGAAATTTTGCTTTATTAATTTAAGAATTGTAAATTACTTTGTAAGTTTCAGTAACTATGTAAGACAATATAAGCATATATATACGGTATAAAAATCTTTCTTACAACCCAATAACATTCTATGTTAGACAATACTTCTAAACTATAGAAAAGCATAGAAGTTAAATATTTCTTCCCATTGTATTTTATTTAATTATGATAGATCTATTTTGTTTTTTTAAAATGCTAACTAGCAAAATGTCTATAGTATGCATATTATTGACCCAATTTTCTATTTCTAAATTTCTTAGATTTTATTATATAAATAACTTTTCCATGCATCGCACGGGTTAGCGATTAATCTATATATATATATATATATATATATATATAAAACCGAAGCCTCTGAAGCTCCCACAATTTTTCACGTCAGCACAATATTTAAATAAAATTGTCATTTTATTTTTAAATAAAATTATTTTTTTTAGTCCAAACTTAACAAGGAGTGAAACTCTATTTCTCTGACAAGTCTAACCTAAACTCAAACTCATCATTTTTTTAAAACAAAATTATTTTTGTTTAATCCAAACTTAACAAGGAGTGAAACTTTATCTCTCTAACAAGTCTAACTTAAACTCAAACTCAAATGTTGATAATTTTTTTAAAATATTTTTTGGCTTTTCAGAAGTTTTAATATCTGAATTTTTAAGTTATTTTTTTTGTAGTATTTGAAATTGTCTGACAAGTTTTTTGTAAGCCATTGCAATGGTGTAGTTTCTTAATCAATTTAAGATTTTATAAATTTATTTTAGTTTATCTCACAAATAAGTAAGTTCCCGTGCATAGCACGGGTTAGCGACTAGTATCATATTAATCGCTGATGTGCTAAAGTAAAAGATGAGATGTTGGATGTATGATTAAATGTAGTGTTAAAATAGATAAAGTAGGTGTTTGAGGTACTAAAAGCTATATTTTTTAGCACCACCGATGTGAATGCTCTATAAACTTAGCATAAACCACTAGGCTACTCCACACTTTGATGATCATATTGAAAGATAATTTATTTATTCTCAAAAGGAATAGATATTTTAACAAATAAAGTGTGTGTGTGTATATATTTATATATATATATATATATAAATTAATAGTTTTAACAACGGAGGATGGTGATGAATTTGAACCTTAAACATTTTTGTCAGAAACATAAAAAAATACCAATTATCATATATCAATAAATAAATCAAGTTCTGTTTTTAATTTCTGTTTTTAATTTTAATTATAAATTAATATATTTGTAGTTTTTCATTGTATGCTCTTATTGTAATTAGTCTTCCCTCAAACTAAAATATATATGTTTTTCGAAATTTAAATTTGTTTGTTTATACAAGTACTTGAAGGAGACAACGCCTCAAATTTAATCACTCAAACTAATACAAATATATATATATATATATATATATATATATGTAGTTGTTTGTTTATACAACTAGTCTCTTTCATGATTAAAAAATAATTAAACTCTTCCCAGGCAAATTATTCCTCAAGAAATGGGTTATAGCCTACCACACTTTCACAGCACCTGATGTAACAACCACACCTCAACTATGTAGATATTGTCCGCTTTGGGGCCTATAAAAAGCCTCTACACATTTAAAGGAAGTCACTCCTTATAAGCACATCCTCATGTGCTCCCCTAGGCGATATAGGATTCCATAGATTGCAAGGCCCCCTTTTGGGTCTCTACAATCCAATCACCTTACGGGCACACACGTCCTTGCATGTGGTGCCCACACTTTTGGCTACAGCATGGCTCTGATACCATCCCTCGACCCCCCTTACCAGCACATGTGTCCTTGCATGTGGGGCCCACACTTCCGACTAAGGCATGGCCCTACTATTGTCCGCTTTGGGACTCATACCCCTCACAGTTTTATTCTCCCCCCAAAGCACACAGTAGTGGGGAAAAAGCATTTACATATTTAAGGGAGGTCACTCCTTATAAGCGCATCCCCATGTGCTTCTGTAGGTGATGTGGGATTTCATAGATTGCAAGACCCCCTTTTTGGGTCTCTACACCTAAATTTCACTTCCAATTCCTTTCTAAAAAATTAACAATTCTAATTTGATTTTCAATTCCAATCCAAGTTAGTTGGAGTACCGTGTACTTAGGTCTTGAAGTTGACCACCACACACGATGCTTTCTTTGATGGACAGAAAATAAACTGTTAGTTCCTGGGTAGTAAACTTCGAGTCCACGAAGGGTTCCTTGAATCCACAAAGTGGTAAAACTGGAATCCACCAGGGAAGAAAACTGACAAAAAGTCAGTGTTTATTGATAATAGTCTAATCTCCCTCTGAAGGCTATAAAACATATAAATATTGAGAAAAATTCTAAAACACTAATTCGCATCTATTATGCAATTAGGAGACAAAATACCGAAATCTACCAAAAATGGCAAAATTGAGTTAAATGCAGAATCATAAACTATTAACTTTAAAGGTCGTCCTAAAACAAGCGGAATCTTATTCTGACTTTTGAACAAAAAGTTATTAAGGAAAAAAAATGACTATAAATAGCGAAATTGTAGTTTTCGGGGCCTAAATGGAGGAATTTGTCATTTTCAGGGGGTACCTCATGACAAAGTGACAACTATTACTTAGAAGGCCATTTCACTTTAGCCTACCAAATTTCATGCGATTCCGACTCCGAGACCCATGATTTCTACTAGCACCTTTTTGCCTTGCGCGATGATTTCAAGCGCCTGTGAAAGTCCAAAAAAGCTATAGTGGTCTGATCTACATCATTTTGTTAGGCTCATAAACTATCTGGACAACAGCATTTGCATTCTACGTACTTTCATTTGCTTCCACTTAAATTTTCCATTTAACTTATCAAAGTCACAGTAAAGAACTTACAAGTGATTAAGGTTGTTTACAACGAGCTTATTGGGCAGATTCCGACAAATTCAATTCATGCATTAGTGTTAAATGTTAAAATCTTCAACATTACTCGTTTTAACTGAACTAAATGAACTTTCAGTTCATTGTGAAATGACCATTTCGTTCTTATAAGTCAAAAGGCTTCTCTTCTGGGTCATTCTTATTTGGGTTCCTGTGATGTTAACTCTTATGATGAGTAATTTACAACTTGTGGTATAGAGCCTAGTACATTGTCTATATAGGTACTACTTATTTCTATCAACACTAGGCTCTATACCACAAGTTGTAATTGATGTTCAACGACTTATCAAAAGTCATAGTACAGGACACGTTTAAGCAGAATTGACAATCAGGTCATTGTGAAAATGGCCGTTTCTTATGCACCAAAATATTTTACAAATTTTCACTTTTTTTTTAACTTGATTCGGCACTGATGGTTCAATTTTTGCACTCAATATATCATTCTATTCTAACGAATTATGATTTTGTTTTAAATTACACTTTTGTTCATCTAACAGTCAAAATGATTTTTTTATACTTAAATTATAAAATTATTTTTTACCTTTAAATTTTAACGTTAGGTTAAACCGCAGTTGAAAAATAAAATATGGCAGTACATACTATATATACAAAGAAATTTATACGATTTTTAAAATTTGGTACTTGTAAAATTCTAGCTTAACTACATTCTAGATAATATAATATTTACACAAATTGCAAATGATATGCTCCCATTTATATAACATCTTTCAGACACTATTTCTCCCCAGTCAAAATTGACAACCTAAAAGCCTCCAATCATAGATTAGCTAGTAAGCCTCGACGGGAACTCTGTTCCTCTCTTGAAGCATTAAAGGGTTCGTCTAGTTCCCGTTGGAGCCCCAAAGAACTATCAAAATTGATTATCTTAACCTTGAAATGAATGTGGGCAGAATTAAAAGTATCACATTTATTACCTATTCTTGTGTCATTTTCTTTCCTTGCATGGGTCATCTTTCTTGATTTGCTTTCCCACTTAACGGAGCTAATCTCTAAAATATGTAGTTATAGAGCATTCAATAATAACTATCTTCCAATTTAATTGGTCGATATTTTACAGTCTCTAGACTACCGTAGAGATAGAGTTACCAAAATCCTTTTCATGTGGATAGCAACATCTGAATTCTACTTTCAATTCTTTCCACGGAAATTTCCAATTAACTTATCAAAGTCACAGTACCGGACACATTTTAACAGAATTGACAGTCAGGTCATTGTTAAAATGGCTGTTTCTTATAAACCAAAAGTCTTCACCTCTACAAAAGAAAATCCATGCATGTCATTATCTGTAGATGGGGCTGAAGTTTTGCATTTCCACAGAACGCTGTGTCCTACTAACATTTAATTCTGTTATATAACTCTAATTAAATTTTTTGTATTCCACAGAAAGCAAACGCTGTTACACGTAGCCCCTCTAGTAAACGAGTCATGCTTTTGAACCATTCTCTATAGGAAATCTTACTTACCTCACAAGAATAAACCTAGAAGACAACAGCTTCTATGGTGAAATTCCTCAAGAAGTGGGATGCCTACAGCACCTGCGGCATCTCAATTTGTCTTTTAATTCCTTTGGTTAATGGACATACATATTGTCACTTCCCTGTACAGGGAAAAAAAATTCATAAGCATATAAAATTAGGGGAAAAAATGTAGAAGTAAAAAGAAAAGAATATCAATAGCTTCTATTAGGATTGTGAAGTCCGCATGTTACTGTTTATTAACGCTAATGGAATTCATGGAATACAACCAGGGGCGGGGCTACACTATATTCAGGGGGTTCATTTGAACCCCCTGACTTCAAAAAATATATATATATATATATATTATACATATAAAATATTTTTTTTGTTAGTTTAATATTTTAATTTATTCTTAAAAATATTTTTGCACACTCTTGTTATAAGTATTTCAAACTCTAAAAGTAAAAAGTAAGTATTTGTGAATTGCAAGGGTCACTCTTTTTTATAAATTTGTATTATGTGTGTGAGTGTCTAATATTGATTGTGTGCATTACTTTTTGTTATAATGTTATTTGTATGAATTATGATGTGTGTGGATGTTTGTGTGTACAATTTAAATATAATATAAATTTATATAATTTAATAATTAGAAAATAGAGATGATTTGTTACATGTGTGTGTATTGTTATTATGTTATAATAACTTTTTGTTATAAAGTTAGTAAAATTCAAGAAAAAAAATTGTAAAGTTAGTGATTGTCCAAGCATTTGATTGATTAAGTAGACACGTAGTGTATAATTTTATGTATGAATGAGTGTGATTGTGTGCAACAATAATTAATACAAAGCCAATGAGTTTAGTTTAAAATAGTTTTATAAAAAAAATAACAAATAAATAACAACAACTGCATAAAAATAAAAATGTTAGGTAAACTTAACAAAATAAAATGGTCATAGGCTTATAGCTACCCTAATTGGCAATAGATACTCATAATGAACGGAAAAAATTAGCCTTTGCCTTTTTTTTAAAAACAATCCAGCATTTTGCCCTCTTTCCCAAACTAATTAGGGAAATGCCCCTCTTTTGAAACTCGATTTTCTCAAAATCGAGTTAAGCTCTATAGTGGCGTTTTTAAGGAGCCTATAGTGATGTTTTAAGGACCTATAGTGGCGTTTTGTAACTCGATCTCCATGAAGTTGAGTTATAGGTAAAAAAAAAGAAAAAAAAAATTGCATGTAACTCGACTTCATGGAGATCAAGTTACAAAACGCCACTATAGGTCTTTAAAACGTCACTATAGGCTCTTTAAAATGCCACTATAGGACTCCAAATTTTTTTTTTTTTTTTATAACTCAATTTTGAAAAATCGAGTTTCAAAAGAGGGGCATTTCCCTAATTAGTTTGGGAAATGGGATAAAATGCTGGATTTTTTTTTGAAAGAGGCATTTGCCCATTTTCTCCCATAATGAACTTTCATATAACAATTCAAAATTTGAAAACTTGTAGGAAAAAATTGTAAAATTTCATTTTTTTTTCTTTTTTTTTGTCGATAACTCGATATGATCAAGTTCTTTTTTTATTAAAATTTTTTAATAACCTCTCTAGACAAAATTCCTGGAACCGCTGAATACATTTGTTGTTTGTTTACGTTAGTCATACGCTTGTTGCGTTAATTAATTCATGTGGTTTACTTTTTTGTAGCATGACCGATTTGGATGGAAGTAAAAAGAAAAGAACATCAATCGCTCTATTAGGATTGTCAAGCCTGCATGTAACCGTTTTTTAGCACTAATGGAATAAAATGAATACAGATTACAATTGTTGTCTATTCATGTTGTTTCATCAAGAAGTTAGCCACTTGGGGTTGGCCATACTCTTCCTTAGAAATGTTTGACGATAAATATTCCATAGTTTCACGGGACCTATTCCCGGTGTCTTTTTGGCTAAATATTGTAAAAATGTAAGTTTATTGGCATTATGAAGAGAGAAGTAGAATTTGACAACTTGTGTGCTGAATTCGCTTGAAATTTGTGAGGAGAGGAGAGAATCTGACACCAAATTTGGCACTTGAATTGCTGAATTTGATGTCAAATTTTCTCCCTCTTGCCCACCAGTGTTGTTACTCATTGGTTTCTTTGAAAAATTAAATTCAACTAAGGCTTGAATCCCCCTTCCTTAAAAAGAGAGGTTAACATTCACATTGACATTGTTAAAATAGCTCAAAAGTTATTTCTAGTACCATAAATGTCAAAATGAACGCTATATTGGAGCTGTTAAATCTTTAAAAATAATTAACAACTTGTTATAGTGAACTGCTATTAGTTGCAACCCACTGTAGCAAGTTGTTAATTGCTTGTTAAATTACTATGTTAAATTATCGATTGTTCTAAAAGCTTAAACTATTATTATATGGTAAATTTAATTATTTAACTACATTCTTCTAACATTTCTTTTATTGGTTTTTATTCTCTCTCTCATCTCAGTCTCTCATTCTCTGATTTGTGGGTGGATATTTTATATTATTTTAATCGGTGATGTGCTGAAGTAAAAGATGAGATGTTGGGTATATTGTTAAATGTGGTGTTAAAATAGATAAAGTAAGTATTTGAGGTACTAAAAGCTATATTTTTTAGCACACCGATGTGAATGCTCTATAGTTTTAGCATCAACCACTAGGCTACTCCACACTTTGATGATCATATTGAAAGATAATTTATTTATTCTCAAAAGGAATAGCTATTTTAACAAATAAAGTGTGTGTGTGTATATATATATTAAATAAATTAATAGTTTTAACAATGGAGGATGGTGATGAATTCGAACCTTAAACATCTGTGTTGGAAATGTAAAAAAAAAAAAAAAAAAAAATACCAGTTATCATATATCAATAAATAAATAAAGTTTCTTTTTTTAATTTTAATTATGAATTAATATATTTGTAGTTTTTCGTTGTATGCTTTTATTGTAATTAGTCTTCCCTCAAACTAAAATATATATGTTTTTCGAAATTTAAATTTGTTTGTTTATACAAATACTTGAAGGAGACAACGCCTCAAATTTAATCGCTCAAAATAAAATATATATGTAGTTGTTTGTTTATACAACTAGTCTCTTTCGTGATTAAAAAATAATAGGCAAAAATGCAAAATTGACTCTCTAACTTTCACCGTTTTTCATTTCAATCCTCTAACTTTCATTTTTGTCAATTCAGTCTTTTAACTTTCAATTTTTTGTCAATTCAAGGCTCTGTTACTGCTCAGTTACTTCTACCGTTAGAACCACTAAAACGAAGCCGTTTTGCTTGTGGTTTTTTTTTTTTTTTTTAATTCGGAATTAAAATAAGAAAAATCTATAAATAAATAAAAAATTAAAAAAAAAATAACATTAAGGGGAATGACGATGTCGTTCCCCTTCCCCTGAAATCAAAAGAAAGAAATCACTGAGAATTAAAAATCACCCAAAGATTTGGCTCAAGAGAGAGAGAGAATGGAGGAGTTGATCCAAAGCTTTTGTGGAAGCTTAAGTTCATTCTGCAACCATGTCGAGTCCAGTTGTCGCTCTCAAACAATCCAGCATGCCGCGTATCAATCGCAACTGACGATCTCAACCTCCTCGATTCCATGACTTTCGACATCGTCTCTTTCAAAGAGCTCTTAGGTCACTGCAATAAGGTCTACAAGAAGAACCAGTATGATCTCACCGAACTCAAACTTCGCCTCAAGGACTTTGGATACAGTCCCGGTACAATTTCACGCTCAATTCCTGTTTGATTTTTAGTTTCTGACAAATAATTTATATAAAGCATTTGCCAATGTTGATTTTGTTACTTTCTTTTGCCATAGAAGTTAAGCTTGATGATGAAGATGAGGTTCGTAGTATATCTTTCTTTTGATTTCAAGGAATCGTTCCCCTTAATGTTTGATTTTTTTTTTTTTTTTTAAATTCCGTATTTAAAAAAAAAAAAAAAAAAAAACCAAAAGCAAAACAGCGTCGTTTTAGTGGTTCTAACGGCAGCAGTAACTGAACAATAACGGAGCCTTGAATTGACAAAAAATTGAAAATTAGAGGACTGAATTGACAAAAATGAAATTTAGAGGACTGAAATGAAAATTTGTGAAAGTTAGAGAGTCAATTTTGCATTTTTGTCAAAATAATAAAACTCTTCCTAGGCAAATTATTCCTCAAGAAATGGGTTATAGCTCAAGAGCTTAAATTTGTGCTTGAGCTTGGCTTGTTTGCTAAACAAACAAACATGAACAAACTTTTTCCTAAGCCGAGTTCGAGTTGTTCATAAACACTTTTGTTCATTTACAACTCTTCTTAGTACAACTCAAAACATGCTCTTCTTTCAACTACAACTCAATTTCAGATTTTGAAGCCAATGCAAAAGTTCTTGGTGGGGGCGATTTACACTTATCTCCACTGTAGTGGTGTGTTTCCCTCTTTGATGAGGTCCCTCTAGCAACTACGCTACTAGGAGGGTATTATTTTTATACAGTTTTTAGTCTGGAGTGTGTTGTTTTTCGGTTGGAACAGTATTTCAGAATGGAGGACTTGACTAATAGGTGGCGGAGTCTATCGCTAACAGGGGAGGAGAAGGAAAAGGTGGATCTGACGAAGGAAAAAAAGACAACAGGTGCTGTCTTGGCTGCGAAGTTCTTTACTCGGAGGAATGTAAACGTTGAGGCGGTGGGAAAGACTTTCCGACCATTATGGCGTACTAGAGGAAACTTTGAGGTATGTGAGGGCAAAGACAATGTCCTGTTGATTGACTTTGAGAAGGAAGCAGATGCGAAGAAGGTAGTTCAGGGGCAACCTTGGGCATTTGACAGGCATTTAGTGGCGGTACAGCGGTACGATGGATCAGTACAGGTCCAAGATTTAATCTTTAAGTCGACCACGTTTTGGATTCAGATCCATAATCTTCCCTTTCAGTTATTGACGGTAGAAGCGGCGCTTAGTATTGGGGAGACCATTGGAGTAGTGAGCCAGCCAAAGGACCTTGGAGAGATGAAAGGTGGGAATTTTATGCGAGTGAGAGTAGAAGTGGACACAACAAAACCACTGTGCAGAGGGAGGAAAATATCATGGGATGACTCCGGGGAGGGTTGGGCAGCATTCATGTACGAACGGTTGCCAAATATATGCTACTGATGTGGGCTTGTTTCGCACGACGACAAGGATTGCATGTTGTGGCTGAACAGTAGGGGTACACTACGGGTTGAGGAGCAACAATTTTGTCCTTGGATTAGAGCTCCGCAGTTCAACCATGTGAGAAAAGCAGTTATTGAGGTGCAGGGTTTCGACCAACCACGAAGGATGAAGACACAACCGGTGGTTCCCAGCAAAGTGAGATCGGACCAGGAGGTAATGGGTTTTCGAGGACGAACTAATACGGCGATCTCAATTGCTGAAAAGTCGGCGCTTGAAGCTGGAACAGTGGCGCCGAGGGAAGTTTACAACGGTGGAGTTGAGAGGAGAGTTGGTGAACGTAAGCATGACGTGGAGGTACGAGAATCACGGACGCACATCCCGGATTTTGAGGAAGCATTAAATGAGATTGATAATGCTATCAGTAACGGCCCTGGGAGTCCGAAACTCAAGGCTGCTATCCATGAAAAAATAGCAAATCGGACTGATAGCAATTTAAAGCTGGTTGACGTTGAAATCATGGAGGAAAATCCGGGGTGGATGAATGATGAGCAGGATCGGATTGGAAGGCAGGTGGATTTAAATATGGAAACAATGATGTCAGAAGCTGAGTTCAATTTGTGCTGGGTTGATATGGGCTTTAAAGGAGTAACAAATAAAGGTAGGCCCAATAAGAGTGGCAGCAAGGGGAAACAAAAAATAAGGCCCAATGTTATAATGGAGAGGGCTGGGGGTGACATGTCAGATAAAGGGGCCGTGGGCTTAAGTGAGGGGTCTTAGAAAAGAAGGGCAAGACAAAGGCCATCAACTAATATGGATCCATCTTTGAATATTGGAGTTGGGATGAAAAGAAAGCCTGAATGTTCTAACAGAGACCTTTTTGACGTGAACTTGCATGAAAAGAAGAAAAAGGTGACGGAGATGTGTAATATTGTAGAAGCGGCGGAGGTTGCTGGGCAACCCCGCTGGGAACAATGAGTCTCCCAAGCTGGAACTGCCGGGGGCTTGGAAACCTCCGAACAGTTAAAGCCTTGGAAAAGGTGGTAAACAAAAAAGAGTCCATCATAGTCTTCTTAATGGAGACGAAATCAAGCAGAGAGTGGATGAAGAAAGTAAAGGAAAGGTGTAAAATGAGACATGGTCTAATTGTTCCTAGCAACGGTAGTAGAGGTGGAATGGCAATGTTGTGGAAAGAAGAGGTTAAACTAGACGTACAGACTTACTCTGATGATCATATTGATGCATGGGTGGATGGGGGAGCTGAGGTGGGGTGGTGGCACCTAACTGGATTCCATGGCAATCCTGAGACAGCAAGAAGACCAGAATCATGGGCAAAGCTAAAACATTTGAAGAATACTTCCTCTCTGCCATGGTTGGTCCTGGGGGATTTTAACGAAATTACTGGTCTTTCTGAAAAGGAAGGGGGAAGTATGAGACCTCAAAGACAAATGGAGATTTTTGTTGACGCCATAAACCATTGTGGCCTTAGAGAAGTGGATTATGTGGGTCCTAGGTTTACTTGGATATACCAACGTAAAGATGGAGAACAAATAAGGGAGAGGTTGGATAGGGCATTGGCAACCCAGGAGTGGATGGATCTATTTCCTACAGCAAAACTCCACCATCTCTCTTCTTCTGCATCAGACCATTCTCCTCTCTCTCTCCATTTAGTGCATTGGCAAAAGAAAAGTACGAAGGATGTTCAGATTTGAATCCATGTGGCTCAAAGATAGAAGATGTGAAGAAATAGTCAAGACAGTATGGGAGGAAGAGGAAATAATAGCCACGGATAGGGTGCTAGAAAGATGTTTGGAGAGGTGTAGGGCTGAGTTGTCGGCATGGAATAAGTCAGAATTTGGGCACGTGGGTAGAAAGATATCAGAACTACAAAGTAGATTGGAAGGGTTAGAATGGCTACCAGCATCCACAGAGCAGATACGAGAATTGAAGAATACCATAGTTGAATTAAATTGTTGGTTGGAAAAAGAAGATGCAATGTGGAGGCAAAGGTCGAGACTTAACTAGTTCCAGGGGGGTGACAGAAACACAAGCTTCTTTCATGCTAAAGCTTCAGCATGACAAAAGAAAAATCTTATAATGGGGTTGAAGGATGCCAATGATGTTTGGCAGGAGGATGACGCGAGAATGGAGGAAATTGTAGTGGAGTATTACAATAATCTCTTCTCTTCAAGTAATCCGGAAGACTTCTCTGAATTATTGACTGCAATTTAGCCAAAGGTTTCCCTGGCTATGAATGAAGAGCTGACCCGAGTTTTCACTAGTATAGAGGTTCGTTCAACACTAAAGCAGATGTAACCTCTTAAAGCTCCAGGTCCAGATGGTATGCCTCCGCTTTTTTACCAACATTTTTGGAGTACAAGTGGTGCTGTGGTCACAAAAACAGTGCTTGACTTCCTCAACCATGGTATTATTCCTCCAAATTTTAATGAAACTCATATTGTGCTTATCCTTAAAGTCAAGGATCCCAAAAGAGTCACTGATTATAGGCCTATTAGCTTATGTAATATTGTTTACAAACTTGCTTCAAAAGTTTTAGCTAATAGGCTTAAAAAAATCCTTCCTACTATTATCAGTGATACCCAAAGTGCTTTTGTACAGGGGAGGCTTATTACTGACAATATTTTGATTACTTTTGAAACCATGCACCATATTAACCAGAAAAGAGAAGGAAAGGAGGGTGAGATGACACTTAAATTAGATATGAGTAAGGCATACGATAGAGTGGAATGGATATGTCTGGAGAAGATTATGGAAAAGTTGGGGTTTGCAGAGAGGTGGAGAAGTCTTATTATGCAGTGTATTACTTCCGTCACCTATGCCATTAGGATTAACGGAAGTCCTAGAGGTCGCATTATTCCATCTAGGGGCATCCGTCAGGGAGACCCCTTGTCACCTTATTTATTTCTTCTTTGTGCAAAAGGATTATCAGCACTGATCAAGGCAGCAGTAAACTCTAGGAGTATGGAGGGCATTACTATCTATAGAGGAAGTTCGAAATTATCTCACCTTTTCTTTGCAGATGACAGCCTTATATTCTGCAAAGCTTCTCTGAAGGAATGTGACTCCCTTCAAAGAGTTCTAGAAGTTTATGAGAAAGCTTCTAGCCAACAACTGAACCGAGCTAAAACTTCACTGTTCTTCAGTAGAAACACTTCCAGTGAGATCCAGGAGGAGATTAAAAGGAGATTTGGAGTTCAAGTTATCAAGCAACATGAAAAGTACCTTGGTCTACCATCACTTGTGGGGAAGAATAAAAGGGGCACCTTCAATGACATTAAAGAAAAGATTGGTAAGAAGTTAGCTGGATGGAAGGAGAAAATGTTGTCTAAAGCGGGTAAGGAAGTTCTTATAAAGGCTGTGGCTCTTGCTATTCCAACCTACACTATGAGTTGTTTCAAATTACCAAACTCCCTTTGTGATGAGATTACAAGCATGATCAGGAATTTCTGGTGGGGACAAAGACAAGAAGAGAGGAAAATCTCTTGGATTAGTTGGGAAAAGTTGTGTGAACCTAAGGCAAGTGGTGGGTTAGGCTTTAAGAACCTTAAAATGTTCAACCTTGCACTCCTAGCAAAACAAGGTTGGCGTTTGCAGGTGGGACATGAGTCACTTGTGTACAAAGTCTTGAAAGCGAAATATTTCCCAAGGAGTGATTTTATCAATGCCTCAATGGGTCACAATCCTTCCTATACTTTGCGCAGTATTATGGCGGCACAAAATCTTGTAAAGGAAGGTCTAAGGTAGAGGATAGGTAATGGGGCAAACGTTCGGGTGTGGATGGATAAGTGGCTACCTATGCCATCAACGTACAAAGTAACTTCCCCTCGGTGGTTTTTGCATGAAGACACACGGGTCCAAGAACTGATAAATACCACTACTGTTAGTTGGAAGAAGTCAGTAGTTGAGACTCTGTTTCTTCCCCACGAGGCGGAAGCGATTTTGGGCATCCCTTTAAGCTCTCTGTTCCCGGCTGACAAGCTAATTTGGACTGAAACTCAAAATGGCATCTTCAGTGTGAATAGTGCTTATAAACTTGCAGAGAAGTTAGCAGTCAGTGGGTCACGTGGAGGCAGCTCGGACAGTAGCTCTTTCAGGCGATTCTGGAAAAGGATTTGAAGCTTGCCAATCCCACATACGGTATGTCATTTCGGTTGGAGAGCATGCCGCGAAGCTTTGCCCACCAAAAGAAACTTGTTGAAACATAAGGTGATACCGGAAGATATTTGTGAGATTTGCAAGGAAGACTCGGAGACAACTGGGCACGCTTTATGGAGCTATTCGAAAGCTAAGGAGGCATGGGATTGTTCTAAGGTGACGGTGCATGTTGCAAGGGCAGAGGGTGTCTCTTTTTTGGATGTCATGTGGCGACTGATGATGATTAATGGGGGTAGTGACGAAGCGGCTGCAAGGGTGGTTACAATAGCATGGACGTTGTGGCATAATAGGTGTTGGGAAATTTAGACCCCGGTTCATAGAATTAACAAGTTTTAAACCCAAGTTGTTAATTAGATTTATTATGAATCAAACTTGTTAAAACAAACAAACATCAATATCATGTCAAAATCATGCAGTGAAAAAATAAATAAGACAAGATATGATGACCCAAGAAAACTAATGAAACCAACCAATTTCACAGTAAAAAACCTGGGGGGAAACCTTCCCAAAAAGCAATCCATTATAGTAAAGAGAAGTTTCAGATCTGGTACAAAACCTTTGTCCCTAGACTCTACAATCCCCGTAGATGAACTCACAGCAAAAACCTTCTACCGCTTCAGAACCTCTGAACTCTTCAATATATGAACGCCACCCTTTTTGTTGCACGAATCCCAGTACATGACTAACCAATTGTGCGGATCCCAGTACGCGACTTCAATCACCAACTAGAAGAAGATTGTTGGCTGCAAAGTTCTTCACTTCATCAACAATGAAGATCAAGAAGCACTTGGTTACAAAACCCTAAGGCGTAGAAACGCAGTAGCTTCTTTTTGAGAGAATAAGGTATCGGTCACTTTTTGCATATGTTCTCTTTGTATTCTCTCATGTGACGGCCTCTAAAATAAGCCTTATATAGGTATAGGGTTGTGAGAAAAGAAACCCTACACAAATACATAAGCCTGGCCCAAAAATCAAATCTGAAAATTCTAATTTCCCGTAACCTCGATAGATAGCAGGTGTCGAGGAGGTGTCGAGATTTAAACCTTGATAGATAGCTAGGTGTCGAGGAGGTGTCGAGAAGCTATCGAGGGGACAGGAGCTTTCTTGATCGATCCACCAGCTGTCGAGAAGGTGTCGAGATTGCGATAAGAAAACACCTTAAGAGCTCGATAGATAGCCAGCTGTCAAGAGGTGTCGAGAAGCTGTCGGGCTATTTGTCCGCAGGTATCGAGCTATCTGTCCAGCTTTAATGAACACATTTTCTTCACTTGTTTCTTGGTCCAATCTTCATGGTTTTAATACTAGACTTGAATAATATGTTCCTTGAAGTATTAAACACATCTTAGATCTACCCAATTACAAGTAAAATGCGTTTTGTCAAAGGATTAGCCAACTACATAAAATATGTCCTTAACAATCTCCCCCTTTGGCAATCCGTGACAAAACCACAACAAACAAATGAACATATGAGAGAAGTCATAAATCACTCAACTCATATTCACTTGTTGAATACAATAAAATCTATCCTAACACAAACTCTTGAAAAACTTTGCAAGAAGAGAGTTTATGGCAAGTAGACTTTGACAACCTGTTTTTCTGAAACACTTTAAACAAAACTCATCAAGGCATCTTGTGTGAAATAGAAATAATAGATTACATACAAATATAAGAAACATATGTATAAAGATAGAAAAGAAACAACACATGTAGAGATAGGTGAAGAAAACATATATCATCATATAAAGAAGAGAAGTACAATGTATGTAATCATGGTCACAAGACCCAAGGTACAAGAAGAAGGAAGTAAACACTCCCCCTAACAAGATGAAACACAACTCCCCCTTACAAAGGAATGTATTTCCCCCCCTAACTTGTAGAATCTTAAACAGAAACCACAAAGTCTCCACAATTTCTCCCCCTTTTTGTCATGATTGACAAATGGTACAAGAAGCTAAAAAGCTTCACCCGAGAAACATAAAGATGATCAAGGATGATCAAGGAGGCAATGAAACAAGATGTTATGGATGACAAGATAAAAGAAGGATGCAAAACATGTGAAAAACAAATCTCTCAACTAGAAGAAAGTTAAGCACATGGATCCCAAAACACACACACACTAAACAAGTGTAACCAATTTTATATTTCAAAAATAAGTCAAGACAGTTTAGTGAGCATACATTAATACAAGTAAAACTTGTGATGGTTAAATCACATTGTACCTGCACATGTATCAAGAGTAGCAAAGAATATTGCGTGTTGTGTGTGAAAAATATCGCAAGATTGCATATGTGTATACATGTTATGACGATCTGAGATATGAGAAAATAATTTTAACTCACACACAATCATAACTGTTTGATGGGGACTATCACCTTTGAGGTACATCCTATAACTCCCACATCTCCTAGAAAACACGCTTGCAATCATATTTAAAGCATTTTAATCTTTTTGTTTTTTATTTTCTTTGCATATTTTTTTTTATTTAGCATATCATGCATGGGCATATAAGAGAGAGAAAAGAAATACCCAAGATGTTAAGTATTTGACACTACACTTTTGCTATGCCGAAGCATACAGATGTCTTTGACACTGCACTTTTGCTATGCCGAAGCATACATGTGTCATATTATGATTGGCGGGCAACAGTGGTGAGATGGTTATTTATGCCTTTCTCTTAGGATTTTCTAGTCCTACTCATCAAAAAGAGTGATATGAGTGTTAAGTTCAAGAGATGACTTAATCTTACTCATCACAAATAAGAGCCACAAAACTCACTTACTTAGTTGTGCATGGAGATGCTCATCTAAGCTACAAAAGATACAAAGTTTAGAAAACTTTGTTTCAATAGCCATCCAAGGTACACAAATACCAATATACACAGACACACACTATTTTTGTATTTTTTTAATTTTTCCTTTTTATTTTTATTTTGAAAACAAAACAAAATAAAAACTAAACAACCAAACAAAAACAGATAAACAACATGAATGCATGAAAGAAAAACGCATATGCATGAAAACATGATAGAAATATGCAGATACATGAAAGCATGATTCCCAAAACAAATAAGAAATCAAGCAAAGAAAGTCCTACTTTAGATAGAAAGAATCAAAGCAGAGAACAAACAGAAAAGATAATTAAGTCTTAGGCTCCTTTCTCACCCACACAGCACGAGTCTTTGGCCGTGAAGATGAAAAGGCACGTGTCCTACTATGTCTACTAAAGGACATAGAAGAATTAGAATTCTCCTGAAATTGAGTTAAAAAGCTCAAAACTTTTAATAACTCTCCAAACAAAGGTGTAGGTGCTTGAGAAGAAACCTGTGACCGTTTGGACAATTGCTTATGAGGATACAATTTAAAGCAATTAGGACGAATGTGTCCAGAAACACCACAATGGTGACAAACATGAGGTCTAATAGAGGATTTAGAATTAGAAAAATCAATTTTAGATTTCATACCTTTATTACCTTTCTCAGATTGGGGCACAAAGACAGACCTTGATCCAGAAGCCGTGGAAGATGAGGGGCCAGAGGAGACAGCATATCCTAAGCCAGTCTTATCAGAACTAGGCTTTTGAGCACTCAATACCTCATCAAGCTTTGCACTAGACATCCTCTCTATTTGAGTTCTAGCTTAACTAAGCTCAACCTCAAGATTCTTGACCTTCTCTTCTAATGAGGCGTTCTCCACAACAAGAGTCTCAACTAACCTTGTAGTCTCATCTAGTTTGACTAACAGATCAGCTTTTTCAGTTTTTACCTCATTGAGCTCTTTTCTACAAAGATGAGAAGTCTTTTCAAATTTTATAAATTCAGTGCATAGCTTATCATAGGCTTCCTGAAGGGTCATCTTCTTAGGTACTTCATCATCAAAAGAATCCTCACTGTCACTAGCACTCTCCACAATCACCTTATCGATTGTGGCAGCAAAGGCCATAACATGACGACATTCATCCACAAACTCATCAGAAGAGTCATCCTCAGTGTCACTCCAAGTAGCAACCAACCCTTTATCTTGTGACTCCTTGGTCTTTTCCTTCATGAGGTAGTTTGGACACTCTATCCTCATATGACCAAAACTTTTGCACTCATGGCATTGGATGAGGGGTTTCTCATTCTTGCCATTCCTTAAGGATTTAGGTTTCCTAGGAGGTTTGCCCTTATCCTTTTTCCTAAACTAGAAAAGCTTGATAATCTCATCAGTTATGAAGGTTAGATCCTCATCCTCGTCTTCACTTTCATCTTCATCTTCAGAGTCCTCAATCTCTTCCTCTATACCCTTAATAGCCAAGTTTTTGCTCTTTCCACCTTTTCCCATTGAGCCTAATCTCATCTCATAGGTTTGAAGGTTCCCTACAAGCTCAGTCAAAGGAATTTGATCAATGTCCTTGACTTCTTCAATGGCAGTGATCTTAGCATGGAATCTTTCAGGTAAGGACCTGAGGATTTTCCTAACAATTTTGGATTCTACAATAGATTCGCCAAGATTGAAAGCAGAATTCACAATATCCTTGAGTTTAGCATAGAACTCATCAAAGGTCTCATCCTCCTCCATCCTTATTTCTTCAAAACTACTAGTGAGTTGTTGAAGCTTCACAATCTTTACTACCTTGGTACCTTCATAGGTGGTCTCAAGAATGGTCCATGCTTCCTTGGCAACTTCTGTGGATGATATTTTCTTGAATTCCTCATTGGTCATCCCACAAAATAAAGCATTTAAGACCCTACTGTTGAAATTTGCCGCAATGATTGTTGCATCATCCCAATCCACCAGCGATTCCTTTGGCTTAATCCAGCCGACTTCAACAGCTTGCCATACCTGTTCACCTAGAGCCTGCAAGAAAACTTTTATATGAACTTTCCAGTACGCATAATTAGTTCCATCAAATAAAGGAGGTATAAATAAAGATTGTCCTCTATCCATGACAACAGAGGTCAATGGATCACACTCAGGAAATTAATCCAATTAGAGTGAACCCGCTCTGATACCACTTGTTGGGAAATTTAAACCCCAGTTGATAGAATTAACAAGTTTTAAACCCAAGTTGTTAATTAGATTTATTATGAATCAAACTTGTTAAAACAAACAAACATCAATATCATGTCAAAATCATGCAGCGGAAAAATAAATAAGACAAGATATGATGACCCAAGAAAACCAATGAAACCAACCAGTTTCACAGTTAAAAACCTGGGGGGAAACCTTCCCGAAAAGCAATTCACTATAGTAAAGAGAAGTTTCAGATCTAGTACAAAACCTTTGTCCCTAGACACTACAATCTCCGTAGATGAACTCACAGTATAAACCTTCTACCGCTTCAGAACCTCTGAACTCTTCAATATATGAACGCCACCCTTTTTGTTGCACGAAACCCAGTACGTGACTAACCAATTGCGCGGATCCCAGTACACGACTTTAATCACCAACTAGAAGAAGATTGTTGGCTGCAAAGTTCTTCACTTCATCAACAATGAAGATCAAGAAGCACTTGGTTACAAAACCCTAAGGCATAAAAACGCAGCAGCTTCTTTTTTAGAAAATAAGGTATCGGTCACTTTTTGCATATGTTCTCCTTGTATTCTCTCATGTGACGGCCTCTAAAATAAGCCTTATATAGGTATAGGGTTGTGAGAAAAGAAACCCTACACAAATACATAAGCCTAGCCCAAAAATCAAATCTGAAAATTCTAATTTCCCGTAACCTCGATAGATAGCAGGTGTCGAGGAGGTGTCGAGATTTAAACCTCGATAGATAGCTAGGTGTCGAGGAGGTGTCGAGAAGCTATCGAGGGGACAGGAGCTTTCTCGATCGATCCACTAGCTGTCGAGAAGGTGTCGAGATTGCGATAAGAAAACACCTTAAGAGCTCGATAGATAGCCAGCTGTCGAGAGGTGTCGAGAAGTTGTCGAGCTATCTGTCCGCAAGTGTCGAGCTATCTGTTCAGCTTTAATGAACACGTTTTCTTCACTTGTTTCTTGGTCCAATCTTCATGGCTTTAATACTAGACTTGAACAACATGTTCCTTGAAGTATTAAACACATCTTAGATCTACCCAATTACAAGTAAAGTGTGTTTTGTCAAAGGATTAGCTAACTACATAAAATATGTCCTTAACAATAGGAACGAGATGTGTAACAGTGGGGTACGAAAATCTGGACAGAGGTTGGTACAGTGGGCGATGGAGTATTTGGCCGAGTATGGAGCTACTATGGAGCTGATAGACTTAGTGGGACCAGTATTGGAGCTCCCAGCGACTTGGACTCCTCCAAGGAATGGGTGGTTCAAGATTAACGTTGACGGTGCTATTTTCTCAAAACAGAAAAATGCAGGAATAGGGGTGTTGATCAGAGATGAGTGGGGGAGAGTAGAAGCAGTTTTGAGAAGAAAGATTGATGCTCCTTTAGGTTCAGTGGAAGTAGAAGCCAAAGCTCTTGAGGCTAGCCTGTTGTTCGCACGAGACGTTGGACTTCAAGATGTGGTTTTGGAAGGGGACTCTTTAAGTTTAATAAATGCATTATGTGGGACAGCCCCACCACCAGCCTCTGTGGAATCTATTGTCATGGGTGTACTGGATCTGTGTAGGGAGTTTAGAAGGACAGCCTTTTCACATGTACGTAGACAAGGGAACAAGTTTGCACACCTTTTAGCTAAGCACGCGTCTAGCGTTGCTGATTATATTTGTTGGATTGAAGAGGATCCTTGCTGCATTGAGCAAGCTCTTATCCATGATGTAATGTCATTTTCAAGTACTTAATAAAATCTCAGTATTCTTATAAAAAAAAAAACACTTTCACAGCACCTAAATTTGACTTCCAATTCCTTTCTAAAAAATTAACAATTCTAATTTGATTTTCGATTCCAATCCAACTTAGTTGGTGTACCGTGTAATTGGTTCTTGAAGTTACAGGAACTATCCCAGCTTTGACACCAAACATTTCTTTTCTCTAAATTGTAAATGTTCATTTTTTTTCCTAAAAAAATTGTAATGTTCTCAATTTAGTTTCTCCTGGACAATTCATAAGGAAGCTCACCTAGTTAGCTAGGAAGCATCTTGGAACTTCAAAAATGATAATTTTGTCCTCGGGTACAATTTTGTTCAAGAATGAGATTTTTATTTCATAGTTGTGAAATCAAAAATAAAGTGTCTACAATGCTCCAACTTGTATTTCTAAATAATTCATTTGTAATACAGTGACTAAATTTTATCTCATCCATTAATTTATAGCAATTCTTCTCTCTCTCTCTCTTTTGGACTTCAAACCAACAGTATACCAACCTTTGTTGCCTTCACCCTCAAAAAAAAAAAAAAAAAAACCCTTTGTTGCCTTAACTCAATCGGTCGATGTAAATAAACCTGTGAACTAACCTCTTTTATAATTTTTAAGAATATATAAATAAATAAAACATATTTCCTGATAAAAATTATTCCTCAAGGCTCAAGAAATGGGTCATCGCCTACTGCGCTTAATTACAGCATCTAGAAATTTTACTTCCAATTCCTTTCTATCAATTCTAATTTGATTCTCAATTCCACACCAACCCAGTTGGTGGACCTGGGTCTTGATGGAGACAATCTTACGGCAACTATCCCAGCTTTGATGGTACCCTTTCCTTCTGTATAAATTGTAATGTTCTTTAGCTTCTCCTGGACAATTTACAAGGGAGCTCTCCTCCAGTCCTCCAATTCCTTTCTATCAATTCTCATTTTACTTTCAATTCCTCACCAACTCAATAGTGCACTTTTCTTCTTTATAAATTGTAATGTTCTTTAGCTTCTCCTGGACAATTCACATGGAATCTCTCCTAGTCCTAGTTAGCAAACAAGGCCATCATCAGTGTTGGGACTTATAACTTCTTCAACTAGTCTAAGTCAATACTGTCTGTCCGGTATGTATGATCCCTCCTTTGCTTTATAATACATATATCATTATATCTTCCATCATAGTTTGAGCAACAAATTAGATGTCTAAAATATATGTATTTAGATAATTGCATACTTTGATAGTTAGTAACTATGAATTAGTTATTTGTGTTTCTTTATTTTAATGATATGAAATATATACTTATAGTTAACTAAACTAAGTATGAAAAAGTAAATTATAGTTTACGTTTATATTAGATTTTGATAGAAGATTAGAATTTTTTATATATTTTATTATTAATATTGGTTAATATTTTATTTAAGAAAAATGTTAAAATTTATTTGGTTATTTTTTAATGTTCTTGTAATCTTGCTCCCCTAGACTAAAGTGCTGGCTCCATCACTCTTTCGTACATTATTTCTCACTCAGTAAAAAGCCTACAATCATAGATTAGGTAGTACTAATCTTCGATGGGAACTCTGTTCTATCTTGAAGCATTAACAGGTTCGTCTAGTTACCATTGGAGCCCAAAGAACTATCAAAATTGATTATCTTAACCTTGAAATGATTGTGGGCAGAATTACAAGTTTCACATGGCCTATTCTTGATTTTCTTTCCCACTTAACGGAGTTTTAATCTCTCAAATATATATTTCTTGAGAATTCGATAAATAACTATCTTCCGATTTAATTAGCCGATATTTTACTATCTGAATTCTACTTTCAACTCTTTCCACGGAAATTTCCAATTAACTTTTCAAAGTCACAATACTGGGCACATTTTAATAGAATTGACAGTCAGGTCCTTGTTAAAATGGCTGTTTCTTATAAACCAAAGGTCATTCTTGTCTACATAAAGGTCAATCTTGTGATGAGCAAAAGAAAAATCCATGCTATTATTTCATTATCTATAGGCGCGGCTAAAGTTTTGCATTTCCACAGAAAGTTATGTCCGAACATATAATTCTGTTATCTCTAATTGAAATTTTTGCATTCCACAGAAAGCACACGCTGTTAACAGATTCTATCCCTTGCTTCAAACTTGCAATCCCAACAGAATGACACACTCTTGTCTTAGTTACGAGTGGGTTTTGTTAATATTCTTTCATGGGATTCTTCTGATGTCCATGAGCTCATGTTTGAAATCTAAAACAGTTCCTGTTCTTGCAAATGAGACTGATCGCCTGGCTTTACTTGACTTCAAGAATCGGATCACTCAAGACCCACTTCAAATCATGAGCTCATGGAATGACTCTGTTCATTTCTGCAACTGGTTAGGTGTTACATGTGGCCCTTCCGGTAAACGGGTCATGGCTTTGAACTTGACAGCTAAGAAATTGTCTGGCTCCATACCACCCTCTATAGGAAATCTTACTTATCTCACAGGAATCTACCTACGAAACAACAGCTTCTACGATGAAATTCCTCAAGAAGTGGGGCGTCTACAGCGCCTGCAACATCTCAATTTGAGCTGGAATTCCTTTGGTGGTAAACTTCCGACTAATCTGAGCTACTGTACACAACTTAGAGTGCTTAACGTTGATTCCAACGATCTTGTTGGGCAGATTCCAAACCACCTCAGCTCATTGTCAAAGTTGGTGAAACTATGTCTTGGCGAGAACAGCCTAACAGGAACTATCCCAGCTTGGATAGGAAACTTTTCTTCTTTGTATGTCCTTAGGCTTCCTGAAAACAATTTTCAAGGAAGCATACCTGGTGGACTTGGCCGTCTATCAAGGTTGGGATATTTCAGCCTTCCTGTGAATAATCTGTCTGGTACCATCCCTCCTCAGATCTATAATATTTCTTCCATTTACTTTTTCTCAGTAACTGACAACCAACTACATGGAAGCCTCCCAACAGATCTTGGTTTTACTCTTCCTAACCTTCAAAATTTTTATTGCGGTGGAAACAATTTTACGGGACCTATTCCTGAGTCGTTGTCAAATGCTTTTCAACTTCAAAAACTTGACCTTGATGGAAATGGTCTGACTGGGATGGTGCCTCAAAATCTAGCAAACTTGCAAGGCTTGGTTTGGCTTAGTCTTCAATTCAATAGCCTTGGAAAGGGGAAGGATGGTGACTTGAGTTTTCTCAATTTCTTGGCCAATTGTACTAGTTTGGAGATTTTGGTTCTTTCAAGTAATAATTTTGGAGGAGTATTGCCCAGCTCTATAGCCAACCTTTCCACCGGGCTAAAAATTCTTGATATGGGTGTGAATAAGATTCACGGTAACATTCCTACAGGGATTGGGAATCTCGTTAACTTACAGTATCTTGGATTAGAAAATAACTATTTGGGAGGTACTCTCCCTCATGTTCTTGGGAAGCTTCAAAATTTAAATGAATTATATTTGCAAAATAACAAATTTTTAGGGCCAATCCCTTCCACCTTGGGTAACTTAACTACACTGTTAACACTTAATATGGAGAGGAACAAAATTGAGGGGAGGATACCCCCAAGCCTAGGAAATTGCCGAAATTTGCTTTTACTGAACCTTTCTCATAACAATCTCTCTGGAACCATACCAAAACAGGTTATGGGTCTTTCATCCCTTTCAATATTTTTGGACTTGTCTAATAATTTTTTTATAGGAGCACTGCCTTTCGAAGTGGGCAACTTAGTACATCTTGCCAAGTTAGATCTCTCAAAGAATAGATTATCAAGCAAAATTCCTACCACCCTTGGGACTTGTATTAGTTTGGAGTACTTGTATTTGGCCGGTAACTCATTTGAGGGAGTAATTCCTCAATCCTTGAAGAACTTAAGAGGTTTAGAAGATATAGATCTTTCTCATAATAAATTGTCTGGGCATATTCCTGAATTTCTTAGCAAGTTTTTGGCACTTAAGCATCTCAATATTTCTTATAATGATTTTGAGGGTGAAGTGCCAAGTGAAGGAATTTTTGCAAATGCAAGCGCAATTTCAATATTTGGAAATGAAAAGTTATGTGGTGGTGTCCAAGAATTAAATTTATCTTCATGCTCAAGCAAACATCCCAAATTGAACAGGAGGCTTCTTGCACTCAAAATAATAATTCCTGTCACATGTATAACCATATTTGTACTTCTTCTGTTGTATTTTTTCCCTATGTGTTCTACTGTGAAAAATTTAAGAGTGGGAGCATTAACTACATCTTCTTTTGAAGATTGGCAATTACCTATCTCTTATGCTGAACTCTTAGAATCAACAAATGGGTTTTCTGAGAACTGTTAGGTTCTAAGGTCTTAGGATTTTATGTATTTAGAACTCTAATTTGTAATGCTAGCAAACCATGATCAAAACATTGTATTTAGTCTTGTTTAGGCTTGCTCAAAGTTGGTTTATTATTGTACAGTTGGAATCGAGTGGCTGCAGAAGTACTTGGGACTTTTGGCCTGGCTCAATCGATCGAAGATTAGACTCGATCGATCGAAAATCGCACAGGTTGAATTTTCTGCAGAATTTCCAACTCAGCCCTACTTCATTAAACGTTTAGGGTTTTATGTTTTTACCCTAGGTATATAAACAAAACCCTAGCCACGTTTTTGAGGTTGTCCATATTGTTATTGTTGCTCATATTTTCTGTTTTGTGTAAATCTCTTGTGAGATCTTAGAGGAGCTTTCCTTTACACAAAGCTTAGGGTTTTCAAGGTAGAGATGATTTCAACATCTTGAAGATCAACTTAGTTGCAACCATTGGAACTTAAAAGAAAAGCAAGCGGGGAGCTTGTAGCTGATTGAAGAATTCAAGAAAGAAGTAGTCCGTGGATTCGGAGCCTGCGCGTGGTCGTGTCAGGAAGTTCGTACTGGTGGGTAGCATTAGGAAGTCGAACGGGGAGCTTGTAGTCCTTCTGTAAGAACTTCAATTCTTTCATAGTGAATTCTTGTTTGCCTTGAGGATCGGTGGGTCAAATCCTCCCCAGGTTTTTACCGTGTGGTTTCCTGGGTGATCATATCTTGTGTTCTTTATTATTTCCGCTGCTTTATTTGTTTTATATACATGATATGATTATTTGATTGTTTTAACCTAGAATTACTTAATTTGACTAAGTAACAACTTGGCTAATTAATCTAGGCTACGCAATCTGGTTGTTTAAGGGGTCTAAATAACCTATCAAGTGGTATCAGAGCGGGTAGCTCTTTGTGTTTGAGATTTTTAATCTCTGAGCTGATCCTTGACCCCTGTTGTCATGGAGCATGGACACTCTTTGTTTGTTCCTCCTCATTTTGATGGGAACAACTATGCTTATTGGAAAGTAAGGATGAAAGCATTCCTGAAATCCATTGATGAAAGGGTTTGGAATTCCGTTGAATATGGATGGGTGAAACCCGCTACTCCTGTGAGTGAGTGGCAAACTTCTGAAAAAGAAGCAGCAAGCTTCAATAGCAAAGCTATGAATGCTATCTTTAATGCTGTTTCTATGGAGGAATTTAAGAGGATCTCTAATGTTGAGGTTGCTCATGTTGCATGGAAAATCCTCCAAACTGTGCATGAAGGCACAAAGGCAGTTAAGATTAATAAATTGCAACAATTGACTTCTAGATTCGAAAGCATTAGAATGTCTGATGATGAATCTTTTGATGAATTCTATGCTAAATTAAATGATATTGTCAATTCTGCTTTTAATTTGGGTGAAATCTATGATCAACCTAAAATTGTTAGGAAGATTCTTAGATCTTTAACTGAAGATTTTAGACCCAAAGTGACTGCCATCACTGAAAGCAAGGATGTGGACTCCATCCCTGTTGATGAGCTTGTAGGATCTCTTCAATCCTATGAGTCTGACCTACCTAAAGTAAACAAATCCAAATCAATGGCTCTTAAGTCAGTTGATGATGTTGAGGGTGGTGGATTTGATGATGAGCTCTCTGCTACAGAGATTGCCTATCTTGCCAAAAACTTTAAGAACTTTCTGAGGAATACAAATAGAAAGGCAAGAGGGACTTACACTGCTGAACCTAGAAATTTTAGGAAGAATGATCCCATTAAGGTTAACAATTTTGAAAAACCTAGAGAAAATTTTGGTCAATCTTCTAATAACTCTTTGGGTCCTCAGTGTTTTGGCTGTCAAGGGTATGGTCATGTGAAATCTGAATGTCCTACATTCTTGAGGAATAAGGGTAAAGCTATGGCTGTAACCCTTAGTGATAATGAGGTTTCTGATGATGAGTCCGGTGGTGACGAGGATGGAAACTTCATTGCTTTCACGGCTACTGCTATAGTCAATGAAAGCATATCTGCTGAGGAGAACCCTTCTGATGGGGAACTCTCTGAAGATGCAGATCTTCAAGAGGCCTATAACAAACTTTGCAAAATTGCTGCAAAGGATGCTATGAAAGTTGAACTTGGCCTAAAGAAAATTGATTCTCTTGAGCTTGAAAAGAGAAATTTGCTTGTTAAACTGTTTGATGCTAATGAGCTTTTGAATAATGTTAAATCTGAGAACATGCTTTTGCTTGATAAAGTTAGAACTTTGGAACATGATTTATCTGTTGCTAGATCTGCTAGTTCTAAACTTGATCACATGCTAAATGTTCAAAAGTCTCCTGCTGATAAAACTGGGTTAGGATATGTTGAAAGCATTTTTGATTCTGGACCACATTCCACTACTTTTGTTCCTTCTTCTTCTTCTGAACCTTCTGTGAGTGAGGTTGTGAGTGAAACTGTCAAACCACCTGTGAGTGAGATAGTTAAACCCGTAGAAGTTTCACCACCTAAGAAGATTAGGGTAGACTTAAGAGAATCCAAACCTAAGGAGCCTACCAAATCTAAGGACAAGATGCATGGTAAACCTGCTTGGGTTTGTCATTATTGTGGTAAGTCTGGACACATTCGTCCTAACTGTTACAAGCTTCAAGCTGATAAGAGAACAACTAAACCAAAAGTGCCTGTGCCTCAAGCACAAGATCCTATGGCACTAATTGGTGAATTGGTAAAGGTGTTAAACTTTTATTCCAATCCTGAAGTTGGGAATCACTCGAATGTGAATAAGAACTCCAATGCTCGTGGTGCATCTAAAAAGTTTTGGATGCAAAAGACTCGAACTAACTGAGTCTTTCTGACATGGTCCTTGTGCTTAATTGCTCTATTCTTTGGTGACCATTGTTCTTTGGTTTGTGTCTTTTTGTTGTTTTTGTTCTAGGACTTGCATTGCATTACATTCATGCATTTCATTCTAGGATGTATTTGTTTTCTTTTTTTTTTTTTTAAAAAAAAAAAAAAAAAAAAAAAAGGGAAAAGTGAAAGCAAAAATTATGTTAGACACTATTTTTTCTTGATTTTTGAAAAACAAGGTTGGTCTATCTTTTGACACATGTCATGTTCTGTGTACCTTGTTTAGCTTTGATAAGCTTAAATATTGCACTTGACTAGTTAAAGCTTTGTAGTGCATGTTGTGTGGGAAAGATGTTTGTGGTTATTAATCACTTTGTCTTGATCTTGAAGTCACATGTTATTTGACTGTCGGACTTGATCTTTTTGAGAAAGGCATAAATAACCATCTCACCACTGTTCACTAGTCAATCATGAACACCTTAGTGCATATCATAAGATTTGGTGCTCGAGAAAGTGTAGCACATGCACAAAAAGAACATAAGGTGTAGCCTCTTTAATTGCTTAAATGCTTAATGCTTAAAACTGGTGTGTACTATTAGGCTTGATGCCATTTCACATAATCTAATCTGGTGTGTACTATTAGGCTTTATGCCAAATTTCACCTAAATAATGGGGCAAAAATACAAGAAACTTACATGATTGCAAGCTTTTGTTCTAGGAGATGTGGGAGTTATAGGATGTAACTCTTTAGGTGATAGTCTCTTTTAAATTCTATGTGATGAATTGTGTAGACTTTGTGTTTGATTGCTATTCACATATCACCTCACATGTATCTCAAGTTTTTGCTAGTATCACACACTACACAAGTTACTCTTTGTTAAACACTGTACATGCTAGTGTGTGTGTTTTTGGTCTGACCAACCAAGTTTGAAATTATCTTGAGATTTGTGTACAACATTTTTGTTGTTTGAGAATATTCAAAGGAAGAATGATTGAAACTTGTTTTTGAGAAAATTGGGGTTTAAAATTTTGGGTTTTTGAAAAATCATTGCATCTCATACTCATGCATTTTATTTCTGTAATTTAATGCTTTGAGGAGTTGTTTTTCAAAATTTGGTTTGTCTTTCAAAACTGTGATTTTTCTCAAAATTTAGTGAGCCTCTGCCCATTTCGATCGATCCAGCCGGATTTTCGATCAATCGAAAAAGTGCTTTCATTTGTCTCAAAATGACTGTGTGTTTCGATCGATCGAATCTGATTTTCGATCAATCGAAAAAGTGCTTTCATTTGTCTCAAAATGACTGTGTGTTTCGATCAATCGAATCTGAGTTTCGATCGATCGAACATCGTGAAAAAGTTTTTTAAAAGGCACTTTTCTGACTTTTTCAAAGTTCCTATTTCAAAACCTTTTCAAAGTTTTTTTTCTCTCTCCGTGTTGGCAAGCTCTATTCAGAAGATTTTTGTCGTTTTCCTCCGTTCTTTTTGCAAAATCTCTCTCTCCTCAAGTTGGTAAGACACTTGTACCCTTCCTTTTGAATTTTTTTTCAAGTTTACATGCATATTTTCATGCATTTGAGGGTAATTTTCGGAATATGCAAAATTTGGATTTTCTGTTGATTCAAGCCTTAATTTATGAAATTGATCATTGGGTTTTTGTGGGGACACTTCATTAACATGATTATTACCTGTTAATTTGATCAAATTTGAGTTTGGTGAAAAATTGAAAAATCTAGGGCTTGTTCTTGATCCGAATTGGGGCTTTTGTTAAATTGGGATGATTTTGATGAAATTGACTTGTTGTGTAGTTGTAATTAAGCATTATAATCTATGTAATGTGTTTTGTAATGCTCAATTCATTTTTTTGGTATAAAATTTCAACAAGTGGTTTTCAATTTTTGGGATTTTTGATAAAAATTCCATGTTCAAGCCAATTTTGTCAAATTCAATCTCAATTGAACTTATTTGTTCACTGCATTAGATCATGCATCACAACATTATTAATGTTCATGCATCATATAGATTTTTGTTCTATATTTTTTTTATTGTGCTAATTTGCAGTCTGCCCTTGGTTCTGTTTTCTCTTGTTCTTTTTGGTTTTTCACTTTGTGTCTCTGTCCTTTCCTTAGCACTATGCCTAGGAAAACTAGAGCCCGTAGGAATGTTCCCTCACCTTCTCCTTCACCCCCTCCATCCTATGATCGTGAGAAGTTTTCTAGTGAGAAAAACCAAGAGATTTTTGAGAAGCTGAATGTTAGGAGAAAAATTTGGGCTGAGCGTTCTGTTCACTTAGATGAACTTGATCCTGCCATTAGGGCAAACTTTGAGCGTAGGGGCTGGTTACCCTTGGTGGATGTTTCTGATCCTCCTCCACCTTCTGCCTTGATTAGAGAGTTCTATTCAAACATCTCTATCCGCATCTATGATTCCAACACTCTAGTCAAGAGTTGGATACGAGGCGTAGAGTACACCCTTACTCCTACGGTAGTGGCTGATGCTCTAGGGGTACCATTGGTTCGACATCCTGTCTATCCATATGATGTGTCTCCCGAGATTAGTGATGTCTTGTCTTACATCACTGGGACTACTGTCCAGTGGGGTTCTGATCCTCGGATCACCTCTGCTGAGCTCTCTGGGTTACACTATCTTTTCTTTAGAATAGCGTGTCATTCTATCTGGCCCATTTCCCATGTTCACACCATTCCTCTTGAGAGGTGTGTATTTCTGTACGCTCTGGTTACTGATGCTCCTATTAGTTTTCCCCATCTTTTTCTTCGTTCTTTGAACGATGTTTATAGGAGTTCATCATCTGCTCATGCTCTTGTACATCCTATTTTTATTCATAGGATTCTCCTTCATCTTGATCTTGGTGGCTTCCCTTCCTCTGAGCCCGTTCATGTTATTGCTCCTATAGGTGCGTCTTTTCTTAGACAAAGGGCTGCTCATCTTCGAGCTGGTTCTAAACACCCTAGATCTGAGCCCTCTAGTAGCGCACCTCCTCCTTCTTCTTCTGCAGGTCTTGCTGGTGAGGATGTTACTGATCCAGTTGGTGATGATGCTGCTGCTGCTGATGTTCCTCCACCTCCTTCGGCCGACTTCGATGTTCGTCGTACTTTGGAGACTGTCATGACCGTTCAGGCGGCTCATGGACAGATTTTGGTGGACTTGCTAGATGAGTTTCGTGCTCTACGAGCTGACTTGGCGCGTCTTCATTCACCCTCACCACCTCCTTTTGATGGAGACTTGTGATTGCTCTTTGGCATTCCGTCACAAAAAGGGGGAGTGGTATTTTGACTTGTAGAGGGGTTTTTGTAGTTAGGGGGAGACTTTTTGTTTTGAGGAGCTTGTGGAGTTTTTTAGATTGTATCTAGGTGCTTCACTTTGTATATCATTTTTTGGGGATATTCATGTTAGGGGGAGTAACATTGATTGATATACTTGTTATATTCATTGATTCTTGTTGCTTTATGATTCACTGCTTATTGATTTATATTTATGAGTTGATCATTCATATATGTCTTTATTTTGTGTTGTGTGAATCTTACAAGAATATTATACCTGTTGTTTTACTCTTTTCTGTCACACATGCGTTTATGCGTTTGTTGAGTATTTCAGGAATATACAGGTTGATTCAACTAAAGCTGCTGTCTACACTTGCAACTGATGGATAGTAGTTAGGCTGAATTTGAGTTTATGAGCATTACTTTTGTAAAGGGCTTTTACTTGTAAAACTTTGAGCTTTTTAATTATGGTTTTGTCACGGATTGCCAAAGGGGGAGTTTGTTAGGTTCTAAGGTCTTAGGATTTTATGTATTTAGAACTCTAATTTGTAATGTTGGCAAACCATGATCAAAACATTGTATTTAGTCTTGTTTAGGCTTGCTCAAAGTTGGTTTATTATTGTACAGTTGGAATCGAGTGGCTGCAGAAGTACTTGGGACTTTTGGCCTGGCTCGATCGATCGAAGATTAGACTCGATCGATCGAAAATCACACAGGTTAAATTTTCTGCAGAATTTCCAACTCAGCCCTACTTCATTAAACGTTTAGGGTTTTATGTTTTTACCCTAGGTATATAAACAAAACCCTAGCCACGTTTTTGAGGTTGTCCATATTGTTATTGTTGCTCATATTTTCTGTTTTGTGTAAATCTCTTGTGAGATCTTAGAGGAGCTTTCCTTTACACAAAGCTTAGGGTTTTCAAGGTAGAGATGATTTCAACATCTTGAAGATCAACTTAGTTGCAACCATTGGAACTTAAAAGAAAAGCAAGCGGGGAGCTTGTAGCTGATTGAAGAATTCAAGAAAGAAGTAGTCCGTGGATTCGGAGCCTGCGCGTGGTCGTGTCAGGAAGTTCGTACTGGTGGGTAGCATTAGGAAGTCGAACGGGGAGCTTGTAGTCCTTCTGTAAGAACTTCAATTCTTTCATAGTGAATTCTTGTTTGCCTTGAGGATCGGTGGGTCAAATCCTCCCCAGGTTTTTACCGTGTGGTTTCCTGGGTGATCATATCTTGTGTTCTTTATTATTTCCGCTGCTTTATTTGTTTTATATACATGATATGATTATTTGATTGTTTTAACCTAGAATTGCTTAATTTGACTAAGTAACAACTTGGCTAATTAATCTAGGCTACGCAATCTGGTTGTTTAAGGGGTCTAAATAACCTATCAAGAACAACTTGATTGGTTCGGGTAGCTTTGGCTCTGTATACAAAGGAGTTCTTGCTAGAAATGGAGCAATTGTTGCAATCAAAGTATTGAACCTTCAACAACAAGAAGCTTCCACAAGTTTCATTAATGAATGCAATGCTTTGAGAAGTATACGCCATCGCAATCTCCTCAAGATTTTCTCTGCTTGCTCTAGCATTGATCATAAAGGGAATGACTTTAAGAGCCTAATTTTTGAGTTCATGTGCAATGGAAGTCTAGACCAGTGGTTGCATCCAAAAAATGATGAGCAACATCAAAGAAACAAATTAAGCTTTATTCAGAGACTAAATATAGCCATTGATGTTGCTTATGCATTAGAATATCTTCATCAACATTGCCAAACGCCAATTGTTCACTGTGATATTAAACCAAGCAATATACTCCTTGATGAAGATATGGTAGCCCATGTTGGTGATTTCGGATTGGTGAAGTTCCTCTTTGAAGCATCTAACAATCCCTCCAAAACTCAAACCCTGTCAGTTGGACTAAAGGGTTCCATTGGGTACATTCCTCCAGGTAATTTTTCAACTAGATGAGGCACAACTCATTTCTTGTTTAATAGTATTTTTTTCATATTAAACAAAAGTAGAGATTCTTTCAAAAAGTAACTATACACTCATGTTTGAGACCACTTTGAGTAGGGAAAAATGTTTCACACCATTGGCCACTTGAAAAAAAAATGCACATATTCACAAAGTTTTATGTTGGGATATATGTGCAAACAATGCATAATGCACTAGTGGTTAAATTCTAACTTTCTAAGTTCATAAGATTATTGTTTGTTACTGAAAATGTATTAATGAATTAGAGTATGGGATGGGTGGCCAAATTTCAACATTGGGAGACATTTTCAGTTATGGGATACTCTTGTTAGAGATGTTCACTGGGAAAAAACCTATCGATGAAATGTTCATAGATGGTTTGAGCATTCACAGGTTCACTTCAATGGCTTTGCCTGAACATGTAATGGATATAGTTGACCCATCAATGTTCTTTGAGGAGGATGGAGAAGATGTTGGTGATGAGAGAAACGAAGATGACATTGAAGACAGAGCAATAATTGAAGAAGTGCCCCATCTCAATGTTAGTAGCAGAATAAAAGATTGCTTGATATCAGTGTTCGAAATTGGATTGTCGTGTTCTACAACATCACCTGATGAGCGGATGCCAACAAATGTTGTTGTCAATGAAATGAATGCAATTAGAGACACATATCTTAAATTTAAGAAGGGAAACAGAAGAAGAATGAACTAGGTATGTTAACTCATTTTATTTTCATCTCAACAAAAACTCATTTGATTTGATTAATGGACATACATATTTTTCACTTGTTTGTAATAGAACAATAATAATATAAAATAAAAACATAAATGAGAAAATGAGAAAAAAAAAATTGAAAAGAATATCAATCTCTCTATTAGGATTGTTAAGTCTGCATGTGATTGTTATGAGTTCTTCTAAGAATACAACAAAATGTCACAATATTTTCATAACAAGTGAGATATCATTCCATCATAATTCAAAATAAATTGAAATAAAATAAGATTTTAGTGGGACCTACCACAATTCAAAACAAAGATATTGTGAAAATGTTGTGAGATTTTGTTGTCTCTCTAGTTCCTAAACTTTTCTATACTGTTATTTAACACCAATGGAATAAAAGGAATAGAATTACTGTTTGTTCGTATTTTTGCAAGAAAGTAATTACAGTTCTTTCATTCTTCACTATTTCTATCAGTGACGTAGCTGTTCCGTTATTAATTCATTTATGTGATTGTTTGTTTTGTAGCATGGCCGGATTGGATGGAATTGAAGTAATGAACTCCCTTGATTGAGTAATATTTCTGCTGTGTTCTTTAGTGTACACATATGCTGCCTCAGCCATTGTCATTGCTTTCCATGTCAAAGGTAATTTAGATCAATGGCTCCCTGTTATTTGTCAATGACATTTCTTAAACCATATTACTGTATTTATTGTTTTTATCATGGATTGTACGATCGCTCCTTTAATTGTAATATGTGTTTCATACACTATTCCTTACTGTTCTTCTTAACTTAGAAATGTTTGAGGGCAGGTTAGCAGGTAATAACAGTTCATGGGACCTATTTTTGTGTCATTTTCTTTTCTGGATTGTTTTTCTTAATTTAATTTCCCTCTTAATATAGCTTTTTAATTACTAAAAAATTAACATCTTTATGGAGCCATCCATAATATATAACTATCTTTTGATTTAATTCCTTGATCTCTCATGCCCGTTGTACTTGCATAGACTTATCAATCCTTTGCGTCTCAAGTCAGTCCATCGCAATGGAAGCCAGAATGATCTGGTCCTGTGGGCACTCGAGGACATGATTTGGTATTTTCAGTTAAATCAGGTTATTATGCATGGTGCAGGCATGCATGCAATATATTGAGATAGTTACGTATCTTTATCTGTTAGAAGCCATAATGGGTGGCCCTTATGCCAAATTTAAACACAAGGTCGTTTGAATGAATCATCACTCACACTAATCTGTTGAATGTTGTATTTATTAGATTTATAATTGAGTATACAAGGTGAAATATAAAACAGATATAGATGACAATAATTCATAATTGCCATGCAGATGTAAATAACAAAAGATAAGATTAAGTAACTATCTCAATAAAGGAAAAGATCCGCAAATGCTTGCATGAATTATTATGGAAAAGCCAGCCAATATGTGAAATGGTAAGTAATGGCAAGTTTTGCAAATTTTCAATTCAATTTTTGTTGCTCATTAAAACTCCGACCACCAACCAAGAAACCAGTTAAAAAAAATTACATAAATATCATATTATCTAAAAGTTGAAACTTAGCATTTTTTTTGTTGCTAAGCCCTTATTAAGCCACATTTATATTCTATATTTACATATATCTAAAAGTTTAAGCATAATATTTATAGTTGCTATTAGGGATGGCAATGGGGCGGGGCGGGGCCGAAGGATGGGGTCTTCGTCCCCGCCCCGCATGGTTTTGTCTTGCCCCATCTCCGCCCCGCCCCGCATGACGGGGAATACTTTCTCACCCCGTCCCCGCCCCTTGGGGCCCCGCGAATCCCCGCCCCACCCCGTAAAACTCTACTTTTTGTTAAGTTGCCCTACAACTAGTACAATTTTTTTAATGAAACCTATTTCATTAATAAAAATATACTTGAAATTACAACTAAATTTATCCCATCAAATCAAATCAATTTTTAGAAAAAACTGAATAATATATCCAAGTGTTTAAGAAGACAATCATAAAAAAAATCTCGTAGTATGACATATAACAAAATAAAGGCAGAGAATCACATTGGGTAGAATAAAATATGCTAATATTAATATGTTTACTTAAATAGTAGGGTTTTAGGGTATGAAAAATTTACAATTATAACCCTTAGTAACGCGGGGCGGGGGCGAGGCGGGGTGGGTCTAAAAAGTCTAAACCCATCCCCGCCCCGCCCCGTGGTGCGGGGCTAAAATCTTGCCCCATCCCCGCCCCACCGCCTTTGCGGGGCGAGGAAAACCCGCGCGGGGCGAAGCAGGGAGGGGCGGGTTAAGCGGGGTGGGGAAAAATTGCCATCCCTAGTTGCTATGCTCCTATTGAGTCACATCAGCGTAGCAGTACGGTCCAATTCGCTCCATTTCAGTCTATTCGGTCCACTCTGAAAGTTCAAATAACGTTGAAAACACTATGAAAGTTTAGACCCCCAATTACAAATTACCAATTCAAGCTCATTATCAAACAATTAATGTGAGGAACATGAACATAAGGTAAACACATAATTGATAAACAATCTAAGCCAATTATAATCACATCCACAACAAAAAATAAAAGGCAAAGATAAAGGGAAGAGAGATGCAAACACAAGGACAACACGCGATGTGTTATCGAAGAGGAAACCGAAACCCTCAGCATAAAACCTCTCCGCCACCCTCCAAGCGGTCAAAAATCCACTAGAAAATGTAGTTGGGATACATGAACAGCAATAGACCCTCCAAGCCTAATCTACCCAAGTACCTAAGCCCTCCAAGTTTCTTGCTCTGACGAGGTTGCGCCGAACCTTTATCTTCTCTAGCTTACCGGATTCCATTATAACCCATAGCATCAACCAATAACCATTGGTTCCTTCCAAACTGCTTCCCTTAGCACCAAAAGACCTTCTCACAGACATGGGTGTGATGAGAAAAGGATTTGGTCAAAAACCTCTCAAGGATGTATCAATGGAGAGGAAGAGAGTAGAGGAATTTGAAGAGTCTCTTAGTGAAGATTAGGGATGAGGCAATTTTGTTTTTCTCTAAGGTTTCTCTCTCAAAATTCTCTCTAGAAGCTCTCTAGATTTCGTGAGCATAAGGGTCTATATATAGTGGTGTGTGTTTGGAATACGAAGAGTTAGTTTTTCCCAAACAGGGTGAGTTGGCGGCTTGGCCTCGCGACTGGTCTAAGTCGTGAGTTCAAGTCGCGAGCTAACGGCCTGGCCAGCCTGAGACTTTTGTCCTGTAGTGCGACAACTGGCGTGACCCTTCACCTCCCCGCATGCTTCTCACGTGTGCAACAGTTGGCGGCTTGCAAGTCGCGAGTCAGCCGCGAGTCCCTGCTTCTTTGCACATTGTTGAGCAATTCTTCACACTCTCTCACACACACTACCCTTACATGAATTCCACTTAAATACTGGGTTACTAAATGCTAAATTACAAGCAAATTGGCACGGAATAAAGCCAACAAGATGGTTGATAAAATTCAACCTTACACACTCTAATTCATTTTGGCCCATTATGGTCTAGTTAAGTCCACTTTGGTCCATTTCAATCAACTTTTGTATATTTGGTCATAACATTCGTACTCATTCATAACATTTTATTGATTTCTATTCTTTTGGATAATTGAAAAATGTTGTTTAATTATAGCGCATATGTATTATTCCTGCACATCGCACAGGTTAGCCACTATAGAATTGCATAAAACCCAAGTGTGTCTCATTGTTTTGTTTTATTTTTTATTTTTTATTTTTTTTAAGGGTTGGGGTTGGTAGTTTGTTTTGGGTTTGAGCAATAAACATGAAAGCAAATTTAAATCATTACGGCCAGGCCCGTATAATGATCACGTTAATTAGTTAGGACAAGCAAGCAGGGTTGCTCTCCCAGTTTCCCACATCAAAGAAGTGCATACATAGGGCCAGGTTCGAATAGATGGAGCCCCATCATAACGCAATCTAGGATTGCCAGGTCCAAATTTAATTAACATGGAGATGGAGACTATAAACTAATGAGTAATGACCCACGCACACTAGGACAAAGTTTGGTATTTCAACATGATTTGGTTATTATGGTGCATGCAGATCTGCAAATGCTTGCATTAACTATTATGAAAAAGATTCTCAAAAAAAAAAAATTTATTATTATTATGGAAAAGCCAGCCAATAAGTGATGGTAGATAGGAGCATGGCCAAGTTTTGCAAATTTTCAGTTCAAACTTACGGTCTTTCGAAATTTGATTTGGCTTATTTCATAATTCGATGATCCAATTTTTGCACTCAATATATCAGGAACTATGATTTTGTTTGTGACTAAATTTTTGTTCATCTGAGAATTAATGATGTTTTTAACCTTAATTATATTGTAAAATTATGCCTTCACTCTTAATTTTTGGTTAAAGGACCTTTGAAAAATAGTGTGTTACATATATAGTGAAATTTATAGGATTTTCAAAGTTTGATAGTTACAAAATCCTGACTTTTTAGCTAGCTATACTCAGTCGATATTTATCTGCGATCCTTTAGCAAACTCAATCTATGAGCAAATATTATATTCATAATAACGATCATATCATGGCTCTAAGCCAACTTCAATTCTTTGTTTTTCAATGATTTTTACTTCTTTTGTTTTTTTTTTTGCTCAAACCTGATGATGTGTTGAAATTGTCAGTGAGTTGTAGGCTCCAAATCACTCCAATGGGTACCTGTGGAACAAAAACAAATGGACCAAACAGAAGGCACCGGTATGGTACCGACCAAGGACCTTCCGAAGGTCAAGTTAGTGAATGAGAAACCTTTGAGAAATCTATTGTGGGAGAGCTAGGGATTTCATGCATACTTGAGAAAGGTGGAGGTATGGTGCTTATATAGTGGTAAGTGGCAAATCGAGACCCCTCCAAAGTAGGGATCTTTCTTTCTTGGCACTTAGGGTTTCCAAGATTTCAGGGTACCTTTCCATATGAGAGCGATATGGGTGAGTAATGGGTGTGTTACGCAAGATGTTTCCATGTATAGATATTCGTGTGGACCAAGTCAAATCATGTTGGACCTGTCGGCCCCCTTTGCTCCGTCAACCTATTCATCCCGTCCAGAGATTACTGTCGACGTACATGAGTGTCCGTTTGGTTGCTGTTGTAAGGTCATCGCTCCAGCTATCGTCAACCTTGTGTCTTGCCGTCTGCGTCTTGTCAAACTGACGGTTTAAGATGACGTCGGCTGCCTTGCGTGACATGTCAGGCGATATTAGTGCTTGTCGAAAATACCCTCATCAGCTGCCCCCTACTTCGTGATCCCGTCGACTTTGATTAACGGGCCGCAGAATAATTCAAGCATTTATGACTATTTAATCAGATGTTTTATTGGTGTGTACACCATTAAATGGTATAGGCAACCCTAGGTCTAGATGGTAGGTGACACGTGGCACTTGCTAGTTGGCCTCATTTCCTGCCAGTAGCGTCACTTCATATACCGCGCCCCTTCGCACTATAAATAGTCCCTCACCCCCTAGCCATTTCCCTTATTTTGTTGTTTGCGCTCTTGAGAGCCTATGGGGTCAGAGCTACAGTGTCGCGCTGTCGTTTTTCAAATAACCGTCACTTCGCACGACCGCACTTCTCGCCTCCGTCACCTCCTACAACTGTCGCAAAGTAAGTCCCTTTCGCCTTATTTTTTATTTTTATTTGCTTTCCTGTTTGTCATCGCTTGCTTAGAGACTAGTCAGATAGGTTCTTAGAATACTTCCGTCGCTTGTAGGTGAATAGATGTTAGGTGATAGAGAAGCGACGAGTGAACAATCGTCGTCAGTCAATGAGGGTGCGGGCTATGACGAGGTCCATCCGACAGGGCATGAGCCCGATGAGGAATTAACCTAGTCTTTAGAAAGGGAAATGTCCGCTCATTCTTCTGCTGAAGGGGAAGAATATGAGGAGGACGAGGGAGAAAAATTTGATGAGGGGGGAGGAATGAGAAGAAGACAATGAGGGAAAAGGAGATGATGACAATGAAGAAATTAAGGGTGACGAGGGGAGCCAGGAGGATGATGACGGGTCGGTTGGTCGCGTAGATAGTAGCGGCACTAGGCCTTTCATTCTACCAAGGATATGGACGGTGAATAATTTTAACACAACCATGTCTCAGAAGGTCTTCAACACCCTTCGAAACCTCATCAAATCCTAGAGAACATTCCTCTCTGTCTACCTGAGAAATTTGAGAAGTGTTACTTAGGGAGGACAGCGGACGTGGGCATGTATGACGCCATGTTCACCGCTAGGTTGAGGCTGCTGCTGACAGAGTTGCACCGTCAGCTTACCAATTACCTTGGCCTGTCCATCAGTCAAATCACCCCAAACGCTTAGAGAATTTTTATAGGTGCCGAGGTGATAACTGAGTGGGGGGAACCGTCGGCTTACGCTTAACGAGTTCTTTTATTGCTATAAACCCCAACAAATCTCTTCATCAAAGGGCATCTACCACTTCCTTGCTAGGAAGTTGTCGTTCCAATTAGTATCTGACATGCCTGATTCTAATAGGAATTGGAAAAATAGATATTTTTTCGTTAAGGGGACGGAATGAATGTGTAGGCCAGAGGAGTGGGATCTCATACCTGACGGGTTTGATAACACTTGGGGGATTGTCAAAGAGTCTGGTGAGTCATCGATGTCCTTTGTTTCCTCATTGTTTTTATTATGTGTCTAACACTTTGTTTCCTTCTATTGTTCAGCCCAGGTCCGTCTTGAAATAACTGACGAGTAGGAGAATTTCCTTAGGAAGGCGTGGGAGATTCCCCTGGAACAATAGAAGTGGAAGGACTTAGTCACTCTTGACACTCTCCACGCATTCTGTGGTGGTCCAGAGTCGACGCCTATAGCCCTAGACTGCACGCCTCTTCCCGTCGACATAAGTCCCACTATCCGTCTACATTTTGTTACATATTTCTTACCCTGCATGTCCGCTTTCTAACCCACCCATCACTTTTTCAGCAATGGATATAGGAAGGCAGAGAGCTCTGATAAGGAGGTCAGCTGCTGCGCACAAGCAGCAGGGGGAAGCACCGTCGTCAGCGCCTAACGTGGCCCCTAAGGTCATCTTAAAGAGAAAGGCTGACACCTAGGATGACTATCTGCCCAAGAAGGGGACGAGTCGATCTGTGGGGGATCAACAGCGAAAATCTCCCCCACTCGCCATGGGGTTGGGAAGGGCCTGATGACGAGTAAAGGCCCCATCACTACCGACCCCATCTAGAGGCTCATTACGCATAAGGATTATGCCATCGAGATAGTCAACTCGATCATCAAGGAGACTGGCCTGGACCCCTACGGTGAGCATGCCACTAAAGACTTGAGGGCGTCGGGCCTCCATGATCTGTCAAGGGTACGTACTCGTTGTTTTTGGTTTGGTGACTATTGTGTATCCATTCTAACCTCCGTCATTCCTTTTCTTATTCTAGGCGTTGGTGAAGATGAAGGCCCTCTAGGACAGGTTTATGGCCAACAAAGGAGTAATCTGTCGGTACCGTAAGCACCAAGAGATAGAGAATAAGGAGCGGGCTCAGTACACGGAGGTCGTCCATACTCTAAACAAGGAGTTGACGGCTAAGACGACGGTGCTTGCAGAGGAGGCCCGTCAGCATGAAGAGGCTAAGAAGGCAAAGACCAACTTGGCGACGGAGCTAGCCGCGCTTCGTGAGCAGGTGCAGAAGGCCAGGGCCAAAGCCGTGGTGGAGTTTCAGGTTTCTCAACCCTTTTTTGATGCGTGTAGTGTCTATTATGGTGACAGATTTGATGATTGCCTGGGGTAGGTGGGAGTTGCTTATCCTGACCTCAACTTGTCCCAAATCACCATAGATGACACCGTGCCACCGACGCCTGGAGGAGATGACACTGTCAGTGATGAGACCGTCGGTTCTGCTTATACGATTAAGCAGGAGGTGAAGGTCGCTGATGGAGTGGTCCTTGCTCAACCTGCTTCTAAAGGCCCTGATGCCTTGGCGGTCTCGTCTGCTATTGACCTAACGACTGCTGATAGGTCGTCCGCTGTGAATCCTGACGCTCCCGATGCTCCTCCTTCATGATTTTGTATTTATATTTTTGGTAGGATTACTTGTAAGACAGTAATTAATTCCCTTTTCTTTTAGGCTTTTATGTAAAAACTTTTACCCTTTTGGGTTACATCCACTACTTTTTTATTTAGTTGTTTATACTTGTTTCATATTACAACTATGTATGCTTCATTGTGTTGGTGTCGTTGATATTTTATCCATCCATCCTGTAGGTAGGACTTAAAAATTTATAAGACTAAGTACCCGTCAGCATCCTTGGTTGCCCATCCACCCCATAGGTAGGACTAAGTAAACTTTCTAAGACTAGGACCCATCGGCATCCTTGATCGCCCGTCCACCCCATAGGTAGGACTAAGTAAAATTTCTAAGACTAGGTACCCGATGGCATCCTTGGTCATTCGTCCACCCTGTAGGTACGACTAAGTAAAATTTCTAAGACCAGGTACTCGTTGGCATCCTTGGTTGCCCGTCCACCTCGTAGGAAGGACTAAGTAAGATTTGAGACCAGATACCCGTTGGCATCCTTGGTCACCCGTCCACCCCATAGGTAGGACTTAGTAAGGTTCTAAGACCAGGTACCTGTCGACATCCTTGGTCGCCTGTCCACCTCGTAGGTGGGACTTAGTAAAATTTTCTTTTTTGAGACCATTCGTTGAAGTATACAATAGGGCAATATTCCTGATAATCCATCCAAATCTTATTAATTATAGAAATGCCAAAAAGAAACTTAACACTCTCAAAATTTCAACAAGCACTCAAACTTTGACATAAAACATAAAAGAAAGTGATAAAGTAAGCCGATGGGTGGTGGAGTCTCTGTCCGTCAAGGGTTTCCAAGTAGTAGGTCCCCTTTCTATAACAGTCGATGATTTTGTAAGGCCCTTTGGGGCCCAGCTTACCCTGTGAGGGATCTCTGGTGGCCGTTGTTACCATCCTCAAGACCAAGTCCCCAATCTAAAAATGATGAGGCCTGACCCAAGTGTTGTAGAGTTTGGCCATCGGATCTTGATAACGAGCCATCCTCTGTTCTGTCGTCACTCTGATCTCATCAAGAAGATCTAACTGTAGGCACAGCCCTTCTTCATTCTTTTCTTCTTCATGGTGAGATACTTGGTAGCTGGTCAGCCCAACTTCTATCGAGATGACGACTTCGTGTCTGTATGCCAGGCAAAAAGGTCTCCCCTATTGGTGTGCAAGTCGTTGTCCTATAAGCCCACAAGACACTGGATAACTCATCTATTCATATGCCTTTTGCCCCCTCAAGCCGAGTCTTGATCATTTTGAGCAGGGACCAGTTTGTGACTTCAACTTGCCCGTTGGCCTAGGGGTGAGTGGGAGAGGAGTAATGGTTCTTGATTTCCAACTGAAGGCAAAAAATTTTGAATGCATCATTGTCGAATTGCTTTCCATTGTTAGAGACAAGGACCCTAGGGATTCCGAAACGGCATATGACTCTTCTCCAGACGAAGCTACGGACATTCTTCTCTATGATAATGGCCAATGGCTCAGCCTCAACCCATTTTGTGAAGTAGTCGATCCCCACGACGAGGAACTTAAGCTACCGTATGATAGTGGGGAAGGGACCCACTATATCAAACCTATATTAGGCGAACAGCCAAGGTGCGCTTATTGGTGCTAGTTCCTTGGATGGCTGTCGTATTATGTTATTGAAGTGTTGGCACCGATCACACACCTTTACGTAGGACTGGGCGTCCTTCTACATAGTAGGCCAGTAGTATCCGCCCCGCATCAACTTATGAACTAGTAAGCGTGCCCCCAAGTGTTTCCCACATATTCCTTCATGTACCTCCCTTATGACATAGTCGGCTTTGTCTGAGGCTAAGCACCTCAAATACGGAGGGGAGAAACTTCTTTTGTAAAGGACATCCCCAATCATTACAAAACGTGATGTTTGTACCTTTAGTCTACGGGGAAGCGTTGCAATCTTCTGGCAATGTCCCATCTTTGAGGTAGGACACGATGGGCGTTGTCCAGTCAATTCCTAGGGGGATTACCTGCACCTCTTGTCCATCAATGGCAAGGGCATATTGAACAAAGGATAGTACCTGATCAGTGGTGTCCGTATGCTCTGCGGAGGCAGCTTTTGCCAGATGGTCTGCTTAGTCATTTTCTTCCCTATGAATCTGTACAAACCTGACCGTAAATCCCTCATTCGTCTTGCTTTTGACCATGCTTAGATATTTTCTCATCTGTTCCCCTTTTACCTTAAAATCATCGTTGATGTGCCCAACCACAACCTACGAATTGTAGTGTACGACTGCTGATACGGCCCCCGCCGCTTTAGCCAAGTTGAGGCCCAAGAGGACCGCTTCATACTCTGCCTCATTGTTGGTTGTTGAGAATTTAAGGCGGACTGCACATTTTACTGTATCTCCTTCAAGCGACCGTAGCAGGACACCAACTCCTCGTGCCCGTTGATTAGACGATCTGTCTATCCATATCATCCATGCCGTCGGTTTCTCCTCTTCAGCCTTTCCTGCCATGAACTCTGCAATTAAATCAGCTAGCGCCTGCACTTTGATTGCAGTTCTGGGGTGGTACTAGATGTCAAACTCGCCGAGCTCAATTGCCCATAGAACTAGTCGTCTTGCTACCTTCGGGTTATTCATCATCTTCCACAGCAGCTTGTCCGTTTAGACCACTATGGTATGTGCCTGGAAGTACGGCCTGAGTTTCCGTGCAGCTGTGACCAGCGCGAAGTCTAGCTTTTCCATAAGAGGGTTATCTTCCTTCAACTCCCCGGAGCGCTCGGCTAGTGCAGTAAATGGGCAACTGCACTCAGTCCTGTTCCCGTATCTAAGCAGAACTAACAGCCATTTAGGACACGGCTAAATAGAGGGAGAGCTCTTCACCAGGTTTGGATGGACTGAGCAACGAAGGGGACGCAAGATACATCTTCAGTACTTCAAAAGCCTTCTGGCACTCACCGGTCCAATTGAAAGCATTCCGTAGTACCTTGAAAAATGGTAGACATTTATCCGCTGCTTTGGAGACAAACCTGTTAAGGGCTGCAACTCTACCGTTCAGGCTTTGCACCTCCTTGATGTTCTTCAGAGGGACCATCTCTATTATTGCCCGAACCTTGTTTGGATTGGCCTCTACACCACTCTGTGACACCATAAAGCCCAAGAATTTCCCTGATTCCATGCCAAACACGCACTTGTTGGGGTTGAGCTTCATGTCGTGGAGGCGAAGTGTATCGAACGTTTCGCGAAGGTCATCTAGGTGGCTAGCTTCCTTCATGCTTTTTACAAGCTTGTCATCTACGTATACTTCCATGTTCTGCCCTATCTGTTGGTTGAACATCTTATTCACAAGCCTTTGGTATGTCGCTCTTATATTCTTTAAACCAAACGGCATTACGCTATAGTAGAAGAGTCTTTGGCTTGTGACAAACGAGGTTTTCTCTTGGTCCGCTTCATCCAACCTGATCCGGTTATATCCGGAGTAGACGTCCATGAAGCTTAGCATCTGATGGCCAGCCGTAGAGTCCACGAGAAGGTCAATATGCGAAAGTGGATAGCTATCCTTCGACCAAGCTCTGTTCAGGTCAGTGAAGTCTACATATGTTCTCCACTTGCCGTTTGCTTTTTTGACCATGACCACGTTGGCCAATTATTCTGGGTAGTAGACTTTCCTAATGAAATCTGCCTCCATAACTTGCGTACCTTTTCGACTATGGTGTTGTCCATTTCTTGAGCGAAAACCATCTTCTTCTATCTGACTGAAGGGAAGGATGGGCATACATTAAGCCTGTGGACCATAGTACTTGAGCTGATTCCTGGCATGTCTTCATGGCTCCAAACGAAGACGTCCTTATTGCTTTTTAGGAAAAGGGCAAGCTCTCTACGAATCGAAGGGTTGGCTTGGGTGCCAATACGAATGGTTTGGCCTAGAACGTTATCGTCCAAGAAGACTTCCTCCAGGTCCTCCATTGGTTCTACTGCTATTCTCCTCTCTTCGATATTCAAGGCCTGCAGGTGGTCGTCCATTTCCAGCATGGCGACATAACATTCGCGAGTAGCCATTTAGTCACCTTGCGCTTCTCCTATCCTGTACTCTATCGAGAATTTTACTAGCAGGTGGTATATGGACATAGCTGCCCTCCATGCGTTAAGCATCAGTCGACCAATGATTGCGTTGTAGGCGGAGGAGCAATCAACCACTAGGAAGCTGACCTACTTAGTGAGCTATTGAAGGTATGTCCTGATGGTCACCGGTAAGGTGATGGTTCCCACAGGGAAGACCTTGGTACCCCCAAACCCTACTAACGGCGCGTCAAAGGGCAGGAGGCGTTCCCTGTCGATCCTCATTTACTGGAACGCCGAGTAGTAGAGGATATCTACCAAGCTTCCATTTTCTACTAGAACTCGTCGAGTAGTGAAATTTGCAATTGACAAAGTGATGACCAAGGCATCGTCATGGGAGTGGTGGAGTCGTCTAGCGTTGTCTTCGGTGAAACTGGTGACGAGGTTGTCAACCCTAGTTGCCTTAGAAGGCCGTCTGGTGATTTAGTCACTTCACACCATACGCAAATATGTCTTCCTTGCCTTTTTAGTCGATCCAGCCATTGTGCTTCCTACTATGATTACCCTTATCTCCTCGAGCAGGGCTCTAGGTCTTTCCTCGGCTCACCGGTTGGTTTCGAGGTCCCTAGGAGAGTTCTTTCTTGCCCTAATGAACTACTGCAACTTCCCCTGCTTGATGAGTGCTTTGATCTACTACTTGAGGTCGTAGCATTCGGAGGTGTCATGCCCGTGGTCTCGATGGAAGTGATACTACTTGTACCGAGGCCTTTTGTTTAGATCGCTCTTTAACTTATCTGGCCATGTCAAGGCTGCATCGTCTCTTATCTGCATGAGTACTTGATCCAATGGAGCGTTCAAAAGGGTGAAGTTCGTCACTCGCCCCTATTGTGGTCTCGACCTTTTGTCATCCTTTCGGTCACTTGTTCAGGCTGCCTTTCTACCCCCTTCTAGACGAGGGTCGTCTTGTCTTTATCTATTCCTTGGCCCGTCCTCTTGAGCTATCATCGTGTCTTCAGTGTTCATGTATTTCATGGCCTTGTAAAGAGTTTTGGCCATCGTCTTTAAGTCATTTTTGTAGAGGGAGAAAAGGAACTCCTCTGGTCGCAACCACGGGGTGAAGGCAGTAACAAGGACCTTATTGTCAACTTCGTCGATAAGGAGGGCCTCTTTGTTGAAATGGGTTACGTATGACCTTAGGCTCTCATCTTCCCGCTGTGTAATGCTCAATATGGCCGCTAACGACCTTCTATGTCTCTGTCCTTCGATGAAGTGCGTGACAAAGTGCCTACTCAATTCTTTGACGGTAGAGACAGTGTTCGGGGTTAGTTTGCTGAACCACACCCTCGCTGGCCCCCTCAGTGTGGTAGGGAAAGTTCTGCACATGCTGGGCCATGTGCATCGCCTTTGCCTCTATTTCGGAGGGGCGGCTTGTATCCTCTGGACCGTCCCTTCTGCTAGGGATGTTGCTTTCTTCCTGGTCTTTCCTTTCCTGTTTGTCCCCCATTGGTAGGTGATTACCGTTCTATTCATCAACATCCCGCTTGTTGCGTTGTCTTTGTTCGTTCCTTTGGTTCAGTTGTTACTCCAACTCCTGGTTGCGCTAGGTGAGTCATTCTACCACTGCAGCCAGGGTTTGCACTTGTCTTTCCAGGGCATTGGATGGGTTCCCTATTTCTTGGTTGATAGTAGCCATCAAACGTGTCTGGACCATGCAACTCTTTTGTCTCCGAGGCAGTGATATGGTTAATGACAATTGCGATTCCCACAGACGGCACCAACTAATGATGTGTTGAAATCGTCAATGAGTTGTAGGCTCCAAATCACTCCAATGGGTACCTGTGGAACAAGAACAAATGGACCAAACAGAAGGCACTGATGTGGTACCGGTCAAGGACCCTCCGAAGGTCAAATTAGTGAATGAGAAACCTTTGAGAACTCTATAGTAGGAGAGCTAGGGATTTCATGCGTACCTGAGAAAGGTCAAGTTAGTGAATGAGTGGCAAATCGAGATCCCTCCAAAGTAGGGATCTTTCCTTCTTGGCACTTAGGATTTCCAAGATTTCAGGGTACCTTTCCATATGAGAGCGATATGGGTAAGTAATGGGCATGTTACGCAAGATGTTTCCATGTATAGATATTCGTGGGGACGAAGTCAAATCATGCTGGACCCGTCAGCCCCCTTTGCTCCATCAACCTATTCATCCCGTCCAGAGATTATTGTCGACGTGCATGAGTGTTCGTCTAGGTGTTGTTGTAAGGTCATCACTCCAGCTGTCGTCAACCTTGCGTCTTGCCATCTGCTTCTTGTCTAACTGATGGTTCTAGACAATGTCGGCTTCCTTGCGTGACATGTCGGGCGATATTAGTCCTTGTCGAAAATACCCCCATCAAAACCTAACTATATAGTACAAATTGCAAATGATATGATCGCATTTATAATACATCTGTCATACACTATTTCTCCTTCATTCTCTATCAACTACGTAAAAGCTTAGTCAGAGTCAAAGATTAGCTAGCAAATGTCGATGAAAACTTCGGTACAAGATCCACAAATGCTTGCGTGAATTATTATGGAAAAGCCAGCCAATAAGTGATGGTATGTTATGGCAAGTTTTGCAAATTTTCAATCCAATTTTTGTTGCCTAATAAGAAAACTCCGCCAACCAGTAGAAAAAAATTCCACACAAATATCTTGGTAGACTGGTTGTTTATCCATAAGTACTTTCTCCTCCCTTCCTTAAAAGTTACCATGGCTTTTGAGTGGAGTTGTGGTGTGCCTTTGTTTTAAAACCTCTTTTCCTCTCCCCTGCGTGTGTGTTTATTTCTCAAAAAAAAAAAAATTCTGAACTCTTTTTTTTCTTCTATATGGAACCCCGATAGGCCATAGTGCCAGTGCCAACTACTAAGCTACTTAGTAACACATACTTAATCCTTGACACTTCTTGATAAGCTTATTGAAGTTACTGAAAATTCATTTAGTAACCAACAAATTCAAAGTTTTAGTAGTGATCAGAAGATTGAAATGTAATGAAGAGCCAGAAAACACACACACACACACTCTCTCTCTCTCTCTCTCTCACTCTCTCTAGAGTTAACCTTCCAATAATAACCTCGCACCAATTTTCCCTAAAGAACTGTCAAGATATATATTAGCTAATTAATTATCATGCAAGTCTGAATATAAAAAAATTATGCAAATCTCTGTGGATTTAGTAGAACCATAACTTTTTTGTAGGGGTGTGCAGAAAACCCACCGACCCGCCAAACCCGACCCACCGGGTTGGGTCGGTTTTTAAGGCTTGGTGGGTTGGGTTGGATCACAAAAAAAATTTTATAGCGGGTCGGGTTGGGTGTGGGTCATAAAATTACAAACCCGCCAAACCCGACCCGACCCACCCATATTTAATATATATTTAAAATATATTATATTTAATAAATTTTTTTTTAAATCAGCTGTAAATTTAATATATACTAATAATAATATATTTAATATATACTAATAATAACATTATATACTATAAGTGCTTATATATAATATTATATATATATAATATAATATATACTAATAATAATATATTTAATAAATTTAATAATAATAATAATAATAATAATAATTTGTTAAACCCATGGGTTCAACCCGACCCATGTGGGTTGGGTTGGGTTGGGTTGGACTTATATGATGGGTTGGTTTGGGTTGAATTTTTTTTGACCCACCATGGTGGGTTGGGTCAAAAAATTCCCTCCACCCGACCCAACCCGACCCATGCACACCCCTACTTTTTTGTGCCACAACTCTAATGTGAGTGATAAAGAAAAAATTGTAAGTTCTTCTATATAAGTTTATTTTATCACCCTTGTTTTAATTTTTTTTTTTTTTTTTTTAATTTTGGTTTAAGTAGCTTTGATGAGTTTGGAAATTTAAAATATAATTTAGGCATGAATTGTAACAATTGATTAAAAAAATAATTAAATGATTAATGAAAGTCCAATTTTTTACAAAGCATGAAATATATAAACACATCCAACCATGGATTGGATCAGGGACAAAGCCAGAACTTGAAGTTAGGAAAGGTGGCTTTACTACTGGTTGCATGTAGCTACTCCAACCTCTAGCTCTGTTGCTTAATGGCTAAGGGTTTTTTTATAATTAATTTATTATTCATTTTTGTTTTTTATGTGTGCATTTGCTATTGGGTAAGGACAAAATTATTTAAGCTATTATTGGTAATTGTTGTTTTTGGACTAATTTTTTTGGGCTTGTATATTTTGTTTTAAATTTTAGGTTTATAAATTTTTTTATGCCCTTTAAAATGAGAAAAATATTAAAGTTACAAATGAATCCAGATGCAAAATAATAAGAATTTACTACCTTAGCAGTTTGTAAAAATGTTGTAGAAAAGTTTGTAGTTGTAGTATTATTCTTAAAAGAATCAATGATATTGTTAAGAGGGGCAAAGTGTTTTTTTTTTTTTTTTTTTTTTTGAGAAAGGGACAAAGTGTAATTTTATAAAACAAAATTAGTAAAATTTATACCTATATATGTATACCAAAAAATTTTTACAAAAAAATTAGGGGGAGCCATTGCCCCCATGGTCAAAGTCTCCCTCCGTCCATGAGTTGGGTTGATAATTTCTCAACCCCACAAGCTTGAGTTGGGTTATAAAATCCTCTAACCCGACCCGACCCGACTCATGCACAATCTTAACTATATTTATTTGTTCCTAAAATTGCAACTCTTCGTGAAATGGTATTAGGGTGTCCATAATAGATAGACCCACAAGTTTTGGTCATTTCATGCTTGTCGCCCTCTCATTCTTAAAGAAGCTTCTTCGTGTGATTCCATCTTGATGGGACTTTCATTTCTGTAGGATCAAGAACTACGATTTTATTTATTTTCAAATACAAATCGAGCAATGCACGCCGAATACCCAAAAGGAAAAGTAACAAACAAATATATCATGGTCCAAATTGGAAGGGCTGATTAATGCCCGTTGTGATCAGGTGGTCTCCGATGCGTGGAATGAAGGACTGATTTCTAGCTCCGATTTCCCAATGGTGCGATGTATTGAAAAGTGCAGGTCGAAATTGGAAGAGTAGAATCTAAATGTTTTTGGGCATGTGGGAAAAAAAATCGCTCAATTGCAGAAGGAGCTGGAGTGGCTAGAGAGACAACCATCATCCCCAAACATAAACAAAAACCTCAGAGAAACAAGGGTGGAAATTAATTGCTGGCTAGATAAGGAAAGTGCAATGTGGAAGCAACGGGCTAGACTGAATTGGTTCCAGGCTAGAGATTGCAACACCGGGTTTTTCCATGCCAAAGCTTCTTCACGGTTTCAAAAGAATTTGATTGAAGGGGTATGTGACGCAAATGAGGTTTGGCAGGAAGAATGTGAGAATATTGAAAGGGTGTTTGTGGATTACTACGTGGACTTATTCACCTCATCAAACCCATCGGATTTCTCTAAAATAACGGAGGCAGTTTAACCAAAAGTATTTGAGGCAATGAATGCAAGGTTGACCAGGGAGTTTCAAGCAGAAAAAATATACAGGGCACTAAAGCAAATGTATCCATGAAAGCCCCGGGCCCCGACGGTATGCCACCTCTTTTCTTTCAACATTTTGGCCTGTGGTGGGTAGGATAGTTACTAAAATTGTGTTAGGGATCATTCCTCCAAAATTTAATGATACTCATATTGTATTGATTCCTAAGACTAAGAACCCGAGAAAAGTGACTGAATATAGGCCAATTAGTTTATGTAACGTGGTTTATAAACTGGCATCAAAAACTCTGGCGAATAGGCTCAAGAAGATTCTGCCATCTGTCATTAGTGAGTCCCATAGTGCTTTTGTTAATGGAAGGCTTATCACAGACAATGTGCTGGTGGCGTTTGAGACGATGCACAACATTAATCAGAAAAAAAGGAGGGGTTAATGGTGAGATGGCTTTGAAGCTCGATATAAGCAAAACTTACGATAGGGTGGAATGGAGGTGTTTGGACAAGATCATTGAGAAATTGGGCTTTCACCCTAGATGGCGAAGCCTTATGTCACAATGTATATCTACGGTCACTTACTCTATTAGAATTAATGGCAAGTAGTGTGGCCAAATTACCCCTACTCGCGGCCTCCGTCAAGGTGACCCTCTTTCTCCTTACCTCTTTCTCTTGTGTGCTGAAGGTTTATCGGCAATGATTAAAAAAGCCATGGATTTTGGTAGAATGGAAGGCATCGCCATATGCCAGGGGGGGTCCTAGGGTCTCTCACCTCTTTTTCGCAAATGATAGTATCATTTTCTGCAAGGCGACCTCTCAGGAATGCGATGCCCTACAACAAATTCTGAATGTGTATGAGAACTCATCTGGCCAACAATTGAACCGATCCAAGACCTCCTTGTTCTTCAGCCCCAATACTTCAGAAGTTACTAAAAATGAAATCAAGTCTAGGTTTGGGGCTCAAGTGATAAGACAGCACGAAAAGTACTTGGGCCTTCCCTCCTTAATAGGGTGAAATAAAAAGAAGTCCTTCAGAGAAATAAAGGAAAAGTTGGCAGTAAAGTTGGCGGGATGGACAGAAAAGTTACTCTCAAAAGCCGGGAAGGAAATGTTGATCAAGGTAGTAGCACAATCTATACCTACATATGCCATGAGTTGCTTCAAGATCCCCAATTCCTTGTGTGATGCGATGACCAGACTAATCAGAAACTTTTGGTGGGGGCAACGCAAAGAGGAGTGTAAGACGGCTTAGATCAACTGGGAAAAACTATACACGCCAAAGGCTTGTGGAGGTATGGGATTCAAACAACTTAAATAGTTCAACTTGGCATTGTTAGCCAAACAAGGATGGAGGTTGCAATTAGGCCAAGAATCTCTACTGTATAGAGTTTTCAAAGCAAGATACTTTCCAAATTGTGACTTTGTTCATGCGAGTATGGGGTGCAATCCTTCCTTTGCTTGGAGAAGCTTGATGGTAGCGCAAGAAGTGGTGCATAATGGGGTAAGATGGCAGGTGGGTAATGGTCAATGCATAAGGATTTGGGAAGACAAATGGTTGCCTTCTCCATCTATATATAAGGCAGCATCTCCCCCCTCAAGCTTACCCTCAAATGCTACGGTGGATACACTAATAAAAGCAGAGGAGGGGACTTGGAAAATAGAACTTATCCAACACTTATTTCTACCCCATGAAGTGGACACAATACAAGGAATTACACTGAGCACCAAGCTGCCAGCAAACAGGCTAGTGTGGGCTCCTACAGCAAACGGGATGTTCACGGTGAGAAGCGCATACAAGATTGCAATGGAAATGCACTTGGGGGCTGCCTCAAGGACTGTATCGAATGATAGCAATTTAAGGAAATTCTGGAAGTACATTTGGCAGGTGAACGTCCCACACAAAGTCCGTCATTTCACTTGGAGAGCATGTAGAAATATTTTGCCCACAAAGGACAATCTGATGAGACATAAGATTGTGATGGATAGTTGTTGTGAGGAATGCCAAGAGGATGTGGAATCCTCGAGACACTTGTTTTGGGAATGCCCAAGGGCATAAGAGATCTGGGCAAAATCAAATTTATTCCCTATGAAGAAGGAGCTCCAATTTCAATCATTCATGGACCTACTATGGCATTCGTTGATGGTGGCAAAATGGGATCAAGAGACAACTGAGAAAATAATTATGATCTATTGGAAGCTATGGACATATAGGAACGAGGTCAGGAATGGTGGCATGAGGAAAAATGAGAGGGCAATCATCAAAGGGGCCTTGGACTACTTGGGGGAATACCAATCTTGTGTGGCTGTCATGACGAGGCAAGAAAAGAAGCGCCCTGCGGTATGGTCTCCACTCCCCACAAACTCGTATAAAATCAATGTAGATGGGGCGGTCTTCGCAGCTCAAAGAGTAGTTGGTGTGGGGGTCCTCATTCGCGATGAGAGTGGCAGTGTTATTAAGGCTTGTAGCAAGAAGATCCTGGCACCCCTAGGCACGATTGAGGTTGAAGCAAAAGCTATTAAGCTTGCTGTGCAGTTTGCAAAAGACTTACTCATCCAAGACTTTATAGTGGAATCAGACTCCCTGACCTTGATCAATGCTCTGAAGGAGAGTTCGCCTCCCCCTATTGCTGTTGCTGCATTGGTATACAGCTCCCTTGCTGCATCACATGAATTTCGCCATGTAGAGTTTAACCATGTAGGGAGGCAAGGCAATAGGCCCGCACACTTATTAGCAAAACATGCCTGTGGCATTGAAGATTTCTCTGTATGGATCGAAGAGACTCCTTGCTTTATCGAGCAAGCTCTTCTCCATGATGTATCACTTGCTTTCAAGTTGATATAAAAACTTTCTGCAGTTTCCTATCAATATATATATATATATATATATCATGGTCCAGCTATATTATTATTATGTGTGCTGCCATGATGCTACAACTTTATTAGGAAAGCTTTATTACTAAAGACGTTTTTATTTACTTCCCTTGTCTTCTAGATGGAACTCTCCACTCCAATACTCCTACAGTGGCATTGGCATGAATAAAAATTTTCTATCTCACTCTTAATGTTCATTTTATATTCCATTAACTGCATATCGTACGTATGCTATATATTTAATTGATAGAATATAAAATAAAACATTCAGAATGAGACATAAAAAATTTATCTACCTTGCCAGAAACCAAATATCTTTGACAATATAATTGCCTTCCACACATAGTTATATACTCTATTTGGACGCAAAATCTAGAAAAAGCTGGGCACTAAAGGTGATGGGCAGGCTGTAATACTCCATGGAAAGCAGCTGAGACAATGGTCCGGATATGAGATTTGCATTTCTTTTTGTAGAAACATGGCTTGGCTGTAAGATTCTAAATTGACTGAAGCATTTACGGAACTTGGTGACAAAACATCCTCATCAACCCTAAGCCTCATTGGAGCTCGAAATCCTTCCTCAGACTCTATTTCATTTCTGTCAGCTTCTGAATCAGATTCTAATTCTTTTGCATTTGACTCTGACTCCTCACAAAGGGAGGGTAATGATATGGGAGAAATAGGCTTGCGAGGTTTTGTGTTGGTTGCCTGGTTTCGATGTTCCTCCGTAATTTGGTCAAGGAATCTTCCTTAGGCTTTAAGTTTAAGCTTCAATCTCATTTGAACCTTCCATATGGACCATATATACAAATGAAAGAGGTTATCTCTAATGATAAAATAATAGTTCAATGATTAAATTCACAACTTTTCTAAATAGTTTAAGAGTTAAAAACTCAACAATAGTTAAATAATTAAATTTACAAATTTCTAATTATTTTAATTTTTTAAAACAACTGGTAATTTATCAATTAACATACATGGATACAAAAAGTTTATTTACCCACGCCACCCCTTTTTCTTCAATTTTTATTAGTTCTTGCTTAGCTAGTACGTACTTATTGAACAAAGTTGGGATTTCTTGAATACCTCTAGTTGATCACTCATTCGCATATGTACTTCCTTTTGCATTTGTAGCGCTTCATTAAGTTGAGCAGCACTGCAAATATTTAGAATCACAACATGACTTGTATGAGAGAATTCATTAATAGAAAAGCAAAAGAAAGTCCTCAAACACATTGAAGGACTTGCAATGGTTGCACAACCTGGTTGGAACCACTCCTCATGAAACAGAGACTAATTTGAGTCTCTAGCTGGAGCATAATTACTACTCCCCCAGGGCTAAAACTCACTCTTCAAAGATAAACAAATAAAATAAAAATCTCACCATGTTGTACTGAAATTAGGCAGTAGTTCTGATATATTTCTCCTTTCAAACTTGCCTCCTATACAGAAAATATATTATGAAATAAAATTAAAAGAAGTGAAGCATTAGAAGAATAAGTTTTCTATTTTAGAATTTCTGATCAAGAAATAAATTGGATTTTTTTACACTTACTACTGCTCGACTCTGGAATAAATTTTGAGATCCTGTATTTCTGGGACAAAAGGAATAATCCAAAAACTTATCAGCATTTACAGAACCTAAATGAAATTCCTCAAAATTTTCAAAACAAAGAAATCCATGTGTCAAAAGTATAGTATTAATCGAAAGACCATGTGAAAGAGCATTTTGCTTAACACATGCTTTTTCGAGAGTCTCCTTGCCTAGACCGGTGGTGAATTAGAGGAGGAGCAGCCCTCGGAGGGGGAGGGTATGGTTTACCTTCCCATAAGGGATTAGGTAAACAGTGAGCTCCCTAATAGTGGTATTCCTTAAGGAGAGTTCCATAAAAGCCCTATTCTCGATAGATGAAAGGGCTCAAATAGAACTGTATTAAGGCATTAGCTCATTGGTATTCCTACTAGGCTCATAGCTCAGAACTCATAGTAAGGAACTCATAACTCATAACTCATAGCTCATAGCTCATAGCTCATTTATGGAACGTTTCCCCCCTAAAGTCCCCCTCGGGGGGATTTAGAGCACTGAAGCTCCTTATTGTTCCTGGGGTTTTATTAAGGAGTTAAGCTCAAAAGGTCTTATTGCACTTACTGCTTAAACCACTTAAAAGTCGAAAAAGCATAATTGCATAAGTGACCATTGAACCTTACAGCATCCTCATTCCCCTGCTAGCGCAGGAACGGTGCCGAGGAATGGATCGTTTAGATCCAATCTTACTCAGCGGTATCCGGTAAAGCTGTAAGACAAGAAGGCAATGGTTGCTCAATGCTGCTCAAGGAATTCCTGGGGGCCTCTGTCCTAAGGGGTGGAGGTTAGGTGAGGACTGCGATGATGTTCCGAGCTGTTTTCCAATGTGAGCTGACATCGAGCGTGTTTTGGCGATTAGGACGAGGAGTGGTGACCTCTACAAAGCCTTTCGCCAGGCACAGCTGTGACAGACGACGATGGCTCCAAACGGTCTAGATTTAGGTGTTAGGAACTTTTAGTAGTTAAACAAGAGACGAGAAAACGGATAGGAAACGCGGGGGTACCTTGCTGCAGCTTTAATGAGTTAGCTCATTAGCTCATTTAGTTAGAGGAAGCTCGTTTCTTTAATCGCTTCGCTAAGCTACGGTCATACGGTAATTGTCCACTGCTAGGCGGGGTTCGGTTCCCTCATCCCCTTCGGATGTAGGACACCCTACGGGGCCCTCGCACTTGATGCAAGTGCTCGGCTGCGAGCAAGTCGGACTTGCTCTTGCCCGCACTATTACAACGATGAACACTGCAGTTTAGAGAAAACACAACTGCTTCTTCTGATTATCCAAAGTTCTTTTTTCGGCTAACCTAATGATCCAGAACTGAAAGTTTTTTAAGCTGCAACATGCACTACCATAAAATTTTAAAACTAGCATCTAATTAAACAACTGAACTTCTCCCCACACACACACACACACATATATATATATATTCCAGATGAAAGCAACTTTAGTGGCTATGACCATTATCTAACATTTAAAGTGATCTAAAGAAAATTACAAATTTTAATATATAACTACAAATTGATTTATCGTCATCACAAAATAGAATTCATACATTTTTTATGTTAATGTAGTAGTAGCACCAACCACATATTAATTTGTAACTTATTTATAAAGGGGAAATTGTATACTTTTCCACTTTAAACTTTCAATTTATTTAATTACAATGTTCCATCAAACTATCAATTTTCCTAATTTACACACCAATTTGAAAGAATAATGTATCAATGTGCCTGCACCCTCTAAATTGGACGTTAAATGAGATGTAAATTGGTGCAATTACAAAATTATCCTAGTTAAGTGCAATGAAAAACCACAATTTTCATATAATTTAACTCTCAATTTAGAGAGTAAGAGGTATATTAATACAATTCTCTTAAATTAGAGTGTCAGTTAGGCAAATTGAGAGTTTAGAGAAGACATTGTAAATGAGGTGAAAGTTTATGACACAAATTGGTTGTAGTTTTAGCATTGAGAAGAGAGAGAGAGAGAGAGAGAACCTGTAAGTGGTTTTTGACATGATAAATGTTTAGCCCAGGAATGCCCATAGTCTTCAAGATACCCTTTGGAGTAGCCCCTGCCAAGCAAAAACACATAAAACATGCATGCAGGCCTTGATAAACCTTCACTAAAGTGTAAAAAAAACCAGAACAAATCATGCAAAACTTTTAACACATGAAATACGTAATGTGTACTGTTAATGTATATGATGTTATGTTATGGGCTTTAGGCCCAGCTAGTTTACTTGTATAGCACACTTGTACTTGTACTACACTTTACTTGTACCGCACACATATGTTTACTTGTACCGCACACATATGCCTCCTATATAAAGGCATCACATGTATATTTCTAAATCATGAAATACAATACTACGATTCAGTATTTCTAACATGGTATCAGAGCCACTGCTCTAATCCTTTGGTGTGTCGCTCTTTAGCAGTCTTGTCTTCTTGGGTGTCATCTGCAGCCGTTGTTGTGAGCAGCACCACTGCCTCCACCGCGACTCCAGTACATCAAAGACCACTGCCTTGCCGCCACCATCGCTTCCGCCTCTCCGATCAGACCACAGATTGTACCATCGGAAAGAAATATCTCCGATCTACTTTTCTGTGAAATTTCATCTTCATCGGACCACACACGCGCCCCCACGCGCCACTGGAATTCTCGGCGTCACTTCCACGCGCCGCCAATATCCTTCACGCGCCTCCACGATATTCCACGCGCCTCACGCGCCGTACACGCGCCTCACGCTCCGGACACGCGCCAGACACGGTTTGCTGACGTCATCGTCTTGCCACGTCAGCCCTAGTGACGTCATCAGTGCTTACGTCAGCAACACATCAGCTTGCTTACGTCAGCACTCAGCAGTGATTACGTCATCATTCCAGACCGTTGACTTCGTTGACTTTGACCGTTGACTTTGACCGTGACCGCGTTGACTTTGACCGTTGACTTTTTTGCTAGAGTTGACTTTTGCAGTTCAGGTTCTCCTTACCCAGTTTTTCGCGTAGATTTCATTTTTGCAGTCTATTTTTGCATATTGTGTTTCTAAATGGATAAAAAGGATGTTTTTCTTCCTCGCCCCATCAATACTGTATTGGAGGGGAACAAGAATTACTTATCTTGGTCACAAGCTATGCGCAGTTTTCTTAAGGGTCGCATGCTCTGGCATTACTGTACTGGTGCAATTACCATTCCTGTCAAGGGAGCAAGTGAAGAAGATGCTGCCTTCCTTGGTCGCATGATTGAATGGGATAGTCACAACCACATGATCCTCACATGGATTCGGAACACTTCCATTCCCTCCATCTCTAATCTGTTGGGCAGCTTTGACGATGCAAAATCAGCATGGGATATGTTGGCCAAAAGGTACTCCACTACTCACGGATCCATGAAATATCAATTGGTAGTTGAATTGCATCAACTTCGACAAGAACCAGGGCAATCCATCAATGACTACTATGATCAGCTTCGCTTCATTTGGGACCAAATTGACCTTTCTGATCCGATTTGGGCATGCTCAAAAGATGCTCAGCAATATGCTACAGTTAGAGATGAATTTCGTCTCTATGAGTTCCTGATGTCACTTCACAAGGACTTTGAGCCCATCCGAGGTCAGCTTCTTAATCGCAGTCCTCCTCCCTCTCTTGACACTGCTGTAAACGAGTTGGTTAGAGAAGAAGCTCGGCTTGCAACCCTTCAAGCCCAGAATAAGTTCAATGTTTTGGCTATTACTCCTTCTGCTCCTTTCATTGAGCAACCTCAGCAATCAGGTGATTCTTCTGGCTTTAGCAATCGTCGCAAGCAGACCAACAAGAAGTTCTGCAATTATTGCAAGCGTCCTGGCCACACCATTGAGACTTGTTACCGTCGCAACAAATCTACTGCTGCTGTTGCTAACACTGAGCCTACTCCGCCGATGCCTTCCATTTCAGCTGAGTCCCAGTCTTCTGGATCCACTATCAACCTCTCCCCCACTGAACTACAGGAGATCATAGCTCAGGCTGTTCGTATGGCTGGTAATGCATCTCTTTCCACTGCTCTCTCAGTTCTGCCCGGTAAGTCTCAAACTTGGCTTTTTGATTCTGCCTGTTGCAATCACATGACACCTCACTCATCCTTATTCTCCAAACTTGACCCTGCACCACATCCTCTTAATATTCATATAGCTGATGGTTCCACCATGCATGGGAATAGTCTAGGTTTTGTTTCAACCTCTAACCTCTCTGTTCCTGGGGTCTTCCATGTACCTGACCTATCCTATAATTTGTGCTCTGTGGGACAATTAGCTGAACTAGGATATCGCCTTATTTTTGACTATTCTGGGTGTATTGTGCAGGATCCGAGGACGGGACAAGAGCTTGGGACCGGTCCTAGGGTTGGGCGTATGTTTCCCGTGGACAATCTTCATCTTCCACCTGTTGCTCCTGTCTCTGTTGCTGCTGCAGCTGCTGCAGTTTCTTCCTTACCTTCTCTTGCACTTTGGCATTCTCGTCTTGGTCATGCCTCATCTACTCGGGTACAACAGTTAGCTTCTAAGGGTCTGTTGGGTTCTGTGTCCAAAGACAATTTTGATTGTACTTCTTGCCAGTTAGGAAAACAGCCAGCTTTACCTTTCAATAATAGTGAATCTATCTCTAATAGTATTTTTGAGTTAATTCATTCTGATGTTTGGGGACCTTCTCCTGTTACTAGTATTGGTGGATCTCGTTATTTTGTTGTTTTTATTGATGATTATTCTCGTTATAGTTGGATCTTTCCTATGAAATCTCGTTCTGAAATCTTACCAATATACAGTAACTTTGCAAAAATGATTGAAACACAATTCTCCAAACATATCAAAACTTTTCGTTCTGATAATGCTCTTGAATATACTCAATATGCTTTTCAAGCTCTGTTACATTCCTATGGCACTGTACATCATCTAACCTGTTCAGGCACTTCTCAACAAAATGGTCGAGCCGAAAGAAAACTTCGTCATATTCTTGACACTGTCCGTGCTCTTCTTCTTTCTGCCAAAGTTCCTGCCCCATTTTGGGGTGAAGCTGCTCTTCATGCTGTTCATGCCATTAATCGCATTCCAAGCACTGTCATCCATAATCAGACTTCGTATGAGCGCCTTTTTGGGTCACCCCCTGACTATCATTACCTTCGCTATTTTGGATCTGCTTGTTTCATTCTTCTTCAGCCTCATGAGCACAACAAACTTGAGCCTCGATCTAGACTTTGTTGTTTCCTTGGTTATGGTGAAACTCAAAAAGGGTATCGGTGCTATGATCCTGTCTCTCATCGTCTTCGTGTTTCCCGTAATGTTGTCTTTTGGGAACACCGCTTGTTTGTTGAACTCTCTCATTTTCGTTCTTCCCTAACTAACTCTTCTGTTTTAGAAATCTTTCCAGATGAGTCTCCTGTTCCTTCTACAGATACTCTTGATCCTCCTTTGGACTTCTCTATTCCATCTCTAGATATTTTTGATGATTTTCCTAGACAGGTTGTAGATGAACAGGTTGATGACGAGCTACCCCACCTTGAACCTAGGTCCCCTGCTCCTGCTCCGCCTGAAGATCCTCCACAAGACATTCCACCTCGCCACTCAACCCGGGTAAGATCCATTCCTGCACATTTACTTGACTATCATTGTTACACTACCCTTGCTACACTCCATGAGCCTCAAACCTATCGTGAGGCCTCTACTGACCCTTTATGGCAGATTGCAATGAAAGAGGAAATTGATGCATTAACCAAAAACCATACTTGGGATCTGGTTACTCTCCCTCCTAGTCAGTCTGTGGTTGGTTGTAAGTGGATCTATAAGATCAAGACTCGCTCTGATGGGTCCATCGAGCGCTACAAGGCTCGTCTTGTTGCAAAAGGTTTTACACAGGAGTATGGGATTGATTATGAAGAGACTTTTACTCCAGTTGCCCGTATCTCCTCTGTTCGTGCCCTCTTAGCTGTTGCCGCTGCTAGTAAATGGGACCTTTTTCAGATGGATGTTAAAAATGCCTTCCTTAATGGGGATCTGAGTGAATAAGTCTATATGCAACCTCCTCCTGGTCTTTCTGTTGAAACAAACAAGGTTTGTCGCCTTCGACGTGCACTTTATAGCCTTAAACAAGCTCCACGAGCTTGGTTTGCCAAGTTCAGCTCCACCATTTTTCGTTTGGGTTACACTGTCAGTCCTTATGATTCTGCCTTATTTCTTCGTCGCAATGATAAAGGCACCATTTTGCTTCTCCTATATGTGGATGATATGATCATAACTGGTGATGACCTCAGTGGCATTCAAGAACTCAAGGATTTTCTTAGTCAGCAGTTTGAGATGAAAGATCTTGGACATCTCAGCTATTTCTTGGGTCTTGAGATCACTCGTTCCACAGATGGTCTTTATATTACTCAAGCCAAGTATGCATCTGACCTTTTATCTCGAGCTGGACTCACTGACAGCAAGACTGTTGACACTCCAGTTGAACTTAATGCGCATCTGACACCCTCGGGGGGGAAACCATTGTCTAATCCCTCTCTTTACAGACGATTGGTTGGCAGCCTAGTTTATCTCATAGTTACTCGTCCGGACATTTCTTATGCTGTTCATCAGGTGAGCCAGTATCTCTCTGCTCCACGATCGACTCACTATGCTGCTGTTTTGCGCATTCTACGATACCTGAAGGGCACTCTCTTCCATGGCCTTTTCTACTCAGCTCAGTCTCCTCTTGTACTCCGTGCATTCTCTGATGCTGATTGGGCAGGAGATCCCACTGATTGCAGGTCCACTACAGGTTATTGCTTTCTCCTTGGTTCTTCTTTGATTTCTTGGCGAAGTAAGAAACAAACTTTCGTGGCCCGCTCCAGTACTGAAGCAGAATATCGTGCTCTTGCTGACACCACATCTGAGCTCATTTGGTTACGATGGCTTCTTAAGGATTTGGGTGTGTCCACATCCTCTGCTACTCCCCTTTATTGTGACAACCAGAGTGCCATTCATATTGCTCACAATGACGTCTTCCATGAATGGACTAAACACATCGAGATTGATTGTCATTTTATCCGTTATCATCTTGTCCATGGTGCTCTCAAGCTTTTCTCCGTCTCCTCCAAAGATCAACTTGCAGATATCTTCACCGAGGCACTTCCTAAAGGACGCACTCGTGATTTGGTTGACAACCTCAAGCTGGTCTCACATCCACCTTGAGTTTGAGGGGGGCTGTTAATGTATATGATGTTATGTTATGGGCTTTAGGCCCAGCTAGTTTACTTGTATAGCACATTTGTACTTGTACTACACTTTACTTGTACCGCACACATATGTTTACTTGTACCGCACACATATGCCTCCTATATAAAGGCATCACATGTATATTTCTAAATTATGAAATACAATACTACGATTCAGTATTTCTAACATGTACAAACAACGTTCACTAACGAGTGTGTAGTAATCAGTGCTCTCGAGACTTACTATCAGGGCCACCAAGCTTATTAACTGCCTGTTCGAACTGTTGGTGTAGCTCATCTGTCCAACGCATGCGTTCTTTCCCAGCAGAGCCATCTGAGCGACTCGAACCCATATCGGAATCAGGCAGCTGATCAGCAACCCAAGAACTACATGAGCGATGGCCAGGAAAAAAGGGAGGATTATAGAGAGAGATATGAAGACAAAAGCAGTTGTGAAAACGAAAAAAACTAAGATGGTGATGCACACTAGAGATTTAGATGCCATGAAATGTCTTTGTTCTCGGAGATAACCAGGTAGCGTTTCAAGACTTTCAAACTCTTAGTTATCTTTTTCCTATCTTATGTCCAAAAGACAGTCTGTCAGTTCTGTCTCAAGCTATGCTCATTATTTGGAGACCAAATCTAAGGTCGGGACTGAAGGTGCAAAGGAAAGAGTTTGAAAGTTCTAAGTAAAAATTCCTCTTCATGTGTTAAGTGTAAGTCAATCCAGTATCGTAGGTGCGTGTAGTACTGACAAATTAGTTGGGTTGGACCGTTGAAGTTTGATTAGACTATATGGTACTGTAGTTCATACTAGAGCTAATTTTATCTGAGGGTCACATCATGATTTTTATTTTAACATTTAATAAATAAATAAGAGATTTGAACATATTCATTTGGTGTTTTTTCCAATACAAATAAGAGGATAAAAGAGCATAACCACTAAAAAAATAAAATTTAGAAAATACAAAAATTCTTAAATTTATGAATCAATAATTATGAGCAATCTAATAATTTTCACAAGAGAAAAAGGGATAAAAACTAGATGCCACGATCAAAATATCAGCTTGTATGTTAGTATGTAAAACATGAAATAAAATTAAATCACCTATAAAAATATCTAATATATAGAGTTTTAAGATTAAAATAGAACATGTTGGGTAAAGAAAAATAAGTTTAAATATTTAGTAAGAAAATATATAATATACTTATTAAAAAAATAATTA